>OZ012735.1:510792606-511482606 GCA_963859935.3 Lathyrus sativus
TAAATCATTTTTTAAAATATTATTTTTTTCACTTTTTTCTAAATTATTCATAAAAATATCCAAAAAATCATAAAATAAAAAAATATTGAAAAATTTTGTTCCTTTTATAATATTTTTTATTTTAGGAATCAATAGGATTATTAGTTTTTATTTTAAGTTTATTTTAATTATTTTAAATTATTTAAATTTTATTTTTTCTTAACTAATTATTTAGTTTGGGCTTTAAAATGGGTTTTAGGGACATTATTGACAATTTGGTGTTAACCCTAATTTGTTCCCTATATATACATGTGTTGCCTTGTTGGAAAGGAGGAGAGAATGAAAAAAACCTAAGAGGGGTCAGAAGGTTTTCTTCAGAAAAGAGGAGAGAGAGGGAGAAACAAAGGAGATCCCCAGAGAAGAAAGGCGGTCGTTCCCACAACTCGTTAGAAGGATTGGAGCTCCCCAGTGTTCCCTTATTCAAACCTTTTTCACATTTACCGAAGCAAACCTCCGCTTCGTAGGTTAAATTACTAAACCTTTTGCCTTTTCATGTTTATGTGCATATTTTGCCATGTTAATGTGTTTAGGTCCGTTAAATTACTAAATCCTTTGCATTTTTCATATTTATTTGCATCCTTGCCATGTTAACCTTCATTGTTGTTTAGATCCGTAGATTTTGATATGTATGAACCATGATTGTGTCGTATAGGATTGTTTGCATGTCCATTAATTGTCTGTTTGCATTTGCAATTCTATTGTTATTATTTTTTTTTTTTATCAAAACATTTTTTCCCAAAAAAAAAAACCTTTTTTGTTCCCGTAAACATTTTTTTTCCCAAAAAAAAACCTTTTTTTGTTCCCGTAAACATTTTTTTCCAAAAAAAGCTTTTTTTTTGTTCCCGTAAACATTTTTTTCCAAAAAAACCTTTTTGTTCCCAAAAACATTTTTTTTATATATAATTTAAACTTAACATTTTTTTTATAATTTAAACTTAAATTTTTTTTAACTAAGTAATTCCATTTTAAAATTAAAACCTTTTTATATATATAATTAAAATATTAAAAAAATTAAAACATTTTTTTACATAATTAAAATATTAAAAAATTAAAACCTTTTCGTAAGGAACTCCTTATGTTTGCCGTGTCATTTTGTGTACCTTTTATTTTCTTTATTCCTGCATTTCATTTGCATGCTTGAGGTTGAGATGTGCTTGTGGTGGCCACAGCCCCACACTATTTTCCTCCCTCACTTCATTCTAAGTGTTATTACATATTTTCATATTCTTCATGTTTTTAGAAATGTTTCTTTGTTTCTTTATACCCTCTGCCTTTATTACTTTTCTTATTTATGTACCTTAATTATTCCTCCATATAATGATTTGTCATATTTTCACATTTTTTACAGTTTTATCCTTCCGAAGGATTAGGTCCAGCCTTTTGGCCGCCGAGTCAATAGCCTTACCCCTTTAATGGATCAAACCCTGTTTAGCCTAGGTGTCCCGCCGTGGGCAAAATTGCTTTTATCCTAGTGTTATGCCAAAAGAGCCGCCGCGCTCATTTTAGGGTTTCCCGCCGCGGAATCCCTAACCTAACCTAATTTAACCCTAATTACAACTTAACATTTCAACGTAGAGATTTGGAGTTTCTACACTCCACGTAAGCGTGTCCTTAAGATGCGTTTATTCCCCTTGAGACCTTGACCACAGTCAAGAAGTCTCTAACCTCCCTTTTGAGGGGAACTACGATTACTCTGATTCCACTCCCGTAAGGATACGTAGGCACAAGATGCGATGTCTTGCCGAGTAAACTTAGAATTAACCCCTTAGGTCTTCTTTCTCACTTTTAATCCCTTTGTACATATACCTTAAGCAAATAAGTAAAGCAAATAGTAAACATTTGAACAAAAGGTTCCTGTAGAGTACTACAGAAGTTTAGGGTGCTAATACCTTCCCTAAATTTAACCAACCCCCGAACCCTAGATCTTTCCCCGCATTGTGTTTACGATGCAAAATAGGTTTTCCCTCTTTTGACCTTTTCCTTCGGATAAATCAAAGAGCGGTTGTGAATTGAATTGCGATTCAAACTCATTAATAGTTTGTGATCCTATTTCCACCGCAACAGAGGGTTTCCTCGAAGCATCCATGGCTGAGTGGTTAAAGCACACAACTCATAATTGGCGAAGTCGTGGGTTCAATTCCTACTGGATGCATCCCCATAGAAATATCCCCCACTCGATTTTTGTTACAAAATGAAATTTGTAAATACAGCTACATGATTATCTGAATTATATTGACTATATTCATTCTTTATCTTTTCAAAAAAAAACGATTGGATCCGTATCAATATCAATGGAATCTCATCATCCATCAATAAAAAAGGTGTGGTCGATTCAATCCAATTATGTTAGAATAGTTATAATAACATTTGATCTGTATCAATGGACGATGGACTCCCAAGAAACGGTAGAAGAATGCGACCTATTATGGGACATACAATGCATTACAAACATATGATCATTATGCTTGAACCGGCTTATTCGATTCCTTAGAATCGGGTTATTCTATTCCACCTCTTAGTTAGAAAGAAAAGAACTTAAACAATTAATAACATGGCGATACATAAAACTTCGAGCCCGAGCACACGCAATGGAGCCTTAAACAGTCAAGTGAAATCCAATTCACGAAATCGTTTGATTTCTGGACAACATCATTGTTGTAAAGGGCGTAATGCCAGAGGAATTATTACCGTAGGGCATAGAGGGGGAGGTCATAAGCGTCTATACCGTAAAATTGATTTTCAACGCAATGAAAAAGACATATATGGTAGAATCATAACTATAGAATATGACCCTAATCGAAATGCACACATTTGTCTCATACACTATAGGGATGGTGAGAAAAGATATATTTTACACCCCAGAGGATCTAATTGGAGATACCATTGTTTATGGTACAGAAGTTCCTATAAAAATGGGAAATGCCCTACCTTTGAGTGCGGTTTGAACTATTGATTTACGTAATTGGAAGTAACCAATTAGGTTTATGGCGAAACCTAGAAATCGATCTCTTATCCAATTGGAGTACCTCTACAGGATAGACTTCAACAGAAAACTGAAGAGTAACGACAGCAAGTGATTGAGTTCAGTAGTTGCTAATATACCATTATTGACCCTAGAGATATAGTAATATGGAGAAGACAAAATTGTTTCAAGCACCGACAGAAACGAAGCGCTCCTCGTTTCAAATAAATAAGGGGAAGACCTGGATTATTCACATTTGATGGTCAAGGACAAATTGAAAGCGAAGCAGTGGTAATTCTAAGGATTCCCCCGGGAAAAAATAAAAATGTCTCCTACGTTACCCGTACTAGGTGTAAGTAGCAACGTAATTTCATAGAGTCATTCGGTCTGAATGCTACATGAAGAACATATACACTTGGGCCAGAAAAGCACATGCTCAAAATAAAATAGAATTTTTTTCTTTTTTATTTTGAACACGAGTTTTTGCCAGTAAAAAACATATTCGTGTGGGGTTTTTGAAACGAATCAATAAGCGAGACCCATACTTCGAGTTGTTTCATGCCATAAATAAACTCGAACACTTAAGAAATCCGTCGGACAAGCGGACTCACACCTCTTACAACCAACACAATCCTCTGTTCTTGGGGCAAAATCTATTTGCTTAGATTTACATCCACCCCAAGGTATCATTTCTAATACATCTGTGGGACAAGCTCGGACACATTGAGTGCATCCTATACATGTATCATAAATCTTTACTGAATGTGACATTATCTATAGTAATTTTGGATTTCAAAAATGCAAATTATCGATCTAGTAAACTCGTAAATGAATCGTATATTTATATGCCAGATGAATCAATGATTTGTGATAATATTGTTAACTGTTAATAAAAAAGGCGTCTAGATAAATTTAGAAGAGGGAATCGAAGAGGACCAGGATACTTTCATTTCTTATGATTTAGGCAATGTAAACATGATATGATCATAAGTTGTGTCGAATAAATACTCAAATGAATTGATTAGATTCATATTACACTATTTGAAATTCTACTTTATTATGATAGGATTAATGCTATTTATTCAACAAATTCGATTGATTGATACGGGTTGATTTTCTCTTACGAGCAATTGAGGAAACAATAGCCAGTCCGATAGCCGCTTCAGCGGCTGCAATAGCTATAACAAAAATTGAAAAAATATTTCCTTTTAATTGGCGATTATCAAAAAAATCAGAAAAAGTTACTATATTTATATTAACTGCATTCAGTATAAGTTCAAGACACATAAGGGCTCTAACCATATTTCGGCTCGTGATCAATCCATAGATACCAATAGAAAATAAATAGGCACTCAAAACAAGTACATGTTCGAGCATCATTGACCAACTCCTTATAAATTTGGATTCATTAACAAAAGAATATATCGGCAATAAAAAAAAGAATTTCTACATAAAAAAAACTCTTTCACTTCACATAGAATTCGACAGAAATAAATGTGAGAAAATTGAAAAAAAAGAATCTTGATTTCTATTACTAGTTCTCTAAAGATTTCTTACTGGCGAGCTACGACAATTGCACCTATCAAAGAAACTAAAAGAATTATGGAAATTAGTTCAAATGGAAGAAAAAAATCTGTTGATAAATGAATTCCAATTTGTTGACTAGTACTTATCAAATCTTGCTCAATAATCTGATTTGGTCTTGTAGTCCAAATAATTCCGTACCATGATGTATCGGAAATAATAGTGATTAATGAAACAAAAATACTTGTACAAACTATCAAAGTAATTCCATCCCCTACGGTCCAAAGATTCAAATCTTGGTAATATTCGGAACTATTCATGAACATCACAGCAAATATGATTAAAATGTTAATAGCTCCCACGTAAATAAGTAGCTGCGATTCAGCTACAAAATGCGAGTTTGCTAAAATATATAATAAAGATATACAAACAAGAACCAGTCCCAACGAAAAAGCAGAAAAAATGGGGTTGGTAAGTAATACTACTCCTAAACTTCCTAATAGAAGACCTGATCCCAGAAAGACTAAAAGAAAATTGTGCAGCGTTTCAGGCAAATCCATTATATGTAAAAAAAAAAGACAACAAAATTTCAATTTTTCTTTGCATTGAAAAACCTAAGTAGTTTAAATTGATATAGTTATGGTTATATAATCAATGTCATTCCACTCTTTATACAAAAGAGTAGTTTGAAACGATATGAAAACTCAAGTATAAAGGTAGATAGAACATATATAAGCATTGAAAATCTTATTGAAATTCCAAAATATTTTCAATTTCGATAATATATTAATATATTCTATTGAAGAATATAGTTCTCTAATAATTATAGAATATTTCTACTAATATGATATTTACTATATTAATCATTTTTTATACATTTAAAATATTTGATTTAGATTATTCTATTTATATCTATTCTATCTATAGAAATATATAGAATATTTGTGTGTGTTTTTTTTTAAGTTGTATTTTATTGAATTATAATAAATTGTCTTTTTGATTTGAATTGTTCAAATTGTATAATCATCAATTATTGAGATTGGTAAACGGCCCAAAGCAATTTGATTATAATTCAATTCATGACGATCATAAGTTGAAAGTTCATATTCTTCAGTCATTGATAAAAAATTTGTTGGACAATACTCAATACAGTTACCACAAAAAATACAGATTCCGAAATCAATACTGTAATTTAGCAATCGTTTCTTTCGAATATCCGTTTCCATTTTCCAATCAACAACGGGTAAATCTATAGGACATACACGAACACATACTTCACAAGCAATGCATTTATCAAATTCAAAATGGATTCGACCGCGGAAACGTTCTGATGTGATTAATTTTTCATAAGGATATTGAATAGTTACAGGTAAACGATTTGCATGAGATAAGATAATCATGAAACTTTGACCAATGTACCTTGCAGCTCGTACTGTTTGTTGACCATAATTCATGAACCCAGTTACCATAAGGAACATATTGTAAATATCTATGAATAGTATAGTTTTTTTTATTTCTTTCTCTTATTTGAGACAAGTAATGAATATAGAACATCTTTTACAGCGAAAACAATTGAGACGAAGTTGTTAATAATAGATTACCGAGAGAAATTGGTAAAAGAAATTTCCATCCAAGATTTAATAATTGATCCATTCTTAGCCTAGGCAAAGGCCATCTTGTTATGATAGAAACGAATAAGAAAAAATAGCTTTTAGCTAATGTAATAAAGAGATCAATTGTAGTTCCAAAAACTCCGCATGTTTTATTTATTTCAAAAAATTCAGAAACAAATATGTATGGAATAGAAATATTGGAACCGCCCAAGTAAAGAACTGTTACAAATAATGAAGAAATGAAAAGGTTTAAATAGGAAGCAACGTAAAATAAACCAAATCGAATACCTGAATATTTTGTTTGATAACCAGCTACTAATTATTCTTCTGCTTCTGGTAAATCAAAAGGTAATCTTTCACATTTTTCTAGCGAAGAAATTATAAAAACGATGAAACCCATAGGTTGACGCCACAAATTCCAACCCCAAAAACCATATTTTGATTGCGCATCAACTATATCAATTGTACTTAAACTGTTAGATAATCCTAGTCGGTGATAACATTCCTGTTCCCATCTCTATTACAGAACCGTACATGAGATTTTCACCTCATACGGCTCCTGGAAAGCCTTAAGTAAATCTAAGGACCGGGTCGATTATTTATCTCTTGATATATCCCTAAGATATAGAAGATTAAAATCTATCGAACGGTTCTGAATTAGACCAATTCAATTCTGCCTCTTCTAGAAATAAGGAAATAAGAAAGAGAAATCGATTTTCATAAAAGATCCAATTAAAGCACTTCTGAATTGATCTCATCCCTAAGAAAATACAAATTTGTTGAGTAATAACTGAATTCTTCAATAAAATACTCTTTTATAATTCTCAATAACCCTCATGATTTTGAATGACGAAAAATAATTACACATTCGTTTCTTAATTATGATGTGAATTTTATCTCCATGAATATGGATATAAGAAATCAAAAACGAAAGAGAAATCTATTTTTCGTTTTTGATTTCTTATTTTTTTTTCGTTCCTATTCTTCTTTTTTGTGCTATGAAATGAAAAAGGGACCTCCAAAAATTGGAAAGGATTTTTTCGTTCCTGATAGTAATTTATTTAGTGAGTGAATGGAAGCATACTCTGGATCGGAGTTGTGGGGAGTACTGCTTTCTTTTTTCTACCAACTTAAAGCCCCCAATTAGTATTCTTTTTATATTCTACGTAAATTTTCTTTTGGATAATTTACAAAATCTGTGTTACTAATCCTTTGTGTATCTTGGTGTTTCTAACCATCCAGTCTTTTTTATTAACCCCCCTTATTTATTTTTATATATCTATGATAATTCATAAAAATGGTAACTAAAACTCAATAAGGTTGGTCTTTTGAGACCGCTTCAAAACAGGATGACAAATTATCCAATCTTGGGTTAAATGTCCTCTTTTGTTTATAATTTTATTTCATTCTTATACATAGAAAATGAGACTCAATATTTTGACTGCCCTTATAAAATCATCATACTATCTATTAACTAGCAGGAATCTAGTATTCTGAAATTAGATTCAATATAAGCTATTTTATTTCACTCATATAACTATCTAATTTAGTTCTTCAATCAGAATTTTGAAAAAGAAAATAAAGATAATGAAGGTTTCTATTCAATTTATTCGCTATATAGTACTATACATAAATTATAGTACTATATAGAAATATAGTACTATAAAGAGAGGAGTATAGCAATAGAATAGCATCGAATAGCTTTTTCAGTTTCAACGAATCGCACGTAGAGATATTGATAAGACACATAGAGTTAATGGTATTTCATAACTAATCGATTGAGCAGCAGCTCGTAGACCACCCAAAAAAGAATATTTATTATTTGAGCCATATCCTGACATAAGAAGTCCAATGGGAGCAATACTCGAAATAGCAATCCATAAAAAAACACCCGTGTTGAAATCAGATAAAACAAAATTATAGCCAAACGAAATTACTGAATAACTTATTAGAATGGATATGACTGATATGGATGGTCCAATACTGAATAAATGAATATCTCCCCTAGATGGAATAAGATTCTCTTTGAATAGTAGTTTTGTTCCGTCTGCTAGAGCTTGAAGCATTCCAAAAGGACCAGCATATTCAGGTCCAATACGTTGTTGTACCCCTGCAGATATTTCTCTTTCTAACCATACAATTGCTAGTACACTTATTGTAATTCCCAAGACAAGAATCAAAATTGGTAAAAGTATCCATAGAATTCCATAGACCTCTTTGGAAGATTCCAATCCGGAAAAGGAGTTTATATCTTGGACTTCCGTTGTATCAATTATCATTTCAACGATCAACTTCTCCCATAATGATATCTATGCTACCTAGTATTATCATAATATCAGCCAATTTCATTCTTTTAACTAATTGAGGAAGAATTTGCAAATTGATAAAATTGGGTGGACGAATTTTCCATCTCCAAGGAAAACCATTATGATCTCCTATTAGAAAAATTCCTAATTCTCCCTTGGGGGCCTCAATTCCCACATAAAGTTCTTGTTTCGGCAATTCAAAAGTAGGAGACGATTTTTTACGAATGAATCGATATTCAAAATCATTCCATTCTGGCTCCTTTTCTCTATCAAAGCAGCGAATTTCAAAATTTTCATAAGGCCCCCCTGGAATTCCTTCCAAAGCCTGTTGAATTATTTTTATGGATTCCACCATTTCACCAATTCGAACTAAATAACGAGCTAATGAATCTCCTTCTTTTTGCCATTGAACTTCCCAATCCAATTCCTCGTAACACTCATAATTATCAACTTCACGTAGATCCCATTGTATTCCAGAAGCCCGAAGCATCGGTCCTGATAACCCCTAATTTATAACTTCCTCTCTACCAACAACACCCACTCCTTCAACCCGTTCTAAAAAAATTGGATAATTCAATCGGGGTAGTTGCTGAACCATACCACATAGTTCCAGCAACAACAAAAGCTGCAAAAAATACAGCAGCGATACTACTGGAAAGGACGGTTTCAATATTTCCCATACGCAATCCTTTGTATAAACGTTGAGGTGGACGCACACTAAGATGGAAAAGACCCGCTAATATGCCCAATGTCCCTGCTGCAATATGATGAGAGGCTATTCCCCTCGGAACAAAAGGATCAAAATCATCCACACCCCATGTGGGATTTATAAATTGTACCCTTCCTGTTAGTCCATAAGGATCAGATACCCATATTCCAGGACCAAACAATCCTGTTACATGAAAGGCGCCAAAACCAAAACACGCCACCCCTGCAAGAAATAAATGAATTCCAAATATTTTTGGCAAATCCAAAGAAGGTTTTCCAGTACGTTCATCACAAAATATTTCTAGATCCCAATAGACCCAATGCCAAATAGCCGCCAAAAAGCACAAGCCCAAAAACACAATATGTGTCGCGGCCACACCTTCGTAACTCCAAATACCCGAATTTGTTATAGTACCTCCTGTAATATTCCAACCACCCCACGAATTGGTTATTCCTAAACGAGTCATGAAGGGTATAACGAACATACCCTGTCTCCACATTGGGTCAAGAACAGGGTCAGAGGGATCAAAAACTACTAATTCATATAGAGCCATCGAACCGGCCCAACCAGCAACCAGAGCTGTATGCATTATATGGACAGAAAGTAAACGGTTGGGATCATTTAATACAACGGTATGAACACGATACCAAGGCAAACCCATGAAAATACCCCTTATATTAACAAAAAATAGACACTATGTAACTTTATTGCACTGTAAAAAACTATGCTTGCTATAGACCCTCCCCTTAATTAGTATTAGTAAATTATCTCACATTAAAGAATTTATATTTGTTCGAGTTTTTTAGAAACAAAGGAACATTCTATTCGTAGGAACAAAAAGAAGCAGATCTATTCTATATCCGATAAGTAACAATACGCAATGGTGGTGGGGGTTTACTTTTTTTGATATGCGTGTTTATATCAGTGAATGCAGACAATGGATACTAATACAAGAACAAGAATCCTTTTTTTCTTCAAAATGAACATTCGTTGTTCTTATATTAGACACAAAAAGTCTACGTATGGGTCTTTCTTGGTTTCATTACAAAGATAGAGCTTTATATATATAAAATATAAAAAAGTATATATATAAAATATATAAAAAAAATGAAAAAATGGAAATATTTTCGTTTACTCAACTCATGTCATGAGTTGATCAATAAATCAGTTGATTTGGAATCATAGGTTGGGTAGATGTCACAGATGATGAATTGATTTCTTACCTATGTAACTATATTTTTCTTTTTGTTCATCCGTAATAATGGATTCATGAATCCATTATTTTCAATTGTATCTTTCAATTGGTATTTTTTGCTTACCTATTTGGATCTATAAAAAATGGAAACTTAGGAAAGTGCTTTATAAACATATGTATAAAAAGAATATATTTCATCTAGTTTCCTTATGCCCACTATAACCAGTTATTTCGGTTTTATACTAGCATTTTTAACTATAACCGCAGGTATTTTTATCAGTCTGAGTAAGATACGACTTATTTGATTTGCAATTTAGAGATGAATTGGAAATTGTAGAATATTTTGGATATTGATAGTTTCTTATCATATTTCCAATTCTTGGTCATTGAGATTCATGGTCAATATAAATTCATATTTAAGGATGGATATTATCCCCACCTTATTTTACTTTCAACCAAACTCAAATGATTGAAGTTTTTCTATTTGGAATCGTGTTAGGTCTAATTCCTATTACTTTGGCTGGATTATTTGTAACGGCCTATTTACAATACCGACGTGGAGATCAGTTGGATATTTGATTTAGTACTGTCTCTTTTGTTTATTGACCTCCTTTTTTTTAAATCCTAATTGACAGAGATCCAATTAACACTTTTTTTATTAGACTAGACTGTTATCCCATTATTTTAGTCTCATTCTCCATCTCAGAAGAATGGTATCACGCTCTGTAGGATTTGAACCTACGACATCGGGTTTTGGAGACCCGCGTTCTACCGAATTGAACTAAGAGCGCTTTCTTTTCCTAAAGAATTTTATGAAATGGCAATACATATTGCATGCATACAAACTCAATATGGAGAACTATTCATATAACTTGAGTATCTATGTCCAATTTGAATCGCTCAAAATTGATCTCTTGTTACTGCTCATACGATAAATAATCGTTAGGAATAGGGATGACAGGATTTGAACCTGTGACATTTTGTACCCAAAACAAACGCGCTACATCCCTTGACATAAGTTTCCAGTGTCATTCTAAAAAAAATTTGTCTTGTTTTCCACATTCTTCCATTATATATGGAATATATCCTGCCATTTTTTTTTGTTTTTTTTTTTTTACTTTCTTAGATCGATCATATAAAGAACAAATATTCTGATAGAATAGTTATATTCAATTAATATAAATAATTTAAAACCAGGAATAGATAGGATATATAAATAATAAGATACAAAGAGTATAATAACAAGAACAAAGAATATACAAATAAGAATAATATATATATATATATATATATATATATATATATATATATATATATATATATATATATATATATATATATATATATATATATATATATATATATATATATATATATATATATATATATATATATATATATATATATATATATATATATATATATATATATATATATATATATATATATATATATATATATATATATATATATATATATATATATATATATATATATATATATATATATATATATATAATAGAATTTAGAATAATAGTCTATTATTCTAATTCTTATAAAAAAAGTACTCTCACTATTGCCACGATAATGGTCTACTTCTTCATATCCACCGTGCAATGCATGCAGTTATCGATAGACAAAAAAAAATCATGGTATGCACTTTCGTGTATTAGCTAAAGCCTTACGTTTGTCTGGTGGAGATCATATTCACGCTGGTACTGTAGTAGGTAAACTTGAAGGAGAAAGGGAGATTACTTTAGGTTTTGTTGATTTACTACGTGATGATTATATTGAAAAAGATCGATGTCGCGGTATTTATTTCACTCAGGATTGGGTTTCTTTACCAGGTGTTATCCCTGTTGCTTCAGGGGGTATTCACGTTTGGCATATGCCTGCTCTGACCGAGATATTTGGAGATGATTCTGTACTCCAATTCGGTGGAGGAACTTTAGGTCACCCTTGGGGAAATGCACCTGGTGCCGTAGCGAATCGAGTAGCTCTGGAAGCATGTGTACAAGCTCGGAATGAGGGACGTGATCTTGCTCGCAAGGGTAATGCAATTATCCGTCAAGCTTGCAAATGGAGTCCTGAATTAGCTGCTGCTTGTGAAGTCTGGAAGGAAATCAAATTTGAATTCCCAGCAATGGATACTTTGTAATCCAGTAATAATAATTCGTTCTATTAATTTCCATTAAACTCGGCCCAATCTTTTACTAAAAGGATTGAGCCAAATACTGTACAGAATACTTGTTGTATCTATAAATGAATCCTATGGATCTTTCGGATTGATAGTTTTTTCTAGTTCATTATTATTTTTTGATTTGGAATATAATGAATTAAAATAGAAGTATTTTCTATTAATATTGACAACAGTGTATCAAACCAATATAATCTGATCGTGAATAAATGGATCAATTGACTCATGTCAAACCCTTTGAAATAATTCCTTGCTTAGTTGATTTTTTTTCTTTATTACGGGAGATCCAAGAATTATACAATTCATTCTCATTATTGGAGGTTTTCTCTATTCTGAAGAGATCCATTTTTTTTCCATGATGTTCAGAAAAGTAGATAAATGAGGTGGATACATGAAAGATATTCACTTTTTTCCATCACTTTGACATGCTTGAAAAAAATTGTGAATTTTCATCTCTTACAACCCGCTCGAAGTGATCATTTTTTATATATCGCAAAGGCCTAGTCCATCTTTGAAAATCGAAAAGAATATTTACAAGACCTCTTTCCACCACCGGGGGGACAATTTTTGTCTTTTTCTGAGTATTCGTGTTGTTGGAAATCTTCTCATTCTCGGAAAAATAAACCATCAGATCTTCTTCGTTATTTTCTTCCCTTTCCGCATCTATTGCAGCTTGGATTTCCTCCGAGTACCTCTCTTCGTAGCCTTCCATTTCCTCACCATAAAAATAAGGGAGCATTGCTCTGCCTGAATAGTGCGCAAAAATTGCAAAGGCGAAAACGGCAAATATTTACCCCGCATAATCTCGTAATTGTAGGAGAATGTATTTATCAAATCTCATCGTTATCTTAGATTTGATCGAATTTTTTTTCTTGAACCAGACTAATACCAATCCAACACATTGCATTAAAAAGATGTGACCAATTACCCACCCAACAAAACTACTTATTAAGAATAACAATTTATTGTTGGATCGAAACAGATAAATGTTCATTAATCTTATTAAGATTGAACTTGGGAAAAGAAGGGGGTTTAATAATTGAAAAAAAAGATTGTTAAAGAATACTGTTCTGGTCTGGGCCCAACCTCGCGGTCCAGCCCAATATCGCACATGGCCCATTAAGTGGACTAGCCCGACCGGGCACACGCGCCCCACAGGACGGGCAGGGCACGCTCCCCGCCGGGATGGACGGCGCGTCTGATAGCGTCTCAACATCCTCTCTTGTCGGCCGAACAGTGGACAGCCCGGTCTGTCGAGCAAGACCTTTGGTTCCTCCACATCCTCGCGTTCTCCTCGTGGAGAACAACGTGCCTCTGGGGAACCTCCTGAGCTCCCCTCCGCAGGGAGAACAACGTGCCCGGCGCACGTTCTCCACGTGCCCCCCTCCGCGGGGACACATCATCTCCCAACTGCCCCCCTCCAAAAGAGCAGGTCAAACCCACTTTCCGGAGATCACAGGATAGTTGGACTAGGGCGAAGACCATGTTCTGGTCTTCACTACGCCACGTAAGCCCTAGCAGTCATTAGGGTTGGGCCTGGTCATCCATCCACCTCAAATGACCGTTGGCCCAGCGCTGGGGTCTCTCTATAAATACCCTCTTCCTCAAGAGGGTCAGGTAATTCACTTCTTACCCTTTTCTGTACTCTGCCCGCACTCTGCCCAACTCCTTACTTTGGCATCGGAGTGTTTTGCAGGTACACCCCCTTTTCTTCCTCATCACCGGTGAACAGATAGCAGACCAACAGCGTGTGGTCAGTCCGTGATCCCCTTCTGATCAGGTCAGATCAAATACTTTGTAAGTCCTAAAATTACGTATTGAATTTGGATTGTTGTCTCCAGAATCCTCCGGGTAGTATGCCCAACCCCAATCGTCT
This sequence comes from Lathyrus sativus, assembly GCA_963859935.3. Classification (NCBI taxonomy): domain Eukaryota; kingdom Viridiplantae; phylum Streptophyta; class Magnoliopsida; order Fabales; family Fabaceae; genus Lathyrus; species Lathyrus sativus. The sequence goes on from OZ012735.1 coordinate 510,807,028, forward strand.
GAATAGTAATGTTTGTTATTTTGATAGACATAATTACAGAAAAGATACGGCAGAGTTAAGAATGTTAGTGTATGAGGTCGATTCAATGCCAAATTCAAAGGCGCATAATAGATCGATATGAACATCATGACGCGTCCCGTAAGAAACCCGCTTGTTGCTGCTATTTCCGTCTCGGAACCTTTTTCCATAACTCGGGCTCGAATAAGGAAGAGATAAGACGGTCCTATGCAGGCTGTAGTAAGAAATCCATAATAGAGTCCGATCACAGCGGTTGAATTCAGTATCCTAAGGCAGAAACCCACTAAGGAATTTCGTATAAAAAAGTTAAAATTCATAGTTATTCCCCTATTAAGTTTGTTTTTATTTACAATTGTTATTTCGATGTTTATTTTATATATTTTTATTATTTTATATGTTACTATTATATGTTACTATTAAAAATGTCTTCTATTTATCCATTTACTTTGAAGTTTCCTTTTTTATTATTTTATATGTTACTATTAAAAATGTCTTCTATTTATCCATTTACTTTGAAGTTTCCTTTTTTATTATTTTATATGTTACTATTAAAAATGTCTTCCATTTATCCATTTACTTTGAAGTTTCCTATTTTATTATTTTATATGTTACTATTAAAAATGTCTTCCATTTATCCATTTACTTTGAAGTTTCTTTAATCTAGAATTGTGATTTCCATGTTTCATATATTACTATTATAGTATATGTTACTATAGGTTTTCTAATTTTGCGTTTTCTTTACATTTTTAATAAAATTCTGATTATTCTATGTCTTTTTATTTTATATTCTTTTATTTACAAACAAAATAAAGAAAGGGACAATCAAACCTATTTCTCGATTCAATCGAAGCTAAAAGGAGTAATCATGGTTGATATAAGGTCACAAATAATGATAGATATGTAAAAAACAAAACCTCCTTATTCCATTTTAATCCGAAATGGAATGAACTTAGAATCATGGAATTGATTCGCTCATCAGATTATATATAAATTATAACTTCATAACCTTAGCCCATTCCCATTTTTGGTGGAACAGATCCACTAATTCTTTCATTTCAATTAGTAATATAAGAGGTCAATCAATTGTAGAAGCTAAAAAAGAGTATCCTGAGCCATTTTAATAATGGGGTTCATTGATATTCCTAGTATAGTAGATGCTATCATACATAAAATCATACTCACTTCAATGGAATTATTTGATGTTACAGGAGATCTTCTATAATTTCGCACGTGAGGAGTTATTTCTTGGTTTCGTCCAGTCATTAATAACTTAATTATTTTTAGATAATAGTAGATCGAAACAACGCTTGTAAGAAGTCCTATTAAAACCAAGAAATATCGGCCTGCTTGCCATCCACACCAGAATAAAGAAAGTTTTCAGAAAAAACCAGCTAGTGGAGGAAGACCTGCTAAGGATAAGAGACATAGGGCTAAAGAGAGAGCCAAAAAAGGATCTTTCGTGTATAATCCTGCATAATCTTGAATGTTATCAGTTCCGGTACGTAGACTAAATAACACAATGCAAGCAAAAGTTCCTAGATTCGTGGAGATATAGAACAACATATAAGTTATCATGCTTGCATATCCACCATTTGAGTCTCCAACAATTATTCCAATAATTACATATCCGATTTAACCTATGGACGAATAGGCAAGCATACGTTTCATGCTTGTTTGCATAATAGCAATGAGATTCCCTAATACCATGCTAAGAATAGCTAGGATTTCTAGAAGAAGATGCCATTGGTTTGATGAGAAATAAAAAGAAATATCCAAAATTCGAGTGGCTGAAGCTGAAGCAACTACTTTCGAAGTAACAGAAAGAAAAGCAACGACTGGAGTGGGAGAGGCAGAGTCGAAAAGAGCATTCCTCACTTCTTTCTCTCATTCAAAACCGTGCATGAGACTTTCATCTCGGACAGCTCCTAAGTGATAAAAGAAAGAAGAAGATTGTTTCTTCTTTCTTTTAGTATTTCCTTCCTCGCGTATCTATAAGACCGAATCCATTGTATTTGGACTTTTCATCAAACAAAAAAGGATTCGTAATCCTGAACTTTTCGAGGAATCCTTCATCAGTTGTTGTGAATGAATGCGACCTATTATGGGACATACAATGCATTACAAACGTATGATCATTATGCTTGAACTGGCTTATTCGATTCCTTAGAATCGGGTTATTCTATTCCACCTCTTAGTTAGAAAGAAAAGAACTTAAACAATTAATAACATGGCAATACATAAGACTTCGAGCCCGAGCACACGCAATGAAGCCTTAAACAGTCAAGTGAAATCCAATTCACGAAATCGTTTGATTTCTGGACAACATCATTGTTGTAAAGGGCGTAATGCCAGAGGAATTATTACCGCAGGGCATAGAGGGGGAGGTCATAAGCATCTATACCGTAAAATTGATTTTCAACGCAATGAAAAAGACATATATGGTAGAATCATAACTATAGAATATGACCCTAATCGAAATGCACACATTTGTCTCATACACTATGGGGATGGTGAGAAAAGATATATTTTACACCCCAGAGGGGCTATAATTGGAGATACCATTGTTTATGGTACAGAAGTTCCTATAAAAATGGGAAATGCCCTACCTTTGAGTGCGGTTTGAACTATTGATTTACGTAATTGGAAGTAACCAATTAGGTTTATGGTGAAACCTAGAAATCGATCTCTTATCCAATTGGAGTACCTCTACAGGATAGACTTCAACAGAAAACTGAAGAGTAACGGCAGCAAGTGATTGAGTTCAGTAGTTGCTAATATACCATTATTGACCCTAGAGATATAGTAATACGGAGAAGACAAAATTGTTTCAAGCACCGACAGAACACGAAGCGCTCCTCGTTTCAAACAAATAAGGGGAAGACCCGGATTATTCACATTTCGCATGTGTAAACGAGGTGCTCTACCTAACTGAGCTATAGCCCTTGTGCTTTTGATACAGATTTGATCATATTCGATAAATAAATTCTTGTCAAGATAAATATTAAATTACATGATCCAATCTCTTTGATTTATATTGCGTTTGTATTATTTATAAATAATATAACATTTATAATCCATTGATCTGATCGAGAGCTACTTTTTTTATTTAGGATGATAAATGACCTACTTAACTCAGTGGTTAGAGTATTGCTTTCATACGGCAGGAGTCATTGGTTCAAACCCAATAGTAGGTAAGGTATTAGTAGAACTTAGTAGATACCATTGATTCCGGTATCTAATAAGTTTTTCTACTCACCATTTTTTTTTATTGTAACTTTCTATCTTTTTTCTATTTTTTGGCTGCACCAACTTGTTACGAGATCCTCTTGATAGGCTCTACGATAGCCTCGACTCGTGTCTTAGCTCGCCGGAGAGCTAGATTTGCTTCAATTGTTTGTCTCTTGCCTTCAGCCTTATTTAAGTTAGCTTCTACTATTTTAAGAGTTTGTTGTGCTTCTTGTGGATTAATGTCACTAGCCCTTTCTGCATCAGGTACTAAAATAGTGATCTCATTATTGCCGATTCTAGCAAAACCACCCATCAGAGCCATCGTTAACCATCGGTCCTTAAGGCGTATTCTCAAAATACCTATATCTAAAGTTGTGGCAATAGGCACATGATTTTTTAATACCCCAATTTGTCCACTATTAGTAGATAAAATAATTTCTTTCACTTCTGAATCCCAAACAATTCGATTGGGGGTCAGTACACAAAGATGGAAAGTTATTTCTTGAATTTGTTCTCCATTTCTAAGTTATGTTCGTAGCCTTCGCAGTAGCTTCATCGATATTACCCACCAAATAAAAGGCTTATTCAGGAAGACTATCTAATTCTCCAGAAAGAATCAATTGAAATCCTCTAATTGTTTCTGCGAGACCAACATATTTCCCTGGGGAACCAGTAAATACTTCTGCTACGAAAAAAGGTTGTGATAAGAAACGTTCCATTTTTCGTGCTCTTGCTACAGTTAAGCGATCCTCTTCGGATACTTCTTCCAACCCAAGAATAAATAAAGCTCATGTCCTCCGGATTCTTTCATTTCCATATAAAGATCATTTCCCTCACGGGTACGCTCACCTACTCTGCCAAATACAGATACACCTCCATGAGCTTTGGCAATGTTATTGATCAATTCCATAATGAGTACTGTTTTACCTACCCCAGCTCCACCGAAAAGTCCTATTTTTCTGCCACGGCGATAAGGAGCTAAAAGATCGACTACTTTAATTCTTGTTTCAAAAATGGATAATTATGTATCTAACTGTATAAAGGCAGGCACAGATCTATGAATAGGAGATGTTGTGCGAGTATCTACAGGACCCAAATTATCTATGGGTTCTCCAAGCACGTTGAAAATTCGACCTAGGGTTGCTCCGCCGACTGGAACACTTAGAGCATCTCCTGTGTCAATCACTTCCATTCCTCTCTTTAGACCATCTAAAGCACTCATAGCTACAGCTCTAGCTCGATTATTTCCTAATAATCGTTGTACTTCACAAGTTACGCGAATTTGTTGGCCAACCGTATCTCGACCTTGAACTATCAGAGCATTGTAAATATAAGGCATCTTCCCTGGTGGAAAAACTATATCGAGTACCGGACCGATTATTTGCGTAATACGCCCCAGATTTTTGTTTTCAAGTGCAGAAACCTCGGTATCAGAAGGGGGAGGATTTATTGTCATATTGAAAAATATCCTTTTTTTTTTCAAAAAAAAAATTCAAATTAAGAAAAAAATGTTCGAGAACAACGCAAGTGGATTGGTTCATTATTTGAATATTTAATAACAAATGAAATGTATTAATTCATATTTAATAAAATATTTAATATTTAATAATAAAAAAATATGGAATAATAAATGTAATTTAATAATCGATTTTCACCGTCCAATCAATTCAATTGTTTTCAATTTTCAATGATTTAATTTTTAAGGTCAACCCAGTGATCCAGATTGTAGACAAGATTATCTATATTATCTATGGAATTCCAACCTGAACTTTGTTTATGATTCTGTTTTTCTATCTCATTGGTCCTTATTTTTTATTTCCTCAGCATAGGATTTATACTGAGCATATTATTTCTTTTTACCGATTTTTCTTTTTATTGGGCAAATTCTGCCGATTTTGACATCTAGGATTTACATATACAACATATATCACTGTCAAGGTCAAGAGTATATTTTTTATTTACTATTTAGATTCGAAAATTATATTCCAAAATTCAAAAAAAAAAAAAAAAGAGATTTGAAAAAAACGGTTGGGTTGCGCCATACATATGAAAGAGTATAGAATAATGATGTATTTGCCAAATTAAATATCATGGTAAAATTTAACAATGACCCATTCGGATTAATTGATAATATTAGTTGATGGATTATTTGTAAAAAGGTTTGATTAACTCTTAAGTTATGTCGAGTAGACCTTGTTGTTGCTATAATTCAATTCTTAATTCATGCGTTGTGGGGGGGGGGGGGGGGGGATTTATGTCACTACAAATAGAAACTAAAGCAAAGGTTGGGTTCAAAGCTGGTGTTAAAGATTATAAATTGACTTATTATACTCCTAACTATCAAACCAAAGATACTGATATCTTGGCAGCATTCCGAGTAACTCCTCAACCTGGAGTTCCGCCTGAAGAAGCAGGTGCAGCGGTAGCTGCAGAATCTTCCATTGGTACATGGACAACTGTGTGGACCGATGGACTTACCAGCCTTGATCGTTATAAAGGATGCTGCTACGAGATCGAGCCTGTTCCTGGAGAAGATAATCAACTTATTGCTTATGTAGCTTATCCCTTAGACCTTTTTGAAGAAGGTTCTGTTACTAACATGTGTACCTCCATTGTAGGTAATGTATTTGGGTTCAAGGCCTTGCGCGCTCTACATCTGGAATATTTGCGAATCCCTAATGCTTATGTTAAAACTTTCCAAGGTCCTCCTCACGGAATCCAAGTTGAGAGAGATAAATTGAACAAGTATGGACGTCCCTGTTGCACCCTAAAATTTGCTCAACCTAATTCACTTGGTTTATGTTTCAATATCATTAGCATTTGCATATAGAGTCATGTACATAATCTAATCATCTGCATAGCATAGCATAACAAATCATCCAACAAGGGACCAAGTATTATTCTCATCCCTATGAGCCTATCAAGAGGATATTATTCTAATTCAATCTCATTCAAGTCATCAGGAAGAATTTGAAAGCTAAGAAGTCAATGGATCAAGCAGTGAATCTATCTCCTATCTGAAGGTATCTGAAGATCATGTGAGCTGTGAATAGAGCTGAGCATGGAGAGTGTCTAGACATTGTGGGAGACTTAGAAAGTCATTTGGAGAAGGAGACAATTCATTGACATGGTCACAAGAGTTGCAGTTGAAGACAATCAACTAGGGTTTCATCTGGGGTCAACTCTAGGTCAACTCTAGGTCAATTGACTGATTGAAAGGCATTAAGGTCTATTGGAGAGATGTGGGGTTCATCATTTGACATGTAGAAGAGGATATGGTGATATTCCAAGAAGAATTCAAGAGAAATCAAGGAGAAGAGGAGTTTCTAAATTAGGGTTTCTGTGTAAAATCCCCTAGTTTAGGTCACATTTCCAAGCAAGATAAGTCAAAATGCAAGCTTCAAATGGATCCTTGGCCAACATGAAACTTGTAGAGGATCTCAATACCTTTAATTTGAGTGGTGGAAGACATCAAGGAGATTTATATAACTCAAGTTATGGTCCTTACAAGTTACAGGTTATCTGAGGTATCTGAAATTTTGTCTGTGAAAGTGACTTGACTTCCAAGCAATTTTTACCCCTCAAGGAGATTTCAAATGAATTTCTGGAAAACATAAGAATTGTTCCTCATTGTCTTATCTTTCTAGAATGGTATAGTATGCCTTCATATGATTTGTGGAACTCTACTTATGGTCTTGGAAAGCAAAGGGTATTTTGGTCATCTGAGGATTACAGGTCATTCTTAGCCTATGCCTAAAACTCATACAAGGAAGCTTCAAATGGGAAACTTCACAACATAAAAGTTTCTCAAAATGCCATTTTAAGTCTAGAAAAGAAGTCATGGAAGTTTGGAAATGCATGGAATGAGACTTGGCCAAAGTTAGTGAAAAATGACCTAAAAAAGGCATATAAGTTGAAAAAGTTGAAATGAAAAATTGGTTTGAGAGATATACAAATCCAATATGGGTCATCCAATATACCAATTTGATTCCAAATATCATTTTAAAGACATTGGTTCAGCCACTTATTTGAGTTAGGGTTTAAAAATTGTACTTGCTTTGTAATATTGTTTCTTGCATCATAAGGCAACTTGGTAAAACTCAACACAAGGCAAGGAAAGGCTTGGCTTTTTCACATACACCTCCAATATCTCATGAAAGGAGATTTTAACACAAGTTTAAAAAGGTGCAAGCATGAGATAAGAGATATTCAACATGTCATCACATGAGAAGTTCATGAATTTTCCACCACTTTCTAGAATCCTCTAGGATCAATCTAGAAACTTCTCAATCTGTTAATAATCATCTGTATATTGAGAGTAAATCATTGGTGCAAGGGGTTGTTGAGAAGAGGGAGAGAATAGAGAGAATTAAGAGATTGCTTACATTGTAAGAAAGTGTAAGAATCTTCAATCTACACCATTTCTGATCATTTCTTTTCTTCATCCATCATCCATTGAAGTTTGTGAGTGGGAACAAGCAAGGTCAGAGGTCCAACAATGGAGGATTGAAGAGTTAGAGTTGTCATTGCAAGAATCCATATCAGAATTGTAGCCATCACCACAAGCATTTTTCTCCCTACTTTTTGCAAACAGAAACCCTAGCATCATCTAAAGATCATTGATGAAAGCTTACAAGTGTTGAATCGAGCTCCTTCTCATCTATTTCAGCAAGAATAGCAGGTTGGTGTTTTCTTTCATATCTCCATAACTAGGTGTTGCTAGGTTAGATTATTGGTATAAGATTGTTAGGGTTAGGTAGAGGAGCATTTACCCCATCTGTTATGGCCATTAGAGACAATTGGATTAATGGTGATGAAACTTTGATGATCAAGAACTCCTGAATTAGGGCAAGAGAATGCTAGATTTTTGGCTCAGAATACTCAGCGTAGTCCATAGATTGTTCTAGGGTAGTTTGAGCAAGTTTGATGATCATGCACATCAGGTGCAATTTAGTGGTGTCCAAGACTTCAAGCTATCGGGTTTAAGCATAAAGGGGGTTTCAGGAAAATCTAAGTGTGGGATCTTGTAGAGGGCTTTGAGTAGGCCAATTTTGGTTTTAAGATCGAAGGATTTGGTGGACTATGGAGAGAGAACGAAAAGCATGAAGATTCCTGCATGGACATGAATTTCTGAGTTCTAGGGTTTGGTTTGGGGACGATGAGGGATAACCGTCCGATCATCCTGGTTATTTGACATTTTCATCGCATCGTGTGGCTAATATTCAATTTAAGAAACGGAGGGAAAGACCAAAGTGAAACGCAGCGTTTCACTTAAACGCGCGTCTGGGCTGGGTCCAACAATTCCTATCCCCACCCCCATTTTGAGAAGCCCAATAAAATACGCATGATATTGCTGCTATCCACACCGAGGATTTATTCTTTTTCTGGCATTTTTTTCATTTGATTTTTCTGAGCGTGTTGGGCTTAATGTTATTGATATTCACACCCCTGGTTCATGGCCCACCTGGAATTTTAACTGGGCGAGCTTGCTATTCAGACCCCCCTCCCCATTTTATTTCTATTTTGTGTTTTTAATTCCTTTAATATTTTTGTCATCTTTAAAAAATCATAAAAAAATGAAAATAGCTTAGTTTTAATTGGTTCTTTTTTCTATAGGTCTATAGTTCTGTCTAGAAAAATACCAAATAATAAAATTGACATTTTATTTTGTTTTACTATTTTTTGTGTATTTTTCTTGTAAATAGCATTTTATTAAGTTTAGTTTGATACTTAAGCTTGTTGATTTTTGTTCTAATAGTTCCCTTTAGCTTTAGAGCTCATTCTTTTTAGGTTGATTAGTTTAGGACTTCAACTTGAATATAAGATTTAATTCACAATTTTAGAAATTAATTTTAGGAGACTTGTGTAGGTGTGAACAACATGAACAAAACTAGGGTTTTGGTGACAACATAGGTGAATAAGTCCATTTCCCTTAGGAGTTAGAGATTGAATTTTTGGGGTATGGGACTATAGGGATTAGGGGTAGTTATTAGATCCCTTAGAAAATGTTAGGATTCCCCTACTGCTATTAGTATTGTCTGTATTTGCTTGACTGGTGTGGTGTGCCCTCTCTGGGGATTATAAATTGTCTGTGTGGGTATTGGGTTTGTTTGGGATTTGGGGAGAGCTGGAGACCTGAGATGATGAAGCCCATTTGAAGATCAGAGACTGAAGACCAACTTCCAGAGTTGATGAGGAGATTCTGTGCTGGCAGCTGTTGAAGTTGGTAGTATCTAGGAGTTAGGCAGAGCCCTAGAGTAGTCAACTTGATTCTCAAACATGGAAGGTCTTGACTGCCTCCATTCTTCTCTGTGATGCAGAGTCTCTCTAAGACATTCACCCCCTTCCCTTAGAAGGCTTGGTGCTACTGTCTAAGGGATAGAACTCTTGAGAGAAAATATCTTATGTGTTAGTAGCAGTTTGTTTGCCACCCTTGGTAGTCAACTAATTGCTTAAACACCCAATTCACTCTTGTGGTTGATCCCTCATCCTGGAGGTTTGAGACTTGAAGAAAGGCCATTGTAGACTGAAGATTGATGACAAAGACCTTGCTTGAAGGCTGTGGAGATGGAGATTGATGCTTGCCAAAGCTTGTAGCTGATTGGAGATGACTTGAAGATAGGTGTTGATGCAGAGCTGTTGTGGGTGTTTATTTTTGCTGTTTATCATTTCTGATGTATTGATTGGTTTCCTGGACTGTATTGCTTGCTGTTTAACCTGGTTGGGTTGAAAGTGAATCCTGTTCACTTTTGCCTATTGTTTTCTAGGTTCGAGGTTGAGTGGGACTCCCTTGCCTCGCTTGTATTGTTGCATCCATGCATTTTACTGCTGTATATATCTGCTATTGCTTCTGTTTCCGTTTATTCCCTTAGGATCTCTGTTTCTCTCTGTGCAAGAGAGGAGCATGATAGACATTAGGTCTTAACCCATGCATGATAACATTAGGTTAGTCTGATTCCCTTTGCAACCGTAGGTTAGAGTTCTGTCTCTTCTTTCTCAAAACAAACAGAAAAATACAATAAGATTTCAAACACAATAAAAGACACTTCTTCCGTAAAAGAATGTGAACTCATCAAGACGTCATTTTTGTCCGCTTGGACCAGTAATCAGAAAAACCCTTTTTCAGAAGGAATAAAAACAATCAAGACAGACTTGTGTCGTACGTGGCCCGAACTACGTTTGCTCTGATCTTTCATGCTGTGTGGAAGTACGTAGGCATAGGATGCGATATCCTAGCGAGCAACCTTCCCTTCCTTTCCCGTAGGTAGGCGAACTACGTTGACTCTGATTTCTCGTTCCAGACGAGAATACGTAGGCATAAAGTGCGATACTTTGCCGAGTCATTTTCTTTTCTTTTAACCCCTGACCTATAGAGTAGATAGAATAACAATCCATACCCGAAAACAAGCGTGGATCCCGTCGAGTACGACGGACGTGAGGGGTGCTAATACCTTCCCCTTGCGTAACCGACTCCCGAATCCAGGTTTTGGTTGCGACGACCATACCTTTTCCCGTGTTGTGCGAGGTTTACTCTGAGCGTTTCCTTTCCCTCCCGTGGGATAAATAACGCGCGGTGGCGACTCTTCTGTTCAATCGGCGCCGATTTTCGCAGTAGCGACAGCTGGCGACTCTGCTGGGGATCCAACGTCCCCTGGCTGCTAAGGACTGTGATAGTTCTTATGCATTTGGGATCCAATGTCCCTTAAGAGAGTCAATCCTAACGCTTGTTTTCCCGTCGAGGATTTTGTATGGATTTATATTTCTGACCTTTACTTTCAGCATATTATTATTTGGGGGTTGTGATGGGTGTTCTGATATTGAGTGAGAAGCCGGACCTGGGCTTGAGTGCACCTTAGACTTAGAGTAGAGATTAGTGGGCGCCCGCTTGCTTTGCTTGCCTTGGTGTCCCGCGAAATCTACACTCAGACGAGGTTCCTCTGGTTGGCCTCCTGCCCCTTCCTTTGGTTGGCGTGGGTTGCTGGTTAGTTGAATTGTCGACTCTGGGGACCGATCATTTGGAAGTTGGCTAAGTGAGGCCTCTTCAGGATTTGATGATGCCACTCCTTCTGGGAATCGTATCATCAACCCTGAAAGTCTGTGATGCCAACGACCGCATAGGATGACGTACCTTTGTCAGTTACTAGGACATCCACCTGTGAGAGGGTTTGGGGTTATGCAGGTAACTAGACCTTCAGACACCGGTTATTTCTTGATCAGAGATCTTGAGTATTTATGGAGAGTTCTGAGGTCTGTCAGAGACCATTTGGAGAGTTCTGAGGTCTGTCAGAGACCAGTTCGAGATATGATTTGAGGTCTACCAGAGACCAGTGGCAGTTTTTGTTTGAGGTCTGTCAGAGACTAGTGTGGGAGCTTTGTGTTAGGTCTATCTGAGACCAGGGTTTGAGGACTTCTAGAGAGTCTATCTGAGACTTCTTGATATGGTTCAGGTTATTCAGCTACGGCATTTGGTCCCTGTTGCATGTCACTTGCATTGCATTTGTTTGCATACTCATCATCATTGCATCCCACTAACGTGTGTCTGTGCTGCAGGTGCATTTGCATTTCCCTAGTTCTAGTGTTCGAATTTCTGAGTGATTGGTCATGGCCAGCTTAAGGAGGACAGTTGCTTACAAATTGCCTACTCCTGATGTTGTTCCCCTGCTTGGGTTGATCTCTCTGGCTGATGAGGATGTTCGTAGGAGCTTCAGAATGAGCTATGGAAGATTATTGAGATTGGTGCGCAAACCCACGGAGATGGAGCTAGATGGGTTGTACGCCTTGATGCAATTCTATGATCCCGCATTGAGATGTTTTACGTTTGCTGATTTTATTCTGGGGCCTACCATTGAAGAGTATGTGGAGTTTACTGAGCTACCCGTGCAGAACCAGGTTCCATTCATTCATTCTGGCGCTAAGCCCAAGCCGGAGGACTTGGCAAAAGCTTTGCATATGGATGCTTTTGAACTGTTGACTACTGTTTCCCGTGGAGTTCCAGGCTTCTCGCTCCAGTTCTTGATTGGTAAAGCCCAGGAGTACGCCAAGAGCGGGTGCTGGATCGCCTTCAATGCTATGTTGGCTCTGCGCATTTACGGCATAGTATTGTTTCCCAATGTACCGGATTTTGTGGACTTCGACGCCTTCTACTTGTTTGCCGCTGGTAATCCTGTACCTACCTTGCTCGGAGATTTCTACCACTCACTGCATTACAAGAATGAGAAGGGAAGAGGGAAGAATGTTCATTTCTGTGCACCATTGCTGAGTACGTGGTTTGAGAGCCACCTTCCTAAGAGAAGATCTGTCATAGAGACTGCAGTCCCAGTTGGCTGGCCGGAGCGCCTGATGAGACTATCTTCTGAAGATGTTGAATGGTTTGATAAAGATCTGCTGGGATCTGAGCTTATCTTCAGTTGTTCTGGGTACCCTAATGTCCCGCTGATAGGAAGAAAAGGGTGTATCAACTACAACCCATCCCTGTTTGTCCGTCAGTTCGGGTATGCGCTAAAGAGCCCACCAAAGGAGGAAGAAGTACAGGAATCTCTGTACTTCACCGGAGACTTGAAGGAAGAGTTATTAGCCAAGATGCAGCATGCCTGGACGCGCATTAACCGAAGAGGGAAGTTGTTGTTAGGGAAAAATGATTGTCAGGCTTATGCACCTTACAGAGTTTGGATCCAGGAGAGAGCAAGTCAGTTGCGGATGCCATTTCCAGATGCGCCAGTCCTTGTTCCCATTCCGGTAGCGGAGCCAACTACTGTTTCTAGGGAGGCCTACGAGCAAGTGGTGAAAGAAAAAGAAGCCTTGATGAAGATCAATGAAGGGCTAGAGCAAGAGCTAGCCCAGACACGCAGTGAGAAAAACAAGGCCGTGCATGCTTTCCAACAGCAGATTGAGCTAGTGAACAGATTAGGGGCTGAGTTGACTGAAGAAAGGAAGAAGCGCGAACGTCTGGGGCAAGAGTTCAGAAGCTCCCATGACATGCTGGAATCCAAAAAGAAGGCACTCGACGCAGCACACCGAGAGATCTCTTCTTGCAATAAGACTTGGAATGCTACACTGACCAACAATAAGAAGAGGGAGGATAAGTTGAAGCAGCAAATTTCCGACCTCGAAGAGCAGTTGAAGTCTAGCATCAAGAAGTGTGAAGAAGAAGTGATGACCCGGTATAGTCTCTAGAATGCACTGAACAAGGCCATCAAAGGCAGGGACGAAGCCGTGTCTCAGAAGCGGAAGTTAGAGGATCGCTTCGGAGAAGGGGCATGGGAGGAAACTGCTTAAGACGTGCGACGTGTTCTTAAGAAAAGAAACCAACCTGTTGAAGGGCTGCTTACCCGACCAAGTCATCCGGAGACCAAGAAGTTAATAGAAGAGTACCAGACTTATGGGAGTGCTTGATCCTTTCATGTATTAGCTTGTATGCTTTATTTGCATAAGTGCTGACCATCACCAGGATTGTTGGTTGAGGTCATGCCTGCTCTTTGTACTCAGTGATATTGTATTCCTGGCTTATTGGTTTCTCCACAATATATGAGGCTTTTTGTGATTCAATTCCGATCTTTGTATTGCTAGCACTGTCACTGCACTGGCACCTTCACACTAGAATCGGGGAATGAATTTCCCTAATGCACAGACACACACATTGCATTGCATTCATATTCATATTTGCATTACAGGTAATTATGGGATGATATCTTATTCCCTGCTCTGTACCAGGTATTTCCAGGATTGCAGATCAGCGCCCGCACAGATATTCCACTCGCACCAACTGTCGAAGAATCATGGATCAAATGCAGAATGAGATGCAAGATGTGCGCGAGAAGCTAGCTCTCTTTATGCAGACCATGGAAGTTATTGCAAAAGGTCAGGAGAATTTGCAAGCCATGGTGCAGCCTCTGTTGGTCAGAAATGCTGGTCACGGTAATGAGGATCATCAGTCTGTGCGAGTCGACACTGTTCATGGGGATGGCACTCCCACGCCAGTGGCTCCACCTGTAGTCAATATATTGGCTGCTAATGTCAACAACGCTACCGCTGCTGGGAACGGTAACGTCGGAGTTGGGAACGAGACTGCTGTCCATAACGTTGGGCTTGGTGATGTCAACTTGGGTGATAATATGGGAGGCAACGACTTCGGCAATGCTGGATTCGGATTCAACGATCAGGGATTCGATAACGCTGGGAAATATGGTTTCAATGCTCAAGGCTTTGGGCAAGACAGTTATGGTATGACTAATCAGGGTTACGGAGGTTTCGGAAATGGAAATGGCGCTGGCTTAATGACTTTTGGACCTACGGGAGCTGCTCAGGGGTACGGCAACAGAGGGCGAGGCCCGGTGATGAATCAGATCAGAGATGGCCGTAATAATGGATATGATGGGTATGGAGCTGGGAATGGTATGTGGCAAGAAGATCAGCAGGAGGACGCTTTCTCCGGCGGAGGTTTTGAAGGGCCGATGGATGACTCCCAGAAGATCAGAATGCTAGAAGAGCAGATGAGGGGAGTCCTGAACCAAAGTGCTGTGGGCTTAGACATGGCAACAATGGGTCTGGTACCTGGCTTGAGGGTGCCAATCAAATTCAAAGCTCCTACGTTTGATAAGTATAAAGGGGACACCTGTCCGAAAGTGCACGTGCGGGCTTATTACCGAAGGATATCTGCGTATTCAACTGATGAGAGAATGCTAATGCATTTCTTTCAAGATAGCCTGTCTGGCCCTTCCCTCGAGTGGTATATGGGATTGGAACCAACTAACATAAAGACATGGAAGCAACTAGCAGAGGCATTTGTAGCTCACTATAAGTATAACAGCGACTTGGCGCCCAACCGGGTCCAATTGCAAGGGCTATCTCAGAAGAAGGATGAGAGCTTTAAAGAGTACGCGCAAAGATGGCGCGACATGGCTGCTAGGGTCCGTCCTCCTTTAGAAGACAAGGAAATGAATGACATGTTCGTCGGCACATTCACAGGCATGTTTCATGACAAGTTGTTTCATACATCTTTGGCCAGTTTCTCAGACTTGATTCTGATGGGAGAAAAGATTGAACGTAACATTAAGCAGGGAAAATTCCAAACTGAGGAATCAACTGCATCTGGCAGTAACAGAAAGGCTTTTGGTGGGCGCCGTCAGGGCGAGGCAAGTGCAGTGTTTGGGGGCCGAGGCCGAGGCAGAGGCAGAGGTCGAAATCAGTATCATCAGCCGCAGCAGGTGGCGAGTGTTACTATTCCATACCAACAACCACCATTTCAACAACAACAACAGCAGCAGCAGCAGCCACAGCAGGGGGCACAGCCTGCTCAGCGAAGATTCCAGGGTGGTAAACCACGGAGAGTATTTGAGAAGCCTCCCTCAACGTACGCAGATTTGTTGGAAACATTGTTGGGTTTGAACCTGGTAGAGAAGAGAACTCTGGCACCGATAACAGGAACTCCTCCGTATGGTTATGATGCAAGCAAGCACTGCGAGTTCCACTCTGGGGCTCCGGGCCACGATGTAGAGGGTTGCCATGCTTTTAAGCATGTTGTGCAGAATCTACTGGACAATAAGGCTATCAATTTCGGAACGGCAGGTTCGAATATAGTGCAGAAACCCATGCCTAATCATGGGGCAAACGCCATTCTGACGGAGGAAGGGTTGAATCTGATTATGAATGTCGATGATTTAAAGACGCCGCTGAGCGAGATAAAAAGCAGATTGTTGCAAGGGGGTGTTTATCCAGGATGTGACGAGTATTGCTTAGAATGCTGGACCCTAGCTGGGGGGTGTGATGATTTGAAGAAAGACATTCAGGCTTTAATTGATGACAGCACGTTGCGGTTTGACCGAGCAGCAATCGAAGAGCCTGCAGGGGCAGTAGCAGATGATCAGAGTGATGTAGCCACTGTAACGGTTCCTCGAAAGACAATCACTATAACAGCACCGGCTCAGCGACCGCCGATCACCATAACTAAGGCCGAACCAGTCCCGTACGAGAGCACAAAAGCAGTCCCATGGTCATATGGGTTGGAAGTGTATTGTGATGGAATAAAGATTGATGTTAATAAGCAGCCAGCCGAGACTGTGGGCAACGTTGTTGGTTCAGGAGGTATGACAAGGAGTGGTCGGATCTTCATATCGCCTGAGGTGGAGGCCGAAAGACTGGAAAAGGGGAAAGGAAAGATGGTTGAAGATGTCCCAATGCAGGCAAGCGAAAAAGCATCGGCATCGAAAGAGGTAGAAGAGTTCATGCGCTTGATTCGAAAAAGTGATTATAAGATTGTGGAGCATCTGCAACAGACGCCGTCCAAGATATCGATCCTGTCGTTGCTATTATGTTCTGAAGCTCACAGAAATGCTTTGTTGAAAGTCCTGGATACTTCCTTCGTACCCCAAGACGTCTCCGTGAATCAGCTGGAAGGAGTGTTGGCACATGTAAATGCAGGCCACAGCTTGGGTTTTACTGACTTTGACTTGACCCCGAAAGGGAGAGATCATAATATGGCGCTGCACGTATCTGTCGAGTGTAGAGGATCAGTAATGTCGCATGTGTTGGTCGACACCGGATCATCTTTGAACGTGTTGCCCAAGAAAGCGATGATGAAGCTAGATGTCAGAGGGATCCTGTGCACGCCCAGTGACTTGGTAGTCAGAGCGTTTGATGGCACGCGAAGAGCAGTCTTTGGATCGATAACATTGCCTCTACAGGTGGGGCCGGAGGTGTTTGCGACTGAATTCTATATCATGGATATACAGCCTGCATATAGTTGCCTGCTCGGAAGACCCTGGATTCATGGGGCTGGGGCAGTCACGTCTACCCTGCATCAGAAGTTAAAATATATGGTCGGAGACAGCGTAGTCACCGTATGCGGAGAAGAAGACATCCTGGTCAGCCATCTGTCGTCATTTAAATATGTGGAGGTCGATGGAGAGATCCACGAAACACCCTGCCAGGCATTTGAAGGGTTGCGTATCAAGGACAAAGGTCCCGGGGCGAGCAGAGTGTCGGAGATAGTCGTCTCGTTGTATAAAGAAGCTCAAGCTCTGGTGGAGGCAGGAGAAGCAAAGGGCTGGGGCAAAGTGCTGGACATTCCAGTGAAGATGGACCGGTTTGGACTAGGGTACCAACCGTCGTCGTCAACACCTGCTGTGGGGGTACCCCGTTTCAGAGGGCCAATAACCATCTCTGCCAGTGGAGTATGTCACGAGACCATCAACGCTGCTTCGGAGTCTGACGAAGGAGACAGCGACTGTGATATGGATGCCTGGATTCAGCCAAGCACGCCAGGACAAGGACTGTGCAACTGGTCTATTCAGGAGATTGTTCTTGTGACTCTTAAACAGTAATGCTTTGTTTTATTAATTGTTGAATAATTTGATGTCTTTCCCGGGGCATCAGGATTTGCTTAGGGCTGTGCTGTTATGAACATTGCGTGTTTATCATTAAATAAATGGCGTTTTTCATGTGCAAATATTGTAATCTCTGTTTTTCTTGTTTTGTATCTTTCAATAAAATGGCAACGTGGTTATTCGCTTTATACGCATTTTGAAGCATTTAACCATTCTTTTTGCAGGATAACATTTTCAGATGACATCCTTGAACCACCTATGACTTGTCCCAACTTTGAACACCCGATATTTCAGGCCGAAGAAGAGGTTGTCGAAGATAGTGACGTTCCTGAAGAACTGTCTTGGTTGGTGAAGCAAGAGGAAAGAGTCATTCTACCTCACGACGAGGTCATCGAAATTATCAACTTGGGGTCGGAAGGTGTTGAGAAGAATATTCGTATCGGAGTCGCGCTGCAAAGCGATATCAAGCGAAGACTGGTTGAAATGCTCCGAGAGTATAGTGATGTATTCGCTTGGTCGTATAAAGATATGCCAGGGCTCGATACAGATATGGTTGTGCACCGTCTGCCATTGAAAGAAGAATGCCCGCCGGTCAAACAAAAGCTTCGCAGAACTAGACCAGATATGGCAGTAAAGATCAAAGAAGAGGTTCAAAAACAGTGGGATGCTGGTTTCCTGGCTGTGACAAAATATCCCTCATGGGTCGCCAATATAGTACCTGTGCCAAAGAAAGATGGCAAGGTTCAGATGTGCGTGGATTATAGGGATTTGAATAAAGCAAGCCCAAAGGATGATTTTCCACTTCCTCATATCGATGTGCTAGTTGACAATACCGCTCAATACTCCGTATTCTCCTTCATGGATGGCTTCTCAGGCTATAATCAGATTAAAATGGTGCCAGAGGACATGGAGAAGACTACTTTCATAACGCCTTGGGGAACATTCTGTTACAAAGTGATGCCCTTTGGTTTGAAGAATGTTGGGGCAACATATCAGCGTGCGGTGACGACTCTTTTCCATGATATGATGCATAAAGAGATCGAAGTTTATGTTGACGATATGATTGCCAAATCCCAGACGAAGGAAGAGCATCTGGTGAATCTGCTGAAGTTATTTAAAAGGCTTAGGAAGTTCAGGCTGAGACTGAACCCTAATAAATGCACCTTCGGGGTGAGATCGGGTAAACTGCTGGGGTTTATCGTAAGCGAAAGAGGAATAGAGGTCGATCCTGCTAAAATAAAAGCGATTCAAGAAATGCCGACGCCTAAAACAGAGAAAGAGGTGTGCGGGTTTTTAGGGAGGTTGAACTACATCGCTCGGTTCATATCTCATCTAACGGCCACGTGTGAACCATTGTTCAAGCTATTGAAAAAAGATCAAGCCGTGACGTGGAACGAAAATTGTCAAAAGGCGTTCGATAAAATAAAGCAGTATTTGCAGGAGCCTCCTATTTTGATACCCCCAGTGGCAGGGAGGCCCTTGATTATGTATTTGACGGTTCTTGAGGGGAGTATGGGTTGTGTTCTCGGTCAACATGACGAGACAGGAAGAAAAGAGCATGCAATTTATTACTTGAGTAAGAAATTTACAGATTGTGAATCTCGATACTCAATGCTTGAGAAAACTTGTTGCGCGCTAGCCTGGGCCGCCAAGCGTTTGAGGCAATACATGCTGAATCATACAACCATGCTCATCTCGAAGATGGATCCTATCAAATATGTATTCGAAAAGCAGGCATTGTCAGGGAGAATTTCCCGTTGGCAGATGGTCTTGACTGAATATGACATCCAATACGTCTCGCAAAAGGCTATAAAGGGGAGTGTGCTGTCTGAGTATCTGGCGGAGCAGCCTATTGAAGATTACCAATCAATGAGGTTTGATTTTCCTGACGAGGATATCATGTACCTAAAGATGAAAGATTGTGAAGAGTCGTTGCCAGACGAAGGACCAGAGTTGGGTTCCAAATGGAAGATGACATTTGACGGAGCTGTGAATGCTTACGGTAGCGGAATAGGGGCAATCATCACTACGCCACACGGGTCGCACATCCCGTTTACTGCTCGATTGACCTTTGCAGTTACCAATAATGAGGCTGAATACGAAGCTTGTATAATGGGGCTTGAAGAAGCCATTGATTTGCGAATCAAACATCTGGACGTATACGGAGACTCAGCTCTGGTGGTGAATCAGATCAAAGGGGAATGGGAGACACGTCAGCCCAACTTGATACATTACATGAATTATGCAAGGAGGTTGTTGCCTTTCTTCGACAAGGTTGAATTGCATCACGTACCGCAGGCAGAGAATCAAATGGCTGACGCTCTCGCCACATTGTCTTCCATGTACAAAGTCAACTTCTGGAACGAGGCTCCCCGAATCATTATCTCTCGGCTTGACAGACCAGCTTTCGTATTTGTTATTGATGAAGCATCCGACGACAAGCCGTGGTATTTTGATATCCTTAATTTCCTGAAGAACAAGGAGTATCCGGCTGGGGCATCCAGTCAAGATCAGAAGACTCTCAGGAGATTAGCGGGTAATTTCTATTTGAATCCAGATGGTGTCTTGTACAAAAGAAACCACGACTTGGTGTTGTTGCGTTGTGTAGACGAAAGAGAGGCAAAGCTACTCATGGAGGAAATACACGAAGGTACCTTTGGTACGCATGCTGGTGGACATGCTATGACGAGAAAGCTGCTGCGGGCAGGGTATTTTTGGCCGACTATGGAAACTGATTGTTTCAAGTTTGCGAGAAAGTGCCACAAGTGCCAAATCTACGCTGATAAGATCCATGTGCCTCCGAGTCCTCTGAATGTGATGTCATCGCCATGGCCGTTCTCGATGTGAGGAATCGATATGATTGGAAAGATCGAGCCGACGGCTTCTAACGGGCACCGGTTCATTCTGGTAGCAATCGATTACTTCACCAAGTGGGTGGAAGCGGCGTCTTATGCAAATGTAACGAAGCAAGTGGTGTCCAGATTCATCAAGAGAGATATCATTTGCCGATATGGGATCCCCGAGCGGATAATCACGGACAACGGTTCAAACCTGAACAACAAAATGATGAAGGAGCTCTATCAGAATTTCAAGATCGAACATCACAACTCCTCCCCTTACCGACCCAAGATGAATGGCGCTGTTGAAGCGGCCAATAAGAATATCAAAAAGATCGTTCAGAAGATGGTGGTGACCTACAAGGATTGGCACGAGATGCTACCCTTCGCTTTGCACGGTTATCGTACGACGGTACGCACATCAACCGGGGCAACCCCGTTCTCGTTAGTATACGGGATGGAAGCGGTGCTACCATTGGAAGTTGAGATCCCTTCTCTGAGGGTATTGCGAGATGTTCAACTAGACGAGGCAGAATGGGTGAAGAACAGGTTGAATCAGCTGAGCTTAATGGACGAGAAGAGGCTAGCTTCTCTAGCATACGGTCGTTTGTACCAGAGCCGAATGAAGAAAGCATATGATAAGAAGATACATCCTCGCAGCTTTCAGACGGGCGACCTTGTGCTGAAAAGGATTCTCCCGCCGCAGGCAGATCATAGGGGCAAGTGGACCCCTAACTACGAAGGGCCATACGTTGTCAGGAAAGTCTTTTCAGGAGGAGCGTTATTGTTATCCACTATGGACGGGGAAGACTTCACGTCGCCTGTGAATTCGGACGCAGTTAAAAAATACTTTGCTTAAAATTGACCCGCTGGACAGAAAAAAAGAGAGTCCAGGCAAAAATGGGGCATCCTGGCGAACCAAAAACAGAATGAAAGGTTCGGGCAAAAGTTAGGGATAAAATGAAAAATGTACACCCGCGAAGTTGAAAACCTACACTGGGCGGCTTCGGCAAAAAAGGGTATCCCGGTGAACTGAAAACCCGTAAAGGGCGGTTCACGCAAAAGTTAGGGATTTAAAAAGCAAATGACTGCAGTCCGAATTTGATACTGCAATGAGCATTGGTGCGGGAGAATCTACTCGAGGGGTTGATTATCAGATACAACCTCTTCGGAAGTGTGGATACTGGGGAAGCATGGGAGTCGGGCGAGTCATGGGAGGATCAGTTCGTGGTGTTCGTCTGCATCCCGTTGCCGACATGTGTACAAATTTAATTTGTCAATATATTTATGCTTCTTGTGCATACTTGTATATTTGCTTTGCGTAACTTCCTCTTTTCAGGGGTTACATCCCGTGTACAAAACTCCGCCCATTCAGAGGCCCAATCAATAAAATAGGTTATTCAGTACTTGATGTTATCTCTTTACCGTTTTGTGCATGATAAACGCCTAAGTTTACTGAAACTAGCATGTGTATAACGTCACTGGCCCTTGCCGACGATTACTAAAACTTTGAATTAACTGAAAATGATGTTACTAACCTGAATAGATTTGGTTGCATAGGTTTGTCTTGTCTTGTTTGTGTTGCTGCAGGTTTCATAGCCGTACAAGGAAGATGATCAAAAGATTGCGGTAACGAAAGACTCGACCCCCACACAGGTCATGCGTGTGCTTCCTGAAGAAGGATCGAATTCCCCAGCTAGCCGTAGCTTATCCAAAGGACATGCTCCAGCAAAGTCATTCATTCTCAGCAGAGTTTGGCGATTCCAAGATTATAAGGTTGTATTCAGACAGTGTATCTCAAGTAGAGTGGGTTTAGCCTCAGAAGATTAATATTTGTGAGCTGTATCCAGACAAGTTCACCTTTTCCCCGCAGGGTCAGTTTACTCTCTCCCAGTGGAGTCAGTTGAGTTTCTCAAGAGAATCATCCCGCCCCAGCGGAGTTCTCTTTCCAACCAGTGTTTTCATTCCTCCCAGTGGAACTCGAAGATTAAGACTCTCCCCGGCAGAGTTGCGGTGGTGCATTGGCATTTATTTTGTCAGAATACCGTGTGATACCTGTTCACTCTTTAGCAGAATTCCAATCATACCGAGCGCATCTGCTATCCTCCAGCAGAGTTATATTCCCAGCAGGGTGTTACTTCGATGAGGTGCTTGGTTCAAGTTCCCCATTTTCCAGCGGAGTCAGCATTGTCTTCAGCATTTATTTTGCTGGAGCAGTTCCTGTATCCCGGCAGTTCGAGTCTGCATTGGCATCGGCATATAGGGTCATACTTGCATCCACCAAATAAAACGTGTAGCATTCCCATGTCGATTGGAGCATTGCGTCATTATCAAACATATGCATTTCGAAACATAAACCAGGGTGGCTAACCGTTTGTGTTCAAGTGTTGTTTCTCATGCAGGTTGAAGGAGCTCTTGCTCAAATAAATCACTAAACATTCGAGGTCTCAATGTGAGACATTCAACGAAAGTGTTAGCTTTGGCATTACTCCCCACAGAGTTATCATGATGAAGTTCTCTTTGTCTCCGAACAGAGTTATTTGTGTAAATTTCTCTTGTCCTCCCCGCCAGAGTTAGTAGGCAAAATTTCTCCTCATTCTCAAGCAGAGTTATTTGTCATCAAAGGGTTTCAAGAATCAGAGTTTCAGAGGCTACCACCGGTTATTAGAGCAGGCATCCAGTAGTTTGGTTCCCAAATATTCCTAGCAGAGTCCGCTTCAAAGTCGCTATCACGTTAGTGCTAAGAAGTTTGTGGGTTGGGATCGATGGAGCAATAAGTCCTGACGTGGAAAATTTATTCCGATATTGACGGGATTTCTTCGTGCTAGAGAAGTGGGTGTCCTAACGTGGACAGATTTATTTCTCCGGATTGATAGGGGATGCTAGTCCTAACGTGGACAGGTTCGATTTCTCAGAACAGATGGAATGTGGAGTCCTAACGTGGACATTTCCTCAAGTTGACGATATGTGTTAGTCCTAACGTGGACTGATTCGAGTTCTCGGTATTGATTGAGTGTGAAGTCCTGACATGGACGAAATTGGTTACTCTTCGTGTTGTAATCCTGACGTGGACCATTTAGTTCCAGCAGATAGCTTTATTCGTAATGGTGAAATGTGCGTCCTGACGTGGACAAGTTTGTAGTTCTTTGTGATGACAAGACGCGAGAGTCCTGACGTGGACAAATTTATCCTTCTTCGTGTTGTTGGCAAAGTATGAGTCCTGACATGGACACAGTCTTATTTCCCCAGCAAGTCGAAGACGCGCAAGTCCAGACGTGGACAGGTTCTATTATTTCAGCAGGTTGAGATGTGAGTCCTGACGTGGACAAGTATCGCTTCCCCAGTGGGTCAGAGGTGCATGAGTCCTGACGTGGACAAGTTCTATTTTCTCAGCGAGTCAAGAGGCGAGTCCTGACGTGGACAAATCAAGACGAAACGTGAGTCCTGACGTGGACAGGTTTCTTCCTTACGTGGAAGGAGAAGTTTTAGTTCCTTACGTGGAAAAATTGAATTCCTTACGTGGAAAGATGGAGTCCTTACATGGACGAATCAAGAAGAGAGTTGTTCCTTACGTGGAAAGGTGGGTCCTGACGTGGACGATGTAGTCCTGACGGGGAAAGATTGCATTCCTTACGTGGAAATATTGGAGTCCTTACATGGACAGATCGAGTAAAATTGTATTCCTTACGTGGAAAGATTGGAGTCCTTACGTGGACGAATCAGAAAGAGTGGTTTCCTTACGTGGGAAAAGAAGATTGATTCCTTACGTGGAAAGAGGTGTTCCTTACGTGGAAAGAAGAAGTTCATTCCTAACGTGGAAGGGTGAGTCCTAACGTGGACGATGTATTCCTTACGTGGAAAGTTTAGTCCTGACGTGGACAGATTCAGAAAAGAAGTTGGTTTCCTTACGTGGAAAGAGGCATTCCTTGCGTGGAAAGATTGGTTCCTTACGTGGAAAGATGGTTTCCTTACGTGGAAAAGAGATGCCATTCCTTACGTGGAAAGAGTTGGTTTCCTTACGTGGAAAAAAAGATGTGTTCCTTACGTGGAAGAGTTTATTCCTAACGTGGACGATTTATTTTTGATGAAATGCAGACGAATTATCCCCCAGCGAAGTTGTCGAGTTCTTTCCGGGTTAACAGCAGGTGGAGTCCTAACGTGGACAGGTTTTAGTTGAGATTTCTTCGTGTTGATGGCAGATAGAGTCCTAACGTGGACAAGCAAAATTCTATCTCTGTTATGATAGAATCTTTTTCAGGACGATGAAGATAATCCCCAGCACGGTCGCTACGAGATCAGTGGGTTGCTGTAAACAGCCAGATTCAGTTGACGGATATCGTTCCCCAAGCAGTGGCGCAGTTTATTTCTGCGGTTGGCAAATTTCCGGGTTCTTAGTATTCAACCGTCTCGTACCTCGAATGTTTGAAGGCCGTTCGCTCTTCACCCAATCGGGTCCAAGTCGCTTGAATAGGGGCAGCTGTTGCACCCTAAAATTTGCTCAACCTAATTCACTTGGTTTATGTTTCAATATCATTAGCATTTGCATATAGAGTCATGTACATAATCTAATCATCTGCATAGCATAGCATAGCAAATCATCCAACAAGGGACCAAGTACTATTCTCATCCCTATGAGCCTATCAAGAGGATATTATTCTAATTCAATCTCATTCAAGTCATCAGGAAGAATTTGAAATCTAAGAAGTCAATGGATCAAGCAGTGAATCTATCTCCTATCTGAGGGTATCTAAAGATCATGTGAGCTGTGAATAGAGCTGAGCATGGAGAGTGTCTAGACAGTGTGGGAGACTTAGAAAGTCATTTGGAGAAGGAGACAAGTCATTGACATGGTCACAAGAGTTGCAGTTGAAGACAATCAACTAGGGTTTCATCTGGGGTCAACTCTAGGTCAACTCTAGGTCAATTGACTGATTGAAAGGCATTAAGGTCTATTGGAGAGATGTGGGGTTCATCATTTGACATGTATAAGAGGATATGGTGATATGCCAAGAAGAATTCAAGAGAAATCAAGGAGAAGAGGAGTTTCTAAATTAGGGTTTCTGTGTAAAATCCCCTAGTTTAGGTCAAATTTCCAAGCAAGATAAGTCAAAATTCAAGCTTCAAATGGATCCTTGGCCAACATGAAAATTGTAGAGGATCTCAACACCTTTAATTTGAGTGGTGGAAGACATCAAGGAGATTTATATAACTCAAGTTATGGTCCTTACAAGTTACAGGTTATCTGAGGTATCTGAAATTTTGTCTGTGAAAGTGACTTGACTTCCAAGCAATTTTTACCCCTCAAGGAGATTTCAAATGAATTTCTGGCCAACATAAGAATTGTTCCTCATTGTCTTATATTTCTATAATGGTATAGTATGCCTTCATATGATTTGTGGAACTCTACTTATGGTCTTGGCAAGCAAAGGGTATTTTGGTCATCTGAGGATTACAGGTCATTCTTAGCCTATGCCTAAACCTCATACAAGGAAGCTTCAAATGGGAAACTTCACAACATAAAAGTTGCTCAAAATGCCATTTTAAGTCTAGGAAAGAAGTCATGGAAGTTTGGAAATGCATGGAATGAGACTTGGCCAAAGTTAGTGAAAAATGACCTAAAAAAGGCATATAAGTTGAAAAAGTTGAAATGAAAAATTGGTTTGAGAGATCTACAAATCCAATATGGGTCATCCAATATACCAATTTGATTCCAAACATCATTTTAAAGACATTGGTTCAGCCACTTCTTTGAGTTAGGGTTTAAAAATTGGACTTGCTTTGTAATATTGTTTCTTGCATCATAAGGCAACTTGGTAAAACTCAACACAAGGCAAGGAAAGGCTTGGCTTTTTCACATACACCTCCAATATCTCATGAAAGGAGATTTTAACACAAGTTTACAAAGGTGCAAGCATGAGATAAGAGATATTCAACATGTCATCACATGAGAAGTTCATGAATTTTCCACCACTTTCTAGAATCCTCTAGGATCAATCTAGAAACTTCTCAATCTGTTAATCATCATCTATATATTGAGAGTAAATCATTGGTGCAAGGGGTTGTTGAAAAGAGGGAGAGAATAGATAGAATTAAGAGATTGCTTCCATTGTAAGAAAGTGTAAGAATCTTCAATCTACACCATTTCTGATCATTTCTTTTCTTCATCCATCATCCATTGAAGTTTGTGAGTGGGAACAAGCAAGGTCAGAGGTCCAATAATGGAGGATTGAAGAGTTAGAGTTGGCATTGCAAGAATCCATATCAGAATTGTAGCCATCACCACAAGCATTTTTCTCCCTACTTTTTGCAAACAGAAACCCTAGCATCATCTAAAGATCATTGGTGAAAGCTTACAAGTGTTGAATCGAGCTCCTTCTCATCTGTTTCAGCAAGAATAGCAGGTTGGTGTTTTCTTTCATATCTCCATAACTAGGTGTTGCTAGGTTAGATTATTGGTATAAGATTGTTAGGGTTAGGTAGAGGAGCATTTACCCCATCTGTTATGGCCATTAGAGACAATTGGATTAATGGTGATGAAACTTTGATGATCAAGAACTCCTGAATTAAGGCAAGAGAATGCTAGATTTTTGGCTCAGAATACTCAGCGTAGTCCATAGATTGTTCTAGGGTAGTTTGAGCAAGTTTGATGATCATGCACATCAGGTGCAATTTAGTGGTGTCCAAGACTTCAAGCTATCGGGTTTAAGCATAGAGGGGGTTTCAGGAAAATCTAAGTGTGGGATCTTGTAGAGGGCTTTGAGTAGGCCAATTTTGGTTTTAAGATCGAAGGATTTGGTGGACTATGGAGAGAGAACGAAAAGCATGAAGATTCCTACATGGACATGAATTTCTGAGTTCTAGGGTTTGGTTTGGGGACGATGAGGGATAACCGTCCGATCATCCTGGTTATTTGACATTTTCATCGCATCGTGTGGCTAATATTCAATTTAAGAAACGGAGGGAAAGACCAAAGTGAAACGCAGCGTTTCACTTAAACGCGCGTCTGGGCTGGGTCCAACAATTCCTATCCCCACCCCCATTTTGAGAAGCCCAATAAAATACGCATGATATTGCTGCTATCCACACCGAGGATTTATTCTTTTTCTGGCATTTTTTTCATTTGATTTTTCTGAGCGTGTTGGGCTTAATGTTATTGATATTCACACCCCTGGTTCATGGCCCACCTGGAATTTAAACTGGGCGAGCTTGCTATTCAGACTCCCCTCCCCATTTTATTTCTATTTTGTGTTTTTAATTCCTTTAATATTTTTGTCATCTTTAAAAAATCATAAAAAAATGAAAATAGCTTAGTTTTAATTGGTTCTTTTTGCTATAGGTCTATAGTTCTGTCTAGAAAAATACCAAATAATAAAATTGACATTTTATTTTGTTTTACTATTTTTTGTGTATTTTTCTTGTAAATAGCATTTTATTAAGTTTAGTTTGATACTTAAGCTTGTTGATTTTTGTTCTAATAGTTCCCTTTAGCTTTAGAGCTTATTCTTTTTAGGTTGATTAGTTTAGGACTTCAACTTGAATATAAGATTTAATTCACAATTTTAGAAATTAAGGAGACTTGTGTAGGTGTGAGCAACATGAACAAAACTAGGGTTTTGGTGACAACATAGGTGAATAAGTCCATTTCCCTTAGGAGTTAGAGATTGAATTTTTGGGGTATGGGACTATAGGGATTAGGGGTAGTTATTAGATCCCTTAGAAAATGTTAGGATTCCCCTACTGCTATTAGTATTGTCTGTATTTGCTTGACTGGTGTGGTGTGTCCTCTCTGGGGATTATAATTTGTCTGTGTGGGTATTGGGTTTGTTTGGGATTTGGGGATAGCTGGAGACCTGAGATAATGAAGCCCATTTGAAGATCAGAGACTGAAGACCAACTTCTAGAGTTGATGAGGAGATTCTGTGCTGGCAGCTGTTGAAGTTGGTAGTATCTAGGAGTTAGGCAGAGCCCTAGAGTAGTCAACTTGATTCTCAAACATGGAAGGTCTTGACTGCCTCCATTCTTCTCTGTGATGCAGAGTCTCTCTAAGACATTCACCCCCTTCCCTTGGAAGGCTTGGTGCTACTGTCTAAGGGATAGAACTCTTGAGAGAAAATATCTTATGTGTTAGTAGCAGTTTGTTTGCCACCCTTGGTAGTCAACTAATTGCTTAAACACCCAATTCACTCTTGTGGTTGATCCCTCATCCTGGAGGTTTGAGACTTGAAGAAAGGCCATTGTAGACTGAAGATTGATGACAAAGACCTTGCTTGAAGGCTGTGGAGATGGAGATTGATGCTTGCCAAAGCTTGTAGCTGATTGGAGATGACTTGAAGATAGGTGTTGATGCAGAGCTGTTGTGGGTGTTTATTTTTGTTGTTTATCATTTCTGATGTATTGATTGGTTTCCTGGACTGTATTGCTTGCTGTTTAACCTGGTTGGGTTGAAAGTGAATCCTGTTCACTTTTGCCTATTGTTTTCTAGGTTCGAGGTTGAGTGGGACTCCCTTGCCTCGCTCGTATTGCTGCATCCATGCATTTTACTGCTGTATATATCTGTTATTGCTTCTGTTTCCGTTTATTCCCTTAGGATCTCTGTTTCTCTCTGTGCAAGAGAGGAGCATGATAGACATTAGGTCTTAACCCATGCATGATAACATTAGGTTAGTCTGATTCCCTTCGCAACCGTAGGTTAGAGTTCTGTCTCTTCTTTCTCAAAACAAACAGAAAAGTACAATAAGATTTCAAACACAATAAAAGACACTTCTTCCGTAAAAGAATGTGAACTCATCAAGACGTCATTTTTGTCCGCTTGGACCAGTAACCAGAAAAACCCTTTTTCAGAAGGAATAAAAACAATCAAGACAGACTTGTGTCGTACGTGGCCCGAACTACGTTTGCTCTGATCTTTCATGCTGTGTGGAAGTACGTAGGCATAGGATGCGATATCCTAGCGAGCAACCTTCCCTTCCTTTCCCGTAGGTAGGCGAACTACGTTGACTCTGATTTCTCGTTCCAGACGAGAATACGTAGGCATAAAGTGTGATACTTTGCCGAGTCATTTTCTTTTATTTTAACCCCTGACCTATAGAGTAGATAGAATAACAATCCATACCCGAAAACAAGCGTGGATCCCGTCGAGTACGACGGACGTGAGGGGTGCTAATACCTTCCCCTTGCGTAACCGACTCCCGAATCCAGGTTTTGGTTGCGACGACCATACCTTTTCCCGTGTTGTGCGAGGTTTACTCTGAGCGTTTCCTTTCCCTCCCGTGGGATAAATAACGCGCGGTGGCGACTCTTCTGTTCAGCCGGCGCCGATTTTCGCAGTAGCGACAGTCCCCTATTGGGATGTACTATAAAACCTAAATTAGGTTTATCAGCTAAGAATTATGGTAGAGCAGTTTATGAATGTCTCCGCGGGGGATTTGATTTTACCAAAGATAATGAAAATGTGAACTCCCAACCATTTATGCGTTGGAGAGACCGTTTCTTATTTTGTGCCGAAGCAATTTATAAATCACAGGCCGAAACAGGGGAAATCAAAGGACATTATTTGAATGCTACTGCGGGTACATGTGAAGAAATGCTAAAAAGAGCTGTATTTGCTAGAGAATTGGGCGTTCCTATCGTAATGCATGACTACTTAACAGGTGGATTCACTGCAAATACTACCCTGTCTCACTATTGCCGCGATAATGGTCTACTTCTTCATATCCACCGTGCAATGCATGCAGTTATCGATAGACAAAAAAATCATGGTATGCACTTTCGTGTATTAGCTAAAGCCTTACGTTTGTCTGGTGGAGATCATATTCACGTTGGTACTGTAGTAGGTAAACTTGAAGGAGAAAGGGAGATTACTTTAGGTTTTGTTGATTTACTATGTGATGATTATTTTGAAAAAGATCGAAGTCGCGGTATTTATTTCACTCAGGATTGGGTTTCTTTACCAGGTGTTATCCCTGTTGCTTCAAGGGGTATTCACGTTTGGCATATGCCTGCTCTGACCGAGATATTTGGAGATGATTCTGTACTCCAATTCGGTGGAGGAACTTTAGGACACCCTTGGGGAAATGCACCTGGTGCCGTAGCGAATCGAGTAGCTCTGGAAGCATGTGTACAAGCTCGGAATGAGGGACGTGATCTTGCTCGCGAGGGTAATGCAATTATCCGTCAAGCTTGCAAATGGAGTCCTGAATTAGTTGCTGCTTGTGAAGTCTGGAAGGAAATCAAATTTGAATTCCCAGCAATGGATACTTTGTAATCCAGTAATAATAATTCGTTCTATTAATTTCCATTAAACTCGGCCCAATCTTTTACTAAAAGGATTGAGTCAAATATTGTACAGAATACTTGTTGTATCTATAAATGAATCCTATGGATCTTTCGGATTGATAGTTTTTTTCTAGTTCATTATTCTTTTTTGATTTGGAATATAATGAATTAAAATAGAAGTATTTTCTATTAATATTGACAACAGTGTATCAAACCAATATAATCCGGTCGTGAATAAATGGATCGATTGACTCATGTCAGATAGGTTTTTTACTTCATCAAATGGTGGATTCGTTGTATTTTTTTTTTCTTTCATTGTAATTTAATGTCATTCATTGTAATTTAATGTAATATGTAACATAATATGTAACATTTGATTCTATTATTTATAGAATTGCATCTTTTTTTATTGCGATTGGATATAGACATCCTTGTTTGTAATTGGATTAGGGTTGCTAACTCAATGGTAGAGTACTCGGCTTTTAAGTGCGACTCCATTTTTTACACATTTCTATGAACTAATTGGTTCATCCCTACCATCGGTAGGGTTTGTAAGACCACGACTAATCCAGAAAGGAATGAATGGAAAAAGCAGCATGTCGTATCAACGGTGAATTCTAAAATATTTTCATTCATATTTGATCCGACCAATATTTTTCTCTGAATTGTTGGCTCGGAACAAATGAATTCCGTTGGGTTTAATTAATAAAGGGATAGAGCTTAGCTGCTCCAATTATAGGGAAACAAAAAGCAATGAGCTTTCATTTTTGATTTGAATGATTACCACATCTAATTATACGTTAAAAAAGAATTAGTGCTTGCTGTGGAAAAATTTTTTCCTACGAATGATGGATTAACGATTTTTGTTATGAGTCCTAATTATTAGCTATTCCCCATTATTTTATGGGGTAGATTTTGTCTGAACTTCTTTCCCTTAAAAGCATCTTTGTTCTGACGAAATTTTGGTTTAACAAAAGCTTTAGTGTTCTGATCTGTACGTGTGTGATTTATATCATTCAGGTGACCATATTTAAAATGGGTGTACAGAGGAGAATACTTGATGATCATCTTATCAGAAGGTTTTGGATTTAAATCCTTCCTAGATGGTGATTCATATCCAATTCCTTTTCTATTGTTTCTGCTTACGCCATAGATCATGGAAGCCATTTTTCTTCTATCTAGGCCTCTGGACAGAAACCTCTGAAAACTATAATCATACTCTTCTAAAATGTTTTTAGAGCATGACCTAGTATTTGAGTCAGACATTTGTTGAGCTTTTTCTAAATCAGTTTTTATTTTAAGATTATTTGCTTTTAGCTCAGCAACTTCTGATCTCAGCTGATCATTCTCAGATGCAAGATAGCTCTGAAGCTTCTTGTATTTGAGTTTGATCTTACTGTAGTTTTCAAGCATTTCAGATAAACTCTCAATAAGTTCAGCTCTGGTAAGTTCAGAAATTATCTCTTCTGAATCTGATTTTGATCCAGATTCGGATGTTTCTTCATGGTCCTCCATGTCAGCCATCAGTTCCATATTTGCACATTCTTCCTCTGACTCTGATGAGGATTCAGAAGCATCTGAGTCATCCCACGTGGCCATCAGAACTTTCTTCTTCTTTTCAAACTTCTTTCTGGGTTTGTCCTTCTGAAGTTTAGGACATTCACTTTTGTAATGACCTGGCTCCTTACACTCATAGCATACAACTTCTTTCTTGCCAGATTTCTTGCTTCTAGAATATTCTCCACGTTGATCAGATCTCTTGAAGTTTCTGAACTTCTTTTGTTTATGCTTCTAGAGTTGATTTATCCTTCTGGACAGCAAAGACACTTCATCTTCTTCTGAGGAGGATTCTTCAGAGATTTCTTCAATTACCTGCAAAGCTTTAGCAGATTTGTTAGATTTTAACGCAATAGACTTACCTTTCTTCTGAGGCTTGTCTTCTTCCAGCTCAATCTCATGACTTCTTAAGGAACTGATAAGTTCCTCCAGAGTGATCTTATTCAAATCCTTTGACAGCTTCAGCGTTGTAACCATTGGTCTCCATCTTGATGGTAAGCTTCTGATTATTTTATTGACATGGTCAGAAGTGGAGTAACCTTTATCCAGAACCTTCAAACCAGTAGTTAGGATCTGGAATCTTGAGAACATAGTTTCCACAGATTCAGACTCCTCCATTTTGAAATCTTCGTACTTCTGGATAAACGCCAAGCCCTTTGTCTCCTTTACTTGAGAGTTTCCTTCATGTGTCATCTTTAATGACTCAAACATGTCAAATGTTGTTTCTCTATTTGTAATTTTCTCATCCTCAGTATGAGATATAGCATTTAACAGAATGGTTCTAGCTTTGTGATGATTTCTGAAATCCTTTTTTTGTTGGTCAGTCATTGACTTTCTGTCAACCTTTTTGCCCTCACCATCAGTGGGGTGAATGTAACCATCAGTGACCAAATCCCATAGATCAGCATCATATCCTAGAAAGAAACTTTATATTCTATCTTTCTAATAGTAAAACTTCTCTCCATCAAACATGGGAGGTTTGGTGCTGATTCTATCTCTATCATCATATTTGTTGTTGTTTGAAGTTGAAGTTTCAGCCATGATAAATCAAGAATAATAACTCAAGAGTTTTTCCCAACTGGATCTTTCTCTTTCACTGTTAAGTGATAACACTACAGAGTCGGAGCTCTGATACTAACTGAAGGTAGGAAAAACACTTAGAATGGAGGGGGGTTGAATAAGGGTTTCAAATAACAACTATGACAATAGTAAAAATAATAAGGTATTTTTATCCTGGTTCGTTTGAACTCAAACTACTCCAGTCCACCCTACCAAGGTGATTTGCCTTTCTCAACAAGGACTTAATCCATTAAATCAAACTGATTACAATGTTAACCACTAAGACAAACAGTCTTACTCTTCTCAAGAAATCTGACCACAACTTGGTCTCTTAAGGAATCTTTTACAAACAAGTAAAATACAATGTGTGTTTAAGAGTTGCTTCTAAAAGGCTATATCACAACTGTGATTTTACACAAATGAAGAACGAATTAAATCTAAAATGAAGTTGAGAGATGTTTGGATATTGTTCTTTTATTTGTTCAGTAATTCGTCGTTACTAGAAATGATGTAGAAGTCTTGTTTAAATAGAACTTCACTTTCATTTCTTAAAGGGCGTGCAGTTGGAATTCTGTCTTCTTTGACTTTTCTTTCACAGAAGAGGAATGTTCAGACAAATCCTTTTTGTCTGAATTCTTGTGTCATGCACGAACGAGGAAAGAGCCGTTTGGATAAGGACAAGGAATATGCCAACGGATCTTTATTTCAACAACATCTTCTTCAACAAATCTGGAACAGTCTTGCATCAGATCCTTTGATGA
This sequence comes from Lathyrus sativus, assembly GCA_963859935.3. NCBI lineage: Eukaryota > Viridiplantae > Streptophyta > Magnoliopsida > Fabales > Fabaceae > Lathyrus > Lathyrus sativus. The sequence goes on from OZ012735.1 coordinate 510,841,084, forward strand.
TGTTCCTTGTTCTTCAGATTAGAGTTACTCTATTCAGAGTATTCGCAGCCATGTACTTTAGCGTGAATAATCTTTATCAGAGCATATTTGAATATCAGAGCGTCTGTACTTGCAGCGTTAAGTACTTCCAGAGTCTTCTGATTCTTTACATATGCTTTTTCGCTCAGAATCTTCTGCAGCTTCGCTCAGAGTCTTCTACAGCTTCGTTCAGAGTCTCTTCAGGCAGCGTTCAGAGTCTTCTGATTCTTAACTTTCAAAGGAGTTTTTGCTTCCAGAGGAATATTAATTTTAATATCTGAAACAAAAACACTTGAATACGATTAGAGTATATATTTACTTCATAAAAAATTTCATTAATGTTATCATCAAAATATAGAGATATATTAAGAACCAATCTGTGTTCTAACACAATTTTCAAACCCACTCTTATTCCGCCACTCAAGGTGAAAAGAGGGGGATTGAGCCTTTGATCTCTCTTCAGTTGTTTGGATGCGAGTTATCTTACTTGCGTGTGAGCAATTGACGCCTCTAAAACATTTCTAACATGATAATGTTTGACCATCTTTCAACCGCTCATTATTAAAACACCATTCAAACACAAATTCTTTTCAAGATGAAAAGGAGAGAGAGTCAAGTCTTTGACTCACTCTTCGATTACTTGGGTCCGATGAGCCTTTCTTAAGCTTTGAGTAATCGTCATCCAACCTAACTTCAACAAGTTTAACCTATCTCTTTTCATGGTCATCTCCACGAACTATGAGCGCTCTGATTCTTCATTCATTTTTTGAATGTAAGATACGTAGGCACCAGATTGCGATGATCTTGGTGAGCATAATTCCTTCCATCTTCCATTTCCCCCTATCCTTTCCCATAGTCGAACTACGACAACTCTTATTTCTCATTCTCGTCCAAATTGGTATACGTAGGCACAAGGGCCCCAATCCTTGGCGAGCACCTTATCCTATAACTACCCTTTTCCCCTAGCATCTTATTCCTTTTATCGTACCGTTTCGCATTCATTATTGAGAAGAAAACGAACAAGCATAGCTAACATTCATCACAATTTAAATTAAGAGGTTGTTGAGTAAAACGGACGTGAGGGGTGCTAATACCATCCCCTTGAATAACCAACTCCCCAACCCGGAACATTGGTTGCGACGGCCTTGTTCCTATCCTTTCGTCTTAAAAGATTTTCTCGATATTTTCCTTTCCCTTCTATTCGGGATAAATAAAGTTCGGTGGCGACTCTGTCGAACCGCATTTCCGCGCCTTTAGCGCAAGGGTCGTATGTTCTCGATGAATTTTTAAGGTGTGACAGTTGGCGACTCTGCTGGGGACCTATTGCTCCATGAAAGAAAGAGTCGAGCCTATCTTAGTTCAAATTGTGAGTGTGCTAGATTTGCTTATTTGTCTTCTTCTCGCTTATTTATGTGCTCTCTATCGCATCGCTACGAAGAGGGGCCGGCAAAGACAGAAGAGTCGCCACTGTTCGTTATTTATCCCAAAGAGAGGGAAAGGAAACGATCATAGAAAACCTATGAAAAAGGGAGAAGACAGGTCTTCACAACCAAATCTTGGGTTTGGGAGTCGGTTACGCAAGGGGAAGGTATGAGCACCCCTCACGCCCGTTGTACTCAACGGAATCCACGCTTGTTGTCTAAGTCTTAAAGGGTGTTAATCTATCAAAAGGCTGGCTCACGAGGACAAAAGAAAAGAAAAGAGACTCGATAGAGCATCGCCACTCTATGTATACGTATTGCCTCGTGCAATGGGAAAGTCAGAGTCAACGTAGTTCGGAAAACTACGGGTGAAGGTGGGGAAGGTTGCTCGCCAAGACATCGTCGTCTTGTGCCTATGTATCCTCGTCTGGTACGAGAAATCAGAGCAAACGTAGTTCGGGCTGACACGACCACTGATTGGTTCAAGTGTTTTAACTGAGTAGGGTTAAACCTTCATTCTAGCAGTTAGGTGTATTGCTGTTCGACCATTGGAGACTTAGGCGTTACCTGTTTGCGGTAGAACCAAGAGTTAACACACTCTTTCTAAAAAAGGTTTTCAATAAATCCCAAAGGATAAAAAGGTTTGATGTTTGTTTTGCGTTTTTTAACAAGAAGTAAATTGAGTTAAGTTTGTAACTCATGTTGCACTAAAGACTATGACTTGAGAGCGAATGCGTCGCATATCGCCCAAAGGGCATACGCTAAACACTCTAGACAGTGTGAGAGGAAGCCCCTCCACTATCATTCCTCAAGTACTTAAGGCTTGTAGCGTACAACACTTATTATCCTTTATTAAGTATCTTAAGGGATCATGAGATGAGAAGAGAAGACACAAACTCTAAGGGGAAACTAAACAACCCTAATGTTATCATGCAACATGGTCCTAAAGTTGAGATTGAAAGGGGAAATCTATCCTAATGTTATCATGCAAAGGATTGAATACCTAATGTTTCTCCTACTCCCATCCTAAACGGAGGGACTAGGAATCCTAAGGGATCATGGCAAAAGACCAAGTAAACACTTAGCAGTTCAATCACAAAATGAAAAGAAATGAAAGAAAGAGACTTAAATAAGTCAAATGCAAAAAGAGATGCAAACATGAAATGTAAACACAAATGCAAGAGGGATGAGATGAGATGGGAGAAGCAAGCTCCTACAAACATCAACCATCAATCATCAAAGCAAAGGTGTCATCCAAAGATGCACACACAAAGAAAAGAGGGAGGAAAAAAGTGTGGGGCAGCAACCACCACAAGCACATCTCAACCATACAATTCTTGAAATACAAGTAAAGCAATGCAAATGATCAATGCAAAACAAACACCAATGTTCATGACAAACTCAAAGTGCAAACACAAGCACCAAATCATCATGAACAATTGTCAAATCACATGGGGCAAAAGTGAATCACGAATGGAAAGATCCAAATCAAGGTCAAAACAAGAAGGACTAACAATCATGATCATGTAGAAGTGATGAACCAAAGCTCAAACACAAACTCAACAGTTAGAATAAGCAGAGACGCATGATTCAAAGATGATTTATGATGCAAAGCAAACATCCAAGAATGAGGAAACATGTCAAAATAGTCCACATAAATGCATCATATTGATCCATGAAGATTATATGTGGAAAGAAATCCAAACTTGCTTTAAAATAACCAAACATTGCATTCTGGTTCAGTGTTAATCGGTTAACACTATTGGTTAACCACTAAAAAATGTTTGAAAAAACGCACTGGTTAACCGGTTAACCAGTTTACACTACATCTGGTTAATTGGTTAACACTGCACCAGAAGCAGAAAAACAGCAGCTCAAAAGCACTTTCAGCAATTAATCAAATGTTCAACCATCCAAATGATGATGTAATCAATTATGCACAAATTTATCACCAAAAATCAGTGATCAAACAACATGCAAACACATCCAAGCACTGAGATCACAAAGATCGAAAATCAAAATCAACAAAAAGGATCAAAAAGCAACAAAAGCCAAAGATCTACATTGTGATTATGCAAATAAGCTCAAAACAAAATTACATCTAGAATTGCCAACCTACAAAGCGGAGAGTTACTTTGGTGAGTGTTGATTCACTTGAAATGAGAAGATCCAAGCAAGAAACCCAAAGATTCTTCAAGATCCAAGTTGTAGAAGTGAAGATCAAGCAAAATCGATCCAAATAAGCACTTCCAAATTCAGATCCAAATCCAAACAAAAATTAAATGGAGAATTGATAATAATAGAGATAAATGATGGAGGTTTAGCTCTAGAATTCTATAATTCCAATGAAGAATCAAAGAACTCAAGTGAGAGCTCTAATGGAGGTTTTGGGATGAAAAAGTTGAGAGAAAAATTCAAGAGTGAGAGTGAATTCTGAAAATGAAATGAAATTATGAGGATTCTTTTTTTGGTTTGGAGCAAATTCACTTAAATATGCTCTAGGTTTGGAGTAAAATATGGTTTGGAGTGAGGTTATGAAAATTGGAATGAGATTAGGAATGGAAAGTTTGAGGGAATTTGAATTAATTTTGAAAACTAATCAAAATTCAAAGTGGTTCTAGATCCTTCTTCTAGTGTAAAATCAAATTCACAAGTGATCAAAATGAACCCCAAAGGTGGTTGCCTTTGAAAACTCACGTGTAGAGGCAAAATTGGCCTTGGTTAACCAGTTAACCATTTTGGTTAATCGGTTAACTCCTTTGAAAATTTGAATTTGTTCTGATTTTGCTTTGGTTAACCGGTTAACAATATTGGTTAATCGGTTAACCACTCATAAATTTGAATTTTGGCGCCTTCTGGAGGGAAATCTTGCACATTTGCCCGCTTTTACCCGTTAAGCCTCTAAAACTTGCCCTTGAATATCATAACTATGAGAATGCTTGAGATAGCTTGAGTGTTGCCTCTGAAGCTAAAGAGTATCCTACAAAATAAATTAAAATCGACCGCTCGATCGCTGGGCAAAATAAATGTCAGAGCCTCTGATGCTCGCTGTTTGGACTCTTGCACTCAAAGAGAGCTCTGAGTCATAGAAATACCTTGATCCCCTGCCTCACGAACAAATGCTATGACATGCAGAAATGAAAAAATGCAATGAAAACATAAGCCAAGTACAAGAAACTATTGGTCAAATTTTAGGGTACAACACTCTCATATCCTTACCTTTGTTGCTTTTGATTATTGTGACATTGTTGGGTTTCTCTGCTTATGGATACTTTGTGAGATGACTCTATACCCGAGTGTGAGTAAAACTCTAGGATTAGGATGGTGGTTGTGTAGTGGAGACTTGTGTGGGTCCTTCCACGTAAGGCCGAAGTGAAAATCCCGCTTGGAGTAGATTCCCTTGGAGATGTTATTGTTGTGGTGAGTATTTGCCATAACAATAATGTTTTCGAGCTTGAACCGTTGATCCCAAGGACCATTAACCCGTTCTATCCATGGTAGTTGGTAGTGTTAACTCCTTTTGAATTAATACGAACTCCCCAATCTGATGAGATCCCTTGAACGTATTACTTTCTGATAGTAATATTTTCAACCTCAATCTATGACTCTGAGAACCTGTTTTAGAACCTGTGTGTCGATGGTTATGTAGTTGACATCTCCGAGGAGTCTTTCTCATACGAAATAACTAATCTTATGGTTTCATGTCTGGATACATGTGCAAACACTTCAAACTAGTTTAAGCTAGACTTTTGTAGGAATCCTGTAGCTACTAAACTTGCTTTATGCTTAGAAACAGAACCATATGGCTTTAGCTTTATCTTGAAAACCCATCTCACACTAATGGTTTTCTTGTTCTTTGGTAGAACGGTCAATCCCTATGTCCTGTTTCTTACAATTGCCTCAAGTTCTTCCTTCATGGCATTCACCCACACCTTCTTCTTGAGTGACACATTAATGTTGACAAGTTCAGAGTCCATCATCATGGCACACTGTATGACTTTCCCTTGAGAATCAATCTCAATATTATGTAGCAACTCGAAGTATGTAAGTCTCCTTGGTATCTGTCTAATTCTCAATAGCCTTTAGAACTGTGCAAGTCAACCTTCAAAGGAAAGACCACCTTCAAAAGCATCATCTTTAGAAGGTCCACCATCAGAGCCACCTTTAAAGGCTCGACCACCTTTAGAGACAGAGCCATCTTCAAAGTCAGAGTCACCTTTAGAGTTAGAGTCATCTTCAGAGTCAGACTCGCCTTTAGGGTCAGAATCTCCTTCAGAGTCAAAGTTGCCTTCAAAGTCCGAATCATACTTTAGTGTTGACACTACACTAAATATTAATTAAAACTTGTTCAAATCCCATGTTTCTGATTCTTTAACTATGACATATCTAACTTTAACTTTGTTAGTGAATAGGCAATAGAGCTTATATGCACATGTACATCAGTAACCTATAAGCAACATGACTCTGCTTCTGTCATCCAATTTCCTTCTAGTAACATCTGGTATATGTTTGTAACATATAGAACCAAACACCTTGAAACGAATCACATTTTGCTTTCTTCCTGACCACTTATCAATAGGAACTACTTCCTTTAACTTCTTTGTTGGACATCTGTTGAGCATATATGCTGATGTGGAAATTGCTTCACTCCACAACGTGTGAGGTAAATTCTTTTCATTCAGCAAGCTCCTTGTCATGTTAAGCAGAGTTTTATTTCTCCTTTCAGTAAGGCCATTATGATGTGAAGTGTATGGAGTAGTCACCTCATGCTCAATTTCATGCTTCTCACAGAAATTCTTGAACTTTGTTGACTTTAACTCACCTCCACATTGGTTCTCAGGATCTTCAAACTTTGTCCATTTTGATTTTTAGCCTTCACTTTGAATTTCTTGAACTCAACAAACATCTCGTGTTTTAACTTTATGAGTGTTACTCATGTCACTCTTGTGAACTCGTCCATAAATGACACAAAGTACTTGTTTCCTCCAAGTGAAGGCACCTCAAATGGCCCATATACATCAAAATGCACCACACTCAAAGAATGAGTTTCTCTTAGAGGAACTTATGATGAGAATGGAAATCTTGGTTGATTACCTCTCATGCATATATCACATGAATTCTCTGTTGACACAATCTTTGGAATTCCATATACCAGATTCTTTGAACTCATATGCCCCAAGCTTTTGAAATTCAGATGTCTCAATCTCTTGTGCCACAACTGACTTTCCCCTTCAACACTTCTAGCAATAAGGCATTCAGTTTCTGTTGTTGCAACGTTTACCTTGAATGTCGCGTTTCTTACCAGTTTAGACTGCATCAACTTCTAATTACAATCATACAACTTCAAGAGATTATCATTCATGGTTACTGAAAAACCTTTTTCAATCAGTTGCGTATACTCATCAGATAGATATTCATGCCAGGAACATACCATACATTTTATCAGTACAATGTTGTCGTTGTTCAATTTCACTCTGACATTTTGCATTCCTTCAGTATTCAAACATTCATCATCAGCACATATGATCTTGGTCTTTTTACTAGAGTCAAAATCAACCTGTCATTGCTTGTTTAAAGTTAAGTGATTTGAGCAGTCATTGTCCATATACCACCAGTCTACCATTGTTCCACCTGCATTCTCATGTGCCATCAATAACACAGGTCCATCAACAAAATCTCCTTTGGTTAGGTTGGCTTTTTCACCTCTCTTAACTTTGTTTGACCAACAATTAGCAGCAAAATAACCAAACTTGTTGCAATTGTAGCACTGAATATTTCTCTTATCAAACTTCTCGTCTCCCTTCTAAACATTCTTATGTTTCTTCTCATCTGGATTGGAGAGTTCTAACTTCTAAGAACCACCACCATGATTTTTCTTGTTATCTAACCATTCTTGCTTCTGGTTCTTCTTTACAAAAGAAGCTTTTAGATTCTGAGCTTTCAAAGTTTGTTATGTTTCCCTTTCAGAGTATCTTTCAGTTAGATACAACTCTTGTGCATCTAAACTACTATGAAGTTCTTTAATCCTCATGGTGCCGGTGTCTTTAGAGTGTTTTATGGCTACAACTGTGTAATCAAATTGAGGAGTAAGTGATCTTAGTAACTTTTCAATAATTACTTGTTCAAAGAGCGTTTCTCCACAAGACTCCATCTCATTCGTGACCACAATCATTATGGAGGTATAATCAGGCATCTTCTCGTTGTTCTTCATACTGAGATTCTGATATTTCTTACGTGGGGACTGCAACTTTGCTTTCTTCAGTGATGCGTCACCACTATAGCACCGCACAAGTGTATCCTATGTTGTCTTTGCGGTGGTCGAGTCAGCGATCTTCTCAAACACCTTTGTATCCACACACTGATGAATATAGAACAATGCCTTCTGATCCTTCTTCCTCATTTCACATTGTGCATTTCTTTGCGCTTCTGTTGTATTTTCTACAACCAGTGTGTAGCCGTTATTGACGAGATCAAGAACATCTTAAGCGTCAAACAAAATACACATCTGAATCGACCACCAATTCCAATTTTTTTCATCGAATACTGCTTTGTATTCAAGCTACTGTTTTCGCCGTTCATCTTTGTTCTTTTGCAAACCACTCAGTTCTGACCAACACCCGTGTTTCTCAATCCTTAAGAATCGAGATTGTGATTCTCTTTGATTTTGATCTTCAATTCAACATAAATTTTAAAAACGAAATCAATCACACTCGTGTTTCCCTGTGAATTAGAACTGGAGCTCTAGATACCAATTGTTTGATTTAACACTGAACCTTCATTATTGCACAGGAAAAAAATGAAATAATTTGCAGAGAGAGAAATAAATAAAACGTAATTATAATTAACTTTTCTCAAACTCAACTTCTCAAATTTACAAAATCGATTATAAATGTAACTAACTTTGAGTTTATATAATTAATCCAAATTTAAATACAAACCAAACACAAACTCAAATATTAAATGAAATACAAACTAAAATTTGAATTACACTTAATTAGTGATGAGATCTATTGTCACCAACAACACTTAAAAGAAAATGTCTACTACAAATTAATTTGTATTAGTATTGATGAACTATAAGATCCAATTCCATTTTAATTTTAGAACTTAAATTTACAATCGCAATAGATAGTTTAGATCTTGTAGCACAAATCAACCTTATATCTCATGGAGTAACATTGTGTTTAACTACTAAACATTGTTGTTACTTAACAACGTAACGCAATAATTATAATTATAATGACATAAATTCTCACACACACACACTCAAGTGCAAATATATCAAAGCAGGTTCACATTAGATATGAAAGTTCAAATATATAAAAAAGAATGTTCTTCAACCTACTAGTTAATACAAAAAGATGATGACTTGAGGAAAACAAGCTTTTATGATATCTTATTTCAACCTAATGACTTGAACACTTTTTTTTCTTCTTTGAAGAGATTGTTGCTAACATTTTTCTTAGTTAAAACATACTAAGACATATACTTTAGGGTATAGGATAAATGACAATTTTTCCAACTGCTCTTGAGGTTTCCAAGTAGGAAAAAGCTTCAATGACATCAGAAAATGGCACTGGAGTTTTAGGGTCAAGAACTGGCTTCAATTGACCATTTTCAAAGTAAGGTCTTAGCTTCTCTAAGATAGATCCTTTAGAAGTAAGCACAAAGAAAATAGCTGGTGGAAATCCAGGAGGTGCTATTGACACAATTTTTCCACCTTCCTTAATTGCCTTCACAGCTCTATCAACTTGACCTGAATCACAGTTACAAAGTATCAATGATTTTTAAAACGGATACTGTTAGGTTAGACGCTAACACCAGAGTTCTAACACTGAAGCTCACGGTTATGTGTTAGGTTAGACGCTAACACCAGAGTTCTAACCCTGAAGCTCACGGTTATGTGTGCAGAGAAATATGCATATAGAAAACAATTTGATTTAAAGCACTTACCAACTGTATCATAAATTACATCAAACTTTTCTGGAAGATCTTCAAAGTTCTCCTTTGTATAATCAATAGGCAAATCAACTCCCAAGTTCCTTAGAAATTGGAGTTTTCCAGTGCTAGAAGTTGCTGCTATCTTAGATGCACCATAAACATACTTGGCAAGCTGCACCCAAACATATTATGTATTTTAAGTCTCTTAATATAACCTCAAGTTAGATTTTAATCCATCAAAAAAACATTATATTAGACTCTCGGTAACATCACTATCTATGAACAAAAGTGTGTTTTATATCTGATACGTTTCAGTGTCTAACACCAACACCCATGTGATTATTTACAATCTATTTATTTTAAAAATTATTATTGGTGTTTTACGTGTCAGTGTATCTGGATTCGGTTTTCGTGTCTCTATGTCAACGGTTTATAGTTAGACTTAGACTCAATCTTCACATACCTGAATAGCAAAACTTCCAACTCCACCAGCACCTCCCAGAACAAGAATAGATTTGCCAGCAGAAAACTCAGCTCTCTCAAGTCCTTCATAAGCAGTCTCCATAGCTAAAGGAACACTAGCAGCTTCAATGAAGCTTAGATTCTTTGGCTTATGAGCCAATAACCTCTCTTCAGCTATTGTATACTCAGACAATGTTCCAAGACTCTTTAGGTTTGAAAGTCCTTCTTCATTGATATCACCATATACTTCATCTCCAACCTTAAATTTCACCACTTCACTTCCCACTTTAATCACTACGCCAGCAACATCAAAGCCTGGTACAATCTTCTCACACAAGAACAAAATAGTTCATAAAAACAAAACATGAAAGTAACTATGAATCACGGACACAACACGTCGCGTTGACACCGATAATATTATAAAAGAAATAACAAATTGAATATAATATCAAGTGTCAGTAACACGTTGATATCAGTGTCTGACACTGATATGAGACTGACACGATCATACCAATTTTTAGAGATATCGATACTACAAAGAATAATACATATTCTCCAATAATTTGAATACAAGAGAAAATCAACATACAGGAAGATGAGGGTCAGTGTCCTTGAACAAGGCATGCATCCTCTTGTAATCAACAGGATTAAGGGAAGCAGCAACCACCTTAATGAGAAGTTGATCATGTTTGAGTTGTGGTATAGACCAATTAGGATGTAACTTTAGAATATCTAATGGTTTTCCATGTTCTGAGTAGAACCAAGCTTTTGTATGAGATGGAATGGTGATATTAGTAGGACCAGTGCTTGAAGCTTCTGTTGCCATTTTTAGAATAGTGAAAAAGAAATAGGGTGGCTTAGTAGGTACAAGTGATGAAGACGGAACATGAATATTGACAATTTTATGGACTCTGATTTCAAGCTTATTGTGTCATGTTTTTCGAAAAGGTTATCGCTTCAATGCTAGTTATTGAATCGATGAGAAAATAGTTTGAGTATACGTGTTCTTCATGAGATGCGACATCTCATTACAAATTGTCATCTTCTAAGCAAGGTGAAGTCTCATTGATTTTGTGTATTTTTCTATGCAATATTTATTAGAGAAAAAAGATGGGATTCTTGCGGTGATCGTGAAAATTACTTTTAGTTTTTTTAATTAATGACAATAATGTATTTTGTTAAATTAGCATGTAAATTATAAATTATTTATATGATTTAATATTTTAAAATATTTTGATTGAATATATTTAATATGTTTTGCACTTGTTGAAGGACTTAGTGCAAGGTCTAGAAGATATATGTTTTTATGTTCTTTCGTTAAAAAATTTGGTACAATATATTATTTATTTTATATGATATATAAAAATGTTAATTTATGTTATATGCTAAAATATGAAATGATTTTTTATTTAATTATTTATTTATTTTATTGAATAATAGAAAGTTATACTACTTAACTTATTATTTTATTTTGTTATAGTTTAGAAAGGTTATTACTCAAATATTAGAGTCGTCGTTCAAAAATGATAATTTGTTATAAAAAAATAATATTAGTAGTCTTTTAAGAAAAAATTAATAGAAGAATTTAAATTTAAAATTAAAATTAAACATACATCAGCAGAGAGGAAAAAAATATAAAGTACTACCCACTACACAATTTTTAATGCTCTATTATTAACCCACTATAGCTGAAAAGTAGTATTATATTTATTTATTTTTATCATCGTAAATATTTTAATTTGTTTAATTTTTATAATTGTGGAGTGTTGACCGGTCATTGTTCACTCTAGTGTTTGTTTTTTGTGCAAGATACATCCGCTAGAAAACAATGCTTGCAATCCAATAATATTGACACCTAAAATAAATTTAGATGTCATTAAGTTATAGTTTGGTTGGTTTTTTTAAATCCTTGTTATGGTTTAATTAAATTTGGTTCAATTTTCCGAATACACTTGAACTGTATCATAAATATTATAAACTTGATTAATTAATATGATTCAATTCATTTAATTTTGATTCTCTGATGAACTGCCATTCAATTTAGTTATTGAATTGTTTGGAAAACACTAATTCAATTCACTAATCAAAAGAGATAGGTTGTAAGTAAAAATAATGACAAACTGTTATAAAATTTTAATTTATTTTAAAATAGATTAAAATATAATGGTTACATTATGAAATTATACTATTTGATTAGTTAAGAGTATACCCAACTAAATTTAAGGATTTTAATAAAAAAAATAATAGTGTATTAAATAAAACATTAGCTGAAAATAGTAACCAATGCGAGAATGATATTAGTGTATGCTTCATTATGAGAAATAAGAGGGTGGCTAGTGAGAACTTGTCAAAGTTAGTACATTGTTACAATCACACAAGGCATGTGTTTGTGTAAGAAAACTAGTTATCAACTTGTATTTCAAGTCTTGGTCATCTAATGAGCAATTGAATTTGCCATGGAAAAATCAAATCTCTTGTAATTTAGGAGAAAAATGCCATCCAATAGAACAGCATCCTGATGTAAATTTCAAAAATTAAAATATTTGCCTAATAACAAAACCAATCTACGAATGCAACATTCTAAAGCTGAACCACAAGCAAACAGAACTATAGGGGCAAAACACAAATTACTTAAGCATCTCTCATGTGAAGTGTACAAAAGGAGGAACCTAATGAGACTAAAAAAGAATATGAAGAATTTGCTTCAACAAATTTAGAGACAAATTCATGAGATCATTGAAAAGTTCATATCAACATGCACATCCACCCCTCTGTTCATTCTCTGGAGCAGCAGCCTCTGGAATAGGTTGAAAATATCTGCAAAGGATAATGATGTAATGAATTCACAAGTCAGTTAAGCAACCATCTGTTCAAATCTCTTATCTGATTGAAGAAATATGGTATGTCTGTTATATGTGATATTCTGTATCAGCATGCAAATCAAAAGCAAATCTTACATGTCCTGATCACGCTCATTGGCTAAAGCAGTTTTGGCAATACATAGGAATGCGGCATCAACATTGTAGTCCTCTTTTGCTGATGTCTCAAAGTAAGGAATATTGCCTTTTGAAGCACACCAGTCCTTTGCTTTCTTTTCAGAAACCTGTATAGAAGCTAATTAGACCCTAGAGCATGAGACAGAGAAATCTATAAGTGCAATAGAATAGCATTTGCTTACCACCCGACTATTCCCACCATCAATATCAATTTTGTTTCCAAGCAATATAAATGGAAAAGTCCTTGGATCTGGAGGGTTTGCCTGTGTCACAAAACATTAGTCATAACCAAATCCTATCTGCAACGGTTAAAGAAAATAGAAATCCAAAGTAAATGCTGTGTAATATTTTGAAAGGGAATATGAATGTCCATAGAGAAATCAAAGAATGTAGAGACTTCAGGTGTCAAACTAGCCATTTAAACAAAAATAAAACGGTAATTAATGATCCATAAAATTATGCATCCTCACTGGAAAAACTGTAATATGTTTGTCAGCTCAATGAACTTTAACATCCGGAGGGCTCAAATCTTTTCAAAAAGAAAATTTTCTACCCAGAGCAGTACAATTACATAGCAGATCATGCTGTGGTATATTTGATTCTATAACAATTTGAATGCTTCATTTACTCAAAAAAATCATGCTCCAAGTTATAAAAATTACTTCACAAAAGTTAAAAGAAGACAAGAGAAGGACTTCCAGACTTTCTATATAACTACAAAAAAGACAGAATGTTAAATATAATAAGCCAAAAGGCAAAAACTAGCATCAAACTCCGATTCTTGGAATCCATGAATGCAATAACATGTATCTTGGTATAGTGAACCAAGTAGGTGCGAGTATAGAAGAAAGTCATATAAGGTTCTTCTTTCTTATAGCAGTGACAGCCTGTTCAGTGTCACATTGGCACCAGGTAGTTAAGCCTTAAAAGCCTGTAACATGTTGCATGACATAGGTTAGTTTCTCACAGTTATAAACTGTCTCAGAGTTAGTTAGTGAGTGAATGTTATGAATATGTCTGAACAATCAAGTTCAATTTTTGAGAATCAATAAATACATGAAAATTCTATCATTTTTCTTCTTTTTTTCTTATCTTTAATAAGGTATCATAGAGCTCTAGTTCGGAGAACAAAGAAAGAGAAGCTGACTAAGGCAACCAGTGAAGGATGGAAAATAGTTACAATGGTAAAATGTGGTGTGTGCCAACAGAACCCTCTTCCAGAAAGAAAACGGGCCAAAAACACCAATAATGAGAAGATTTAAGCCTCTGAGAAATGTGGAATGAGACTGATAACTAGTTCAAAAAAATTGTGCGGAGGAAGTACAAGCTGGCTGTGAAGTGATTAGAGTACTACTAATGGGCCAGGTCCAGGGTAGCATACATATTTGAGATTCTGGAAAGGGAGATTGTTCTGTATTATGCTGCAGGAGAGGATTTTTTTGGTCCAGACCAAAAGCAAAAGGCATCCTTTGGTGAAACAATAATAGGTCAGGTCCATATCAAACAGTGGGACCATGCTATCTTATTGGGTTTATTCATCTTTCACCTTGAGGACAATGTGAAACTTGTTAGGGGAAGTGATGATAGGCTTGTTATTAATATGAGGGGAGGGAATAACATAATCCTTATTCAGAGGGGGCAACGGATTGGGAAGGTAGGCAATTCCTGAGTGGGTTTTTTGGGTTGTGTAGAGAGTAAGGAGCTGACCCTTCTCTCTGGTTCACCTCTGTTTTCCATTTTTCGTTTATTAGGTTATTCATTCATTTCAGTTTCCTTTGTTGTTTTCTATAAGAGGACACGTCCTTTGTTTCTTTTAATAAAAAAGCAATTTCCAGTGTTCTTCCCTTATTTCTTAGTTAATTCCTATCCGACACACCAAACAAATATAAGCATTCTGCAGGTCCTTCTCAACAAATAAGTATGCAAAAACTATCTCCAATATGAGAACATACAGGGCAGGCTACCACACAGGGCCCAAAATTAGTCACAGTTAAACAGTGGCTAAATAGGGCCTCAAAATATTGTCACGGTTAAATCTTTATTAAATATGACTTCTATTTGTTTTGTCATAGTTAAACTGCAGCTAACCTACTCAGGGCCTCCAAAAACTTGAGACGGCTTTGAGAACATTTTGGAAATCAAAAGAAGACAAGCAAGCAATGCATGAATTACATTACGCCATATGCTTTGTGAAGGAAGACTAATTAAGCTAGGAAAGATAGAATCAATATCCTTCTTGGACGGTAATACTTATAATGGTCCAAGACATAAAAGTAAACTAAATAAGCTATGTTTTCACTACTGTTTAACCTCACAAGAAACATTCAGAAGCAACCTCTGTCTCAACAAACTATTGGAGAAGATGCTATTAAAACAAAACCATGGTCGTGAGTTATTACATAACCAAATATAACTAAAACAACAAAGTTATATGAAATAATCGAAATCAATTACTGGCACCTCTGCAATTAAAAATATGAAGTTTAAAATCCATATGCAGATCTAATTACGAATCCTAATCCTATACGCGTGAAGAAAATAGGTTCTCCATTGCCTTCATAATTTTAAAGCGCTATATTCAGAACTTGTCCCACAAACCATAAGGGAATCTATTTATTAAAAGTTAAAGCCTATAATTTATTTCAACTTAACATTTGAAAGAGTGTAAGAGTACCAAGGCTATCATGCAAATCACCCAAAGTAACAAAATGCGAAAAATAGAGAAGACATAGTAAACCTGTTTGAGAAACTCCTCGTGCCAGTTCTCAAGTGTATCAAATGACTTCATTACATTAACATCATAGACTAGAACACAGCAATCTGCCCCTCTATAAAATGCAACACCAAGACTTTGAAATCTCTCTTGCCCTGCAGTGTCCCATATCTACAGCCCAGACACGTGAAGAATTTAAATATACACAACCTACAAAATACTAAACCTAAACACAATAAAAAAATAATAATGAAATACCAATGAACTAGAAAACCCACTTGTAGAGTAACAAGTCTGTCATCGATCTGCAGTTCTTTGGTGACAAAATCAGCACCGATTGTAGCTTTATATTGCTGACTAAACTTCTTGTGCACATATCTAAACAAGTAGTTAAAGGCCCACAAATGCAAATTTCACAAAAGGAAAAAGTCTTTGAATAACCTTAAATTGATCTTAACCAAACCATCATATGCTTTCCAGAAGCATTACATTTAAAGAAACTCAGCAGCATTAAATATGTATCAGCCTAATTATGTGCAAACCACATTCAATGCTAGAGAGCAATAGTTTACCAACGATTAAGGATGGTAGTTGGAATTGTTAGATTAATTATTTAATTAATAAAATATGGATTGACATAATAAATTATTAATTAATTATATTATGGTCTATTGTTATTAAATACTAATTAGATAAATTGTTTGATTGGGTTTTGTGCCTGAATGGACCGTTATAGGTTGGACTATTCAGTTAAGCTCAATGAGAGGTCCCTGCCCTTGGTCGTTTAACTATTTAAGTGTCTCCCCATTAGACAATTAACACACTCTAAAAACCCTAAACGGCAATGAGGGTAGTATTTCTCTCATACTCACTCGCCTCAACCGGTCGTCTCTCCAATTCGACAAGGTGCATCATTACTATTATTCTTGATTATTCTCGATATTACAATATGTTATAATTTATATCTATCATTATTAAATTAAATCCTTCAGGAATAACAAAAAAATAGTAAGGAATATTCCTACCAACCTCCGGTAGTCACTAAGCATGTCAGTTCATTGACTATATCAAGTATTTTACATATATTATCTCTAATATTATTCTCAAAATTTGGGTTGGGCCTAACTCAACCCTACAAAACCGGCTTATAAGGTGAGAAGAACCGTTGCTTATATCTACGTGATGTAGGACTAATTTCCACCCCTTCAAACCCAACACAATGAAGGCGGCAAGCCAAAGTGTCACAGTTAAGGCGACAAGGGGCGGATCGCAATTAAGGCGGAAATTCGAACAATTATTAATGACTCATAATAGACTTAGTTGCTCAAAAGCGAGACACCGTTTTAAATAAAAGCCTGTGACTGCGGCTTGAGCTGTGACAACAACAACAACAACAACAACCAAGTCTTATCCCACTAAGTGGAATCGGCTACATATATCAACTTCCGCCATAATGTTCTATCCAAGACCATACTTCTATCCAAATTGTTAATCTCGAGATCTTTCTTAATAATCTCTCTTATAGTTTTTCTAGGTCTTCCTCTACTTCTAGTTGTTTGACTCCTCCCTATCTGATCTACTCTCTTAACCACGAAATCTATAGGTCTTAATACCTAAACCACCTTAATTCTATTTTCACCATCTTGAGGCTGCATTTGAGCTCAATTCTCCATGATATCAAATCATAAAGTACTGTGATTTATAAAACCTGGACAAGAGTTGCATTCTAAAATGGTAAATTCGACTATTATTTAAACGTACCTAACAAATCATAAAGTACTTAACTTCAACCCCCATAGTTATAATTCAACAACCCACTCACTTATAAAAGAAAATCCCAAATTTAAATTAAAAGAAACAAATAAGCTGAGAATCAAATAAAGCAATAAAGTAAGGGCAGAGGATACTGATTCATCAATGAAGTTTTTCCAACCCTAACAAAAATGAATGAAGTTATTAAAAAATCAGAAAGGGGAAAGAGATAAAAAAAAAACCTAGAAACGGTTGCGGTTAGGATAGACTTACCCACTGTCTCCAAGAACAATGACTTTGAGCAAAGTTCGTCTGCGTAATGCCATTGATTGTGGATTATTAGGGATAAGTAAGGATTAAGGGATTTGAATTTATAGTTATAGTTGTGAAAATTGAATTGTGGATCGAGGTTTGAGAGATGTGAGAGAAAAGGGAAAAGGGGCGCCAATGTCGATCGATTCGTTTTTTTTTTTTTTGGTCACCTGGAAATGCAATGTACTGTTCCGCTGTTACACACTTGCATCGCTTTCAACGTCCTATCATTCTTTCTCTTTTGTTTTTTTAATTGCCGACCTGATGTGTACCGTATATATCTATTTAATATGTTTGTTAAATGTCTCCAAGTAACAAAATAATTGATATAGTTATATTAAAGGTGAACATCCAACAATACATATTGAAGAATCAATTGGCACAAGAAGTGTTAAGTAAAAAGCGAAAAAAATTAATAGACAAAACTAAAGGATAACAATAAATTTAAACTAAGGAAGACGAACAATCAAAACAAGAGAAAAACTCTATAAGACACGCAAATTACGAGGTAGTGTGGAGTAGAAAATTGACTAGAACTCTGTTCATTAGATTCACCAATCATATCAAAAGAACTATTAGCAACATCGAAAATCATTGATCTCTTTAGAGTAGGTCAAGACTATAGATACGTTATTAACTAAGACACAATAAAAGATTCTGAAGTCAGTTAGAGAAAGTGGGTAATTCAATGTTGACTTATTAAGAAATCAACTTCAACCAAAAAAAAAGAACTTGTATCCTCCATCTATCTCACATTTGTTGACGATTCAGATTGTAATGTGATCGTACCTGATCAGAAGGGATCAAGGGTCTGTCACGCGTCGTTGAATTGTAACTTCTACCGGAGGTATGGAGAAGGAGGGAGTGTATCTGCAAGGCACTCAGATGCTTAAGTAAGTAAGTAAAAGATCAGAGTGGGAGAGCAAATACAAAAGTAGGTGTAGAGAATAGAATATCCGACCCTCTAGAGAAATAGGGTATTGTTGCGGTGAGAATATGATATCAAATTATTAATTAATTTGAATCGCAAATCTTTGATTCACAACCGGTCTTTAATTTATCCGAAGGAAAGGTCAAAGAAGGAAAAAACATAATTTTTGCATCGTAAACATTGCGGGGAGAGATCTAGGTAAGGGGTTGGTTAAGCCTAGGAAAGGTATTAGCATCCTAAACTTCTGTAGTACTCTACATGAACCTTTTTTTTAAATGTTTACTATTTTGCTTGATTATTTGCTTGAGGGTATATGTGCTAAGGGTTAGAAGTGAAAAGAAAGACCTAAGGGTCAGTCCTAAGTTTACTCGTCAAGACTCGCATCTTGTGCCTACGTATCCGAGGTAGGGGTTGGAATCAGAGTAATCGTAGTTTTCCTCGAAAGGGAGGTTAGAAACTTCTTGACTGTGGTCAAGGTTTCAATGGGGAATAAGCGTTCATTTGGAAGCACTTACGTGGAGTGCGGCGACTCCTATTTATACGTTGAATTGAATTGAATTAAAAAAAATAAAATAAGTATTCCACGGCGGGAAACCTAATATGGAGTACGGCGACTCCTTATCCTAATGCTAGGGTAAAGTGTAATTTAGTCCACGGCGGGACGCTTAGGCAATTAGCGTATGGAAAAAGTCAAGGGTGGGGACTATTGACACGATGGTCAAACGGTTAGACCTATTCCTTCGGAGGGGGTTACGATAAATAATGCAAATGACAAATTACATAAGCGACGAAATTGAAATACGGGAAATTGCGGGAATAATAACGGAACAAAAACGACGATTGCCTCGCATAAATTACAACTCAAAAAATGAAGTACGAAAAATAAAAGATTAATAACTGTACAAACTGAGAAGAACGAAAGAACAACATAAGCGTTAGACAAAATTAAATGGGGCGAATCTACAATTAGACGACGGTTAGCTCGAAACCGAAAGCGAAAGGCTACACAATTAGGTTAGACATATTTTAAGAAAAAGTTTTTAATTAAAAAAAAGTAGTCATACCTAAAAAGGGGGAGTTTATTTAAAATTAATTTCTAAAAGTTTTAAACTTTTTTTAAAAGTTAAATTTTGTGATTGGTTTTAAATTACTTTTTCTAAAGATTAAAATTTAATATGTACAAAGTTTTATCTAGAAAATTAATAAATTAAACTAAATTAATTTTATTAGATTTATAAAAAATGTTACTTTGAAACTTTAGGATTTTTAATTCTTGATTTGAGAATTGAAATTCCAAATTAAATTTTTAAATTAAATTTTAAAAATAGTTTTAATTTTAGTTTTTTATTTAAGTGAAAAAAGAAAATGGTTTTAATAATTAAGTTTTTAAGAAACTATTCTTAATTAAAAAAAATTTAGAGAAAGGATTTTAAGGTAAAAAGTGGTTTTTATTATAAGTTTTAACATTAAAGTTTAATCAAATAGAGGTTTAGGTTTCTTTAATATAAACTTAATAGTCCAACTAATAACATTTGAATTAAAAATAAATAAGAAAAAAGAAATAGAAATAGAAAAGAAATAGAAAAATGAAGTAAAATATAAAAGGGGACATGAGCAAAATGTTAGCACTGAATGTTTAGGGTTTCTTGACCCTTTCCTCTTCTCCGTGGCGGCGGCCATTGCTGCTTGTTGAAGTTTTTTCTTCTTCTTCTTGCTCATCTCTTCCCTCCTTCTTCTGCAAAAACACAAAAAAACCATATAATAATCATGTTAGCAAGGGAGAAAGCTCACGGCTCTGTAAGGTGTGTCACCACGGGTTGGCGGTGGCGAGATGATGATTCACGATGAGGGTTAGTTCTCCGACCGATGATGAAATTAATCTTCTGAGGCGATTGAGTGATGGTTCTTCGCGGCTTTGTTTGTTGGGCTCGATTTGATGCATGCGATGGATTTCAGCTGCGGTTGGGGCCGGGCTTTGCTTGCCACCGCAGATTGTTCTTTGATCTGATGATGATCCCCTTTAGATTTTTTTGGGTTCGTCTGATGAACTAGGTTTTTTCTGTTATTTTCGTGACGATCCCCCATTTTTCTCTGCTGAACTCCTTTTTTTATATTGAGTTCTGATTTGGGATTCTGGGCTTGGATTTTCCTTATTGTTACGATTTGGTGGCGTTTTGGTTGAGGATTTTATGGAAATTTTGTTGATGATTGTTGCGATTTATTTTGATGTTGTTTGCTTGTTACAATGTTTCAGGAAAGTTTGTTGTTGCTGCAGATTTTGTGGTTTTGAGGCTGGAATTTGTTGTGGGAATTTTGGAATGTTTGTTTGATTGGTTTTGAGAAAGGTGTTGCGCGTTCCTCAGGAAGTTGGTTGCTTGCGTTCTTCATGGAACTTTTCCAGGAAGTTCGTTTGATCTGTTTTGGTTCAGAACTTTTTGGGAAATGTTGTTTATGACTTGTTTGGCAAAACCCATTTTCTGAATAAGTGCTTTTTTCAAAAGCACTTATTTTCAAAATCTGCCGGATCCGTGTCGGGGTCGGAAATGGAGTCGGGAGCTAGCAGCAGAATATTTTGTTACCCTCCCGACGTACCCGATGATGATAATTAACTGAGGGTATCGGGACCGAAAAACCAGCTTTAATTAATTCTATTATTTTCAATTGTTGTTAACTTGTTTTGCAGGTCCGAGAAAAATCAAAAGTCGATGAGTCGGATACGAAGACCACCTTAGAACCATCAGGAACTTAGTACTTAGGAAATTATTTTGTAATTTCTTTTGTAAAATAGAATTTAATAAATAAATTTGATTCTTCAATTACTTCTTGTATTTTGTAAAAAAAAACATAGAATTTAAATAAATAAATCCCACTTTCAACGAACCGACTTTATTTCTCGATTTAACTTCTCTAATTAAAATCGCCTGATTAAACTCAATCAACTGAAATTCATTTAATTCATCTACTTAAATCCATAAATTCAAATGATTCAATTACCTGGCTAAATTCACCTGATCAACGTCATCCGATTAAAAGTCATCCAATTAAACTTATTCAAATAAATTCATTTAATTAAATTTATCCGATTAAGCTGTGACGTTCCAACTCCGAACTCGGCAATTAATCATTCGCACGATTTAAATCTGACGTAACTGAGTTCAAACAAATCATCTTGCAAATTAATTCGTACCCGATATTAACGGTGAACGGATAAGCAGAGAAATTCATCTAAACGGCAGAACGAACTGTCTTCCGTATTGAAAATTCAAACCGCATCTCGACTACTTTAACTCGGTAACCTGAACCAGCTCAGCTAACAATCATGACCAAACCAAAAGATATTCATTATAAATTCAAATGCGCACCGAAACTCCACTGTTCTTTTGAAATCGACCATCGACCAGCCGAAAGCAGGAAAACATGCGTCTGTTAAAATAAATTATTCAAAGCATATTCTCGCACCGATTTAACCCGAACCCACTGATATCTCAACACATTCACCTCCAGATGGCTTATTACTCAAACAACACTTCAACCCAACTGACGACTAAATCTCGGCTCTTGAATAAAATGCGCTGTGTCACGAGACGTCTGACGTCAATATTGTTGCAAAATTTAGTTCTTCACCAAAAAAGTCACCTGACTCAGAGATGGAAACCCTGGTCGCTCAAGGGATTCCTGAAGACGACTCAGCTTCATAAATTGTCAGCGGGCTGCAACTTAATGATCCTTTTTCCCTTCATAAGTTAAAGAGCGCATCGTGTGATTTATCATGCAAAAACCAACAGATTGAGCAAACTCGTTAGTGGTTAGTTTACAATGCAATGCAGAATGGGGTGAAAATGCAAAATGAAACAACTAAACTAAGGGTAAAATTTGGGGTATTACAGTTGCCCCTATTTAAATAGCTTCACCGGATGATTTGAGCAGCGTAGGCTCGAGAAATCATGGTGAAAGGGATTTAAATACAAATAACCGAAAATTTTGCGCTTAGATGCAGTGATATGCAATGCTACAGACAAAACGAACCGAATTATGATGTTAACAATGTTATGAACCTGATATGATGCGTATGATGGAATGCTAAATGTACGGATTCAGACGACGCGCCGACACAAGGGACAGACGGGACGAACGAACCACACTAGGGAATACGACGCACTGAGGAAATAGCACGACACTGGGGGATTCTAAAGTGACAGCCAACTGATGCAAGCACGATCAATTGTCACTTTTAGAAATAAACGGTAAGAATGGGATCCTCAATGGAGATGGCACTGACGAGACGACCTCCACTGGGGAATATCCAAGAGTAATTGTTCAACAGGTTCAGGCATGACCGACTGATACTCTAGGATGAAAAAGTAAAATTGGATCCGCACGGCGGTAGGACCAAGTAAACAGAATGCTGGAGCATTGAGCAAAGAATAACATTCGAGTTCTAGAAACTCTCCGTGTGATGGGACCGAACGAAATCGTTGGGAGTCCGTAGAAAATATACAGGGTGAAACCTGTTGTATGCCAAAATAAATGGACTTTAATGGAAATGCCCTAATAAGTTCCTCAGGAGGGAATTGCCACTTATCGTCGGAAGGGACTTAAATGCCAAACGGGATAAGCTCTCAAATAAAAAGATTGTTGCTTATCTGGGGAAAATAGATGAAAGATTGATTGATAAGCTCCACTGGAGGGACTGTTGCTCGTCTGATAAAAATAAGTTTTCATGAGCAAAGCATGATTTAGCTTCTTCTTTTACTAAAGGGTAAAATAAACTTCTTCATACTTCAAGGTCTGCGCCCTGAATATGATTTTGTTTCTTCTTTTACTAAAGGGTAAAATAAAATTCTTCATACTTCAAGATCTGATGCCCTGAATATGTTTCAGTCTCTAGGGTAAAATAAACCTCCCCATACTTCAAGATCTGATGCTCAGAATATGATTCAGCTTCTTCTTTACTAAAGGGTAAAATAAACTTCCCCATACTTCAAGATCTGATACCCTGAATATGATTCAGCTTCTTCTTTTACTAAAGGGTAAAATAAACTTCTTCACATTCAAGGTTTGTTGCTCCCTGACTATGATTCGGTTTCTTCTTTTACTAAAGGGTAACATAAACTTCTTCACGTTTCAGGTCTGTGCTCCCTGAATATGATTTAGTTTCTTCTTTTACTAAAGGGTAAAATAAACTTCTTCACGTTTCAGGTCTGTGCTCCCTGAATATGATTCAGTTTCTTCTTTTACTAAAGGGTAAAATAAACTTCTTTACATTTCAGGTCTGTGCTCCCTGAATATGATTCAACTTAAACCTCCCCATACTTCAAGATGAAAAGGCAATGGAAACCAGCTGCTCGATGGAGATGGCCATTTGCTGCTAGTCATGACGAAGATAGGATAAGCTTTTCAGGCGAGAAATTCCGCTTATTTGCAAGAGTAGCAATGGTAAGCTTCTCGGATGAGAATTGCGTGTAGAGGTTGTAAAATGTAATGTAAGGTTGTAATGTAATGAAGGTTATAATGAAGGTTGTAATGAAAGTTGTAATGAAAGTTGTAATGAAATGATAGGCTTCTTGTACGAGAACTGTCGCTTGTCACTAAAAGGTGTAACGATAGGCTTCTCGAGCGAGAACTGTCGCATACCGATGTTGTAAAATGATATCAAGGTTGTAAAGTGTAATAATGATAAGCTTATCGGCTAAGAACTGTCGCGTACTAGTTGTTGTAATGTAAGGTTTTCAAATAAAGAGAACAGACATTTACTATGTAAAGTGTAATGATAGGCTTCTCAGGCGAGAACGGTTGCTTGTGAATGTGTAATAATGTAATGATATAATGATAGGCTTCTCAAGTGAGAACTATCGCTGATTAACAAAGGCGTCGTAGGAGGATTTTCTGGAAATGTGGTGTAAAATAAATGCACATCCAGGGAAGTTCGACGACCGACAGGACTGAGGTTCAATCTAGACTCGAGCTAGAAATACACCGTCAAACAAGACACCATTGAGGAAATGAACTCGAATGGGGATTATCTTATCTTGTCGCAGAAAGATAACTAAAATAAACATCATCCACGAGGGTTGAACTCTATGGGGAAACTGGAAAGGAGTAGGTATTTTATGCTTAGGGCTGACGATCTACTTGGAGAGAACGGACAAACCCAGTTACTCGGCGGTAACGGTAAGGGACGACAAGGATAGCAAACATCCAGATGTTGATGCTTGTGTTAATGTGTATGTTAATATGTATGAAAATGCTATGAATATGTTCATGCTTAGGCTTATGCATATGCTTATGCTGATAAACAGACGAGAGAAGGAAACATGAGATGAAATAAACATATCGACGGGGATACCCAGTGACCTCTGCAACGGTACATCTATCGAAGGATAAGAAAAGTTGATGGTAGAACCAAATTTGGCTTCCAAGTTCTAACTTCTATGAGGAGAAAATAATCCACTTGGGGATACAGTGTCATGACTTCCTCACGGGGATACAATACGACTTCACTGAAGAGTATGATGTCATGACTTCACTGGAGGGATTGCTATCATGAATCATAATTAGCCAAGGAAAATCTCAGGACTAGAGAATTCTGGGGATAAAATAAATATCCACTTCATGGAAAAGATGTGGAGCTAAGTAGCTTCATGGATGAAAGTGTAGCAACTTCCTGGAAATAGTACATCAACTTCCTGGGAGAAAGGTACATCCAACTTCCCTGGGGATAAACTATATCAGACTTCCCTGAGGAGAGTTCATCAGACTTACTGGGGAGAATTCACCAGACATCCCTGGGGAAAGTATCTTGACTTCTTGGGGAGAATATAGCGATCTCCTAGAGAGTATGTCCTGAGGAAAGTAAGGCAATTCTACTGAGGAACAAATGATTCCACCGGGAACGGGTCTTCAAGGACACGAAACATATGGAGGATACCAGGGATATCTCTGCAGTCTTGAGAGTCACTGGGGATTTATCGGATGGATCCCAAAATGTTGTCAGCTTAAAGTCTCGCTGGGGACTGTTTCCTGAGGAAAGCATGGCAGCTTCGGTGCAGAAAATACGATTATGAACTAAGAAGGGTCCTCAGAATAAAATGTATCACTTGGAAGATGCTAGTATGATTTCTGCAGTCTTGAACGTTACTGGAGATTACCAGATTTGTCCAGCGTGTTGTCAGCTTAAAGTCTCGCTGGGGACTGCGTCAGCTTAAAGTCTCGCTGGGGACTGTGATGAGGCAATGGTTTATAAGTGTTTCTACAACGATGAGACTTACTAAGGAATGAAGACTGCCGAGAGTAAAATCCATCAGGTGCACGAAGAATGTTGTGAAAACACAATGGTTTTGATCTTGATGGACTTTGTAGTAGTCGCCACTTTGAAAAACATGATGCCCCAGTGTACCTGCTTTAAGAAAGAGTCATCTCGAGAGGATTTGACAGAGAACATGGAGTCCAAATGCCCCACTGTTTTCAAACTCTTGGAGAGATTTGGTCGGATCTCGACGTAACTGGCTCAGATCGACAGTGTTATGACCGAATCTTCCAGAAATAGCAATCAAACTCGCATCAATAGTGATTTGGCAACCACTTGCCCTTGTTTAGTAGTGTCTTCAAGTTTTGATGTCTATATGTAAATTTCCAAGATATCAAGCAAAACCAACACGCCTGAAATGCCTATCATGAAATTGTCAATGCCACATGTATATTTGTCTTGAAGTTTTTTGTTTTTGTTTTGAAAAAGATATCACTATAACTCGTGACCGAAATCACTAGTTAGGATATGAGTTTAATTTGTAAATCCAACATTAAATTGAGCGTAGCTCGTAGGAGTCAGGAAATGTTATCTCGTCGAGTATGCTTTCAAAAGAGATCCTACTTCAATTAGGTCTTTTAAAGGTTGTATCGTGGCTTGGTTCACAGTTTAAGAAACAAAGGATAAAGGCTCAAAGTTATTTGTACCCATCACTTCTTCATGTTGTTCTCCAATCCTATATTCAGTTAACTGGATACAAGCACTCATATCTCAATCGGATTTGATATGGTTGAGAACTCATTAAGGCTTTGGATAATGGCAGTCACCCACCTATTTCTTTTGGTATTTGATCACACTATTTTTTTCATTGGGGATTCTTTATTGTAACCCTTTGTTTTGGGCTTTTGCATTTTTTATTCCCTAACTTTTGCCTGGACGACGTATTTTGAATTTTGACTTTGGAGTCCAGCGGGATGCCCCAGTTTTTCCTAAGTCTCCTTCGTAGGTTTTGACTTAGCGGGCTCTTTTATTATTTTTCATCATTATTATTATTTTTTTGAACGAGTCGTGTGACTCTTTTGAAAGGCTTGTGATTGCCCCACTCTTTAAGTAGTATAGGGATAGTCATTGACTTCTAACTTCCTAATATGTTAGGGATAAAATGGGTTCTCGAAGGTTCGCCCCCTCCCTTTTGAGAGTCTGAGCGCTCGATTGGTTTGACTGAAAACACTACCCTGCCCCAGGTTAAAATTGAGGGTTTTTATTTGGAAAAAAGAAAACTCCTACTTCAAGGCTCAACGGGTTAAAGAGGGATTACCGTCCTTATATCTCTAGTGTTTGGGATTTGAAACAATGCCTTACATCATCAGCAGGTTTCAATCGAAAGCATACAACAAGAGATCTGACGTTTTTGGTTCATCCTCCTCCTCCCAATTCTCTATCAAAGCAAGAGATCGGGTAAAGGTGGCATTATAAGTTATGAAAAATGATTTTGTGAGTGAATACGAATGGATTTATTCAAGACAAACATGCATTGCATTAATTATTCAAAATGAACAAGTTCGTACATACTAATTACACTTAATCAAAGAAATAAAACACATATAAATAACCAAAATGAACTGTCTAGTAAGTCCTTCAACAGGTGTCTATGAAGTCTTTGTATTCAAGGCTGGCACAATAGTAGTGGTTTCCTCTGACTGAGCCTCACTGAAATGGGGAGTATGACTACGACCACTGCGATTCATCTTGCTTGCCCCCGTTATATCCGTCACTGCTTCATTATCAGTCTTCAAATCTTGCTTCAGAATAACCTTCCCAGATTCTTTATCAATCGTGGTCACGTTATCTTGAGGATCACTGCAATGAAATAGACTAGGCTTCTGAGCAATTACCGGCTTCGGCTGATTCGCTGTTGGAATAACTGGTGGAGATATGTTGAAAACAGGCTTTGCAGAGCTTGAACTTAGAAAATGGAAAACCCTGAGAGGAGTCCTAATCTGAGAACCGTCAAGAATAAGGCTCTCATCAGACGAATCATCAATATCATTAGCAACCCCATGGTTAGGCAAAAGGTTATTCTCGACATTCGGCTGAGGATCATCAAAAGACATGATCTTCTCTTCTAACAAATCTCTGACAATGTACTTGAGAGCATAACAATCTTCCAAATCATGGTCAGGCACACCCTCATGAAATAAACAATGAGTGGCGACGTTGTAATTGGCAGGCAAAGGATTACGAGGTGGACCCAAAGCTCGGGTGATAATCAGACCTCGTTGCACTAATGCAGGGTACAACTCGGTAAAAGTCATCGGAATCGGAGGACAAGGCTTGTACTATCCTGTTCGGACCATTCTGACGAGGCGCCTGATTCCTCGGCTGTTGATAAGCAGGAGCGTTGGGCGCTCGTTGACAGTTGAAAGAAGTTTGTGCAGGCTGATAACCAGGAGGTTGTTAATAAACTGGAGCTTGATAGACCGGAGCCGGTTTCACAGGTTGATATGTAGGAAACTGTTGATTGAAGGGAGGTACAACAGTAGCTACATAGGGTTGTTGAGCATACTGAACGAGATAACCTTGAACATAATTAGGCTAATGTCGCCACGGTTGATGAGTAGCCATTTTATGGTTATACCTGCTCGAAAGGCTCCTTGGGTGTGTAGCTCTTTTATGATGGTCGAAGCTCGGAGCTTTGCGTTATAGAGGACTGACTTGTTGAACTGGTTGAGCAATAAGTGGAGGCACCAAACCGGGTTGAAGATCATAAGAAGGTACATTCGCAACAATGGCAGCTGGTTGAGGACCTACAACAGTATTGGTAAGCTCAGAGACAACAGTGGACTGAGTATCCACCTTCGCATTAAGAGCTTGCAGCATCTCCATAATCTGCCCCCCACTTCCTCGAAAATCTTCGAGTTCGTTGCTGACACGGTCAATCTCTTGAATTTGTTCTGCCATCCTTTTCCGAGCTTGGGCTCTAGTGTTATACTGATGCAGAGAACTTAGGGTGATGAAACTGGAAGGCAAGAAAACTGAGAATAAGACACCAGAAGACAAATGCAATACAAAAATATGATGCTAAAATGCAAAATGCAGATGAAAGACTTTCATGGAATTCAAGTATTTACGAATATCGCAGGATACCGAAGAAACTTTATTTATTATTATTTTTTGAAAATGGATTACAAATAACAATAAAAGCTAATAAAGTACTAAGGAAGCATTGTCCACAACTTCAAAGAGTAAATTGAGAGTGGGAGGAAAATAAATCCTCGTAGATTTTTCTCTTCTTGTAGGAAAGTGCCTCTTCATTCTTGTCCTGAGGTTGCTTCTGAAGTTCGGCATTCTCACTGATGATAACCTAATATTTGTCCTTCCATGCTTTTGTCTCATGTTGTGCTTTTCTTAAAGCGATCTTCAATGTTTCAGCTTCGTACATGAAAACTAAAACAGGTTCCTTTTTAGGAGGTAAAGGATCTTGTCGAGGATAAGGCATCTTTAGCTTGATTGCTCTTTCTCGGACCCAATGTAGATATGGCTCTAAGGACACACAATTAGGCTTTCCCAGACTTTCTCTGCCTTTCTTATGCAAATGATGCCAAGCGGACACAATCTTATCTTGAAGCTCTTTGTCATCTTTGAAGAAGATTTTCTCCATGTGAACACTCTTGGGTGGTTCCTTCAGCGGATATCCTAACTGTCGGCGAGCTAGAACTGGATTGTAGTTGATTCCTCCATTAAAACCAAGTAAGGGTGCGTTAGCAAAGTCTCCACAACCATCAATGATTAATGTCCTATCATACACATGACTATACCAATCAATATCCGAGTGAGTTAGAGCCATAACCCTCTGTGACCATCGTCCTTTATCGAGATCCCAAAAAGGACCAGACTTAGGCAAGTGCGAAATAAACCACTTGTATAATAAAGGCACACAACATGTAATCATCCCTCCACCATGGAAGTTTCAGAGATGTACGGAATGGTAAGTGTTAGCCAATAAAGTCGGTACTAGATTGTTCTTCATGAAGATCTTGATGGCGTTAAGATCAACGAAAACTTCAAAACTTGGAAAGAGTAACACTCCATAAATAAACAAGGCGAAGATTGCCTCAAATGTATCCATGCTCATATGATCAGCATAGTATTGAGCTTTCTTGATTAAGAAATCTATGGGCAAACCGAAAGTCTCACCTTTGGTAATCATATTGTCCTTGATGTTAGATACCTTCAGATATATGGCTCTAGCAATGTCTTGTTCTTTAGGGTTCACCTCCAAGAAAGAGAAAGGAGATCCATCCAGAATAGGTAACCCAACCAAATAAGAGTACTCTTCTAAAGTAGGCAAGAGCTGATAATCCGGGAAGGTGAAGTAGTGATAATTCGGATCATAGAACTGTAGCAAAATAGAAAGAAGTTTGTCGTCCACTTGAAGTTTCAACAAAGGTAACAACTTCCCATATTTGCTTCTAAATCCTTCTTGGTCTTCAACCAAAGCTCCTAACTTCCTTAGGTCATCCAACTTAAGACTCTTAAAAGAATATTTCAAAGTTTTGTCTCACCATTCAAGGATATCAACCCAAAAGCATAAACAAGAGCAATAAACAGATAGTCAAATATAATAATAAATAAGCATAAATAAAAAAGTTAGGGAAACCCACTAGAGTCTCCCCAGTGAAGTCGCCATTTCTGTCATGGTGAAAATCGGATACTAAGCTATTGATTAGCTTGAATTTAAATTCATTACAACCGGTCTTTAATTTGTCCAAAGGAAGGGAAAAAGATCGAATTACCCACAATGCAATGCAAATGCAAAATCTAGAGAGTTATAGGTTCGGGGGTTGGGTAAACTTAGGAAAGATGCTGGCATCCTAAGTTTCTGTAGTACTCTACAAGAACCTCTTTGAAATTCTGGTATGCAGATCTCATATGTCTCAAGAACATTGATCTCTACTGAAACAAGGATGAGGACAGATCATGACCAATTTAAATTTCTTTAAATTGTACAAATATCATGGCGTCTGTTGTAACATCTGCAGACTGACATAACTATTTACCTAACCATTTAAATTGTGCAAAATTGTAAATGCAGAAAGATAAATAACACCAGTAATTGTTCACCTAGTTCGGTGCAACCTCACCTACATCTGGGGGCTACCAAGCCATGGAGGAAATTCACTATTAGTAGAATTAATTCAGAGTCAAACAACCCAGTTTGCACTCCTCACTTAAAACCTACCCAATGACACTTCTTCCTAGAGACACTCTAGACCTGAGTATGCCCACTCACTCCCCCTCAATCACCTCAGTGATATCAACACACAATTATAGAACAGTTATGGAGATACACTCCAAGAACACACCTTGATCTTGCTTCACAGCTTTGATTAAGTGACACACACTCTTGCTTAACAGCTTTGAGTGACACAACAACTTAAAACCTACCTAACTAATGCAGCATACAGTTTCTTGGTATACAAGTATTCCTAAGACACACGTGAAGAACCAAACTTCTTCACTCATACAACACACGTGAAGAGCACAACTCTTCACTCACAAATATGTCTACCACAATGTATCAAAAGATACAAAGGGTGACTTACACACACAAGGGACTCTCAACCCTAGACCTTTATTTTAAACTCAAGTTCTTCTTGATGTGAGTGCTTGATTTCCTCTGCTTTTGCTCCTCCTTAAATAGTAGTGCAGACTGGGCTTGGGCTGGTCACAAGTAACAAACTTTAGGTTAACCAAGTTAAACCACTTTCCATAATTCAAGATGCTGTCAAATTAGGTCATAGCTGCTTCATGTTATGTCCATCCCTGACTAGAATCTCGCCTAAGATAACTAAGGAGCCATAACAGGTTTCCTGAAATCTAGCCTGAGATATTTCAGGTATCATAACAGAAAAGCAAACCTTGCACGCATGATGTCATACGATCAATGTCATAACATTCTGTCATGACATTCAGCTTCACTTACTCTTAGCTTTCCAACTTGCCCTGCTGAACACTTCCGCAGAATCTTCTTCATGATAGTAGAAACAAGCATATTATAGTTTCCTAAAAAGTCTCAAAGATCCTTTTTATGAACACCAATTAAATTTGCACTTTGTTCCTAATGAATCACTTTGGCCTGCACATACTGATGAGGTGTATCCAAAGCACTTATGTCAAGTGATAAAACAGCAGCACCTGCTGTACCAGACATCGATGTCATGATATTTAGTATGACATCTATGACATTAGTTCTGTCATCAACTTCTGCTAGCTCCTGCTGCACCAGACAGTGATGTCATGACATTGGTAATAACATCCTATTTAAAACACATGACAGCAGTTATGTTACCACATCTCCTGCTGTATCAGACAACGATGTCATGACATTGGTCATGACATTGTGATTAAAAACACATGACATCAGTTCTGTCATGATAGCAGATGGATGTCACGACATTCAGCATGACATTCACATTAAAACACTCCACAACAGTTTTATCACCACAGCAGATGGAGATGTTATAACATCCTGCTTAACATCAGTGCAGGATCATGTTTTACCAAAATTTAGCCAATCATAGAACCATGGACAATCATAGAACCATGGAACTAATAATCTCCCCCTTTGACAAATTTTGGCTAAAACAACTAAACACCTTATCAGGGCAGCAACAGTAGTTTTTCCAGCCTCACACACTATCATGCTCGCCCTTGATAGTTGCAATAGATAACAACATTTTACTCTCCCTTGGTTTAGTCAAAAATTGACAAAAATTGGAGTAAAAGTACATACTGCACATGGTGTCCAAACATCCAGTCATCTCACAATCTCTCAAGAGATGCACAAACTGCTTGATCCCCATCAATATGAAGACTGCACCACTGCAGCAACAATCCATGGACAAGGATTTAAACACTGCTGAACTCTAGCTTTCAAGTCACCCCCTTTTGAACTCACTCAAATAGAGTAAAATCAATCCTGATTTCAGCCCATCATGTATGACATCAACTCTTTTACTTTGGTTCTTAATGCACCAGCCACAAGGCTTATTATTTCCAAAGTAGTCCATACATTTCATGAAGATCTCAGAAGGACACAACAACAGCAGCTGAACAGGTCATCAAAAACACCAGAACATCATAGAGAAATAAACTCTCATGTAGCTTCCTCAGAGGCATACTGTTCAGACAAGTAGTGTAGCTACACATCAGACAGGTACACAGCTCCCCCTGTCATGCATAATCAGCACTCCCCCTAAAAGAGAGAACCTACACAGATGGAAACACATGCAACTTTGCATCCCTTGTTTCACAAGCCACGCTGGAACCAATATCAGAAGTAGTTGCAGGATTACTATCTAGATGATTTCTCAGATTTCAGCTTTGACAAAAACTCTCCAAGATGTCAGAGTAAAAGTCCTTCCTTATGCACAAGATTAAGGTTGATGGTGTCTTGATCTTCATCTTCACCTGTTAAACAAGACACAACACTTGGAGAAAGGCTCAAAACCCTGGTTTGATCCATAGCTACCCAATGAGAGAACCAAGAGCAGAACCATTGTTGAGTTCATCATGAGCAGTAACACAATGTCACAACACCTGGTATGACATTCCACCCTCCTAGAGGCATACAGTCACAGACTGCTTAAAGCCACAAGCAATCTTGAGACACAACTGAACCATTTCAGCAACATATCCTAGATAGAAGTATACCTCCCCATACCAAGGATAACTAGTGCTCTATTTCCAGAAGCACGTGAGTGGAAAACATAAGACTCATCTTCATGTCTTCAAGAGCTCACTCCTTGTTCAACACACCTGCTGAACGCATTCACTTACTGCTTGAACCATAGGTAACTAGTACACCCATCAGACATAAACTCTCCCCCTATCTTTTATAAAAGCTGCTCCAAGATCACCACATTATCTCTTATGACCAACTCCATGCTCATACAGTGAGAAGGCACCAAACTGATCCACCTCTTCCTAGAGTTACTTGTAGTAGAAGAGATCACTTCTCCACAAGTATTCTGACCTTAGGCTGAGTCCAATATAGACTCCCATAATCCAAGACATTATTTCCTCATCATTCTCCCATATGATAAGTTAGAACACTTCTGATTCAACTAGGGACTTTATCACATCAGAATGCAATCAACCAATGATCCACTCCAGTCTTGTACAATACCTTCACATTATACTCCAAGACAATCCTTTTACCTCATCATTCTCCCGTATGACAAGATAGAGTACTTCTTAGCCAAGATGTGAATCACAAGTTCCACAACAGATCTTTAAGTCCAGCAAACAAAGTGATGTTCTGACAGACATCATACATTAACCACTTGGACTTACTATCTGAGCAGTAATCCAATCTGAGGATCTTCAGAGAACACAGCTCCACCAGCTTGATCAAGTACATCTCCAAAAGAGGGTAATCTTCCATACACAGCTTAGGGCTTCTACCACAAGCTCCAAAATATGAATAGAATCAGAACCTTCTTTGGTCTTCAAACAACTACCCTTCTGCACAAGAGTAATTTTTTAAAAGCACATTGCTTAAATAACCAAATTCCACTGTTTGGTTACTCAGCTGCTTCTAGAGCTCTAGAAACTCTTCTGATCCGCCAAGCAAACTTAATCTTGAAGTTACATGTCCTACTTGCTTCATAGCAAGGCATCTTAGATACACCAAGACTTGGACTTGTAACATCTACTTCTTTTCATAGCTCCTGCAAACTGAAGTTTCTGCTTGATGTCACAACTGTTGCACCCTAAAATTTGACCAACCGATTCTCCTATCTGACTCATGGTTTAAATTCATATTCGCAGCTCAGATGTATGATTTTTGTGCACAAGCAGAGGATATCAGGGTTACAGCTTGATTTTTGTCTATCAGATGTGGCAGATCCAGTCCAGATTGCCAGGGTTTATTTTCAGGAAATTGTGCGCTCCTCGGTGATTTTTCAGTGATTTTAAGGATATTCTGATGCCCGGGGATACCTGTTCGATTCGATCTGGTCTCGTGCGCTTTTATGGGGGTCATTTGTGCATTCATCTGCATTTTTAGGGTTTTTATAGGCTTTTGTGAATTTTTAATAGGCTTTATAAATTTTTCTGGAATTTAAATAGGTTTATAGAATATTTTGATAGCTTAATTCTCTTTTTAGGATTTTATAGATTTTTTAAATAGATTTTTAGAATATAAATAAGATTTTAAATGGTTTTATCTTTTTAGAATAATATAGCTTTTTCTTTTAATAATAGTTTAGAATTTTTCTATGGATTTTAAATAGGTTTAATAGTTTTTGGATAATATAGAAAATAATATAGTTTTCTTTTATAGATTTTGATAGATATTAAATGATAATAGGATTTTAATAGAGAATTAATTGATTTTAGAGTTTAATTAGATCTTAATTGTGTTTTAGATTTGATTAGATTAATATAGAATTAATTAGACTTTAATTGATTTTTCAGAATTAATTAGGTTTTAATGACTTTTTAGAGTTTAATTAGGTTAATCATGTTTTAGATTTAATTAGATTGATTTAGAGTTAATTAGACTTTTAATAATTGATTAGAGTTAATTAGGTTTAGTTAACTGGTTTTTACTCAGTTTTTTTTGCAGTTTTTTTGGTGATTCGTATGGGCCCAGGGTTTGTTTTTGTCAAGGCCCAATTCTCAATTCAGAAGTCCAAAAATGGTCCAAGTTCATCCACCATCTTCCAGCGTACACCAGAATCTCCTAGAAGCTTCCAACGCCTTCAGTGGTATAAATAGCGCCACGTGTTGGCCATGCAGGGCCCCACGTTTTTTGCGCTGACCACGCCACGCCACACTGAGAACGGCCCCACCTGTCCCCCACTCCCTCTCTCTCTCAGCGCATGTGCGCCACTTGGCACCCAGCCATCACTCACCGGAGCCTTGCCTGGAAACCTACCGCCGGGCATGCAAACGCCCTAACCCCTACCGCCGGCCACCGTCAGCCACCGTCCAACCCACCAGAACGCCAAAACTACCAGAATACTCAGATCTTCTTCTTCCTCCCCAGATCTCCTCCGTCCATCTTCATCGGTCCCTCGCCGGAATCATCAACCTTCATACGCCAATATTCCAGAAACCAACAACCTTCATCGTTCTGCAACAATCTCCATCAATTTTCTCCAGAATCACCTTCATCCGTCATACAACTTTTCTCCAGAACCTCTCAAACCTTCATCAACTTTCATCAACGGTTTCCAGAAATCAACAACCTCCATCTTATTCCATCAACTTCATCCGTTCTTTCAAAACAATCTTCGTCAACTAACTCCAGGAAGTCTTCAAGATTCTTAACGCTCGCGTCCAACCTTCCCTCCGCGCTCTCGTCTTCTCCAAAATTCCTCCACCGTGCATCAAAGATCAAAGCGTCTCTTAGATTTGCATATCCCTCAGTCTTTTTCCCAGAGAGATCGTCGCACCTCCAACGAAGTCAAGAACTCTTCGCTACAGCCAGGTACACGTTACTTCACTCTTGTTGCATGTTTCTTCTGTGTTGATGCGTTGGATTTCAGCTTCGATTAGGGTTTAATTGATTAATTGATTTAGTGAGTAGTTGAGTTAGATCTTGAGCAGTGATTTCTTGTGAGGGATTGAGGTGTTTGGGTGAGGTTTGGTTTCGTTTAGGGTTTGCTGGGTTGATGAAGTTGCAGAGAGCGTGAGAGATAGAGGGAGAAGATGGTGAAACGGCGCTTGATGAACAGTGCCAGAGAGAAATTAGGAGGAGTTAGTTTTGATTAGGGTTTGTCTGGGTTTAGGGTTTGGACGTTGGGCTTAGGCCCAAGCGTGTTCTGCTAACACTACACCCTGTTTCACTCAATCTCTCCCCTCATGCGTGTGGAAACTGAATGAGTAAGTTGGGCCTTAGGCCCTGAGTGCTAACAGCACCCCCTCGTCCAAGCCCAGTAATGAGAACAACTAGGAACTTGCTAATGCAACACCCCCCTCGCATTTCAGTTCAGTTTTTTTGTTTTTTCTGGATATTAATCCTGGGCCCTGCGCCTCATGCTGTTGGCACCCCCCAATCAGGGCCCAGCTAGAAATCCCTCATAAGTTCATTGCTGTTTGGACCCCCCAGGTTATTTCTTTTATTTTTTCTTTCATATTTTTCTTTGCATATTAAATACTCCATAATAAATGTAAATAAATGTTTTAATAATTCTTTTTACCATTTCATGAGAATATTAAGGAAAATCAAATAAAAATAAAATTGTCATTTTATTTTAGTTTGTTATTTTTTTTTTTTTTGCATATTTTTCAATTAATTGATTTTTTTTAATATTTTCAATGCATGCATATCATTAGAAATTCATAAAAAATGGTAGATTTAGTCAAATAATTCCGTTCTTTTTTCTGTAGACTCGTGACTCAGTGTAGAATTTTATAATACAGAAACATTAGCTTAATCATGCATTTTCATTGTAATTGCATTTTTTTCACTATTATTGATGTTGAATAAATTGGTCTGTGGATATATCTGTGTTGCTGATTTTAATTCTTTCATCTGGTGTTGAATTTTGTTCTGATTTTTCAGTATGTTACCCTAGAGCCATGTAGGTCTCCCATTAGATTTTTGGTAGATTTTTGTAGGCTATTCTGATGTGATTTGTCTGAGCCTGGAGATAGGGGAAGTCTTGATGACTTCTGACTTTGAAGTTCAACTGTGGTTGAACTTCAGAGATAGTCCCTTGTGGTTTCTTGGCCTGTGGGTTCTTCTTGAGAGTGGGAGCTAATGGAAGTCCTGTTGGAGCTTGCAAGGATGCATTGGATTGGGGCTTAGTCTAGGAGCTTGTTGTCTGTTTGTGAGGTTCGAGATCCTGAAGTTTGAAGGAAGTTTATGGTACTTTCCTGAGGAAGGCACTATGAATGACTTTCATTCTTTCTTCTCACCTCTTTCTTAAGTATCCAATGATGTCGGAGCCGACTTGTGAGTTTAATTTCTCCTGAGGAGGAATGTAAACTGATCACATGTTGTTGAGCCACATGGGATACGATTCCTAAGTGGAAGCCTCCTAGTACTTTCCTGAGGAAGGTCCTATGGGTCTATTCACTTAGTTCCATTAGTTTGTCTAGGATTTCTTAAGTATCCGGTGATGTAGGAGCCAACTTGTGAGTTTAATTTCTCCTGAGGAGGAATGTAAACTGATCACAGTTGTTGAGCCACGTAGGATACGATTCCTAAGTGTCAGCCTCTTAGTACTTTCCTGAGGAAGGTCCTATGAGTCTGCTCACTTAGTTCCCCTAGTGCATATAGGTATTTCTCAAGTATCCCGTGATGCCGGAGCCTTCATGTGAGTTTAGTTTCTCCTGAGGAGGAATGTAAACTGATCACAGTTGTCGAGCCGCATAGGATATGAATCCTGAGTAGTAACCTCCTGGTACTTTCCTGAGGAAAGCACTATGGGCTTGTCTGCTTAGCTTCCTTTCTCTGGTAAGCTTATTCTGAAGCTTGGAGACTGGGATTGATTCCTCCTGCTTAGGTTTTGATTAGGTTGTTGCTTAGATCCTTGCTTAGGGTGTTGGATAGAGTTTTGTTTGAGAGCTAGACTAGGATCTTGTTTCAGGTTTGTTTGAGGCCCTGCTCAGGGTTAGTCTCTTTGATTTGTTTGTCTGGTGTGATGTTATGTTGCATTAGACTTAGGTATTCATCTAGATAGTTCTGAATAGGTGCATCTTAGAAGTAGATTTTGTGTGCATGAGAAGTTGAGGTGGCCCTCCTTCTGCTTGTTTGTTATTACGTGGCTTTGCTTATTGGTATTCGGTAGAGCTGAGCTCCCTTGCCTTTGTGGTTTGCGGCCTTTGCGCCTTGTTTGTTTAGTTGTTGCATTCATGCATATTTTCAGTATTCTTTTCCGTTGCAGTTTCTTGTTTGTAGTTTAGTCCTGTTGCCATGATCCCTTAGGAGCTTTGACTTCTCCGCTGCGGAGTTGTTATGATAGACATTAGGATGGTCAACCAGGTGATAGCAGTAGGCAGATTCCCCTTTTCCAGCTATAGTTCTAGGGTTTCCCTTTCCTTTCTGTAGGAGCTTTTGAGTAGCTTGATCCGTAGTTAGCTGAACTACAGCTGCTCTGATTCTTCGTTCCAGACGAAGATATGTAGGCATAGGATGCGATATCCTAGCGAGCACACTGACGACTAACTTTAGTTCTCTCGCGGCTGTGCGATCGAGACTTTCCCGCTAACGACTAACTGTCATCCCCTTTCTCTTGCCCGAGTGCATTTGAGACCAGATCGTAGTTGTAGGTTCCCGAGCCTTTAGGACCAGTTTGTTTTCTCACTGCTGTGTGAGAGCCCCTGTTTACCCGTAGTTAGCCGAACTACGTTTGCTCTGATCTTTCATTTCAGATGAAAGTACGTAGGCACAGGATGCGATATCCTGGCGAGCAACCTTCCCCCCGTTTAGACGTAGGAAGTCGAACTACGTTGACTCTGACTTTCCCATTGCACGAGGGAATACGTAGGCCCAGAACACCGCATGTTCTGTCGAGTCCTGTCCTTTTGTTTTCTTTTCAGACCAGCCATTAGAGTAGATAGATAAAACACCCTTTTACCTATAAACACCAAGCGTGGATCCCATCGAGTACGATGGACGTGAGGGGTGCTAATACCTTCCCCTTGCGTAACCGACTCCCGAATCCAGGTTTTGGTTGCGATGACCATACCTTTTCCCGTCTTTGCGAGGTTTACTTCGAGCGTTTCCTTTCCCGCTCTGAGGGATAAATAACGCACGGTGGCGACTCTCCTGTCAAGCCGGCGCCGATTTTCGCAGTAGCGACAGCTGGCGACTCTGCTGGGGACTATAGCATCTAGGGACTTTTCCCATCCCTTATGCTGGGACCGTTTCCCATCCCCTACGCGAGTCAATCCTAGCGCTTGGGTGTTTATTGGTTGGGTGTTGTGCATATTATGTTTTACTTTTCTGCACTTTACTTTTCTGTACCTTTACCTTTCCGCATTTATTTTCCAGCATTATATTATTATGATTATTGCTGTGGGCAAGGGAGGTTACTGTGAGTGAAAAGCCGGACCTGGGCTTGAGTACACACCTAGATATAGTTGCGGAGAATTAGTAGACGAACCTGTCTGCTGAGCAGGCACAGTTCCCTACGAAAATCTGCGCTCAGACGAGATTCTTGCAGAGGTGCTCCTTTCCGGTCCTGAGGATCTGAGGGGAGTCCAGACGTGAGGATTGTCGACTCTGGGGACCGATCAATTGGAAGTCAGCTAAGTGAGGCCTCTTCATGACTTGATGATGCCACTCCTTCTGGGAATCGTATCGTCACTCATGAAAGTCTGTGACGCTGATAACCGCATAGGATGCCGTACCTTTGTCCGTGGATTAGGTCTATCCCGCCTGTGAGAGGGACTGGGTTATTGCAGGAAAACTGGCCTTCAGAAACCATGATTCAGTATCTTTATCAGATGGTGTTCTTGATTCATCTCCAGGTGTTTTGTCTGATGGGTTGCTTATCTGAGGTTGAGGCTATTATCAGATGGTATTCTCGTCAGATACAGAGGTTCAGATGGTTTTCTTACCAGGGGATTGATATTTTGAGTATCAGATGATAGTTAATGGCATGAGATTCTGGTGACCGTGTTGGTTTTCTGTTCTTGATCACAGAGATATTCCTCTTCAGGCTACAGCATAGCCCCTGTGTTCGCAGATTGCATTATTTATCATATTGCATCATTGCATTACCATCTGCATTCAACTAACGTGTGTGTATTGCAGGTACATATTTTCCCTTCCAGTTCTGGTGTTTGTTCCTAGCAAGACATGGAAAACCTGAAGAGAGTATTGCCCTATAAGTTTCCGTCGCCGAATATCAGTCTATTGTTAGAATTGATTGCTATTGCTAAGAAGAGAGGAATGGGTGACTTCAGAAAGAGATATGGGAGGATTCTGACCTACGTTTATCAGCCATCTGCCTACGAGACCAGCGGCATCTATACTCTGTTACAGTTCTGCGACGCGGAGCTCAGGTGTTTTGTATTTCCCGACTTTGTTTTGGCTCCTACCCTGGAGGAGTACTCTGCACTTCTGGATATACCGATCCGTGAGCAGATGCCTTTTTATCGTACGGACGCTGAGCCTAAGCTGGCTGAGCTTTCTGCCATCCTGTGCTTGAAAGAGTCTGAGCTGTCTGGGAAGATGATCAGAAGAGGAGACGTATGGGGATTTCCATTGGATGTCTTAGTGGAGAAGGCTCGAGAGTATGCCCAGAAGGGTAAATGGGATGTTTTTGACGTTATCCTTGCTGTATGTGTGTATGGCATCGTGTTATTCCCGAACATTCCTGATTTTGTTGATTCTGATGCCTTCTATATTTTGGCTGCGGGAAACCCAGTTCCTACTTTGCTGGGAGATATCCACCATT
Source organism: Lathyrus sativus (assembly GCA_963859935.3). Classification (NCBI taxonomy): domain Eukaryota; kingdom Viridiplantae; phylum Streptophyta; class Magnoliopsida; order Fabales; family Fabaceae; genus Lathyrus; species Lathyrus sativus. Next base: position 510,882,301 of record OZ012735.1, read on the forward strand.
CAACCCATTACCAGAATGAAAAGCGGCGAGGAAGGAATGTGTCTTGCTGTGTACCTCTCCTATGCAGGTGGTTCACCAGTCATATGCCTAAGTCAGGCCCTTTTGTCACCTCTATCAATTCTCTAGGATGGCCCGAGCGCTTAATGGGATTAACTGCTGAGAGCGTGGTATGGACCAATAAAGAGGTAGTTGGAGCTGAAGTCATACTCAAAGGCGAAGGATTCCCGAATGTTCCGTTAATAGGAAGGAAAGGTTGTGTCAACTATAACCCTTCCTTACTGATCAAGCAATTTGGGTACATACCTCAAGGAGCGCCAAAGCCCGAGGAGATACAGGAATCTCTGTATCTCACTGGGGCAATTGGGAAAGAGATGCTGACCAAACTTGAGAAAGCCTGGAAAAACTTGCACAAGAGAGGGAAGCTTTCAGGTAGCAGAGGGGATACTCGAGGTCCTAGCCCATATGTAGAATGGATTCGTGAGCGAGCTGTGAAGTTCCTTATGCCGTATCCAGCAGTTCAGCCATTGCATCCTACTCCAGTAGAGGAGCCTACCACTGTGGACATTCAGGTTTACAAGCAGCTGATGGCGGAGAAAGAAGAGCTAGCAAGGGCAAAAGAGGCTTTAGAGCAGGAGAATGCCCAGCTTCGGCATGAAAATATTGAAACAGGATATATTTCTAAGCAACAGGCTGAAACTCTGAAACATCTGAAGGCTACGTTATTGGAATTGTCTGAAACCAAGAAGCGTCTAGAGTTAGATGTCGACTCAGTTAGTAGTGTGTTGGCCACCAAGAAGCAAGAGCTGGAAGGGGCCTACACAAAGCTAGCCAAGTTCAGAGAACACTGGGATCTCACTATGACCAAGCGCAAGGAGCGAGAAGAAGGGCTGAAGACACAGATTGCTCAGTTAGAAGAACAGGTCAAAGTGAAGAACGAAGAGCTTGAAGAAGAAGCCTGTCGCCGATACAAAGCCGAGCGCAAGTTAGCAGATGCCGTGAAGAATTTGGAAGATTTCCAGCATAGAGCAGATGCCAAGAGACCCAAACCTGGGGGCGGTGCCAATGATAAGGCTTGGGAAGACTTTGTCAGAGACATCCAGGGGACAGTCAGGAAGAGGGATCGACTGATAGAAGGTTTGATTTATCAACCAGATCATGCAGAGACAAAGAAGATGGTCGAGGACTTCCGCAACCGTACCCGTATTTGATTTCTCTCTTGTATTCTGTATGTTGAGGTCACCACCAGGCATGTTGGCTGGGATCCTCCTTATCATATTAGCTGTACGGAGCATAGTTATGTAACTTCTTGACAAGACTGTTATTCTAATCAATATACGAGGGTTTTTCCAAATATTGTCTTTATGGTTCATCCCGTCTTGCTACCACTGACACTGGAATTGGAGGGAAAATATCTCCAATGCACACATGCACGTTAGCATTTTTGTATTTCTGTTTGCATAAATCATATTGCATAGCATTTAGCAGGTCAGAGCACTTATCCAGCCTTTGTTTTCACCAGAAAGTGATTCTCGGGGATTTGTTTGAGGCAAGAGTGGAGTATTGAAGACGACCGAGGGGCTGAAGCAGATTTGAACAGAATCAAGCAGCATAGTCGGTTACAGGTAATTGGTGGCTATGTCTGAAGGCAATTTCCAGGTTCCCGACACCCAGGCAGGGTTTACTGTGGCGTCCAATCATCAGTATGATTCTATGGAAGGCTTCCCGCAAGCGAACAATCTTACTGCAGCCCGAGATGTGCAGCCTGCTGTTGAGAACAGAGATCAGCATGAGCAGTTTCTCGCCCGAAGTGAACGTTATCCTCCTGTTAACAATCAATGTGTTGCTTTCCCTGTGATGAATTACCGGAGAGATGTTCCAGTGACCGGATTAGTAGATCCAAGGGCTCTTGACGATGTTAGAAGACTCCGAGTGTTGGAAGAGCAAATGAAAGCCTTGGAAGCGAAAGATGCCGTTAACCTGGATGCTGTAGCCATGTGCTTGGTTCCTGACCTCGTGTTGCCGTACAAGTTCAAAATGCCGGAATTCGAAAAATACACAGGAGATAGCTGTCCAAAGCTGCATTTGATGATGTTCTGTCGAAGGATGACTTCGTTTGTGCGAAATGACAAATTGATGATCCATTGCTTTCAGTATAGCCTGACTGGGGCATCGTTGAGATGGTATGTGCAATTAGAGAGTAATCAGATTCGATCTTGGGTAGATTTAGCCAGAGCTTTCATGAAGCAGTACGATTACAACCTGGATTTGACTCCTAGTCTTGTAGATCTGCAAGAATTGTCTCAGGCGGAGAATGAATCGTTCAGAGCGTATTTGCGAAGATGGAAAGAATTGTCTGCTAGTGTTCGACCACCGCTTCCGGAAAGAGAACTAGTTGACATCTTCTTGGGTACTCTGAAAGGCCATTATTTTGACAAATTGTTCAGTTGCACAAGCTTTGGGAGCCTGATGAGGCTGGGAGAGATTGTTGAGAGAGGACTCAGGAGTGGAAAGTTTCGAGGTGTTCCTTACGTCCCAGTTAATAAGATTGAGTCAGTTGTCAGTTCTCAAGAAGAGTGGGAAGGAGATGACGCCACCTCAGAATCTCTAGCATCTCAGGATCAGTTTTCAGACACCTCAAGTCAACGATCATCCTATCGCCGATCGCGTCAGCATGCTCCACGAAGACCAAGGAAACCTGAAAGGCAGTTTACTCAGCTACCAGTGTCGTACAGTCAGTTGTTGCCAGATCTGGTCAGAAGCGGATTAATAGTGCCGAAAGAGACTAAGCCGGTGATTCCACCGTATCCGCCAGGTTTTGATGCCAGCGCCCGTTGTGAGTACCATGTTGGGGCACAGGGGCATTCAACGAATGATTGTAAGGTGCTTAGAAGTCAGATTCAGAATCTGTTAGACTCTAGCCGTATTTGCATCACGCCTCAGGGTTGTGTTCAGATTAATGACTTTCCATCCTCCAGTTGTGCGGGTTCGTCAGTTAATGTCATGGAAGACTCCACAGGAAGTGTGTGCTCTGAAGATTGTCAATCAGAAAGTTCAGTTGTATGGGAGAAATTTCTAGAGGTTTTCGCGTCGGATGCCGCATCTGTTTTCTCTGCTTAATTCGTTTAGCTTTTTGCGCATCAGTATTTGTCGACCACCACCAGGATTGTTGGCTGGGGTCGTTGTATTCATACTCATTTGTGCTTACCTGCTGATTTTGTTGGTTGAACATATGTGGGAGATGTTCGTCTGTATGCTTGTAGCTTGAGTTTCTCTTTATCTCGTTGTGAATATGTGTTTGCTTTCTGCGCTGCATTATCATTTAACAGGTATATCAGAACCGTGGTCCTTATTTCTTCATCGTCTCAGTTTATTGCAGGAACTCCTTCAGAGAAATGGAACAGAATCAGTCTGAATTGATCGAAGTCCAAAGCCAGCTAGAGCAGATGATGAGAGACATGCAAGAGTTGCGCCTAGAGCAGAAGATTCTCAAAGAGGAGAACAGTCAGCTGAAGACCCAAGTGAGCTTGATCATGGAGGTAGTCAAGAATGTGCTTAGGAAAGAAGACGATCAGCTATTCGAAGCCGCAATGAAGAAGCTCGTGCCACCTGTGCATGTGGAACCTGAGCAGCAGCAACAGAGGATACATCCGGCTCAACAGAGGATCCAGGAAGGGAAGCCAAGGAGAATATTTGAGGCACCACCTATGACCTATGCTGAGCTCTTGCAGATCTTACTGAGGTTCAATCTGGTTGAAAAGAGAACGTTGGAACCGCCAACGAGAGCGTTTCCTCAAGGGTACGACGCCAGCAAGCAATGTGAGTTTCATTCCGGGGCATTCGGACATGACATCGAGGGTTGTCATGCTTTTAAGCACAATGTTCAAGACCTGATTGACTCGCACGATATTGAATTCACGCCGGGCGGCGTAGCTGTGCATATTGCTCCTGTCTCAGTTGATGCTAAGATGACAGATGTTTCTAAAGCTGCAGTGGGTCAGAAGCGTATCCTGGACTCCATGGTGTCAGGATCTCCAGGCCCACAATTATTGCCTATTCCTGGGGCAGATCTGAGAAAGCAAATGGCTAAGCATAAGGAGAGCGTTAATCAGTACATCGAAGATCAAGAAGCCGATGTTGCATTTGATACGAAGGGTGCTCAAGGGTCAACCCGATACCGGCAGCAGCAGCCCCAGCAACAGAATAATCGGGGGTATAAAAGAGGTCAGAATCAAGGTCCTTTGGCAAGCCGTCATTTGGAAACTCCTCCTATACCATACGCACAGCTTCTGCAGACGTTGCTTCAGCTCCAGTTGGTTCATAAAAGGACATTGGCTCCCTTAACGGGACCACCACCACCTGGGTATGATGCCAACGCTACTTGCGAGTTCCATACCGGGGCACCAGGCCATACGGTTGAGAACTGCAAAGCATTTAAGCACAAAGTGCAGGATCTGCTTGATAGTGCAGCAATCAGCTTCGGGCCGGGAGGTCCCCACATCATCTGAATGAAAGAGGAAGAGCTCTATAGTTTGGTTGAGTCGATTGAAAGCAGATCAGGACAGCATCGGGTTGCCTCTAATAAAGATAGCTGGTTCAGCAGCAGGGCAGATGCAAAAGCCCGGTTCTCGGAAGCTAGCATATTTTCTTTGTTTTAGCTTGTCATTTCTTTACATTTGTAGTTGCTTTCCTGTTTGAATTTGTAATCTTGTTTGTAAAACTTGTTGTTTCCATTTCAATTGATGATAATGAAATAAATGTGCATGTTTTGATTAAATCCATTCATGTTCACTAACTGTTTTTACAAATGTCCACCGCTTGGTTAAGAAGAATTTGGGGAGGATGACGAAAATGACCGACATGCAACTACCGATACTGTATGCTTTTGAAATAAAACCTGCTGATGATGTACAGGCATTGTTTCAAATCCCTAAACACCGGAGTTATAAGGAAGATAATCCCTTGTCAACCCCTTTGAGCCTTGTAGTAGGAGTTCTTTCTGAAAACGAAAAAACCCTCAATCTTAACCTGGGGCAGGGTAGGTGTTAGCTAATTTGACCGAGCGTCTAAATTGCAAAAGGAGTGTCCGTTCGAGGATCAATCACGTCCCTAGAGGTTGTGCCTAAAAGACCACAGTGGTTCAATCAAGAGTGGGACAGCCACAGCAGTCCCAAAGAGTCAGACAACCAATGTCACACGACTTGTTCGAAAAAAAAAAACGAAACAAAAAGAATCAAAAGCCCGCTAAGTCAAGAAAACTTCAAAACAAATGACTTAGGCAAAAATGAGGGCATCCCGCTGGACTTAAAAAATCAAAAGAAACTCAAGAGGAGTCAGTCCAGGCAAAAGTTAGGGATATGAAAAGAAACAGATGAAAAGGATCAAAAGAAAAATCCTCGATGGAAATACGAGTCGTGTGACCACAAATGTCAAAGACGAAAGAGTGAGTGGCTGTCACTCCAAAATCCAAAAGTTTCTCGAACTATCATCCCTATTTCTTTCAACCTCTGAGAGGTGAGCGCTAAGGTCAAATTAGCTAAACGTAGGATGGGAGAACATCAAGGAGAACGGGTGGGTTAAAATAAACTTTGAGCCTTTATCCTTTCTTTCAAACCGTGAACCTGACCACATTACAACCTTCAAAAGTCCTAATTGAAGCAGGTCGTTTCGAAAGCATACTCCGGTATAGGTCGCGTCGATTCTGACTCCTAAAAAGGTTCCTCTTACCATGTTGATACTGATGTTGATAAATGTTGTGTGCATTATATGCCATAAACTGTTTTTCCTTTTCCCAGTGAACAGATTGGATGTCAAAACTGTCATATGTGTTGCATTAATACATCTTTTATGCATAACAACTTGTTTTACTTGCGAGTAAGCGCTGGACAGCAGAAAAGCTTCCTACAATGGAAAGTATGGTCAAGATAGAATGCAGAATGCCCGAATGTTCCGAGAGTAGGGGCAAGCTTTATTGTGATCCCCAGTCAGGTCAGCTTTTCGAAGTCAGTTATTCTGGGGCAATCAGGTAAAGATTCAGGTAAATACGTCGTAGTCAAGGGGCACTACTCTGAATCAGATATTCGGGGCCAGGTCATTGTAGTCAGGGGCAGACTATCTTAAGCACGGCGAAGTTATTCAAGGGGCATGTGAGGTGAAGTATCTCTCAGAAGTTCAGAACGCTGAGGCACGTTATATCAGACCATCGGGGCAACAAATTTGCAGATTCTCTTTCAAGGACTATCCCCACAGAGGTCCCGTAGGCTGAGGCATATCAGAAGCGAAAGGATTGTTGTTCTCCGTATCAGCAGGGTCATACAAGAGTTATTTGAGCGGACGCAGTCGATTTTCGAGAGCGAAATGAATGCGGGAAGTCGTGTTACTATCCTTTGACTCTTCACCAAAAGGCTGTGTATTCAGAAATATTTTCCAGCGTCAGTTGTATCTGACCCAGTAAGATAAGCTTAAGAGCTCAAATCCATGTTTGCGATTACCGTGAAGCCCATCCGTGTTGGCGCATCAATTTCCAGATCCGAGCTTCGTCAGAGCGCAGGAGGACTCCCTCCATTTTGCCAGCAAATACCAATTTGTCATTGGTATGGATAAGCTATCCCCCAGAGGAGTCTAATCATATTCAGCACGTCTGCTATTTCACAGCGGAGTTATATACCCCAGCAGGGTATTACTTCGTCGAGGTGTTCGGTTGAGTTCCTAATATCCCCAGCGGAGTTGATTTCACTCTCCCAGCATTTATTTTGCTAGGACAATTCAGTGATATCCAGTTTATCCCCAGCAAAGTTGGCCTCGCCTTCAGCATTTATTTTGCCGAAGTGGTTCTGTACCCAGCTCTCTCCAACAGCTCGAGCATTAGCACATTGCATGCATCATATTTGCATCATACCTGCATGACATTGTCAAAATGCGTAGCATTTCCATCCAGGATGGAGCATTACGCTGTAGAAAGACTAAAAGCATTTGCATATGCATACGAAGCATAAGTCAGGTTTTCCATTAACCTCATATGGCGCGTGAATTACTCTGTGATCAGTTCAGGGACATTTATCCTGCAGCAGTATTCAGACAGTTCAGCAGATTATTCGTATCTCAGATCATGCAATGATAGTTGTGCTTTGATCAAGCAGTCATTTGATATTGACAAGCTTTTCTTCCCGTCAATTCATATTGGCGATGTGTTCCTCCAATGAGTGGATTTCTCCGTCTATCATTAGACGTCTTGAGTACGAATGTGGTTTTCTTTCCGTCTATCCATAGACGATGTGAAGTTGCGGGTGATCACGGTAGGTTTCAAGAAGGGGTTTCTCCCAGGATATGCTTTTCTTTCCGTCTATCAGTAGGCGATGTGAAGTTTTGATGGATTCTCAATAAGGTTCCAGATAGAGTTTCTCCAGCAAGTGACTTTCCTTTCCGTCTGTCAGCAGACGATGTGAAGTTTCGAGCTATTGTTCAGCGGGTTTCTTATTGCCAGATCATACATATGATGAGGTGTTTCCCCAGCAAGTCTTCTCCGGCTATCCTTAGTTGTTGAGGGGTTTCAAAATGATTTTGGATATTGGTTCTCTTTCTGGTTATTGGATATGATGACGTTTAAGAGGGATACTTTTCTGACCATCAATCCCTATTGATGTCGAGGCTCTTCGAAGAATGTTCAGTTTTCGTGATTGTCGATTCTTATTGACGACATGGTTCCTTGAAAGGTGGTTTTTCTTACCGTCGGTCCATACTGACGATGTGGCCCCTTCCAGGATATTGACTTTCTCATCAATTCCCGTAGACAGAAGGATTCTGAGATTCAAGGGATGGTGTGGAATTGCGTTATGGTGTCTTTCCGTCTATCCTTAGACGATGTGAGTTGTTTTGTTTCATCAATCAGGATGATGCCGTCTATCCTTAGACGATGAGAATAATGATTTGTTCATCAATCAGGATGATGCCGTCTACCCTTAGACGATGTGAATATTGAGTTGTTCATCAATCAGGATGATGCCGTCTACCCTTAGACGATGTGAATAATGATTTGTTCATCAATCAGGATGATCCCGTCTACTCTTAGACGATGTGAATTGATTTGTTCATCAATCAGGATGATGCCGTCTATCCTTAGACGATGTGAATAGTGATTTGTTCATCAATCAGGATGATCCCGTCTACCCTTAGACGATGAGAATAATGAGTTGTTCATCAATCAGGATGGTCCCGTCTACTCTTAGACGATGTGAATTGATTTGTTATTATGGTGACTTTCCGTCTATCCTTGGACGATGTGTGTATGGAGATAAGAATTTGATCCCGTCTATCCTTAGGCGATGTGAATTTGGAGATTAATGTTGTCTTTCCGTCTATCATTAGACGAGGTGAGTATTCAATCAGGGTGTCTTCCCGTCCATCTTTGGACGATGTGAGTATATTTCTCTTCCTGCCTATCAGAAGGCAATGTGAAAGAATCAGGTATTTTGTTGCAGCTCTCGGGTTTGTTATGTGGGGTATCACAAGCAACGGGTATTCAATCAGGAGTTCTTTATCAGATGATTAATCAGTTTGGTGCCGCAATAACTGGACTCGGTTTGCTGGACTTTATTCCCCAAGAAGTTTACAGTATATGCTCACGGTTGGCAAATTTTCGGGTTTTATTTGTATTCAACCGTCTCGTACCTCTGAATGTTTGAAGGCTGAGCGCTCTTCAAACCCTTCAGGTCCAAGTCGCTTGAATAGGGGCAGCTGTTGCACCCTAAAATTTGACCAACCGATTCTCCTATCTGACTCATGGTTTAAATTCATATTCGCAGCTCAGATGTATGATTTTTGTGCACAAGCAGAGGATATCAGGGTTACAGCTTGATTTTTGTCTATCAGATGTGGCAGATCCAGTCCAGATTGCCAGGGTTTATTTTCAGGAAATTGTGCGCTCCTCGGTGATTTTTCAGTGATTTTAAGGATATTCTGATGCCCGGGGATACCTGTTCGATTCGATCTGGTCTCGTGCGCTTTTATGGGGGTCATTTGTGCATTCATCTGCATTTTTAGGGTTTTTATAGGCTTTTGTGAATTTTTAATAGGCTTTATAAATTTTTCTGGAATTTAAATAGGTTTATAGAATATTTTGATAGCTTAATTCTCTTTTTAGGATTTTATAGATTTTTTAAATAGATTTTTAGAATATAAATAAGATTTTAAATGGTTTTATCTTTTTAGAATAATATAGCTTTTTCTTTTAATAATAGTTTAGAATTTTTCTATGGATTTTAAATAGGTTTAATAGTTTTTGGATAATATAGAAAATAATATAGTTTTCTTTTATAGATTTTGATAGATATTAAATGATAATAGGATTTTAATAGAGAATTAATTGATTTTAGAGTTTAATTAGATCTTAATTGTGTTTTAGATTTGATTAGATTAATATAGAATTAATTAGACTTTAATTGATTTTTCAGAATTAATTAGGTTTTAATGACTTTTTAGAGTTTAATTAGGTTAATCATGTTTTAGATTTAATTAGATTGATTTAGAGTTAATTAGACTTTTAATAATTGATTAGAGTTAATTAGGTTTAGTTAACTGGTTTTTACTCAGTTTTTTTTGCAGTTTTTTTGGTGATTCGTATGGGCCCAGGGTTTGTTTTTGTCAAGGCCCAATTCTCAATTCAGAAGTCCAAAAATGGTCCAAGTTCATCCACCATCTTCCAGCGTACACCAGAATCTCCTAGAAGCTTCCAACGCCTTCAGTGGTATAAATAGCGCCACGTGTTGGCCATGCAGGGCCCCACGTTTTTTGCGCTGACCACGCCACGCCACACTGAGAACGGCCCCACCTGTCCCCCACTCCCTCTCTCTCTCAGCGCATGTGCGCCACTTGGCACCCAGCCATCACTCACCGGAGCCTTGCCTGGAAACCTACCGCCGGGCATGCAAACGCCCTAACCCCTACCGCCGGCCACCGTCAGCCACCGTCCAACCCACCAGAACGCCAAAACTACCAGAATACTCAGATCTTCTTCTTCCTCCCCAGATCTCCTCCGTCCATCTTCATCGGTCCCTCGCCGGAATCATCAACCTTCATACGCCAATATTCCAGAAACCAACAACCTTCATCGTTCTGCAACAATCTCCATCAATTTTCTCCAGAATCACCTTCATCCGTCATACAACTTTTCTCCAGAACCTCTCAAACCTTCATCAACTTTCATCAACGGTTTCCAGAAATCAACAACCTCCATCTTATTCCATCAACTTCATCCGTTCTTTCAAAACAATCTTCGTCAACTAACTCCAGGAAGTCTTCAAGATTCTTAACGCTCGCGTCCAACCTTCCCTCCGCGCTCTCGTCTTCTCCAAAATTCCTCCACCGTGCATCAAAGATCAAAGCGTCTCTTAGATTTGCATCTCCCTCAGTCTTTTTCCCAGAGAGATCGTCGCACCTCCAACGAAGTCAAGAACTCTTCGCTACAGCCAGGTACACGTTACTTCACTCTTGTTGCATGTTTCTTCTGTGTTGATGCGTTGGATTTCAGCTTCGATTAGGGTTTAATTGATTAATTGATTTAGTGAGTAGTTGAGTTAGATCTTGAGCAGTGATTTCTTGTGAGGGATTGAGGTGTTTGGGTGAGGTTTGGTTTCGTTTAGGGTTTGCTGGGTTGATGAAGTTGCAGAGAGCGTGAGAGATAGAGGGAGAAGATGGTGAAACGGCGCTTGATGAACAGTGCCAGAGAGAAATTAGGAGGAGTTAGTTTTGATTAGGGTTTGTCTGGGTTTAGGGTTTGGACGTTGGGCTTAGGCCCAAGCGTGTTCTGCTAACACTACACCCTGTTTCACTCAATCTCTCCCCTCATGCGTGTGGAAACTGAATGAGTAAGTTGGGCCTTAGGCCCTGAGTGCTAACAGCACCCCCTCGTCCAAGCCCAGTAATGAGAACAACTAGGAACTTGCTAATGCAACACCCCCCTCGCATTTCAGTTCAGTTTTTTTGTTTTTTCTGGATATTAATCCTGGGCCCTGCGCCTCATGCTGTTGGCACCCCCCAATCAGGGCCCAGCTAGAAATCCCTCATAAGTTCATTGCTGTTTGGACCCCCCAGGTTATTTCTTTTATTTTTTCTTTCATATTTTTCTTTGCATATTAAATACTCCATAATAAATGTAAATAAATGTTTTAATAATTCTTTTTACCATTTCATGAGAATATTAAGGAAAATCAAATAAAAATAAAATTGTCATTTTATTTTAGTTTGTTATTTTTTTTTTTTTTGCATATTTTTCAATTAATTGATTTTTTTTAATATTTTCAATGCATGCATATCATTAGAAATTCATAAAAAATGGTAGATTTAGTCAAATAATTCCGTTCTTTTTTCTGTAGACTCGTGACTCAGTGTAGAATTTTATAATACAGAAACATTAGCTTAATCATGCATTTTCATTGTAATTGCATTTTTTTCACTATTATTGATGTTGAATAAATTGGTCTGTGGATATATCTGTGTTGCTGATTTTAATTCTTTCATCTGGTGTTGAATTTTGTTCTGATTTTTCAGTATGTTACCCTAGAGCCATGTAGGTCTCCCATTAGATTTTTGGTAGATTTTTGTAGGCTATTCTGATGTGATTTGTCTGAGCCTGGAGATAGGGGAAGTCTTGATGACTTCTGACTTTGAAGTTCAACTGTGGTTGAACTTCAGAGATAGTCCCTTGTGGTTTCTTGGCCTGTGGGTTCTTCTTGAGAGTGGGAGCTAATGGAAGTCCTGTTGGAGCTTGCAAGGATGCATTGGATTGGGGCTTAGTCTAGGAGCTTGTTGTCTGTTTGTGAGGTTCGAGATCCTGAAGTTTGAAGGAAGTTTATGGTACTTTCCTGAGGAAGGCACTATGAATGACTTTCATTCTTTCTTCTCACCTCTTTCTTAAGTATCCAATGATGTCGGAGCCGACTTGTGAGTTTAATTTCTCCTGAGGAGGAATGTAAACTGATCACATGTTGTTGAGCCACATGGGATACGATTCCTAAGTGGAAGCCTCCTAGTACTTTCCTGAGGAAGGTCCTATGGGTCTATTCACTTAGTTCCATTAGTTTGTCTAGGATTTCTTAAGTATCCGGTGATGTAGGAGCCAACTTGTGAGTTTAATTTCTCCTGAGGAGGAATGTAAACTGATCACAGTTGTTGAGCCACGTAGGATACGATTCCTAAGTGTCAGCCTCTTAGTACTTTCCTGAGGAAGGTCCTATGAGTCTGCTCACTTAGTTCCCCTAGTGCATATAGGTATTTCTCAAGTATCCCGTGATGCCGGAGCCTTCATGTGAGTTTAGTTTCTCCTGAGGAGGAATGTAAACTGATCACAGTTGTCGAGCCGCATAGGATATGAATCCTGAGTAGTAACCTCCTGGTACTTTCCTGAGGAAAGCACTATGGGCTTGTCTGCTTAGCTTCCTTTCTCTGGTAAGCTTATTCTGAAGCTTGGAGACTGGGATTGATTCCTCCTGCTTAGGTTTTGATTAGGTTGTTGCTTAGATCCTTGCTTAGGGTGTTGGATAGAGTTTTGTTTGAGAGCTAGACTAGGATCTTGTTTCAGGTTTGTTTGAGGCCCTGCTCAGGGTTAGTCTCTTTGATTTGTTTGTCTGGTGTGATGTTATGTTGCATTAGACTTAGGTATTCATCTAGATAGTTCTGAATAGGTGCATCTTAGAAGTAGATTTTGTGTGCATGAGAAGTTGAGGTGGCCCTCCTTCTGCTTGTTTGTTATTACGTGGCTTTGCTTATTGGTATTCGGTAGAGCTGAGCTCCCTTGCCTTTGTGGTTTGCGGCCTTTGCGCCTTGTTTGTTTAGTTGTTGCATTCATGCATATTTTCAGTATTCTTTTCCGTTGCAGTTTCTTGTTTGTAGTTTAGTCCTGTTGCCATGATCCCTTAGGAGCTCTGACTTCTCCGCTGCGGAGTTGTTATGATAGACATTAGGATGGTCAACCAGGTGATAGCAGTAGGCAGATTCCCCTTTTCCAGCTATAGTTCTAGGGTTTCCCTTTCCTTTCTGTAGGAGCTTTTGAGTAGCTTGATCCGTAGTTAGCTGAACTACAGCTGCTCTGATTCTTCGTTCCAGACGAAGATATGTAGGCATAGGATGCGATATCCTAGCGAGCACACTGACGACTAACTTTAGTTCTCTCGCGGCTGTGCGATCGAGACTTTCCCGCTAACGACTAACTGTCATCCCCTTTCTCTTGCCCGAGTGCATTTGAGACCAGATCGTAGTTGTAGGTTCCCGAGCCTTTAGGACCAGTTTGTTTTCTCACTGCTGTGTGAGAGCCCCTGTTTACCCGTAGTTAGCCGAACTACGTTTGCTCTGATCTTTCATTTCAGATGAAAGTACGTAGGCACAGGATGCGATATCCTGGCGAGCAACCTTCCCCCCGTTTAGACGTAGGAAGTCGAACTACGTTGACTCTGACTTTCCCATTGCACGAGGGAATACGTAGGCCCAGAACACCGCATGTTCTGTCGAGTCCTGTCCTTTTGTTTTCTTTTCAGACCAGCCATTAGAGTAGATAGATAAAACACCCTTTTACCTATAAACACCAAGCGTGGATCCCATCGAGTACGATGGACGTGAGGGGTGCTAATACCTTCCCCTTGCGTAACCGACTCCCGAATCCAGGTTTTGGTTGCGATGACCATACCTTTTCCCGTCTTTGCGAGGTTTACTTCGAGCGTTTCCTTTCCCGCTCTGAGGGATAAATAACGCACGGTGGCGACTCTCCTGTCAAGCCGGCGCCGATTTTCGCAGTAGCGACAACAACATCTGATCAGACATCCTGCTGGTGAATTCATTCCTTCATTATGCCATTTAGAAGAACCTCATCAAGAGTTCCATGTTCATACAGACTTGATTACTGATAGCAGGTTTGAGTAGGCAGCCTGTATTCTGCTTTCTTGTACCCCAACAACTCCCTTTGAAGTGCATTTGCTTCATAAAACTCCTCTTTAGAGAAACCAAACATGCCAAAGCTTGATTCTTTAGAGAAGATTAGTCACAAGAGATCTTTACAGAAGGAGTCCCGCTTTCCTTAAGTAGAGACTTCTTCAGAAAGTCAGAGATAACTGCCACTTATCCTTGACCTCCAAGATGAGCAAGGTCACATGCTCCTATGAACTTAGATCAGAAATAAACTGACCCAGGCAATGCTATCACCAACACCATACTCTAGACAAGTTTCTTGCCAGGAAACTTTCTAGATAATATCAGATGCTTCTAGTAGTGACTAGAACACACCTGCTGCACTCCAATAAACTGAGAGACATGTCTTCATCTTTCATTAGTACTACATTCTAGCCTTAGTTTCTTGTCAAGAATCTTACTAGAATAAATACAGATCCAACTATACCTCCTTGAATCAGCAGAATTCTGCATAATCTCTGCTGATGGAATATCTTAACATCTGGTTGAACATCAGATCCTTGAAGTAGACAAGCCAGGTCTGGGGCCTGTTGCTTGAGCAACAACTGATGAGACAACTTGATCATCAACTAAGGATAATCCATAACAATGAATCTTACATCCTTATAATCAATCCTTCTCTGAACTTCATGGATAACCAATTAAATATGTGTGTAGTCCACACATAGCAACTGATCTTAAATCCACACAACTTGCTGAGAAGACCATCTGATAGATATTTATACTTCAGTAATACCAAAAATATTCTTCAGTATAAGTATATCTAGTGTTGAAACATCAAGGTTGCCACCCTTGACTCAACCTCTCTATGACTTCCTCTGCTGATAGAATCCTTGCAGGCCATGAGTGGTGAAAATAAATCACCTCCCACACAATAGAATAGCCCAAGCACAACAACATCCAGCAGGGTCCACATTTTGTTAGATCAATCAGAGCAGTAGAGACCACCATCTTGCAACCATATATTAGCATGTATATAGGCCAGTCTTCTCCCAGGGCTACCAGAGTTCTTTCATTAGAAAAATATGCAGCGGAGCCACCAAAAGAACATCTTAAACATGCCCTAAAAACGCTGTTAGAACATCTTATAGGACATAGTAGCCACTCTTCCTTTGACAAAACATTCAACAGGTCACAGAAGCTCAGAGGGCACAACAGCAGAAACACATAATCCTTAAATTCCACAAGCAGCAGCTCAAACATTTAGCAAGATCATCAAATTAGCTACCACTTCTCCTTGTTCAAACCACCAGAAAGTATCTCCCAAGATCTCATCCAGAACAGACAGGATGCCTGCTCTGATACCAATTGAAATTCTGGTATGCAGATCCCATATGTCCCAAGAACATTGATCTCTGCTGAAACAAGGACGAGGACAGATCATGACCAATTTAAATTTCTTTAAATTGTACCAATGTCATCGCGTCTATTGTAACATCTGCAGATTGAATGAACTATTTATCTAACCATTTAAATTGTGCAGAATTGTAAATGCAGAAAGATAAATAACACCAGTAATTGTTCACCCAGTTCAATGCAACCTCACCTACATCTGGGGGCTACCAAGCTAGGGAGGAAATTCACTATTAGTAGAATTAATTCAGAGTCAAACAACCAAGTTTGCACTCCTCACTTAAAACCTACCCAATGACACTTCTGCCTAGAGACACTCTAGACCTGAGTATGCCCACTCACTCCCCCTTAATCACCTCAATGATATCAACACACAATTACAGAACAATTATGGAGATACACTCCAAGAACACACCTTGATCTTGCTTCACAGTTTTGATCAAGTGACACACACTCTTACTTAACAGCTTTGAATGACACAGCAGCATAGAACCTACCTAACCAATGTAGCATACAGTTGCTATATGTAAAAGTATTCCTAAGACACACATGAAGAACCAAACTTCTTCACTTACACAAAACACATGAAGAGCACAACTCTTCACAAACAAATATGTCTACCACAATGTATCAAAAGATACAAAGGGTGACTTACACACACAAGGGACTCTCAATCCTAAACCTTTATTTTACACTCAAGTTGTTCTTGATGTGAGTGTTTGATTTCCTCTGCTTCTGCTCCTCCTTAAATAGTAGTGCAGACTGGGCTTGGGCTGGTCACAAGTAACAAACTTTAGGTTAACCAAGTTAAACCACTTTCCATAATTCAAGATGCTGTCAAATTAGGTCACAACTGCTTCATGTTATGTCCAACCCTGACTAGAATCTCGCCTAAGATAACTAAGGAGGCATAACAGGTTTCCTGAAATCTAGCCTGAGATATATCAGGTATCATAACAGAAAAGCAAACCTTGCACGCATGATGTCATACGATCAATGTCATAACATTCAGTCATGACATTCAGCTTCACTTACTCTTAGCTTTCCAACTTGCCCTGCTGAACACTTATGCAGAATCTTCTTCATGACAGTAGAAACAAGCATATTATAGTTTCCTAAAAAGTCTCAAAGATCCTTTTTATGAAGACCAATTAAATATGCAATTTGTTCCTAATGAATTACTTTGGCCTGCACATACTGATGAGGTGTATCCAAAGCACTTCTGTCAAGTGATAAAACAGCAGCACCTGCTGTACCAGACAACGATGTCATGATATTTAGTATGACATCTATGACAACAATTATCTCATCAGCTTCTGCTAGCTCCTGCTGCACCAGACAGAGATGTCATGACATTGGTAATAACATCCTGTTTAAAACACATGATAACAGTTCTGTTACCATAGCTCCTGCTGTATCAGACAGCGATGTCATGACATTGTGATTAAAAACACATGACAGTAGTTCTATCATGACAGCAGATGGATGTCACGACATTCAGCATGACATTCACATTAAAGCACTCCACAACAGTTTTGTCACCACAGCAGATGGAGATGTTATAACATTCTACTTAACATCAGTGCAGGATCATGTTTTACCAAAATTTATCCAATCATAGAACCTTGGACAATCATAGAACCATGGAACTAACACTCTTGCTTTAATGTTGTTTATTGCTAAGGGTATCTGCTTAAGGGTGAAAGACCTAGTGGTTTATTTCTAAGTATACTCGCCAAGACGTCGCATCCTGTGTCTACATATCCTGACGGGAATGGAATCAGAGTATTTGTAGTTCCCCTAAATGGTTATGAGGAACTTCTTGACTGTGGTCAAGGTTCTAGGGGGAATAAGCGTTCATATGGAAACGCTTACTTGGAGTGCGGAGACTCCGAATCTACGTTTGAAGGTTGAATTGAAAAGGTATGTCCACGACGAGACACCTAAGCATGAGTACGGAGACTCGAATCCTAAGGCTGAGATAAAAGGAGAATTTTCACGAAGGGACGCCTAAAAGGTGGGTACAGGGACTCAAATCCTAAGGCTGGGATAAAGGGAGAATGTCCACAGAGGGACGCCTAAAAGGTGAGTATGGGGACTCAAATCCTAAGGCTTGGATGGGTGAGGGTAAAGGTATTGACACGGGGGTCAAATGGTGAACCTTTCCTTTGGATAGGAATGAGCGATAAGATAAAGAGGCTAAATGGGTAATAGCAATGATATATGATTGATTGACAAGGATGCGGTATTAAGGTGCAACGGTGGTACAATAAGCATAATTAGAGTTTGAATTAAATTTGGTAAATTGAAGGGTTATATGTGATTATGATTAGAAAATGAGAAGTCAATTTGATTGAAAATTTAAAGTTAATCATTTTTAATTGTGAGAATATATTAGATTAAGTAGAAATTAGAAAAAGAAATAAGTTCTAAAAACTAAAATAATCTAAACTATTTTGAAAAGGTTTAAGTTATCTAGAATTAATAATTTCTGAAAAAAGGTTAAATTTAATGAATTCTAAAAAAGACACTTTTGTTTTATTATATGAAAAACTAAATTAAACTTTAAATAAACCCAACTCTACTTTTATATTTTGTTAATTTTTTTTATAGTTAAAATTAAAATAAGCTCTTAAAAAAAACTCTCTTTTTGTATTTTGTTTACTTTGAATTGAAAACTAAATTAACTAATTATACTTTCTTGTTTTTTTATTTAATATTAAAAAGAGCTAAATTAGTTATTTTAAATATGAAATTCAATTATTATTTTTTGATTTTTTGATTTGTTTTAATTAATAGAGTTAGTAGTTAGTTTTATAGTTAGTTTTTTCACTATATGTTAATATTACAAAAAGCAGCAAAATAAACTAAAAATGAAAAACTTAAAAAAACAAAAAAAAAAAGAATGAGTTGGGCCGGTGGTGATGAACCCACTGGACCCAACCCGGTCCGCCTCCAAAGCAAGAGAAGGGGGACGGGTTGAAACCCTAAATTCTTCAAACGCGGCGCCCAGATCCCTCTCTTTCTTTCTCCTTCTCGATTTTCTCTGCTTGTTCTTCAATCTCGCGTCTCCGATTTCTTCTTCCTTTGATCCTGCTTCTTGTTCTTAGATTTCTCGTGACCTATCAAAATATCACAAAACAAAACATCTATCATAAATTGAGTCAATTGAAAGAAGCATACCCATGGTGAACAATGAAGATGGCTCGCCGATGACTTTGTGGTGGTTTCACGAGGACTCCAACGGTGTGCGATAGTGACGGGTAGGTCGCAATTGACGAAAAGGTGATTTCGCGGAGGAGTGGTTTCCGGCGATGGAACTCCAAGAAGAAGAGCCTACGAAAAAAGATGAGTGTTCTTATTTTCCTCTTTACAAATCTTAGGGTTTGATTTGGAATTTGCTGTGGAATTTATGAATTTGTGGAAATTAGGGTTATTGTTCTGCGGCCTCCCCTTTCTCTTGATCTCAATTATTTCTTTTATAGGCGATTTGCTCTTCATATCAACTTAAACATCTGAATTAATGTGCGATAAAGGCTTTCCAATTTCGGTGATTCTTGCCTGCGATTGTATTGGAAGCTGCTTGAATTTGTTTCTGTTTATGTCTGATTGTGTCAAGATTGCTTTAATTCTTGCCATAACTGTGATACAGGTGTAATCGATAATGGGTGATTGCCATTTGTTGCGGTCAAAATTGTGATACCAAGCTATTGATTAACTTGAATATTAATTCTTATAATTCACAATCGAACTTTAATTTATCCAAAAAGGAAAGGTTTAAAGAAAGAAAAACCTATAAAAATGCAAAGCAAAAAGCAAGGCTTAAAAGCTAAGCAAAGAGAGATCTAAAGGTCCGGGGGTTGGTTATGCATAGGGTAGGTATTTCACATCCTAAACATCTGTAGTACTCTACAGGAACCTCTTGTTAATATTTGTGTTTGCTAAAGTTTGCTTGCTAAAGGAAATGTGCTAAGGGTAAATATAAAATATAAAGTAAGTACAAAGTTTAGTAAAGTATGCTCGCGAAGACATCGCATCTCATGCCTACGTATCCTGACGGGAATGGAATCAGAGCAACCGTAGTTCCCCTGACTAAGGGGTGAGGAACCCTTGACTGTGGTCAAGGTTCCAAAGGGAATGTAAGCATTTATAGGGAAGTACTTACATGGAGTGCGGAGACTCCTAAATCTACGTTGAGATGGTTTTAGTAGAGAATATCCACGGAGGGACGCTAAACATTAGTACGGCGACTCAAATCCTAAGGTTAGGATAAAGGTTAAAGGTGTATGTATGTCTACGGCGGGACGCTAAAGGTGAGTACGTCGACTTAAATCCTAAGGTTAGGATAAAGGAGTAAAGAATGTCCACGGCGGGAGGCTAAAAGTGAGCACGGCGACTCAAATCCTAAGGTTAGGATAAAGGAGTAAAGGATGTCCATGGTGGGACGCTAAAAATGAGCACGGCGACTCAAATCCTAAGGTTAGGATAAAGGAATAAAGGATGTCCACGGAGGGATGCTAAAAGTGAGCACGGCGACTCAAATCCTAAGCTTAGAACAAAAGGGTAAATGAAGGATATCATACGTAAACCAACAATGTCACACAATGTAAACAGAAGGCTCAAAACCTCAAGGGGGATAATCAACGGTTTAAAAGGTGAATCGTTTAAACGCGTACAAGCAAGGAGTTTAAGTCAAACTCAATTACACAAAGATATTAACAAGTCAAGTTTCGAATTAAAACTCAAAGAGAATGAAACTCAAAGTGGAAATAAAGAAGGAAATATAGGAGGGTGAAAACTCTAAAATGGGTTATAACTTGATAATAATGCAAAGTGTTTCTAAAATAGGATTTTTATAATTCTTTAAAAATTATATGGAAATATGTTACAACACAAGAATTTTGCAAAAAGAACCACTTAAAAATGATTTAAAATGGAGAAGTTATGTGATTTTTAAGTTTGTGAACAAAACATAAAAATCTAAATGATAAAAAGAATAAAATGCACATGGTAAGACAATGGATCAAACAAATTTGATTATTTAAACATATTAACAAACATGTATAAATAATAAAAGATCAATATCACAAGAAAAATCAAGTTACAAGTTGAAAAAGTTTAAGAACATCATGGTAAAAACCCTAAAAACAGTCATGGTAGCATGTGAAATGCAAATGGAAAGTTCACATTTATGAGTTTTAGGTTTAACTCTTGAAGAAAGATTAAGAAATAAGAAAACCAAAGATCTTGAAAGCTCTTCCAAGATCTGCAAATGTTCCTAGGATGATGAATAGATGCTCTAAACAACCTCCAAGCAAGCTAGTGGACGAAATGCCTTGTAAATGAAGGAAAATCTCCAACATTCAAAGATTTCAAAGACCAACTCACTAGAACCTCATTATATAAATATGGAAGTGATTTAGATAGCTTTAATACATCATATTTGATGTGTTTGAAGTGTTTCTTGAGTTGGAAGAAGTTTGGAAATGGTTTTGAAAGGTGTTTTGCAAAAGTAGATTTCGAGGGATTTTGGAAACTTAATGAGATTTTGCAAGAACTTGTGATTCTGTAAGGAATGGAGTTATAGCTGGTTTCTAGCATGAAACTTGTGTGTTTGTGATGTAGGAAGTGAGTTCTATTTATAGCCAAAAGCCTTGGATCAAGGTATGGGTAAAAGTGAAGCAAATTGCCAATTTTAACCTTCCATCATGAAAATCTTTGAGTTTTCCAATGCAATCTTCATCTTTGTCTTTAAGCCACTCTACTAAGATATTCTTCATGCCCCATAGATTTTTTTCATCATGATTGATAGGATAGGAGGTGACTTATTGAATTAAAGTTGATGATTTGACAAGGGTAGCCACCTTTTTTTCTCTTTCTTCACTATTCCCTTTTGCAACTTGCATTAAATAATGATTTTCTTTGATCTTTGTGCCATTTTCGTGGGAATTGATGTAGAAATGTTCATTATCAATATAAACATCATAAATGAGGCTTAATCTTTGATTAACATCGATTTGGAGAGGTTTTGGAATCAAAAAACTCATGCTGACTTGGTTTTGCCAATGCGAGTTTTTGCCAACTTGTAGGCCTCGGTTCTCTCTAACCAGGAAGAGTTATGGAACCCACTTGTGATTTTTAGAAAGCCCCAATTAGGTACTACAATATTTATGTTTGTTTTAGGAACTCATTCCTCTTGAAACTAGGTCAAAAACCCTTGTGTGGTTAAGAAGTTATGGCTTTGCCCTTTTCAAAACCTTAATTCCCCAACTTTTCGATTACTTCTCAATTCTTGATCAATTGGTCACAAAACTTCATGATTAGATATTAAATTATACTGGGAACATATTTGGCTTCAATTTTGGGTTAAAACCCTGTTGGTCAATGGGTTGACTTTTCAGTCAGACGAACCGAACAATCGAAAACCTCTAAATCGATTGTTGGTGTCGTGGGTCTTCTGAGGCCTTGAAACTTCTTGAGTGGACTTCCCTAATCCATATGAGCTTCATAGACCATGACTCCATCATTGGAACACCTTTTAAATCAAAAGTCAAACTACAGTTGACTTTTCCTAAATAGAAACCCTAATCGGGTGTCCTCGATTGCACTGTTCTTGATCTTTGGGTGAGAAACTCAAATTGGACTCATACTTGACCCAATGTAGTATCTTTAATGATGTAGAGAATTGTTTCATGGAGAATAAATCCAATACATTTACTGATTAAACCATCGAAACCTCAATTCCTGACTGTACGGAACCCTAATTCACCTGTATCTTAACAAAGACAAACTTGAAGTAGGTTAAGGTTAAATAATAAAATGAAAATGATCCTAGAATGATGATGAAGATCTAAGGGGTCAAAATTTAGGGTGCAACACCATTCAAAACTCTTTTCCTTTTTCGGACGGGCATGTTTTATGCACCTCTATTGTATTTCATTGTAAATGCCCTACTTTGCTCATAATCGACGGGAAAGTCCAGCATTTCACAAGCGTAGACAGTTCTACTTTGATTGCGGTAGAGAGCAATCTCCAGTTCGTGAGGATCAACGACATTCGCGGTGAAAGCTAAAGTGCCGCTCTTAGGTAACTTGCTTGTAATATCATGCTGGTCGTGTCCGTATTTCCTTGGAAACTTTCTATGAGCAGCTAGAAACGGTTATGTGGTTTATGGTTGATGATTCCGTCCTCACATTAACCAATTATATTGCTTTATGTTTCAGGTAATATTGACATACAAGTCAATCCCATCCGACGACGATGGTTGGGGTTAGCCCGTGTTTCCAACTTAAACAACTTTTAGAAACTCCACCATAAGCATGCTGAAATCCGATGACGGTAACATTGCGTGAGAGCCTCGTCCCACATCCATGGGCTGGTTGTTGTGTGTCTCTTTAATAGCTTTATCAGGACGAAAAGTCTTGGTGGATAAACTCGCTTATCATGTGGTCATAGCGCTTTAACATTATATTCAAACTTTTGCAGGCCAAATAATGTTGCTTAGAGGGTGGCGGCGATAACGCTCGGATTACCGAGGGAAGCTTTGCCATTCTTACATTCTAATTCTAGACAGTAATAAGCACAACGTCACATAATTTATGATTCTGATCCCTATTTATTGTGGCAGGTTTCGGTTCGCGGTCTGTGTTGAGATCAAGTCCGGAAGGAAATTATGCAGCGAAAGGAATTGGTGTTGCAGCCGGTTATACCATGAGGAAGAACCCTTTTGAGATTGATCATCAACAACAGCTAGTGCTCTCATGGCTATTTCTCGCAATTCATCAACAAGCTACAACAAGTCGCACCGCTGTTTCTCAAAGGGAGCTAAGTTGAATTAACGCGGGCGGTGTTTGGTTCAATAAGTAGCCATCACATGCTGCTGTGTTCATAGCTAGTGCGTCTCCCACCAAAGTCTTTGTAGAGAAATTAATGACTGCTAGTGGTTCTTTGTAATTTACCATAGTACCGAATGATGTACATGTAATGTTGTAATGTTCCCTTTTCAATGTGATTAAAATGATGTCATGTAAACATGTTGGATGTAAATCACAGGTTTCTAACATATAAATAAACAAACAACAGTGAGTCGGCCTCCTGCCAAATAATCATGTGCCATGTAACACCCCCCTTATTCCTACCCCAAAATAATTCAATTAATCATTTAGGCATAAGTCAAAATTTTATCAGAGTACATGAAAGTCATAGCACAAAAGGGGGTATGTCACATTATCATAAAAATTCCAATGCAATACAACACCTGCTCTACAGATATGCAACAACGGGTCAACACCCACAAGAAAATATTTAGAACAAGGCGGAAACATCTAAATATTCCATATTTCCAAGACATGTATTCACATATACAATTGTCATCCAACATGTTAACAAAACATAACATCAGCAGATACATACACAGATGTATCACAAAAGAATCAAAATAACTCCTATCTACCCGGTGCTAC
Organism: Lathyrus sativus; assembly: GCA_963859935.3. NCBI lineage: Eukaryota > Viridiplantae > Streptophyta > Magnoliopsida > Fabales > Fabaceae > Lathyrus > Lathyrus sativus. Next base: position 510,906,066 of record OZ012735.1, read on the forward strand.
ATATCAGAGCCGACCGACCAAAAAGAATGAAGTCACGCTTCACAAAAATGTCTCCAGCCATCTAATCTGCAATGCCTCATAGAGCATTATCAAACAGCAGAAGGGTGAGAAACAATATCATAATAAATAATGCATAAAGACATATATAAATATCTCATATCAACAATTATGCATTCTACGCATTCTCACCACAACTCACCTTGTACAATATAATATATCTATATACAACTATAACACCAAGCATACTCAATATGCATCATCAATGTTTATATCTTTTCGTAAACATGCAACCACATATATATATATATATCTATATATATATATATATATCCTCCAGTATCTACATTATGCCAAAACATACATTTCACGTTAATTCAATAAACATACACAACATGTTTATTTCACTATACATCATATACAGATGACAAATGCAAATCATAGAGGACAACTCGCTACTCTATGTAAATGCAACACAACATCGATCTAGTCGATCGTCAGATCCTCCTAAGGATCAATCTACTCTCACCCCTCATGGGTATTCTATCACTTGTCAGATTCTCCTAGGAATCACAACACTCATCAGACTCTCCTAGGAATCACACCATTCATCAGATTCTCCGAGGAATTACGCCACTCATCAGATTCTCCGAGGAATCACACTGTTCATCAGATTCTCCAAGGAATCAGGTCAATCAGCAGACTCTCCAAGGAATCACATATCTCGTCAGATTCTCCGAGGAATCAATTCATTCAGCAGATTCTCCGAGGAATCACACCATCCATCAGATTCTCCAAGGAATCAGGTCATACAGCAGACTCTCCAAGGAATCACACCTCTCATCAGACTCTCCTAAGAGTCATGTCTCTCCTCAGGCTCTCCTAAGAGTCCTATCACTCATCAGATTCTCCTAGGAATCAACAACACAAGAATGTATTCTATACAATTCTTGAAATGCACACACATACACATAATATGTTCATGCATCTTCACCTCATTCAATTTCATACAATCATCATACATCGCAATGTATATTACACGACACATTAGTCATTCACCTCATTATCATGCATTTTAAATCAATTTAAACAATGCACATATTTGCCCAAACAGCCACAATTCACAATCGAGGATTTACGCACGAAGGCTACCCACAGCACATGTTATCACAATAGATCACATACTTATTCATATCATAGAGGTATTAACCTATGTGAATCAACCAAACAATCACCACATGAGCAACACAGCACAAGAAAAATGCTGTCACGTTCGCCTTTATTCGCCTGGCGAACCCCCGCAGCGAACCTTCGCTAGGCTTCGCCTGGCGAACTCGCCAGCGAGCCCAAGTCAGTAGCTACTGACTTCATTCGCCACCATTCGCCAGCACCTTCGCTGGGCGAACCTTCGCTATCCACCTTCGCCTGGCGAACTCACCAGCGAAGTCCACTGGGACTTAAACATAATTACTCGCCAGCATTCGCTGGGCTTCGCCTGGCGAAGCTTCGCCTTCGCTCGCCTGGCGAGAGCCAGCGAACCTGCGCAGAACAGCATTCTGTTCTGTCTCTCCTTCACCAATCCATCATCAACCATCTCTTAAACATCTAAATCAGTACAAATAGCATCAATACATGTTACCCGACTATTCTACGACGTTATTACTCAGTTTCAACCGATTAAATCTTCAATCTACCGATTATTCCAACTTTTGCCCTAGAAATGGATAGTGTAGAAAAACTACCAACAAGCCCAAACTAATACATATATGATGCTATACATTATTAAGATGATAAAACTTCTCACCCTTACCTGATTAATCGCAAGCTTTGATCGATTCTTGATGATTCTAGGTTTTCCTCTTTCTCTTCTCTTTCTCCTCCTCTTCTTTCTTTCTCCTTTCTTTCTCTTCTTCTTACTATCCTTTCTTTCCCTTCTATTTCCTCTTTAATATCTTTTCCATTATTTTTCCAAAACATCTATTAATTCAATATCTCACAAATATCTCACTTAATATTAAATAGGAAATGTCCAAAATACCCTTCCAAACTATTTCTTCCGAAACCTCCCAATACCGGTTAAAAATATGATAATATGTAAATATAACATATTTCCACACAAATTCTACATCCAAATATTATTCACCCAATTTAATTAAATTGGGGCCCAATAAAAGTGAAAATCGAAATCGGGGCGTTACAACTCTCCCCCACTTTAGAAATTTTCGTCCTCGAAAATATCACTTGATTCAAAACACACCGGACACGATTTCTGCGTCCTTTCCTGAATTCCCAAGTTACACACAATCGTCCACATGCATACTTCCTTATCACAATCACAGCCATGCCACGTGGCTCATAAAAGACTATCACCCTCATCAACTCCCATTGGAGATTACGGGTACATCACTCGTACTTCACCAGGAACAACATCTAGGTCATTCTACCCCGGTGATTCTTTCCACTAGGAACGACACATAGCCATTCTACCCTAGCGAATACAACCATGATACTTATACCTCATCAGGAATAACATACTAGTCATTCTACCCCAATGAGCTCAAATCTCAAACACGTACGTTGTCCAACGTCACCATCTTAAAGTCTTCACTCTCAATTACCATCGCATCAACGGAAAATCAAAACCAAACACTAAGCGTACTCAAAAGAAACGAACAAATGAGTCGCTCCGATATCAAACATAACAACTAGAGGTGCAACATAATTAAAGCACATACCTCAAATCAAACGATCCGCATTGGTAGTGTCTGACCCTGCCAATGCAAACACTTTCCCACTTACTGAAGCTTGCTTCGGTTTAGGACACTTCGCACTGATGTGACCCACGTCTCCACAATTGTAGCACTTCACTGCACCCATTCTACAATCCTTAACATCATGTCCAAGAACTCCACAATTAGAGCATTTGATCTTGGGCTTTCCACACATAAAAGACTTATGACCCATCTCGCCACACTTGTAGCATTTAATGGATCCAGAACTCCCTCCTCCAGATCCCTTAACAAAGTTTCCCTTATGCTTGCCCTTATCAGCTGGCGTCTCATAAGGTTCACTCCTTACTTGTCGCTTTTCTTTCTCCTTCTTCAAACTCTTGTAGTGAGTAGAACGAGCTTTTCGATCTTCTTCAAAAATTCGACAACATTCGGTCAAGTCCGAAAATCTCCTTATCCTCTGATAGCCCACCGCTTGCTTGATCTCGGGACGCAAGCCGTTCTCATACTTAACACACTTAGAAAATTCTGCCGTCACCGCATCATAGTGAGGATGAAATTTTACTAACTCCATAAACTTAGCCGTGTAATCCACCACAGACATATTGCCTTGTTTCAACTCAAGAAATTCCATTTCCTTCCTTCCTTTCACACTCTCAGGATAATACTTCCTCAAGAATTCAGCACGAAATAAATCCCAAGTTATTTCCTCGTCATCTACTTCAAGCACTTGCCTCATGCCGATCCACCAGTCATCGGCTTCTTCCCGCAACATGTGAGATCCAAGCCTCACCTTATTGCCCTCAGCACAGTTCATAACTCTGAAGATCCTCTCGATCTCTTTCAACCAATTTTGGGCACCGTCCGGATTAAACCTTCCTTTGAACACCGGTGGCTTATTCTTTCTAAACTCATCATTTGCGTTCACATTCGGCGCACCCTGCACCGCTCTAGTCATCGCCTCCAATGCCGCAGCCATAGCACTGTCATTACGACCTGCCATAATCTTCTTAATCGCAAAAACAGCAACAAGGTTAAACAACCGCTCAACCAACAAACAATAAGACAAACACAACTGACTCAACACTGGCTCTGATACCACTTGTAACACCCCCCTTATTCCTACCCCAAAATAATTCAATTAATCATTTAGGCATAAGTCAAAATTTTATCAGAGTACATGAAAGTCATAGCACAAAAGGGGGTATGTCACATTATCATAAAAATTCCAATGCAATACAACACCTGCTCTACAGATATGCAACAACGGGTCAACACCCACAAGAAAATATTTAGAACAAGGCGGAAACATCTAAATATTCCATATTTCCAAGACATGTATTCACATATACAATTGTCATCCAACATGTTAACAAAACATAACATCAGCAGATACATACACAGATGTATCACAAAAGAATCAAAATAACTCCTATCTACCCGGTGCTACATATCAGAGCCGACCGACCAAAAAGAATGAAGTCACGCTTCACAAAAATGTCTCCAGCCATCTAATCTGCAATGCCTCATAGAGCATTATCAAACAGCAGAAGGGTGAGAAACAATATCATAATAAATAATGCATAAAGACATATATAAATATCTCATATCAACAATTATGCATTCTACGCATTCTCACCACAACTCACCTTGTACAATATAATATATCTATATACAACTATAACACCAAGCATACTCAATATGCATCATCAATGTTTATATCTTTTCGTAAACATGCAACCACATATATATATATCTATATATATATATATATATATATCCTCCAGTATCTACATTATGCCAAAACATACATTTCACGTTAATTCAATAAACATACACAACATGTTTATTTCACTATACATCATATACAGATGACAAATGCAAATCATAGAGGACAACTCGCTACTCTATGTAAATGCAACACAACATCGATCTAGTCGATCGTCAGATCCTCCTAAGGATCAATCTACTCTCACCCCTCATGGGTATTCTATCACTTGTCAGATTCTCCTAGGAATCACAACACTCATCAGACTCTCCTAGGAATCACACCATTCATCAGATTCTCCGAGGAATTACGCCACTCATCAGATTCTCCGAGGAATCACACTGTTCATCAGATTCTCCAAGGAATCAGGTCAATCAGCAGACTCTCCAAGGAATCACATATCTCGTCAGATTCTCCGAGGAATCAATTCATTCAGCAGATTCTCCGAGGAATCACACCATCCATCAGATTCTCCAAGGAATCAGGTCATACAGCAGACTCTCCAAGGAATCACACCTCTCATCAGACTCTCCTAAGAGTCATGTCTCTCCTCAGGCTCTCCTAAGAGTCCTATCACTCATCAGATTCTCCTAGGAATCAACAACACAAGAATGTATTCTATACAATTCTTGAAATGCACACACATACACATAATATGTTCATGCATCTTCACCTCATTCAATTTCATACAATCATCATACATCGCAATGTATATTACACGACACATTAGTCATTCACCTCATTATCATGCATTTTAAATCAATTTAAACAATGCACATATTTGCCCAAACAGCCACAATTCACAATCGAGGATTTACGCACGAAGGCTACCCACAGCACATGTTATCACAATAGATCACATACTTATTCATATCATAGAGGTATTAACCTATGTGAATCAACCAAACAATCACCACATGAGCAACACAGCACAAGAAAAATGCTGTCACGTTCGCCTTTATTCGCCTGGCGAACCCCCGCAGCGAACCTTCGCTAGGCTTCGCCTGGCGAACTCGCCAGCGAGCCCAAGTCAGTAGCTACTGACTTCATTCGCCACCATTCGCCAGCACCTTCGCTGGGCGAACCTTCGCTATCCACCTTCGCCTGGCGAACTCACCAGCGAAGTCCACTGGGACTTAAACATAATTACTCGCCAGCATTCGCTGGGCTTCGCCTGGCGAAGCTTCGCCTTCGCTCGCCTGGCGAGAGCCAGCGAACCTGCGCAGAACAGCATTCTGTTCTGTCTCTCCTTCACCAATCCATCATCAACCATCTCTTAAACATCTAAATCAGTACAAATAGCATCAATACATGTTACCCGACTATTCTACGACGTTATTACTCAGTTTCAACCGATTAAATCTTCAATCTACCGATTATTCCAACTTTTGCCCTAGAAATGGATAGTGTAGAAAAACTACCAACAAGCCCAAACTAATACATATATGATGCTATACATTATTAAGATGATAAAACTTCTCACCCTTACCTGATTAATCGCAAGCTTTGATCGATTCTTGATGATTCTAGGTTTTCCTCTTTCTCTTCTCTTTCTCCTCCTCTTCTTTCTTTCTCCTTTCTTTCTCTTCTTCTTACTATCCTTTCTTTCCCTTCTATTTCCTCTTTAATATCTTTTCCATTATTTTTCCAAAACATCTATTAATTCAATATCTCACAAATATCTCACTTAATATTAAATAGGAAATGTCCAAAATACCCTTCCAAACTATTTCTTCCGAAACCTCCCAATACCGGTTAAAAATATGATAATATGTAAATATAACATATTTCCACACAAATTCTACATCCAAATATTATTCACCCAATTTAATTAAATTGGGGCCCAATAAAAGTGAAAATCGAAATCGGGGCGTTACATGCCATACTCTTCCTCTCTCTACCGAGCTCTTGACTTTATGAAATGGAGATGTTGTTGGGATTTATGGTGACCCAAGAATTGAAGGAATTAAAATGGCCCTTGTAGTACTTTTAAAATCAATCCTAGCACACACCTCCGTGAGAAAAAACAAAAGACCCCCTGGTCCTAAAAGAGAATGCTTGGTGATTTCAAAGTCTTTGTGTAAAAATATGAATCTCTAGTTTGAACTTCTATAGTGAAATCATAAATCCAACTTGTAATCCTTGAGAGAAAACTGCACTCGTAAGATGACTTTTCATTGAAATATTAATTGGCATGGAAGTCTTCAAATTAATTTGAATTAACGAACCGCCCATTTGATGTGTATTTTGGTGTTTACCCTAATTTGAATTTGATCATTTGCCTTCAACTTTAAATCCCCTATGACCAATACTTCTCCCTCACTTAGGTCATGTATTGAATCACTTTTGAGGGTGAACTTGAGTGGTCAATGATCACTTTTCATTTGGTTTTCCTTTGACTTTTGTTGACCCTCAACACACACTCGATAAAGTGGAACACCTTGCCTTTCTTGGACAATTTGGCGGTGCTTTGAGTTGAATTTGATCATGAGATTTTGCATTCTATTTGCCACTTGATTCATCTTGACTTGAGTATTTTATTTGAGTTTTATTGAGGTCTTTTCCTATTTTTGTTGGATTTTACAAATTCAAGTCATTTTGAGGGTGTTTACACATACTAGTCTTGACCTAATATTTGGGATATGATCATGAGTGATCCCTTGAGCATCTTTTAAGCCTTGTTAAGTCTTGTTGACATGCTTGATATGTTGCCTTTCTTGTTAGAGGTCCATGGTATGTGTAACTTGTATCACAAGTTACCTTGTGATCATGCTTTTCCACTTGTTTTAAGTGTTGAAATTGTGATTGAACTTTGGTTCTTCAACTTGACATGATTCTTGTGATTGCCTCTTGTTTTGACCTTGAATTTGGATCATTATCTTGGTGTTTCACTTTGTCCCTAGTGGGTTTACCATTTGTTCATGATGATTTGGTGTTAATGTTTACACTTTGAGTTTGTCATGGGCATTTGGGCTTGTTTTGCATTGTTGTTTTGCACTTGCTTTGCTTTATCTTTTAAGAATTATTTGGTTGAGATGTGTATGATGTGGTTGTTGCCCCACATTGTTTCCTCCCTCACTTCTTGGTTTGTGCTTTTTATAGCACTTCTTTCTTCTTTGATGATTGATGGTTGATGGTTGTAGGAGTTTACTTCTCCCATTTCATCTCATCTCTTGTTGACTTGTTTAAGTTAATTTGTGCTTGTGTTTGAGTTTTCCTTTGTCTTTGAGTCTTGTTGCATCATTTCATACTTGCATTTGTGTTTGCATTTCATGTTTGCATCTCTTATTGTATTGACTTGTTTAAGTATTCTTCATCTCTTTTTATCTGTGATTGAATTGCTATGTGTTTACTTTTGTTCTTTTGCCATGATCCCTTAGGATTCCTAGTTCCTCTGTTTAAGATGGGAGTAGGAGAGACATTATAATTTCAATCCTTTGCATGATAACATTAGGTAGTTCCCTTTTTAGTCCCAACTTTAGGATCACATTGCATGATAACATTAAGGTTGATCAGTTCCCCTTAGAGTCTTGTGTCTTCTCTTCTCATCTCATAACTTCTTAAGACACTTAATAAAGGTTAACAATTGTTGTACACTACAAGCCTTAAGCACATGAGAAATGATAGGTGGGGAGCCTCCTCTCACACTGTCTAGAGTGTTTAGCGTATGCCCTTTGGGCGATATGCGACGCATTCGCTCTCAAATCATAGTCTTTAGTGCAACATGAGTTTCAAACTAACTCAATTCACTTCTTCTCATAAAAAAACACAAAAGCAAAATCAAACCTTTTTATCCTTTGGGATTGTTCAAACTTAATTTTCAAAAAGAGCGTGTTAAGTTTTTGTTCTACTGCAAACAGGCATCGCCCCTAACTGCTAGAACGAATACTGAACCCTACTCAGTAAAACACTTGAACCAACCAGTGGTCGTGTCAGCCCGAACTACGCTTGCTCTGATTTCTTATACCAGATGAGGATATGTAGGCACAAGACGATGATGTCTTGGCGAGCAACCTTCCCCTGTCACCCGTAGTTTTTCGAACTACGTTGACTCTGACTTTCCCATTGCACGAGGGAATATGTAGGCATAGGGCGGCGATGTCCTATCGAGTCTGCTCTTTCTGTTCACCTCTGTTTAGCAACAACCTTTAGATAGTTTTTTACCCATAGATTAGACAACAAGCGTGGATCCCGTTGAGTACAACAGACGTGAGGGGTGCTCATATCTTCCCCTTGCGTAACCGACTCCGGAACCCAAGATTTGGTTGCGATGACCTTGTCTTTCCCTTTCTTTTAGGTTTTCTTCGATCATTTCCTTTCCCTCTCTTTGGGATAAATAACGACCGGTGGTGAATCTTCTGCCAGTTTGCCAGCTTCCCTTTTTTCGCAGTATGCGACACATCTATGGTTTTGTTCTCCTCAATTTCTGCTTCACCGACGGGCAGTCTTCCCTGAGGGGAAGCTTGTGCACTATAATATCTTCATCCAGACCGTGCATGTCTTTGTAGGACCAAGCAAACACGTCAACATACTCATGCAACATCACAACCAGTTTTATCTTCACCTCTGCTTCTAAGGTGGCACCTATTTTGATCTCTTTGGCGTCGTCTTCAGTTCCGATGTTAACGACTTCAATATCTTCTAGATACGGTTGAATGACCTTTGACTCTTATTTCAACAGTTTATCCAACTCCTCTGGGAGACCATAATCTTCCTCGTAGTCTTCGTCAGCATGGTAAATTGGGTTATCAAAGTCATATCGGACCATAGCAGAATTATTTTCAACAGGAACAGAAGAAGATCTGCACGATGAATGATGTCATGCTTTTTATTTTAAGAAAAATGGAAAAGAAAAATGCTAAAAAAAACATTGCCTGTTATTTACTTTATGTGCAAAAATAAAAATGAAAGAGAGTGCAATTGAATGCAAAAGCTATTTATTGATGATAAGTTCATGCTTTCAAAGTGAAAAGGCCCCTACAACATGATCCATATGCCTTGGGCAGAGCATAGGATTTCAGGAAAACAAAAACAAAAGACAGGGAATTACTGTTCCAAAAGAGTCACTTCAGGGATTTCCATGATGCTCCGGTTGTTTAGCGATTGATTGGGTGTTCTTGGGTACACAATACACAGCTCTTCAAGAACGCATCTTCAGTTTCCAGAAATGTGACTTGACCAACCGAGATGGCCTCCACTAGTAAAAACCAATGGAGTCGCAAGTCCTTTACCTCTGTCAGAGGTGTTCTTCTCTTGCGCTTTTTGCTCGCTAGTATAGCCTAGACCGGCACGATTTTTGTTTACTGGCGGTTCCAACACTCTTCCCCATCCCCGAGGGTGTCCTTCTTTAATAACCGTCTTCGCATCCTTCCAAGTTACGATCGAAGACGCAGTTTTTTCATGAATCATCTCAACATTAATCACTTCAAAAGCTTGGAACGAAGTTTCGTGCACTTCTCCTCCCATCTCAATATACCAGAAAGAAGCTAAATGACTTAAGAGAACATCGTCTTACCCCTCAATGACAACCATTTGGTTGTTGATCATGAATTTGAGCCTTTGATGAAGGGTTGGTGTTACGGCACCAGCTGAATGGATCCATGGTCGACCGAGAAGGCAACTGTAAGCAGGATATATGTCCACCACATAGAATGTGATAATAAACGTACATGGTCTAATCTTAATTGGGAGGTTAACCTTACCAATGACAGTCTCCTTGGCTCCGTCGAAAGCCTTCACAATCGTCTGACTAGGTTTCATCGTAAGTCCTTCAATTGACAACTTACATAGCTAGATTGTTAGAACACGGATTGGTGTCTCTTATATCTCTATGTTTTGATGATAACTCTTATGGAATTTTGTATTAAGAAAATATATATACTCTAAAATTTGTTCAAGTATTATTGTTTCAGGTATTAAGTTAAAAACTCTTAAAGAAGCAAAATAAATAAGTACAAGAAACTATGCAAGGCTCTGAAGCATCAAATGCAAGACTATCAGAAGATTCTGAAGCGCTTCCAGAAGGATCTGAAGCAGAAGCTACAGAATGATCTGAAGTGTTAATGAAAGAAGTGTACAAAGAGTTGAAAGCTTTGATCTAATCAGACTCTGAAGTTCTTTTCACTGCAAGAACAGAGGCTTTGATAATCATACTCTTATCATTAATATTCACGCTCAAGCACATACTGCTGCATACTCTGATGAAGACTCTGATCAAGATTGAGACTCTGATATATTAAGATCTGATCATCTATCAAGGCTCTGGACATCTCAATCATTTTAGCTCTGATCATCTTAAAGTATTTCACTCCTTAAGCTTGCTACATATTCTGAAGTGCAGATTATGAAGACTTCATCCTGAAGGAAGCTTGTTGAAGAAGCTGTAAACTTGATTGGACGTGGTGCTACTTCCAAAGTAACCAACGACTATTTTGTCCAAAGAAGTGACGTGGTGCAAATCCCAAGGCTTCTACAACCATACTTTTCCTGCAGAAAGCATATCTCTGCCCATACTTTTTGGTAAGGAAAAGTCTTATATTCTAATATTATATTCAGCTGCACATCACTCAAAGCTATTGGAAAAGCTATAAAAGGAGAACTTCTACAACATTTTGAAGCTGCTAATTTCCTGCTCATCACTTGCTCATTACTAGTTCACTCAGAAAGAAATATTCTTACACGCTTGATTCATCAAAGTGAAAATCTCACAAAGATCTTATTCATTTGATATTTCATAAAACTGTATAGTTTTAGTTGTACTTAATCTTAAGTGTAAATATCACAGTTGTGATACAGCTTATTAGAAGCATTCAAACACTTGTTAGTTTACATTAATTTGTAAAGAGTTCCTTAAGAAGACCAAGGTTGGTCAGTAGTTCTTGAGAAGATTAAGACAGTTGTTCTTAGTGCTTACTATTGTAATCAGTTGATTAATAGTGGATTAAGTCCTTGTGGAGAAAGGCAAATCATCTTTGATAAGGTGCTCTAGAGTAGTTGAGTTCAACGAACCAGGATAAAAATCTTGAGTTGTTTTTATTGCCATATTTCTTAAAACTCTTATTCAACCCCCCCCCCCCCTTCTAAGTATTTTTCTCACCTTCAGTTGGCATCAAAGCTCCGGTTCTGTTTGTGCTATCACTTAACCGTGACCAGAAAAGATCCAGTGGGAAAAACTCTTGATATTCTTGGTTGATATACATTATGGCTGCTGAAACTTCAACACCCAACAACAACAAATATGAAGAAAGAGTCAGCACAAACCTCCCATGTTTGATGGAGAAAAATTTGACTATTGGAAAGATAGACTAGAAAGTTTCTTTCTAGGATTTGATGCTGATCTTTGGGACTTAGTTATTGATGGATATGTTCATCCCACTGATGGGAATGGCAAGAAAGTTGACAGAAAATCAATGACTGAAGTGAAAAAGAAGGAATTCAGAAATCACCACAAGGCTAGAACTATCTTGCTAAATGCTATATCTCATACTGAGTATGAGAAAATAACCAACAGAGAAACTGCCTTTGATATATTTGAATCCCTGAAGATGACTCATGAAGGGAACTCTCAAGTTAAAGAAACCAAGGCTCTGGCGCTGATCCAGAAGTATGAAGCTTTCAAAATGGAAGAATCTGAATCTATTGAAGCCATGTTTTCCAGATTCCAGATTTTCACTGCTAGCCTAAAGGTTCTGGGCAAGGGTTACTCTACAGTAGATCATGTCAAGAAAATAATCAGAAGCTTGCCAACCAGATGGAGGCCCATGGTCACTGCTCTGAAGCTGGCAAAGGATCTGAACAAGATTACGCTGGAGGAACTAATCAGTTCTCTGAGGAGTCATGAGATTGAACTAGAGGAAGATGAGCCTCTAAAGAAAGGTAAGTCAATTGCTTTAAAATCTAATAAACATGTTAAAGCATTGCAGGTAATAGAAGAAAGCTCTGAAGAGTCTACTTCTGAAGATGAAGAAGAACTATCCTTGCTGTCCATAAGAATCAACAAACTCTGGAAGAATAAGCAAAGGAAGTTCAAGAACTTCAGAAAACCAGATCAACACAAAGAATCTTCTAGACATAGAAGATCTGGAGAACACTCTGGATATAGAAGATCTGGAGAATCCTCTGGACACAGACGATCTGGAAAAAGAGAGGTTGTTTGCTATGAATGCAAAGAACCTGGGCACTACAAGAGTGAATGTCCAAAGCTTCAGAAGGAGAACCCAAAGAGAAAGTCAGATCACAAAAATAAAGTTCTGATGGCTACCTGGGATGACTCAGATGCATCTGATTCGTCATTAGAGTCAGAAGGGGAATGTGCTAATGTAGCATTCATGGCTGACATTGAAGACAATGCTGATTCATCTGGATCAGAATCAGAATCTGATTCTGAGGAGGTATTTGCTGAACTTTCTAGACAAGAACTTCTTGAAAGTCTATCTGATATTCTTGAAAACTATAGCAAAGTTAAACTCAAATACAAAACACTTCTAAAGCATATTGAATTTAAGAGTAACAAGTTTGAATCAAAAATAACTGAGCTAAAAGTTGAAAATATTCAATTGAAAAATAATTTAGAATCTGCTCAACTAAACTCTGATTCAAAGTCTGAACCATGCTCTAAAAATATTTTACAAGAGTATGACTATAGTTTCAGGAAGTTTCTAACTAAAAGCCTAGATAGAAGCAAAATGGCTTCAATGATCTATGGTATTAGCAGAAACTATAGAAAAGGTGTTGGATATAAATCTTTCTCTTATGAAGATTCAAATCCAAAATCTGTTGATAAACTGGATATCAAGTATCCTCCTTTATATTCTCAGTTTACATTTGGTCACTTAAATGATATTAAACACACAAGTTCTAATCAGAATAAACCTGTGTTTAATAAATCTAAAGCTAATCAGAACAAGTCTTATGTTGAAAGACAGAAGTTCAGAAAAAGCTTTAAGGCAACTAACCAAAAAGGACCCAAGAAAATCTGGGTACCTAAGGATAAGATAATCTATGTTGCAGACATCCTTAGCAGCAAAGTCAAGACTCCAGTCATGGTACCTGGACTCTGGATGCTCACGACATATGACGGGAAAAAAGTCTATGTTCCAAAGTCTGGAGCTTAGATCTGGAGGAGATGTCAAGTTTGGAGGGAATCAGAAGGGCAAGATAATTGGCTCTGGAACCATAGGCAATGGTAAACTTCCTTCCATAACTAATGTCTTGCTTGTTGAAGGATTAGCTCATAATCTATTGTCCATAAGTCAATTAAATGACAATGGTTATGACATAATCTTTAATCAAAAGTGTTGCAAAGCTGTTAGTCAAAAGGATGACTCAATCCTCTTTAATGTTAAAAGGAAAAACAAAATTTATAAAATTAGTCTTTCAGAACTTAAGGTTCAGAATCTTAAATGCCTTATGTCTGTAAATGAGGAGCAATGGGTCTGGCACAGAAGATTGGGTCATATTAATATGAGACGTATATCTCAGATTAATAAGCTTAATCTGGTCAGAGGACTTCCTAATCTGAAGTTCAACTCAGATGCTCTTTGTGAAGCATGTCAGAAAGGAAAATTTTCAAAATCATCTTTCAAATCCAAAAATGTTGTTTCAACTTCAAAACCTTTAGAGTTACTTCACATTGATCTGTTTGGACCAGTGAAAACTCCATCCATCAGAGGCAAGAAGTATGGATTAGTCATTGTTGATGATTACAGCAGATGGACATGGGTAAAATTCCTAAAACACAAGGATGAGTCACATTATGTGTTCTTTGACTTCTGCAAACAAGTCCAAACTGAAAAAGATTTCAAAATTGTTAAAGTCAGAAGTGATCATGGTGGTGAATTTGAAAACAAACATTTTGAACAATATTTTAATGAAAATGGCATTGCTCATGATTTCTCCTGTCCTAGAACTCCACAACAGAATGGAGTTGTAGAGAGGAAAAATAGAACATTGCAAGAGATGGCCAGAACCATGATCAATGAGACTAACATGGCAAAACATTTTTGGGCAAAAGCAATTAACACAGCATGTTACATTCAGAACAGAGTGTCTATTAGACCTCTTTTGGAAAAGACTCCTTATGAATTGTGGAGGAATAGAAAGCCAAACATTTCTTATTTCCATCCTTTTCGATGTATTTGTTTTATGCTGAACACTAAAGAGAATCTTAACAAGTTTGATTCTAAAGCACAAAAGTGTTTCATGCTTGGATATTCTGAACGCTCTAAAGGCTATAGAGTATACAATACTGAGACACAGATTGTGGAGGAATCTATACATGTTAGATTTGATGATAAGCTTGGTAATCAAAAGCCAAAGCAGCTTGAAAACTCTGCAGATGGAGAAGTTATTCTCACAGAATCTGAGAAACCAGAGGTAGAGAAAGCTCAAGAAGTAGCTACGCCAGATGGAACTCCATTGGCTGCTCAGATAAATAACATGAACATTTCTGAAGAACCAACAGTTAAAGGATCATCCATAATCAAAGCTTCTCATCCAGAAGAAATGATTATTGGGAAGAAAGATGACCCTATAAGAACAAGGTCGTTTATCAGATCATCTGGAACATCACTTCTTGGGTTGGTGTCTATTATTGAACCAACATCTGTGGATGAGGCTCTGAGTGATAATGATTGGATACTTGCAATGCAAGATGAGCTAAATCAATTTACAAGAAATGATGTGTGGGATCTGGTTCCAAGACCAAAAGGTTTCAACATTATTGGAACAAAGTGGGTATTCAGAAATAAACTTAATGAGCAAGGAGAAATTGTTAGGAACAAAGAAAGGTTAGTAGCACAAGGTTACAGTCAACAAGAAGGAATTGATTACACTGAAACTTATGCTCCAGTGGCAAGGTTAGAATCTATACGCCTTCTTATTTCATTTGCTGCACAACATAACATCACTCTATATCAGATGGATGATAATAGTGCCTTCTTAAATGGTATTATAGAAGAATAAGTTTATGTCCATCAACCTCCTGGTTTTGAAAGTGATAAATTTCCAGATCATGTTTTCAAACTCAAAAAATCTCTTTATGGTTTGAAACAAGCTCCTAGAGCTTGGTATGAAAGATTAAGTAATTTTCTTCTGGAAAAGAACTTTATTAGAGGCAAAGTGGACACAACTCTTTTCTCTAAAACATTTAAGAAAGATTTACTAGTTTGTCAAATTTATGTGGATGATATTATTTTTGGATCTACCAATATTATGCTGGGAAAGGAGTTTGCTTTGTCTATGCAGGCTGAATTTGAAATGAGCATGATGGGAGAACTTAGATTCTTTCTGGGAATCCAAGTAAATCAGACTCCAGAATGCACATATATTCACCAGACTAAATATGTCAAAGAGCTTCTGAAGAAATTCAATCTGAATGAAAGCAAATTGGCAAATACTCCAATGCATCCTACAAGCACACTTGGTAAGGAAGAGGTAAGTAATAAAGTTGATCAAAAACTTTACAGAGGTATGATTGGATCTCTCTTATATTTGACTGCTTCAAGACCTGGTATTTTATTCAGTGTTTGTCTGTGTGCTAGATTCCAATCAGATCCTAGAGAATCTCACTTAACAGCTGTTAAGAGGATTCTAAGGTATCTGAAAGATACTACTAATGTGGGTCTGTGTTACAGAAGATCTGATGAGTATAAATTAGTTGGATCCTGTGATGCTGACTATGCTGGAGACAAAGTAGAGCGTAAAAGTACTTCTGGAAGCTGTCAATTTCTTGGAAGTCATCTGATCTCATGGTTCAACAAGAAGCAACCCACAATTTCACTTTCAACAACAGAGGCAGAATATATTGCTGCTGCTAGTTGTAGCACCCAGATGCTCTAGATGAAAAGTCAACTGGAAGATTATCAAATTTTTGAGAGTAACATTTCTATCTTCTGTGATAATACTTCTGCTATATGCTTATCTAAAAACCCCATTTTACACTCTAAAGCTAAGCATATAGAGATTAAACATCATTTCATCAGAGACTATGTTCAGAAGGGAATTATCAATTTAAACTTTGTGGATACAGATCATCAGTGGGCTGATATCTTTACAAAACCCCTTGCTGAAGATAAATTTAAATTTATTCTAAAAAATATAAGTATGGACTTCTGTCTAGAATAAAATATTCATCAGATGCAATTTTCTATCAGATGATAAATGTCTAAAATCTGAAGTATTTCTTCTTTTCAATTTTATGTTTACTTATTTGTGTGTAAATCTGAACTAACAAGGCTCAGAGGATCTGAATGTTGCCAAACGTTTCATTTCTCAAAGAGTTTCAAAGGCACATGCAAGCAAACACGTGTAGCTCAGAATCTGGAAAGGTAGAGTGCACCATACTGAATTGACGTTTGAGGTATTGATTTGAAAATCCAAAATCTCTTGATTTTCCCCCTTCTGCCAGAATCTTAAATGCTTGATATGATTTTATTCTTTGCATTAATTGCTTGATATGATTATGTTTCACTTCATTCAATGCTTATGTGTACGCATGAGATCTTGTGTCTTTTTGCATGCCTTAAATTGCTCTATATATTCTCACAACACTTCACAAATCACACTTTACACTCTTTACACTTCTCATATGCATTTTTGTCTTCTCTATTGTTTCCATCTCATTTCAAAACCCAAAACCTCTCGTAAACCCAAACGCATCTCAAGAACATCAATGGCTTCATCATCTTCAACATCTGCTCAAATGCAAACCTCAACTGCTGCTGCATCATCTCCAAATGTTGCTGCTTCATCTCCAACTACTGTTGTTTACAAGGAACCAGTGAGAACTATTCTCACTCCAATCAAGGATCTTGAGGTTCTGTGTGAGAACTTTGTGGATTTTGAATCCATTAAAGAAAATGGTTTTGATCTCTACCCAACCATCAAAACTCAGAACTGGGAAAAGTATTTTGACAGGATGATGGGTCTTATTTATCCAACATTGGTGAAGGAGTTCTGGATACACGCTCAAGTTTGCCCTAAGTTCATTCATTATTCTGTTCTTGGAAAGGAAATTGTTATCACTGAGAAGTTAATCAGACAACTGATTGAGTATAAGGAAACTGATGGAATCACAAGTATGGCTACTGCTCGTGTGGACTTGGCTGACATTTTTCAAGAAGTTTGTGTTTTTGGGGAACCATCTAACAAAGTCAGAGATCTGAAGCCTGTTTATAGAATATGGGCTAAGATTTTCATGAGTTCTATCTTTCACAGAAAATCTTCAAACTCTCTAGATTATTCCAACTCAGAACAAATGTACTTCATGTTCTGTATGTGTAAAGGCAAGAAGGTGGATTTGCCTTATCTTCTGTTCAGTCATCTTCTGAATCATATAAAGGAAACAAGAGAAGAAGTAAGGGTTAAGGCTGGAAAGATCAGAAATTGGATCCCTATGGGAAGACTGATATCAGACATTCTAATAGAGAATGGTCTTGTGAAACATCTGACTGATGCTGGAGTGACAAATGATCTGTCTTATATTGTAGGATCTATCATCAATGGGAACACTCTGAAAAGGATGAAGGTTATTTCAGAGCTTGCAGGCAAACCCAAGAAGTTTAATTCTGAAGAAGTCAGCAGAAGGAGAATTCATTTAGTAGATTTTCCTATGTTTAGTGTTGATGAACCTAGGAACATCATTCTAACATTCATTGTTGATTGTTTAAAGAATGGTATCCCTCTACCTGCCAACATAGTTCAGAAGAAAGGAGAAGTATTGCCAAATCTTCTGAGAGAAAGGCGCAAGAAGAGGAAAGCTGAGGAAGGATCTGTTGCACAACCTAAGAGGAAAGCCTCTGATGCTGCTGACAAGCCTGAGAAGGACAAGAAGCAGAAGGAAAATCCTCCAGAAGCTAGCTTGGAGGAAATAAAAGAAACAACTCAACAGGTATTAACATCTGATCCCAAACCTTCTGCCCCTTCACCCTCACCTTCACCTCCACCATCTCCTCCTCAACCATCTGAACCTCAATCATCTGAACTCATTTCATCTCCTCATACATATTCTCAACCATCTTCTGTTCAACAACCATATGAACCCCCTCTACATAAATCTTCTGAACAACAGCCCCTCAACAAACACAATCTGAACCACCACAACAACCATCTTCTGAACCACAAAAACAATCTGAACCACTCTCTTCTACTCAACCACCAGAAGAACCAACCATCCCAAATCCTGAACCCTCTATCCCACAATAATCTGAAGACATTCTTGATGTGCAACCCATTGCAACCATGTATGTCTTATCTTCCACTTCATGTCATTCAACTGAATCATCTGATTCTGATGAATCTGAAGTCCCCTCACCAACTAGCTTACAAATTCCCGATCCTTATAAACCACTACCATCTGACCTACCTACTTCTGAACACCCTCTTTGCTTCAAATTTAACTTCACAGATTTTATACCACCCTCATCTGATGTTGTCACATCAATACCATATGATGGTGACACCTCTACTCCTCAACTCACCATACCACAAACATCCATACCACAACCATCTGAACCACAACCGTCCATACCCCAACCATATGAATAACCACCATCTGAACAACCACCATCTGAACAACCATCATCTGATCACCCACCTCTTGAACAAAACCAAACACCTCCTGAACCATCACAAAAAGTCACCATAGAAGACTTTCTGAACCCCAAACCCAGATCAGATGTTTCTACTCTGTTCAAGAATTTCAAGAAGGAAATGTGTATGGGGATTGCGTCTGTAGAAAAAGAGTGCACGGCTAGTATGGATCCTGCTGAATCTGAAGCTTCTTGGAACAAATTCATCTCAAAGTTCAACTCTGCTGCATCTGATCTCAGAACACTTTGTGCTGATGATGCAAAGGAAAAGTTTGCTGAAATGGTCAGACAGACTCTGCTAAGCATTCTCACAACCCCAGTGCTTCTTCTGGAAGATGCTCCTGCTGAAGATACTGCAATGATAGAAGATACTCCTGCATCTGACATGGAGATTGATCATCCTATGGCAACTGCATCTGTTTCTGAACCCTCTGCATCTGAGATGAAGACTGAGACTCCAGATGTTGTCCAAGAAGTCAAGGAAATTAGATCATGGATGATAAAACAGGAATAGAATACTAAAGAGATCAAGACTTGGATGTCCAAGCAAGAAGAGTCCACTGCTAAGATTACTGATCTTCTGACCTTGATTGCTTCTCGCTAGCCCTAGTTTTCTTTTCCATGTTTTTGCATTCTTGTTTTGCACTTGTTTTCTATTTTTTTTCTATCATCTGTTGTATGAACATCTTATCTTTTTGTTCTGGTTGAATCTGAATGAATCTGGCTGTTATGTTTTTCATTTATGTGTTGTGTTTTCTCTTCTTCTGTTATCTCTTCTGTCTTTTTTAAATTCTTTTTGATTATGACAAAAAGGGGGAGAAAGAGAATTTGATTGTTCAATCCATAAGCAATACTAAAATGAAATTCAGACATTGTATTAATCTAACATTGAATCTTAAGACTTTCAGATCTTATTATTTTATCTGACAAAAATGATCTGAAGTTACCTTGAGAATTACCCAACCAGGCTCTGATCCTTGAAGCAAATTTGACTCTGATTCTGGAAGATACACCAGACTCTTCATTTTGAAAGAAATCATGAGACTCTAATTATGGAAAGCATCCAAGCTCTAATTCTTTCCTTCAACAACAATTTCTACCAGGTTCTGAAATATACTCAAGCAAAAAGGGAAGTGTTTTCTTCTATTAGAGTATTCATTTCAAGGGGAGATTCTTAATCTCATGGGGAGTTATATATTTTACTTCTCTTTATTGAACAAAATTCCCTATGTTTTGTCATCATCAAAAAGGGGGAGATTGTTAGAACACAGATTGGTGTCTCTTATATCTCTATGTTTTGATGATAACTCTTATGGAATTTTGTATTAAGAAAATATATATACTCTAAAATTTGTTCAAGTATTATTGTTTCAGGTATTAAGTTAAAAACTCTTAAAGAAGCAAAATACATAAGTACAAGAAACTATGCAAGGCTCTGAAGCATCAGATGCAAGACTATCAGAAGATTCTGAAGCGCTGCCAGAAGGATCTGAAGCAGAAGCTACAGAATGATCTGAAGTGTTAATGAAAGAAGTGTACAAAGAGTTGAAATCTTTGTTCTAATCAGACTCTGAAGTTCTTTTCACTACAAGAACAGAGGCTTTGATAATCAGACTCTTATCATTAATATTCACGCTCAAGCACATACTGCTGCATACTCTGATGAAGACTCTGATCAAGATTGAGACTCTGATATATTAAGATCTGATCATCTATCAACACTCTGAACATCTCAGTCATTTTAGCTCTGATCATCTTAAAGTATTTCACTCCTTAAGCTTGCTACAAATTCTGAAGTGCAGATTATGAAGACTTCATCCTGAAGGAAGCTTGTTGAAGAAGCTGTAAACTTGATTGGACGTGGTGCTACTTCCAAAGTAACTAACGGCTATTTTGTCCAAAGAAGTGACGTGGTGAAAATCCCAAGGCTTCTACAACCATACTTTTCCTGCAGAAAGCATATCTCTGCCCATAATTTTTGGTAATGAAAAGTCTTATATTCTAATATTATATTCAGCTGCACATCACTCAAAGCTATTGGAAAAGCTATAAAAGGAGAACTTCTACAACATTTTGAAGCTGCTAATTTCCTGCTCATCACTTGCTCATTGCTAGTTCACTCAGAAAGAAATATTCTTAAACGCTTGATTCATCAAAGTGAAAATCTCACAAAGATCATATTCATTTGATATTTCATAAAACTGTATAGTTTTAGTTGTACTTAATCTTAAGTGTAAATATCACAGTTGTGATACAGCTTATTAGAAGCATTCAAACACTTGTTAGTTTACATTAATTTGTAAAGAGTTCCTTAAGAAGACCAAGGTTGGTCAGTAGTTCTTGAGAAGACTAAGACAATTGTTCTTAGTGCTTACTATTGTAATTAGTTGATTAATAGTGGATTAAGTCCTTATGGAGAAAGGTAAATCATCTTTGATAAGGTGGACTGGAGTAGTTGAGTTCAACGAACCAGGATAAAAATCTTGAGTTGTTTTTATTGCCATATTTCTTAAAACTCTTATTCAACCCTCCCTTCTAAGTTTTTTTCTCACCTTTAGTTTTTAGGTAACACATTCAGTGATGACCCAGTATCAACTAAAACTCGGGAGAAAATAACATCCACACACTCCACAGAGATGTGTAAAGCCTTATTATGATTCTTACCCTCAGGGGGTAATTATCCGTCATTGAAACTTAGAATATGTCTAGAAGTTATGTTTCTTACTACCTCTTCAAATTGCACCACAAATATTTCTTAAGGCACATGAGCAGCCTTCAAGAATTTCAGCAACGCCTCTTGGTGAGCTTTTGAACACATCAGCTGTGATAACATGGAGATTTTTAAAGGAGTTTGGTTGAGCTGATCAACCACTTTATAATCGCTTTTCTGTATAATCCTCAGAAACTCTTCCGCTTCTTCATTAGAAACAATTTCCTGCTTGGAAGACTGCCCCTGTTCAGCGGTAACTTGCTTCACAACATCTTTGCTAGCAGTACCATGGTTGTTACCCGTCGGTGGTGTTGGCGCAAAAATTCTACCACTTTTGGTGACGCCACCAGCCCCAACGATGTTTTCTACTACCTTCTTCTCTTCTAGGATATCTTCTTCTCCAACCTTCTGCCCATTAAGAAAGACAACTTGAACTTTTGTGCTCTCGTAAGGAAATGGAGTTGGAGTTGAAATAACAAGTTGGTTCATCGAAGGTGGAGACATGGGTATTTCAATCGGATCGTAAGTGAAATTCTGGCAAGCACACAATTCATGTTATCAGGGATGTTATGACATCCAATGTAACACAGACTACTGGACTTACTACTAAGCTGTAAATGGAAAGCAGTAAATAACACAAGTAATTGTTCACCCAGTTCAGTGTCAACCACACCTACATCTAGGGGCTACCCAGCCAGGGAGGAAATTCACTATCAGTAGAATTAATTCAGAGTCAAACAACCCGTTTGCACTCTTCACTTAAGACCTACCCAATGACACTTCAGCCTAGAGACCACTAGACCAGAGTTTCCCACTCACTCCCCCTCAATCACCGCAGTGATATAAACCAATTCACAATTAAGATATAAAGACACACTTCAAACACACCTTGATCTTGCTTCACAGCTTTGATCAAGTGACACAATCCTCTTGCTTAAAAGCTTTGAGTGGCACAATGAACACAACAGTTCATACACACTAAACCAATGCAATTATACAGCTGACAATTACTTGGCACACAAGTATCCTAAGACACACGTGAAGAACCAAAATTGTTCACTCACACAATCCACGTGAAAAACAACCTCTTCACTCACAAGACACACTCTCCAGTCTCTCTTCAGAAGCTCTGCCCTATTAGGAATGATCCTTCTGTTATTTATAGCAACAGAATTGCTTTGGGCCTTGATGGAGAAACTAGGTTTATCCAAGATAAACCTCTCTTCATGAAGCTGCGCACTTATCGTTAGGTCAGGAGTCTTCTATGTTATGCCTGTTATGTCACCTAAGATAATTATGCTTCCTAAATTGTTTCCTGAAGTATAGCCTGAGCTAATAACAGAAAAACAAACCCTGCGCATCCTGATGTCATACACTTGATGTCATAACATTCATTCATGACATTCATCTTCACTTACTCTTAACTCTCCCTGCATAACACTCTTCATGTATGTCATAACATCAGTTATGACATTCATACATACATTAATGTTTTGCCATAAAATGCATCCAATCAAAGGCATCTACAAACTCCCCCTTTGGCAAATGTTTGGCTAAAACACTCTGTTACAGTATCAAAGATTAGAACAGAGATTATAAGCAGCAAAAGTCTAACATATCATGCATGAAAGCTACTAGCTACACACTATCAATGTTGTCTACACACACTCACACTGTTAGCTCTCAGGATCAACCTTTTCACACATAATCATCTGTTAGTCAGCACTACAGATGTCACAATATGTTGAGTAACATTTTGGGTTACTCCCCCTCAACTGATGCACAACACATCAGTGCACACAACATGCAGCCAACCTGCAGTCACATAGATTCATCCAGCCTGCTCTGGATCATGGATGTCATGACATTCAGGATGACATCCTGAAGTACACAATCACCTGTGAAGCATAACATCCTATGTTACTCCCTCTGAAGCAATGCACAACCACATACATTATGCAAACACCCTGCAGATACACACCCTACTAGCATCTACAATACTACTAGGTTCCATCAAGGAACACACACACTACTCACATACATTCCTACACTCATTAGGAACTCCCACACCACTTGTAGCAGCACCTGTAACACACCTGCAACACACTTGTAGCAGCAATTCAGCCAAGTCTTCCACCTGTGCAAGATACAAAGATACTCTAACCTGCTGTCACTACCTGCTGTTATCTAACAACACTATCTCCCCCTTTTTAGCCACAAATTAAGATCAAACTAATAAAATAGTATGGATCATAATGAGTAACATTACACGTGTTTGGGGTCATTACAAACAAAACTGCTCATGGAGAGCATCACAAGTTCATGCTGTTACAAAAGTCAAAACAAAAACAATGAAATAATCAAACCAGCAGCACACCATTTTCATCTCAGCAACCAGCAACCTTATCATCCTACTTCTTCTTCAGCAGAGCTGGAACCAATGTCATGAGCATCGGTTGAGACATCCTTGTCACAGTCAGCAGAATCTTCACCTGACATAGCTACACCATCAGCAGTATCTCTTTCTAGACTTTGAATAACTGATTCTAACTTGATCTTTCGTGCAGTTGCCATCCTGATGGTTTCTCCTAATTCCCTACATGTTTCCTTTAATTTTGCAATTACCAATCTTTTAGAGATCTTGGCCCTCTCACTAGAAGTGAAAGCCATATCTGGCACATGTCTTCCTTCAAATAGTTTAAAGTGAAGGGACAGTGCAGGTTCCCTTTTGCTGGCAATATCACTTGAATTCAGGATTCCAGGGTATTGATTGAGTATGATCTCACAGATGAGGGAAGGGAAAGAAATGGGAAGCTTGATAGCACTGGTTGTGAAGTGCTTTGGTACCTATGGCATGAATGATCTTGCCAAGGCCAACTGCAATGGTGGAAGTATGGTTGGTAGGCACCCAATTTGTTGCGCCAATTCTATGAAGAATGGCATACTTTACACTTAGCAGTGTTGCAGATAACTCTCCGTTGGAAGGCCATGTTTTAACTTGATTTGTAGTGATGATCTTGCAAACCTAGTTGTCTGAAGCAACCAATTCAGTCTCACCATCATTTGCTTGCCCTAGATATATGTTGATCACATCAGGAGAGAATTGCACACACTTTCCTCTAATAAACACTTTCATGAACTCCTTGTTGTTTCTATTCGAGATTGAGTCAGATATGTTCACAAGGAACTCCTTTACCAGACCTTCGTAGCACTGGGAAATTCCAGTGACTATCTTGAGCAGTCCAGCTTTATTGATCAGATCCATTACCTCCTTGATCTCTAAGGCATCCTTCCCCAGTTCTCTCTCAAGGGCTATCCTCCTTTGGTAGACATATCTCCATTTTGTCACACTGTGAATAGTATGGAAAGAGATATTGTCTAGAGGGGCTGCTGACATAGGGTTAAGAGTTTTGTTGCCTGATGATTTCTTTACATGAAAAATGTTAGGAGCATCTTTCACAACATCCCTATCAAAATCAGAGTTACTATCAGTAACTTTCCTTTTCTTGGATGCAGCTGATACCTTGCTCCAAGGTTTGGAGGGTCCAACAGGAGTTCTTTTTCTCTGACTTTTGGAATGATTTCCTTCAAGTACAACGTTTCCTTTCTTGGTCACTAGTTTCCTGGCTATACCAGGAGCAACATTCTTGATGAGTTCATCATTTGATGATACATCTACAACATGATCACTATTTCCAGTAGCTTCATTCATCTCTTCCTCATTATTAGTGCTCTTGGTTTCACCATTATTTTGGCCATCCTCTTGACCTTCCTCCTGTACCTCATAGCTAGCAAGATTTTCTAGTTTCTCTGTGTTAGGGTTAATCTTGACAGAGGAAAACTCAGAATAATCCTCATGATTCTCATTAGAGATTGGGGATGGATCAACCCTAGATAGAGGAATGGTGATTCCATGTACATTATGACCTTCATGGAGGATTTTGGAAACTAGTTCATCGACATACCTGTTATCGTAGGTAGAGTCCTCCATTCTATTATAGCTGTCCAAGGATGGTTCAAGATTCTAACCTTCTTGGTCTACATGCGAAGGAGCTGAAGTTTGGGCTTCACTAACTCTTCCAAAGGCCATGCTTAGAGGAATGACATCCAAGATATCCTCCAGGGAAATGCTCTTGTATTGAGCACAGTTATGCTTGATAGGGATGGATGTTTGAGACATTGTTGTTGACTTTGGCTGTGGAATCAGGGGTTTTCTGTGGTGGTTGTATGAGGCATGCAAGGAGACAAATTTGTATGAGCAACCACAGTGGCACTCTGAGAGTATAAAGGGGCTAGAAGGGTTTGCTTGCAGAGTGGAGGGAACTTAATATTTTGACCAATCAGAATATGATTAATTTTCAAAATATAATTCCCTATTAATTGCTATAATCTCTTACTACACCACCTTTCCAAACTGCTTCTTTCTTTTTCACTTAGGGTAGTCTGGTGATCCCTTGTGAAACTATTAGCCCTTTAAATGTCAGAGTCCTTAAGCTCTACACTATCTCTTCTAGAGTGAAGTTGGTCATCACTATACACTGTTCTGTTACAAAGAATTGAGTTCATAGTGATGTTACACTGAATGTCACAATATAATGTCATAACATTCTGAGTGACACTGATCTCTTGATTCTGGCAATTTTCATGGTCTCCACCAAATTCCAATATAGCAGGTCCAGATTTCTGTGTTGTCCCTTCTTTGGATAAGCTATCTTGGCTAGCCTGCTGTTGCATCCTAATTTTTGACTCTAAGATCCCGCATATTTTTGCATCATCGGTATAGTTTATCATCTCTTACATTTTTCATAATATCCAATTTATCAGCTGAAATAAACTTTTTAGGCAGTTTAAGTCGTTTTAGCGGATAAAATTTATTTCAAAATTTGACAAAACGCTGTATTTTTCCGAATCGTGTATTTTTTGCTGATCACTTTCGTGTATTCATTTTATTTTTTCGAGCACTTCGATACCGGTCCAATTTTTTTTCGTTTTTTTACCGTTTTTATTTATACTTTTAAATAATATATTTTTTAATTAATCAATTTTTTTTAGTTAATACCCTTTCTTATTTTATATTTAATTTTTAATTTTTGAGTTTTAATTTTAATTTTTAATTTTAATTATTTTTTAGAAACTTGTCAAATAAGTCTCATAAATTACTTACTTTTTAGAAACTTGTCAAATAAGTCTCATAAATTACTTACTTTTTAGAAACTTGTCAAATAAGTCTCATAAATTACTTACTTTTTAGAAACTTGTCAAATAAGTCTCATAAATTACTTACTTTTTAGAAACTTGTCAAATAAGTCTCATTAAATTATTTACTTTTTAGAAACTTGTCAAATAAGTCTCATAAATTACTTACTTTTTAGAAACTTGTCAAATAAGTCTCATTAAATTATTTACTTTTTAGAAACTTGTCAAATAAGTCTCATACACTCTTCTTTCTTTTTCAACCTATATAAAGGAAGCAACCACACCATAAAATCTGACACTTCATGCTCTTTTCCTTATCACACTTCCACATAAACTAAAAACTCATTATCCACCATATTCTATCATCACTCTTTCATACACAATATCTTCTATGATATGAATAACTCACCTTCATTTTTTCAATAATAAACCACCACCTACATTTCTTTTTCTTCATGCTACCTCTAACCTCACATAAAATATCATCCTCCAAGTAGACACAATACTCCCTCATCTAATCTTTATCAGGTTTTTTTTTTCTTCTTTTCTTTTACTTTATTCATTTATTTAGTTTATTTTAATTTGTAAAATATTTGGAAAGACAAAAAGGGATTTTTAATTATTTATCTTTTATTAGTTAATTGTTAAATATTTAAAAATGCAAAAATATATGTTGTAATTATTAATTAATTTAAATATTTGTATTTAATTTGATTAATTAAATTATTAGTTAATCTTGTTAAATATTTATATTTAAATTGATTAATAATTTTGTTGGTTGCCTGATTCTATTTGTGACTGATTTTCTTCCATGTACATGTTACTTTACTTCTATTCCTTGTTGACCTAATCCAAAGGAAGGGACTGTGTGTTGACTTATTGCTTACCTGTCTTAGTTGTTCTTGGTTCTTAGAACCTAACAAATCGTAGTTTCACGAACTAAGGACGCTCTGATTTCTCAAGTCCCTCTTGAGGATACGTAGGCACAAGATGCAATTTCTTGGCGAGCTCACTAACCACTAACTTCCTGTTACCTTTCTCAATTTAGTTTAGAGTCGTCGTGCTCACTTTTAACGTCCCGCCGTGGACATCCTTTCCCTTTATCCTAACCTTAGGATTTGAGTCGCCGTACTCATGTTTAGCGTCCCGCCGTGGACATTCTCTACCATAACAATCTCAACTTAGATTCAGGAGTCGCCGCACTCCATGTAAGTACTTCCCTATTAATGCTTACATCCCCTTGGAACCTTGACCACAGTCAAGAGTTCCTCCCCCCTAGATAGGGGAACTACGGTTGCTCTGATTCCATTTCCGTCAAGATACGTAGGCACAAGATGCGATGTCTTCGCGAGCATACTTTACATACTTTACAAACTTTATACATACTTTATACTTTATATCTTTACCCCTAGCACTTTTCCTTTAGCAAGCAAACTTTAGCAAACACAAATATTAACAAGAGGTTCCTATAGAGTACTACAGATGTTTAGGATGTGAAATACCTACCCTAGGCATAACCAACCCCCGAACCTTTAGATCTCTCTTTGCTTAGCTTTAAGCCTTGCTTTTTGCTTTGCACTTTTATAGGTTTTTCTTTCTTTAAACCTTTCCTTTTTGGATAAATTAAAGTCCGGTTGTGAATTTAAGAATTAAGATTCAAGTTAATCAATAGCTTGGTATCACAATTCTCACCGCAACACCTGCTAATCTGATATTTACCATATCCGGTTGACTTTGAAGTTCCTCTTACTGCTGTCTTAGATATGGTCTTTTCTAATTTTTGAATGTGTCTGCCTTTCTCCAACCATCTTTGATCCTTCTTTTCTTCATTGAATAAGACATTGAGGTTACTTCTGGGCTCCCATAGGTAGCAGTTGTTCTTGGCTCTGTGCCCTCTCATGACTTCCTTATCTTCTTTATTGGTAACAACATATATCTCCTTAGTGAATTTAACATTAAATCCTTGGTCACAAAGCTGACTGATACTGATAAGATTAATAGTTAGTACTTTAACCAACATAACATTATCCAGCTTTGGAACACTAGGATACTCTAGCTGTCCAACACCTTTGATTTCTCCTCTAGCTCCATCACCAAATGTTACATGACTTCAGGAATGAGGTTTGATATTTACCAAAAGGCTCTCCATTCCAGTCATGTGTCTAGAGCAGCCACTGTCAAAATACCAATCTTCTTTGGTTGGCATTCTAAGAAAGGTATGAGCTACTAGAGCAACCTCCTTGGCAACCCATTGTTGCTTCTTGACAGGAACTTCCTTCTTGGGTCTAGCATGATGTTGTTTCTTGACATGAGCACTCAGTTTGGATTTGCCTTGATAAGGATGACTTGGAAAACCATGTAACCTGAAGCAGAGGGGTTTAATGTGCCCAAGTTTTCCATAATAGTAACACCTATACCCTTGGAATTTGTTCTTGGTCTGGTGCCAACTTTTGTTCCTTTGATGTTGTAACATTGCGGTGACATCCATGTTGACCTCTGATTCTCAGTCTTTGGCTTCTTGAACCTCAAGATGGGTTTCTGTTCACCAACAAATCCTAGTCCAGACATGTTGCCTGCTGTCTGACCACTCTGTAGAATTTTTTCTAGAGTGTTAGTCCCAAGGTTCAGAATCCTTATGGATTTGGACATTTGGTCAAGATTAGATTTCAACAAGCTGGCTTCACTTTTGAGAGACTCTATTGTTGCAAGATGCTCCATCTTCTCAGCCTCTAACTCCCTTATGAGTTTCTTCTATTGCTCTCCTTGCTGATATAATTCTCCACTTCTGTTGCACAACTTCTTATATGAATCAACAAGTTCATCATAAGTCAGCTCATCTTCACTTGAGACACCATTAGATATACATACGCTGTTCAGAGCAGTGACATGTTTTGCAGACTCATCTTCTGATCCACTCTTAGAATCTCCACCAAACCAAGTGACTGCTAATCCCTTCTTTTGCTTCTTGAGATAGGTGGGACACTCAGTTTTAATGTGACCATAACCCTCACATTCATAATACTGAACTCCTTTGCCTTGGTTAGATGTATCTTCAGATTTTTCCCTTCTGTTGGTTTCAGAGGAGTTGTTCTTGACATAAGGCTTAGATTTATGGTCTATTCTTTTAATCAGTTTGTTGAATTGTCTACCAAGCAAGGCAATTGCTTCTGACAAATTCTCCTCATTGTCTTCCTCTGAGTCATCTGCAGTGTTTGAAACAAGTACTAAGCTTTTGTTCTTTTTCTCCATAGCTTGATCACTTATTCCCATCTCAAAGGTTTGGAGAGAACCAATGAGTTCATCCACCTTCATATTGCATATATCTTGAGCTTCTTCAATGACAGTGACTTTCATGGAAAACCTTTTAGGCAAAGATCTGAGGGTTTTCCTCACAAGCTTTTCTTCAGACATCTTTTCTCCCAAGGATCCTGAGGTGTTTGCAATATCAAGAATATTCATGTAGAAGTCATGAATAGTCTCATCCTCCGTCATTCTCAGACTTTCAAACTTGGTGGTCAGCATTTGTAATCTTGACATCTTGACTTTAGAGGTTCCCTCATGAGTTGTTTTGAGAGTATCCCAAACCTCTTTAGCCAGCTCACAATGATGCACCAGTCTGAAAATGTTCTTGTCTATACCATTGAATAATGCATTCAAAGCTTTAGAATTCTCAAGAGCCAAGGCTTCTTGCTCTTTGTTCCATTCTTCTTCAGGTATAAGCATAAACAATCCATCTTTATCAGTCTTTACTGGATGTCTAAAGACTTTAAGAAGGCAATTATCCTAGGTTTACAGCTCTCCTGAGTTTGCAACTCTCCATGCCTTACTGTCTAAAGACTTTAAGAAGGCAATCATCCTAGGTTTCCGATAGTCATAATTAGAGCCATCCAGAATTGGTGGTCTATTTGTGAATCCTATATCTTTATCCATAGTACCAGAATTTATCTTCCCTAGATCTCACCCAGAAAATAACAGGCAGGGTGCCTGCTCTGATACCAATTGAAATTCTGGCAAGCACGCAATGGATGTTATCACGGATGTTATGACATCCAATGTAACACAGACTACTGAAATTACTAATAAGCTGTAAATGGAAAGCAGTAAATAACACAAGTAATTGTTCACCCAGTTCAGTGTCAACCACACCTACACTGGGGCCTACCAAGCTAGGGAGGAAATTCATTATCAGTAGAATTAATTCAGAGTCAAACAACCTGTTTGCACTCTTCACTTAAGACCTACCCAATGACACTTCAGCCTAGAGACCACTAGACCAGAGTTTCCCACTTACTCTCTCTCAATCACCACAGTGATATAAACCAATTCACAATTAAGATATGAAGACACACTTCAAATACACCTTGATCTTGCTTCACAACTTTGATCAAGTGACATAGCCCTCTTGCTTAAAAGCTTTGAGTGGCACAATGAACACAACAATTCATACACACTAAACCAATGCAATTATACAGTTGACAATTGCTTGGCACACAAGTATCCTAAGACACACGTGAAGAACCAAAATTCTTCACTCACACAATCCACGTGAAGAACAACCTCTTCACTCACAAGACACATTCTCCAGTCTCTCTCCATAAGCTCTGCCCTATTAGGAATGATCCTTCTGTTATTTATAGCAACAGACTTGCTTTGGGCCTTGATGGAGAAACTAGGCTTACCCAAGATAAACCTATCTTCATGAAGCTGCCCACTTATCATTAGGTCAGGAGTCTTCTATGTTATTCCTGTTATGTCTCCTAAGATAACTATGCTTCCTGAATTGTTTCCTGAAGTATAGCCTGAGCTAATAACAGAAAAACAAACCTTGGGCGTCCTGATGTCATACGCTTGATGTCATAACATTCAGTCATGACATTCAGCTTCACTTACTCTTAGCTCTCCCTGCAGAACACTCTTCATGTATGTCATAACATCAATTATGACACTCATACATACATTAATGTTTTGCCATAAAATGCAGCCAATCAAAGGCATCTACAATAAGGTATATCCAGAGGCCTTCTGCCTTCAACATAAGGAATCATAAATGATTCATCACATGGGATCTGTAAAGGAACATGAGTCTGACCATACACATTATCCCAATCTTCTTCATCACAAGGAATTGTTATGGAGTACAAGCCAGATTATTAGAGAGATCCCATGGTTCATTTTCATCATCGTATGGTATATCCAGGACATCAAAAGGAATATCGAGGGTGGTAACTTCTTCAGATTTTGAGATTTGTTCTACTATGAGCACAACTTGATCAATCAAACCTTGGATACCATTCTTCAGCTCAATACAATCTTGAGGATTAATCAAACAAATGTGACAGTCTGCTGGACAACCAAGATTAATGTTTTTTAACAAGAGTTTCTCTTTAACAATAGAAAAAGATGTCTTCATTTTGTTAATGTTTGAAACCAGTTGAATCCCTCTAGAGTCCTCAATCATATTTGTGGAGTGATGATGAGAAGACATGGGATTTGTCTTGATGTTGGGTGTATTTCTAGTAAAATTAATTGATTTCGAGTCAATGAGGTCTTGAACAACATACTTCAGGGTTTTGCAATTTTCGATGTTGTGGCCTGGAGCGCCAGAATAGAACTCGCAGCATGCATTGGCATCATATCCAGGGGAAGGACAGTTGGAGGGTCCCTCATCTCCCTTAATTGCACTCACCCATATTTAAAAAGATATAGAAGTAACCTAGCATACGTTGACGGAATTGGGTCAAATCTTTTTTCTAGCCTTTGTTGTCTCGGTTGGCCTTGGTACTAGTTTTGACGTGGTTGATATGGTTGTTGTTGTCGAACTTGTTGCTGAGCCACAGGTTGGCTAGAAGGGATAGCAAGTGATTATTGAGGAGTAATAACAACAACATGGTGGTAACCTTGATGAGCTTTTCCTTTTTCCATGGAAGCGGCACTGGCTTCTCCTTCTTTCTTCTTTATGAATCCTTGATATGGTTTTTTAGGTCCGCTCGAGGATCCACCAGTGTTTTGAATTTTCCGATCCTTCATCAAGCTCTCCAATCTTTCACCGGCCATAACAAGTTTTGAAAATATTGTAGAGGTGGTAGATGTTAAGCGTTCAAGGATCGGACCTTACAAAGTTCCCATGAAGATATCAGTTAATTCCTTTTCAAGCAATGGTGGTTTCACCCTTGCAGCTAAACCTTTCCATCTTTGTACGAAGTCTTTGAAAGATTCATTAGGCTTCTGAGTCAGATTTTGCAGTTGCATGCGGTTCGGAGCCATATCAGTATTATACTGATAGTGCTTTACAAAAGCGTCTGCCAACTCTTTCCAGTTCTTAACGTGAGAGCATTCAAGTTGCATATACCACTCTAAGGAAGCTTCAGTCAGACTGTCTTGGAAGAAATGGATCAGAAGCTTCTCATCATCTGACTAAGCAGCCATTTTCCTACAATAAGACCTAATGTGAGTCTTAGGACTGCTATTACCCTTATACTTCTCAAAAATTGGGATGGTGAATTTCAGAGGTATTTTGACTCCAGGCACAAGGAAGATCTCAGCAGCGTCCAACCTTAGGACATCAGGACCTTTCATTGCTCTAACAGTTTCTTGCAAAGAGTTAAACTTCTTCTCCAAGATAGTATTCTATGGTCCAAAAGCATCCATAACCGAATCCTCACGGGGACTGTAGAAATCTTCATGGTCATCGTAATGAACTGGGGGTGGAAGCGTACCGCCTGGAGGATGAACTGCACCACCGGGTGGAGGAACTGCGCCAGCAGGAATGGGGATCGCACTACCTGGGGTCGGAACTGCGCCAACAGGAACCAGGATTGCACCATCTGGGGTCGGGACTGCGCCAGGAACATGAAGGTTATTAAAATTTCTTTCCACGGCTTGCCTCATTTCCTCTTGCCCTCTAGCCATATTTTTAATTACCTACATCACCTGGGTGATCTGGGTCCTCATATTCTGCACCTCTTCTCTCATGGCAACTTGATTCTGCTCCAACTGGTCCATGATCCTTCTTTGATTATTTCTTGTATTATAGGATTTTCAAGAAGTCAGCTTGTCTTACTGCAGAAGGGCAATTGGTTGTGAGGTCGGGTTTCATGGAATGCAAAATGATGCGTATTGTCGCTACCGCGAAAATAAGGTGCCGGCAAAATAGAAGAGTCGCCACCTTTCGTTATTTATCCCTCAGAACAAGAAAGGAAACGATCGGAAAAACCTGACGAAAAGGTATAAGACAAGGTCGTCGCAACCATGTCTGGGTTTGGGAGTCGGTTACGCAAGGGAAAGGTGTTAGCACCCCTCACGTCCGTTGTACTCAACGGGATCTACGTTTGTTGTGTTTATCTGACAGGTTGGTTTTATCTATCTACCTATCAAGGCTGGTCTGAAAAGAAAAGAAAATGACTCGGCAAAGCATCGCGCTTTATGCCTATGTATTCTCATCAGAGAATGAGAAATCATAGTCAACGTAGTTCGCCTAACTACGGGTAATGGATGGGGGAAGGTGGCTCGCCAATACGTCAGTATTGTGCCTACGTACTCTCAACAGATATGAGAGATCAGAGCTTACGTAGTTCGGGATAATACAGATTACGGGGATTCAGATTCATCTGTTTTTCCAAGTAGGGTTAACAAACAGTTCCAGCAGTTTGGTGTATGCAGCTCGCTCGTCAGAGACTCGTGCGTTACCGTTTGCGGTAGAACTGGGAGTTAACGACACTCTTTTCTTTAGAAATTTTTTTCTTGATTATGGGCCCACGGGGAAAAAAGGTTTGCAGTTTGTTTTCTGTCTTTTACGGAAGAAATGTCTTTTATGGATGTTTGCAACTAATATCGCACTAGAGACTATGACCTAAGAGTGAATGCGTCGCATGTCAACCAAAGGGTACCATACTAAACATCCTGATTATTAGAAGGAAACCCTCCAACAATCATTTCCTAAGTAGCTTAAGGCTTGTAACGCACAATATCAATTAACCTTTATTATTGTATTTTGATTTGTTTGAAGAGAGAGAAGAGAACGGACACAACTAAGGGGAAACTATCAAGTCCTAATGTTGTCATGCCAAGGATTCATCCTATGGTTGAGGTTTGAAACAGGGGACTCCTAGATGTTATCATGCATAGGTTTCAACCTAAAGTTCTAATCATCACTTCCTTATCAAAGGAAGTGAGATTTCTAGGGGATCATGTCAATGGGAAACAGACATAGATAAAGCATCAGCTAAACATCAGTAAAACAGATAAACAGTAAAGATGCACATGCAATGCAACAATACAAGCAGAGGGAGACTCACTCAACCTCTAGAGCAATCAAGCAAAAGCACACAATACACAGGCAAGGGAGGTAGACTCAACCTCTAGCCAACAAGCAAAGCCAAACAGTAACAGACAAGCAGAGGGATACATAATCACCCTCTTATGCAAACAAGCAAAGGGAGGCAAGCTCAACCTTTCAATGCACTTAGGCCTAGAATCAACTACATGAAAGCCTATTCTAATGCAATACACCAGAGAAACAGTCATACAAATACAGTCAAACAACAAGCACAACAGAGCAACACAACAACACTTCAACAACAAAGCAACCCAACAGTCTGTCTTCTAGTCCAAGTCATCCATCAGGAGAAAAGGAAATGAGGACTTCATCTTCAAGCTTCAACTTGCTCCACCAAGAGATGATGTGAATCAACACAAAGATCATTGCATGATGCGGGGAAGCATGATGGAAACCAAAGGATTCCATCATGGCACTCAACCACTCATCTGAGATTGGTATCCTCAAAGATTTTATCTTTTGTGGTAGGACTTTAGTCCTTCAAAAGGAGGGACTAGGCTCCCATAAGGAACCTTGCATCATTGGATAGGAAATGGAATGCAAATCAAAGCAAACCACATTTATGAAAAAGGAACCAACTCCTAAAGACTCTAAAAACCCTAATCCTACAAGCCCTAAAAGAAACTTTCTAAAGGGAACTAAAACACCAAATCAAACCTTAAGATTCAATCTACAAAGGCATCAACATGTCTAATAAACCATAAGAAAAGGATTGGTAACTTATCATGAACTAAAGGTCACTTTTGAAGTCCATCTATGGGAAGTACTATGCTAGAAGCAACCTAAACACAGCCTAGATGTAAAATCTAACTAAAATAGTAAATCAATTACTAAAAATCTATAACTTTGCCTAAGGGATCCTAAATGTATTAAGAACCTATGGTAGGAAATCCAAAGCTTAAATCAATGTTTAAGGGTACTAGGGAAATTCTAAACCAAAAGGTGTCAAATGAAGGTCCAAGTGGGGAAGGCTCCAAAAACCTAGTTCAAAACTAATCTTAGGATCACCTAAAAATCACCACAAAAATCCTATAATCTCAACAATATGTCTATAACCAGCCAGCCAAAAATCAACATCAAAATCAAAAGCATGAATTGGTAATAAAATCAGCAAACAAACAAGTCATTTTATGCATTTTCAAACAATTATCAAAAATAGAAAAATGGACATTAAATGGAAAACAACACCAAAATAAAATCCAAAG
The DNA here is from genome assembly GCA_963859935.3 of Lathyrus sativus. Taxonomy (NCBI): domain Eukaryota; kingdom Viridiplantae; phylum Streptophyta; class Magnoliopsida; order Fabales; family Fabaceae; genus Lathyrus; species Lathyrus sativus. The sequence continues at coordinate 510,942,594 of OZ012735.1, forward strand.
GCATGGAAAAATCAGGAATTCAACAAGGATCACCCACATATTTTTCTCATAATTTTCTGATCATTATTCTAATTAATATGAATTAAACAATATAAATGCAATAAAAGAAAATGAAAATCAATTAAAAGAAATAAAAGAAATCAGAAAATATCAGGACCACTAGATCTATCTACTAGTCAACTCATCCAACAGTTGCGCGCGTGCCACCTAATTTAATGAAACTGTACATTTTGACTCAATGGCAATGTTTGGTACGTTGACTGAAGTACACGGTACGTTCTAATCACGTCCATCCAATGAAAAAGTATTCTGATCCTACGCTTCAGATCATGCCACCTCACCAAACCCTAATTAGACTAAATCTTGTCCATCAGATGCCAAGACTAAGTCAACAAATTCATCAGATCCAACGGTTCATGGTCATCATCCTCATTTGAAACTGAACAAAGGGAGGGAACTCAACCATGGTGGCCGGAGAAGAGCTCCACCGTCTTCTCCAGTGAGAGCAATCAAGCTCTACAATCAAACTCCACGAAACTCAAAGAAAATTACATGGATCCACTCGTCTTCTCACCCTGAGCACGAAAATCCACTCCATTTTTATTAATTCTTCATGAATCTTGAAACACGATGCTCAACAGAAAACTCCTCATTTTCACAACCATCATCAAACTCCAAATTGATTATACAGATGCCTTCCTCACATCTCAAGGATCAAAAATCACTAATCAATTCATCTTAACTCTCAAGCATCATCCATGTACAAGTCTCAGCAGAATTCGCATCTCATCATGAATCATCACTAATCTCCATATTTATGATCCTAAAACGATCTATGTCATCACTACAACCTAACCACATGCCAAATTCATGCTAAAACAACCTAGAACTAGAGCAATTTTGAAGAATGCAAACCTGGAAAAAAGCTTGCAATTGAGGTAGTTGCAGTGTGATTCTTGACTTCAAATGTTGCAGAAACCTTCAAGGATGATCACTGATGCTAACTGAATCCTCAATTCTTCTTGAAACTCTCTGAATTGCAAAAACCGATTTTGAGTTTGAAGCTCCCAACTCTAACTGCCACAACTAAATTCTTCACCAATTTCTTTCAAAAAATGATCTGAACACGATCCAAGACTTAAATAGAATGTATTTGGATCCTAACATGGCCCAATTAGCTTGATCCAAAATTCAATTTTCTTCAAAGTGAAACCATGGTAACTCGTGTGTTCTGACTCAGTTTCAGCTCACTCTTTGCTCCAATGGCTTGCACAACATTCCTTGGATGTGAATGGCTCAGATTGAGTGCTTGAATTGATCTTATGGTGTTGAATGGTTATGTTACTTCAATTCTAAGTAATCCACACAATGTCCATGAATCATGACTCAAACCAAAAATGTAACATTGCAATTGTCTTTAAAATGTCATTTCCAATCAAAATATGCATAAACTTGTGAAGTTTGGCACAAGAATGAATTAAAATGGATTTTTCACTTTTTATGCCTTTTAATTATCCTTTTTTCAAATTTCCTTCATACACTTCCATATTCAATCCATATCAATGGATGTTTAGGTCATGGTTGGACTAAAAACACCATTTTGAACAACTTTCAAGTTGATCAAATCTTCATTTGAGGTGCCTAAGTTAGTGAAATTGACCTATAACCAAAAATGACCTGTAATTCCAAATTCCCAAAATACCCTTATCTTACAAAGCTTGTAACTTGAGTTCTACAAATCCAATCATGGACTTATAGTACTTTCTAAAGCTAATAAGATAAGGAACAACATTCATGTTGACCAAAAGTTCATAGGAATCATCCTTCTAGGGCAAAAATGTCATGCAAGTTGGTTGACTTTCAAGCTCCAAATGCACATGCCTCAGATGACCTGTAACTTGTCTGCCTCATAACTTGAGTTCTATAAACCCTATCAAGGACTTCTAGTACTCAAATTAAATCTATGATCATGCCCTACAACAATCATGTTAGGGTCAAGGTGAGATGAAAATCACATCTTGAGTTAAGTGGTCTTGAAGATAGGCACCAAACTAGGGGATTTTACACTGTCAAGCATAACAACCCTAGCCTAGCAACTCCTCACACTCTTGGTTCATGATAAGTTGACCTTGGAATCATCCCTTGGGAATCTTAACACATGAATCCATGATCACATGGATCTTGAATTAGGTCTCAACCTTCTTCAAATCATCAGTTATCTTAGGGTTGTCCAGATGAAACCATAGTTGTACCAATCTTGGTTATACTTCATATCCTTTGCATAATGACCTGTCTAGGCCTCAAAATTATATTCAATACTTCTCATGATCTCTCTCAAGGCTCTAGGTCCAACTTCATGGCTTCAACATCATCATATAACTTCCCACAACTCTCAATTTAGGAGACATACCCACTTGGCTTCAACCACTCTCTCTGAGGATCTCTGGCTCCTCTGATGAGGATATCAACCCTTGAACACTTGGATAAACCTCTTGGCTAGCTTCATAGTCTTGTGTAGCCTTTTGTTGGTAGTCATACCTCTTGATCTCCTGCACACATGTCAATGAAATGCATATGATAATGCTAATATGAATGCAATGAAACACAAGCTAGGTAAACAAAGGTTAGGCAAATTTTGGGGTGCAACAGCTGCCCCTATTCAAACGGCTTGGACCTGACTGGGTGAGAAGCGAACGACTCTCAAACAATCAAGGTAAAAGACGGTTGAATACCAACAAACCCGAAAATTTGCCAACCGCACAAGTACACAGTACTCTGATGGGGACAAATCTTCGAAAACGGAAATGATAGTTGCACGACAACTGGCTGGAGAAATACTGATCTGAACCTCCGTCAGGATGATTCTCTTATTTCAATGTAGATCTTCGTCCTCAAATCATCAAGGGATCACCGGTTACACAGTAACTGGTGAAGAATTTAACCTCAAATCTCCGTCAGGATGATCATCTACGTCCTTAAGTCATCAAGGGATCGCCGGTTACACGGTAACTGGTGATTTGCCAACTGCACAGGTAAATGATACTCTGATTGGTAGGAACATCTTTGAAACTGAGAATGACAGTTGCACGACAACTTTGTTGGGGAATCGGTTACACGGTAATTGGAAATTTTCCAACCACACAAGTAAACGATACTCTGATTGGTAAGACAATATTTGAAGTCTAAAATGGCAGTTGCACGACAACTGGCCCGAATCTCCGTCAGGATGATCCTCAGATTTCGCTGCAGCTTCTTCCTTAAGTCATCAAGGGCTCATTGGTTACACGGTAACTGGTGATACATAGCTAGTACTGCCGTCAGGCATTCTGCGGCACGACAACAGAAGAATTCCTCGGGACTCATCAGGTCATTAGGAACTTTTTGACAATCTCTATAATGATGCCGTCGGGCACTCAAAGAAATTCTCGGGCGTCATCCGGACTTTGTCAGTAAGTCGGAAATAAAATCCCTAATCACTCTTGAACCAATAGGGGTATCCAATCGTTTGCTGTCAGGCACTCCACATTAGCTAGGAGAACTGCTTCGACATCGCAGTTGGACTTCATCAGTAAGTCTTCAAGGGAAATTTCAACTTCTCTGTTCAAAACCTGTCGGGGATGACACGTCTTCGCTAAGGATTCTGGAGAACTATCAAGTAACTCTGCTTCGGGGATTCTGGATAACTATCAAGTAACTCTGCTTCGGGGATTCCAGAAATCATTCTGAATGAATAAACTCTGCTGGGAAATCAAGAATCATCTTGAACAAACAACTCCGCTGGGGACTCTAAGAATCATCTTGAGCAAATAATTCTGGCGACTTCACTTGGGAGTTTTAAGAATCATCTTAAGCAAACAACATCGCTGGGGGAATTCAAGAATCATCTTGAGCAAACCATTCTGCGGAGGAACACTTGTAAAACAAGAACAGTAACGACCTAGGTCATGTTTCATATGCATATGTTCGACAATGGCGCAATGCTCCACACGGTGGAAATGCTACGCGCTTAGTGTAAATGTTATGCAATTATGCAAAATGCTACGACCCCATCAAAAAAATAAATGTTGAAGGGAAAATCTTCCTGTCAAGGAGAAAGAACCACTCTGGTAGGGAGGAAGGAATCATCCTGCCGAGGAGAAGAAGTCACACCAATCTCAATTGGACTCAACCTGGGGAAATGAACTCCAGGTGACTGCTGCAGGGGAACAAAGTTCTACGAGAACCTGCACTCGCTCAACTAGGTATACGAACCACACACTACTAAGGAAAACGATATCAATCGCAGAAATAAACTGCACGACCTTCGCAGATAGAATCTTCCTAGAGGTACGGACTCCGATGGGGAAGTACAACATCAGCTATTCAACATCCTCTACTGGGGAAAACTAATCATGGCTTGGACGGCTTCCAAGGACTCGGCTCTCTTGGAGGACTGCAAACTCGGCTGAGGATAGGCAACCAGACGCTGGAATAACTCCTACCTGCTGAGGAGAATACAACTCTGTGGGGAATTTCAATTCTGCAGGAGACTTCAGTCTAAACTATCGGAAGCTAAACACTTGCGAATAGTCTTCTACGAAAAAACTGCAGGTTGACCCACTGTTGGGAATGAGTATACACTTCTGCGCATGACTCAGTTGGGGAGATGATGATCCTGCCTAGGATACATATGATTGGGGAGAATCTATCTCTGCTTGGGGAGACACATCAATACTCACGGTTCCATGCTCAGATTCCGTGGGGAAACATCACTGAACTCGCTGAGGAAGAAGGAATCATCCTGCTTGGAAAACATCTGGCATACTGCCTGGAGGGTTACGTCCCTGCGACAACATGAACAAACAGACCAGATACCCTTCACAAAGGGACCTATCAAGGTTATCATCCTATGACAATGTTCAGGTAATTCAATGTTTCAACAATTATCGGCCTAGGCCAGCAAGTTTATGCATGCACATTTTATCAAAAACATCGGGCGTTCTTTTTCGCAAATAAAACAGATAAAAGCTAAACAAACACACAGAAAATACTGAATAGTATATGTTTATTGATAACGAACCCCTGAATGGGCAAAATGTTTTACAACAGACGCAAGCTCCTGAAATGAGGAAGTTGCGCAAGTATAAACATAAATATACATCAATATATGCAAATGTCGGCAATGTGGCATAGACGAACACCATGAGTTGACCCCTCTATGACCCACTCGACTTCGATACTTCTCCGACGCTTCAGCTTCAGAAGAGATTGATTCAGATAAATGGTCCTCGGGTCTTCCAAACCACTAAACAATGAAAGTCCACACATGGAACGCATTTATTTGCTTTTTCAAATCCCTAACTTTTGCCTGAACTGCCCTTTCGGGTTTTCGATTCACCGGGATACCCTTTTTTTGCCAAAGTCGCCCCTTCAGGTTTTCGACTTTGCGGGTGTACATTTTTTCGTTTATATCCCTAATTTTTGCCTGAACCTTTTTCCTTTTTTATGGTTCGCCGGGATGCCCCATTTTTGCCTGGATATTCTTTTTTCTTTCCAGCGGGTCATTTTTTAAGCAAAGTATTTTTTAACAACGTCCGTGTTCACAGGGGATGCAAAATCTTCTCCATCCATCGTGGATAACAACAAGGCTCCTCCCGAGAAGACCTTGCTGACGACGTACGGACCTTCGTAGTTAGGAGTCCACTTGCCCCGGTGATCGGAATGTGGTGGAAGAATCTTCTTCAAGACGAGATCACCCGTCTGAAAGCTTCTAGGACACACCTTCTTATCGTAAGCTTTCTTCATTCGGCTCTGGTACAGACGACCATATGCAATCAATGCTAATATCTTCTCATCCATCAGACTGAGTTGATTTAATCGGTTCTTAATTCATTCTGCCTCATCGAGTTTCACGTCAACCAAAACTCGCAAAGAAGGAATTTCAACTTCCAACGGTAGGACAACCTCCATATCGTACACTAGTGAGAAAGGAGTTGCCCCGGTTGATGTGCATACCGTCGTACGATAACAGTGCAATGCAAATGGCAACATCTCATGCCAATCTTTGTAGGTCATAACCATCTTTTGTACTATCTTTTTAATGTTCTTGTTGGCCGCTTCAACCGCACCATTCATCTTCGGCCGGTAAGGTGATGAGTTGTGATGTTCAATCTTGAAGCTCTGGCATAACTCCTTCATCATCTTATTATTCAGATTCGAACCATTGTCAGTAATGATCCGCTCGGGAACTCCGTATCGACAGATGATGTCCTTATTTATGAATCTAGCCACCACTTGCTTGGTCACGTTAGCATACGAGGTTGCCTCCAGCCACTTGGTGAAGTAGTCAACGGCTACCAAAATGAAGCGATGATCATTAGATGCAGTGGGCTCGATCTTGCCTATCATATCAATGCCCCACATCGAGAATGGCCACGGGGATGACATGATATTCAAGGGGCACGACAGCACATGAATTTTATCAGTACAAATTTGGCATTTATGACATCTCTTCGCAAATTTGAAACAATCTGACTCTATCATCAGCCAATAATACCCTGCTCGTAGGATCTTTCTGGTCATGGCATGCCCGCCAGCGTGCGTACCAAATGTGCCTTCATGGACTTCCTCCATAAGCAGTCTAGCTTCTTTTTCATCCACAACTCTGAGTAGCACGAGATCGTGATTTCTCTTATACAGAACTCCATCAGGATTGAGATAGAAATTTCCAGACAGCCTCCTCAAAGTCTTCTTATCCTGGGTTGACGTTCCCGCAGGATACTCCTTAGTCATAAGGAAGTTCTGGATATCATGGAACCATGGCTTGCCATCAGAGGCTTCCTCAATTGCAAAGATGAATGTAGGTCTATCAAGACGGGAGATGACAATTCTTAGGGCTTCATTCCAAAAATTGACTTTGTACATTGAAGCCAACGTGGCTAAGGCATCAGCCATCTGATTTTCAGCTCTGGGCACATGATGGAGTTCCACTCGATCGAAGAACGGAAGCAACCTTCTGGCATAATTCATGTATGGGACCAAATTCGAATGACGAGTCTCCAACTCCCCTTTAATTTGGTTAACAACGAGTGTCGAGTTACCGCATACATCCAGGTTTTTGATTCTCAAATCAATGGCTTCCTCCAAACCCATAATGCATGCCTCGTATTCTGCTTTGTTGTTGGTGACTGGAAAAGTCAATCTGGCCGTAAACGGGATGTGGGGTCCTTGGGGAGCCGTGATGATGGCCCCAATACCACTTCCGTACGAATTAACCGCCCCGTCAAATATCAATTTCCACAGGGACTTCCTATCTGGCCCCTCGTCGGGCAACAGTTCATCACAATCTTTCACTTTGAGAAACATGATATCCTCATCAGGGAATTCAAATTTCATCGGCTGATAATCTTCGATAGGCTGTTCGGCAAGGTACTCAGACAATACACTTCCCTTGATGGCCTTCTAGGAAACATACTAAATGTCATATTCCATCAACACCATTTGCCATCTGGCAATCCTGCCCGAAAGTGCTTGCTTCTCGAAGACGTACTTGATCGAATCCATCTTCGAAATTAGCATGGTCGTATGGTTGAGCATATACTGTCGTAAACGTTTGGCAGCCCACGCGAGTGCGCAACATATTTTTTCCAGCATCGAGTAACGAGACTCACAATCTATGAACTTTTTACTCAAGTAATAAATGGTATGCTCCTTTCTGCCAGTCTCGTCGTGCTGACCGAGAATGCAACCCATGCTATTCTCAAGAATTGTCAAGTACATGATTAAGGGTCTTCCGACCACTGGGGGTATCAAAATTGGAGGTTCCTGCAGATATTGTTTTATCTTATCAAATGCTCTCTAGCAATCCTCGTTCCAGATAATCGCCTGATCTTTTTTCAGTAGCTTGAACATCGGTTCACACGTGGCCGTGAGCTGAGATATAAACCTTGCAATGTAGTTTATTCTGCCCATGATACCATGAACTTCTTTTTCAGTCTTTGGCGCTGGCATATCTTGTATTGCTTTCATCTTAGCAGGATCAACCTCAATGCCTTTTTCACTCACAATAAACCCCAGTAGTTTTCCGGACCGTACTCTGAAAGTACATTTGTTAGGATTCAGCCTTAACCTGAACTTCCTAAGCCTCTAAAAAAGCTTCAGCAAATTGACCAGATGTACCTCCTCTGTTTGGGACTTCGCAATCATGTCATCAACATAGACTTCAATCTCATGGTGAATCATGTCATGAAACAAAGTGACCATCGCTCGCTGGTAAGTGGCCCCTGCGTTCTTCAGACCGAAAGGCATTACCTTGTAGCAGAATGTCCCCCAAGGGGTAATAAACGTGGTTTTCTCCATGTCCTCCGGCGCCATCTTGATCTGGTTATAGCCGGAGAAGCCATCCATGAACGAAAACACGGAAAACTGAGTTGTATTGTCGACCAACACATCAATATGAGGGAGCGGGAAATCATCCTTAGGGCTCGCCCTATTCAAATCCCGATAATCAACGCACATCCGCACCTTACCGTCCTTCTTTGGTACAGGTACTATGTTGGCAACCGACGGAGGGTAAGTAGTGACCGCTAAAAAGCCAGCGTCTAGCTGCTTTTGCACTTCTTCTTTGATCTTAATGGCCATATCTGGTCGCGTCCTTCTAAGCTTCTGCTTAACGAGAGGACAATCTTCTCGCAGTGGTAGATGATGGACCACTATCTCAGTATCGAGTCCGGGCATATCTTCATACGACCAAGCAAAGATGTCACTATACTCTCGAAGCATTTCGACCAATCTCTGCTTAACATCGCTCTGTAATGCAGCCCCTATCTTGACATTTCTGACAAGTTCCTCAGAACCCAGATTAGCAATCTCGATCTCTTCCTCGTGAGGTAGAATGATCTTATCTTCTTGTTTCAACCAACGGGCCAACTCTTTTGGAAGGTCTTCATCTTCATCAATCCCTTCTTCAGCTTGATATATCGGGCAATCAAAGTCGAAGTGAGTCATAGAAGGTTCAGAGTCGATGTCATCTGTGATGTGAATCCTGCAATAACAAGGGTTAATATTAAGCAAAGGATATGCAAGTTAGCACAAACTGTATTGCCATTTTATTGTTTTTTTTTCAAAACAAAAGTAAAACAGGAATAACAGAGATCACAAAATTTGAATGCAAAGAAAAACACCCTTTGATTTATTGATAATATGTACATGCATAAGCTATCAAGGCCCTGACAATAGAACTGTTATGCCCCGGGTAGAGCATAAGGTTGTACAATAATTGGAAAAGACAAAGCATTACACTTTGCGCGTCACTCGGATGACATCCTGGACAAACCAGTTGTTGAGGCTCTGGCCTGGTTTGCTCGGCTGAATCCAAGAGTCCAGGTCGCAATCACTATCTTCGTCATCTTCAGACACGGCGTTGACATTCTCAAATATCACCCCACCTCTTGTGAACTGAACCGACCCTTTGACGCACGGCGCACTGCGAGAGGAGGAAGCATCAGCAGAAGGAGAATACCCTAACCCAAACTTATCCTGCTTGTTAGGGATTTCCAGAACTTGCCCCTAGCCTGGGGCAGAGCCAGCTTGAACAATAGCTTGAGCTTCCTTGAAGGAAGAGAGAGTCATCTCAGGTTTCTCGATCATCACTGGAATCACATCTTTGACTTTGACGGCTTCAAATGCCTGGCACAAAGTTTCGTGGATCTCACCATCCATATCAACATATTTAAAAGATGACAAATGGCTCACCATTATGTCCTCTTCACCATATACAGTCACGATGCTGCCCCCCACAGCATACTTCAGCTTCTGGTGCAATGTGGAAGTCACTACGCCCGCAGAATGGATCTATGGCCGGCCCAACAGGCAGCTATAAGCAGGCATGATATCCATGATGTAGAAGATCACGTTGAAGGTTTCTGGACCAACTTGAATGGGTAGAGTTACCTCTCCAAAGACGTGACGCTTAGTTCCATCGAAAGCTTTCACAACCAGATCACTGGGTGTACAAATCAGCCCTCTCGTATCTAACCTCATCAGAGCTTTCTTTGGGAGAACATTTAGAGATGATCCAGTGTCCACCAGCACATGGGACATGACTGTTCCTTGACATTCTATCGAGATATGCAAGGCGTTATTGTGGTTCCTTCCCTTCGGCGTCAGCTCTAGGTCAGTAAACCCTAATCCATTCCCAGCATTCACATGATCAACTACTCCCTCTAGCTAGTTAACAGAGATCTCTTGCGGTACATACGCTGCATTCAGAACCTTCAACAGAGCATTGTGATGTGCCTCAAAACACAACAACATATTCAAAATGGAGATCTTGGACGGCGTCTGATGAAGATGATCAACGATCTTATAATCACTTTTCTTGATCAGTCTCATAAATTCTTCGGCTTCTTTCACAAGCAGGTCTTTCTCTACCTCACGGGAGGTTTTTTCGACGACCTTACTTTTACCTCTATCAGCCTTCTCAGCTTTGTCAGTTTTGTCAGCCATAATCTCTGGTGGAGTGAATACTCTTCCACTACGTGTTATTCCCCCAGTTCCCACTAGGTTGTCAATAGATTGCCCAGATGTCTCCAACTCCAACTTCTGTCCATTATAATAGACATCTGCCCCATAGCGCCATGGAACAACATTAGTGCTCTCGAATGGTATAGGCCCAGCCTTTGTGATGGTGATCGCAGGTGGCCTTGATGCGGAAATGGTAATTATTTTACGAGGGATGGTGATAGTGGCAACCTCATCCTTCTGCTTCAGCATTACTTCCCCTGATCTGTTCTCAGCCTTCCGACTAAACTGCAGAATTCCTTCGTTCATCAGACTCTGAATCCCTGCTACCAACTGATCACAGCCGTCTGAATGATTCGCACAATCCATACACAACTTTCCACAGCCCCAGAAAATACCTTTCTTCTTCAACTTGGCTTTAACGAATCCAAGTGGTGTTTTCAGGTCTTTGACATCAGTCAATAAATCCGAGTCTTCCTCTTCAATGATGGCGCTAACCCCATCTCCCCCATGGTTGGGCATAGGGTTCTTTGTAACATTCAGAACATTATCAGAAAAGTTGATTATCTTGGCATCAACCATATCTTGCACTTTGTGCTTGAATGCCTTACAGTTATTAATTGAGTGGCCAGGTGCCCCCGAATGAAACTCACATCTCGCATTCGCATTGTAGCCCGGTGGAGGTATCCCTGTCAAGGGAGCCAATGTTCTCTTCTGAACTAGCTGCAACTGAAGCAATGTCTGTAAAAGCTGACCATACGACATAGGTGGGGTCTCAAGATGATGATTTGACAGAGGTGCTTTATTCTGGTACCTCCGGTACCCTTGCTGGTTCTGCTGCTGATGCTGCTGCTGAGGTTGCTGGACAGCAGGAATAGTAATGCTAGTGACCTGCTGGCGCTGGCCCTTTCCTTTTCCCCGAGCATTAGACACTGAGCTCGCCTCACCTTCACGTCTCTTACCACTGTAAGGCTTCTTTCCCCCTCCAGCTGAGGATACATCTACACCCTGAATCTTTCCGAGTTTGATGCCATTCTCTACATGTTCTCCAGTGATGATGAGATTGGAGAAGCTTTCCGACATACCGCTGACCAGTTTTTCATAATAAACCCCCGGAAGAGTAGCTACGAACATCTCGACAAGTTCTCGTTCAACCATCGGCGACTGAACTCTCGCTGCCAGTTCACGCCACCTCTGGGCGTACTCTTTAAATCCCTCGTTGTTCTTCTGAGACAAGTTTTGCAGTTGAACCCGGTTGGGAGCCAGATCGTTGTTATACTGATAATGGCGTACGAATGCTTCATCAAGGTCTTTCCATGTACGTACACTTGTGGGTTCCAAACCTATATACCACTCCAACGAGGGGCCGGACAGGCTGTCCTGAAAGAAATGCATCAACAACTTCTCATCCTCAGAATGTGCGGACATCTTTCGGTAGTACGACCTCAGATGGACACGGGGGAAAGTGGTGCCCTTATACTTCTCAAAGTCGAGTACCTTAAACTTGGAGGCACCTTGAAGTCTGAGATCAGTCCCAACTTGGTCATGTCAACGCCCAATGTATTCAAGTTCTCAAAACTCTTCATCTTGTCCTCGAGGGCCTTGAACCTTAAACGGGCTTCAGAATTCAATTCACCCTCAACACCCTTCATCGAGGACAAGTCCTCTTGACAGTCCTCTTGCCATGGCTGATTGCCATTGCCAGCAGCAAACCCAGCAGCATCAGTATCATACAGATTACCAACGCCAGCGTTCCTTGCATTGCTAGTTCCTCCAGTATTGTCATGGCCTATCCCAACATTGCCATTGGCTTCAAAGTTACCATTTCCGACGCCATTCGTATTCCCATTAGCTCCAATGTTAGTGACAACATTTCCGTTACCACTTCCATTCCCTCCAGTCACAGGGATGCCACCTTGAGGGGTCTCAACAAGCGGAGGGTTTGGAGTATTCCCACCGTGAAGCACGCCGTTGCTGTCAACCCGTGAGATCAGAGGTTGGACTAGAGTTTTGAGCTGGTCCTGGCTGTTAGCAACCACTTGCATGAGTTCCATGAAGCGGTCCATCCTCTCTCCGAGCTCTTGAATGTCGGTCTGGACTTGTTCCATCACTCTGGCTTGATTCGCTCTGGTAGAGTATCGGTGGATCTGTCTTCGTTCAATCCTGGAAAAAACCTGCATACACAAAGGGTTAGAAAAACGGAAAGGCACCTGTCATGCAAATGATTCAGGAAAATGCAAACGTGTGTCTGTGCCTTAGGGAGATTTCTCCCCCGATTCTAGTGCCAGAGTGCCAGTGCTGATAATAAGAAGTCTGGATCCAGTCATGGAAATAACATCTCGTATATATATAAAGCCCATCAAGGCATCATACAATGTCACTGAGTACAGGTAGAATCAATAGCATGACCTCGACCAACAAGCATGGTGATGGTTAGCATACAACAATGATCAGAAAAATACAAAGGGTTACAAAGTAGTCAAGTACGGCCACGGGCGCGAAACTCTTCTAGCAACCCCTTCGTTTTGGGATGATCAGGCTGAGTGAGTAACCCTTCGACGAGTGACTCCCTCTGTATGATAGTGTACTGAAGACCTTCAACAGAGTCTTTCCACTCTTCCCTACCAAAACAGTCTTCTAACCTTCGCTTTTTGGATTCAAAAGTATGCTTACGATCCTTCAGGTTCGCTATAGCCCTGTTCAACCTGTCTTCAGTGGCGTACCTACGAGCAGTTTCATCATCAAACTTCTTCTCGCTGGCCTTCAACTGAGCCTTCAACTGGGAGATTTGTTGCTTCAGCTTGTCCTCCCGCTCTTTGTTGCTAGCTATAGTGGCATTCCACTGCTGGTTGAATTTGGAGATTCTCCGGTATGCATCATCCAGGTTCTGCTTTTTGGTGGCAAGCACATCGTTGACAGCCTTGAAGTCCAAACCTAAATGTTCACATTCATCCATCTGTTTGGTCAAGTCCGTGCCTAGCCGGTTCACCAGCTTTGTCTGCTTTTTGAAGGAGTAGACGACTTCGTTTCTCTCACTTCTAAGTTGTACCAGCTCTGCTTCCAACTCCTCGTTGGTCTTCTTCAGCTCTTCCTTCTCAGCTAATACCTGATTGTATTTATGAATGGATATTGTGGTAGGTTCTTCGACCACTGGAGGGAAATATCGCTTAGCTGGTGGAAAAGGCATCCCTACTGTTTCTGCCCTGCTTCGAATCCAAGTCACATAAGGAGCATAAGCCTGGCTGTTGCTCTTGCCTAACATTTCTATTGATGTCATTCCAAGCATGCTTGAGCTTGGCTAACATTTCCCCCTCTAGGAGACCTGTGAGGTACAAAGATTCCTGCACCTCCTCGTCTTTTGGCGGGCCTCTCAAGGCGTACGCGAACTGTCTGACAAGTAATGAGGGATTATAGTTAATACAGCCTCTTCTTCTGATCAAGGGCACATTAGGAAAACCGTTGCAGCTGTAGATGACTTCAGTACCCAGTATATCCCGATCAAACCAAACGATTCTCTCTATGGATAAACCCATCAGGCGTTCAGACCACTCAGCTGTGGCTACAGAGGAAACAAAGAGACCCTTCTTGGGCAAGTGGCTATCAAACCATCTGTAAATTAAGGGCACACATCACGATACATTTTTACCCCTTATATTTTCATTTTTGTAATGAACAAAATGATATAGATCACCGAGCAAGGTGGGAACTGGATTTCCTAATGCAAAGATATAGAAGGCGTCCAAATCTATAAAGTCAGGCATGTTGGGAAACAAGATGATCCCATAGATGCAAAGGGCGAGAATAGCGTTGAATACGATCCAACAACCGTCTTTAGCGCACTGTTGGGCCTTCCCAACCAGAAACTGCAGAGAAAAACCAGGAACTCCATTCCATGAGGTCAGAAGCAGCTCTGAAGCATCCAGATGAAGAGCAACAGCTAGGTTAGCCATATTAGGCTTGGCATCCATGTGAACAAACGACATCTGATTCTTAACTGGTACACCCAACAACTCAGCATACTCTTCTAGGGTAGGCGCAAGAATGAAATCTGGAAAAGTGAAGCACCTCAACGGAGGGTCATAGAACTGTAGCAACACATACAACCCGTTCAACTCATAGACTGAAGGTTTACGAACCAGACTGAGCAACTTCCCATACGATTTCCTGAATTCCCCTTTCACTGTATCATCTACCAAGGCAATCAAACTAAACAACGAGGTAACATCTGGGGTAGGGAGCTTGTAAGCCACATTCTTCTTCAAGGATTCCATGCTATCAAACAGAGGGCAAGATTACTGGAACCGGGGGATAGTGTATGCACCTGCAACACAGACACACGTTAATGACATGCAAATGAGTATGCAAAAATGCAAGATGCAATCATGCAACAGGAGATCAAGAGTGCTTTTGAGTAGGCCAAGGTTCTGTTTCAACATAACCACAACACTTCTCTGACAACAAAACCCTGAAGAGGACCAATAATTCTGCTCTGTCAAGAACAAACATATCTCTGATGATAAGAACCCTCTGATACCAACAATACTGATTCACTGTCAAGAAAACCAGGTTGTCTGAAGGTTAAGGTTTCCTGCAATAACTCGACCCCGCTCACAGGTATGGACCTAATCCACTGACACAGGTATGGCATCCTATGCGTTTCCCAGTGTCACAGACTTTCACGAAATGATGATACGTTCACCATTTCTGGTTTGGCATCATCACTCCCTGAAGAGGCCTCACATAGCTGGGTCACAAATGATCGGTCTCCAGAGTCGACAACCCTCCAAACCAACAACCCCTCAAGCCCAAAGGGCCGGAGAAGAAGTCAACTGGGAGAATCTCGTCTGAGCGTGGATTTTGTGAGACACTAGTACATACAAAGCATGCATGCGCCCACTACTTTCCATAACTAATGCTAGGTACACTCAAGCCTAGGTATGGCTTATCACTCATCAGAGCCCCTTCCCATAACAGCACAGATAATCATATCATACTGAAAATAAAATGCGGAAGGTAAAATGCGATAAATAAACAAAACCCAAAAGGTAAACACGCAAGCGCTAGGATTGACTCGCACAGGGGACGTTGGATCCCCAGCAGAGTCGCCAGCTGTTGAGGATGACCCAGACAACTAGGAAGAAAATCCAAGACGAGACTCGCACAGGGAACCATCACAGTCCCCAGCAGAGTCGCCAGCTGTCGCTACCGCGAAAATAAGGTGCCGGCAAAACAGAAGAGTCGCCACCTTTCGTTATTTATCCCTCAGAACAGGAAAGGAAACAATCAGAAAAACCTGACGAAAAGGTATAAGACAAGGTTGTTGCAACCATGTCTGGGTTCGGGAGTCGGTTACGCAAGGGGAAGGTGTTAGCACCCCTCACGTCTGTTGTACTCAACGGGATCCATGCTTGTTGTGTTTATCTGACGGGTTGGTTTTATCTATCTACCTATCAAGGCTGGTCTGAAAAGAAAAGAAAATGACTCGGCAAAGCATCGCGCTTTATGCCTACGTATTCTCATCAGAAAATGAGAAATCAGAGTTAACGTAGTTCGTCTAACTACGGGTAACGGATGGGGGAAGGTGGCTCGCCAATACGTCAGTATTGTGCCTACGTACTCTCAACAGATATGAGAGATTAGAGCTTACATAGTTCAGGATAATACGGATTACGGGGATTCAGATTCATCCGTTTTTCCGAGTAGAGTTAACAAACAGTTCCAGCAGTTTGGTGTATGGAGCTCGCTCGTCAGAGACTCGTGCGTTACCGTTTGCGGTAGAACTGGGAGTTAAAGACACTCTTTTCTTCAGAAAAGTTTTTCTTGATTATGGGCCCACGGGGCAAAAAAGGTTTGCAGTTTGTTTTCTGTATTTTACGGAAGAAATGTCTTTTATGGATGTTTGCAACTAATATCGCACTAGAGACTATGACCTAGGAGTGAATGCGTCGCATGTCACCCAAAGGGTACCATACTAAACATCCTGATTATTAGAAGGAAACCCTCCAACAATAATTTCCTAAGTAGCTTAAGGCTCGTAACGCACGATATCAATTAACCTTTATTACTATATTTTGATTTGTTTGAAGAGAGAAGAGAACAGACACAACTAAGGGGAAACTATCAAGTCCTAATGTTGTCATGCCAAGGATTCATCCTATGGTTGAGGTTTGAAACAGGGGACTCCTAGATGTTATCATGCATAGGTTTCAACCTAAAGTTCTAATCATCACTTCCTTATCAAAGAAAGTGAGATTCCTAGGGGATCATGTCAATGGGAAACAGACACAGATAAAGCATCAGCTAAACATCAGTAAAACAGATAAATAGTAAAGATGCACATGCAATGCAACAATACAAGCACAGGGAGACTCACTCAACCTCTAGAGCAATCAAGCAAACGCATACAATACACAGGCAAGGGAGGCAGACTCAACCTCTAGCCAACAAGCAAAGCCAAATAGTAACAGAAAGCAGAGGGATACATAATCACCCTCTTATGCAAACAAGCAAAGGGAGGAAAGCTCAACCTTTCAATGCACTTAGGCCTAGAATCAACTACATGAAAGCCTATTCTAATGCAACACACCAGAGAAACAGTCATACAAATACAATCAAACAGCAAACACAGCAGAGCAGCACAACAACACTTAAGCAGCAAAGCAGCCCAACCGTCTGTCTTCTAGTCCAAGTCATCCCTCAGGATAAAAGGGGATGAGGACTTAATCTTCAAGCTTAAACTTGCTCCACCAAGAGATGATGTGAATCAACACAAAGATCATTGCGTGATGCGGGGAAGCATGATGGAAACTAAAGGATTCCATTATGACACTCAACCACTCATCTGAGATTGGTATCTTCAAAGGTTTTACCTTTTGTGGTAGGCCTTTAGTCCTTCCAAATGAGGGACTAGGATCCCACAAGGAACCTTGCATCATTGGATAGGAAATGGAATGTGTAATACCCCAAATTTTACCCTTATATTTAGTCAGTCATTTCGCATATCATCTCATATGTACATTTGCTAACCACTAACAAGTTATGGAGGTGTTTTGTTTTGTAGATTTGGTTCCAGGGGTATTTTGGTCATTTTACGCAAATTCTGCTAATTCCTTGAAAACGGGCTGTTATTAAGTTCTGAGGCATTTATTTGCCACTTGGGTCAAGGTGCCGGTATGTTTTGTCAGAAATATGATTGGACTCGGAGCCGTACTTTGTTTGATTTTGAAACATTTCTAAACAGTTTTGTTTCCTCTTAATAAGATGAAGTTGGGTTGAAAAGGAAGTGGATACTGTTAAGGTTATTTTGAGAAGTGATGTGATCAACGAGATTTTAATTTGAATTTGTTTGGATATGATCATATGGCGGGATATCATTTATAAAAGGCAAAGGAGAAGTAAGTTTTAAATATTTTTGAACTTTGTGTTCATAAGTACTTATAAGTTACAACTCAAGAGGGAATTTAAATGGTTCTGAATTATTACTCATGGATACTTTGAATTTACAATTGAGAAAGTAAATATGAATATTTGTTGAATTTCATTTCATAAATATTTACAGTTTACAAATGGATAAGTGAATTTGAACTTGGTTTACAAGAAGATTCATTTACAATAAGTATCTATCCTAAATCCTAAAAATTCCTAAGTGTCTTCATGATGTCTTTAAGCTTCTCCGCAGAATCTCCAAATTCACCTGCACATCAAAACAGAACAAACAATATAGAAAAAATGTTAGGAGTTGTTTTTGACACTCTCAGAACAATGTCATCATCGAGTGCCGGGAGTGGCACAACCGAAGCTGCGTCCTACCCCCCGTTACCGATCCGCGCCGTAGGCGTCAGATCAGGTAACACCTGTTCTTATCGTTACGGGACATCCGAGAGATAGAAGTAATAAAAGAAGCGGGACTGATTCGTTTTGCCGCGATTGGATTTCCAAACCGATACGAGAATAAGGCGACATAGGCAAGTTTGGACTCAGACCCGGATGCCGGCAGGTCTGAGTCGCTTTGGTTTCGAAATTTCCAACACCTGAAAAGCCACAAACATCATCAGTATAACAGAACTCAAAGCATAAACAAGCCGCATAAACAAAACTAGGCAAGAAGGAGCTCGCGCCAGTACAAGTATGAAGAGGCACCAAAGAAACAAATCTGTTACAAAGGTTCAGAATGAAGGCCAATGTTCAAAACAGAACGAAAACCAAGCCTAAAACAGAACAGAAATGAAATGAAACCAAACTGCATTGAATGGCCTCAACAAAGTATCAGAAAAACGAAGTGCAAATCACAACAGCATCATGCGCTGTATCAAAGTTCAGAGGCATCGATTAATGTCAAGCGTCATTGCACAACAGCATACAAAAACAAGGCAAAAGAGCAGGTCAGTTCACAAAACCATGACAGAAAGCAAGATAGACCAAATGTGCAAGCACATTGGAAAGACAAATTACCAAACACATGGCTCAGTACATCAATATCATAGCCCAAATCATCATCACCAACTCAATCTACCTGCCAAAACTGCACAGAAGAGCTGAAGTTCACGTCAGTTCAGAATGCAAGCAGTACTAAATCATGGCACGGATTGTACCAGCAAGGACAAGCAAGCATAAACATCTCAGTTCATGAAATAAACAAGTGCAAAAAGCCAGAAATCGCAACTAATGATAAACCACAAGCGAAGATCATCAGAGGCAATCGCAGCGTCATCAAAGAGTATCAGTTGTCACGGCTCAGATGAACATCATCGCCGTATACCTTTCCCGGCGGCAAAGGCCAATACAATATCAGCCCTCTCTGAAAGAAGAAGAGGAAAAGAATCTTATCTGCATCAAAAAACGAATCAATCAAACAAATCAGTCAAAAACGAATCAGTTCGAAATCAAAAGCGAATCAGTTCAGATATCAAACAGAAAAACGAATCAATCAAATCAATTCAGATATCAAACGAATCAAATGGAATCCAAGCGAATCCATCAAGGAGTTCTGGAAAAGGAAAGTGTGAATCAGTATCAGATAAGATCAAATCATATCAACACAAAATCATGTCTCAAAAATAACGCAAATCCATCACGGATTAAAGGCCCAAAAAGAGAAGTATAAAGGAACGATCTCACCTCAGAGAAGAGGGGGAAGGATCGCAAAAACCCTAACAGGTAGCCGCGAGCAAGAGAAGAGGAACGAAATCGCGAACGAAGATCACGAGCGAAACCCTAACGGAGATCGCAAGCGAACGCTAACGAAGGAAGATCGTGAGCGAACCATAGGCGACAACAAACATCACTGAACAATCAATATCATCCGTGAAACACCGAAGGAGGAGATCACCTTCGCCGTTCAAACGGCGGGCAATCAACTCCAAGCCTCAGATCACCTCATCATCGGCCGCTTCGTTATAAATGTGAGCTCTGAAACGTTTTCCTCACGACATTCATGTTTTGTTTCAGGTTATAGAGATGAGAGAAGAAGAAGACGCATGGCGATCGCGAGAGAGATGAGAGAAGAAGAAGACGTGAATGGCGCCGCAAGGGACATTAGGGTTCCCAGAACCCTAATTGTTTTCTAGTTAAACCACTAACCGGGTTGGGTCCGGGTGTGATGACCGGCCCAACCCCTTTATGTTTTATTCTTTATTTTGTTTTTTAAATTATGTTTTTTAATGTTTTTAAATTGTTTTATGATTTAAGAAAATTGTTTTAAAAACCTTTTTTTGTGTAAATATTATAAATAAATAAAAAAATCTTTTTATAATAAAATTAAACAAAATCTCTTTTTTAAAAAAAATAAAAATTAAAACTTTTTTTTAAATATAAAATTAAAACTTTTGTAAATGTAAAACTAAAAAACTCTTTTAAATGAAAAATAAGAAAAAACTTTTCTTAGAAATATTCAAAAATAAAACTCTTTTTAAAAAAAACATTTTTTAAAATTAAATCTTTTTTTTTTGCAAGTTAATATTAAATAAAACAATAAAAATCTCAAAATTGACATCTCTTTCTTCATCGTCTCATAACTCATTTGATTGCCGTTTAACTCTGCCCACTAACATCGTCTGTTCATTTTGCAGCTCATTACATTTACCATTACTTATTTCATCTTATCATATTGTATATGTTTCTCGGTTGTAACCTCGCGAACCTAATAATCGCGTTTACTTTTCGCATTTAAATTTCTGCTGACGTATGATTTAAATTTCTCACACTGTCATTGCTATTATTCTGTCACATTACACACGTCCGAAGGTTAGGTCTAGCTGTTTGGCCACCGTGCCAATAGTCTTCAAACCCTCAAACCCTCAAAACTACAAACTTCAAACCCTAATTTTAACAAATGCCTCGCCGCAGGCAAAATTACAATTTTACCCCTAGCATTAGGTCAAAGAGCCGCCGCGCTCATTTTAGGGTTTCCCGCCGTGGAATCCCTAACCTAATTTAACCCTAATTACAACTTAACAATTCAACGTAGAGATTTGGAGTTTCTACACTCCGCGTAAGCGTGCCCTTAAGACATGTTTATTCCCCTTGAGACCTTGACCACAGTCAAGAAGTCTCTAACCTCCCTTTTGAGGGGAACTACGATTACTCTGATTCCACTCCCATAAGGATACGTAGGCACAAGATGCGATGTCTTGCCGAGTAAACTTAGAATTAACCCCTTAGGTCTTCTTTCTCACTTTTAATCCTTTGTACATATACCTTAAGCAAATAAATAAAGCAAATAGTAAACATCTGAACAAAAGGTTCCTGTAGAGTACTACAGAAGTTTAGGGTGCTAATACCTTCCCTAAATTTAACCAACCCCCGAACCCTAGATCTTTCCCCGCATTGTGTTTACGATGCAAAATAGGTTTTCCCTCTTTTGACCTTTTCCTTCGGATAAATCAAAGAGCGGTTGTGAATCAAGAATTGTGATTCAAATTAATTAATAATTTGATATCCTATTTCCACCGCAACAGAAAATGGCGACTTCACTGGGGAGTCTTAATTTTTGAGGGTTATCCCTAATTTGTTCATATATATTGCTACTTGTTTTGTTATTTTGCATGTATATATTTGTGCTCTGGTTTGGGACTGTTCCTTGTGCTGTGAGATAAGTCCTACGCCCGGACTAGTGACATTATTATATGATGGGGATATATTCGATGAGGCTTATAAGGAGTGAATCCCGACCAAGCTGATTCGAGAATCACCGCTCAGTTGAGACCTTTTCGAAAATGGTTCGGTTGAACGAGTAATCGCGAAAACTTTTTCCATGGTCGATTGGAGTCTGTGATATTGAGGACCGTAGTACCTTTACACCACCTTGGCCTTGTTTAGGACGTAGTGCGGGAGCTATGTGGGAGTAATCTTACAACGGCTGCTACGCGATACTACACTCAAAAGAGGTTCTCTTGAGAATATTATTAACCCCTGAGTCAGTCGGAAGGTTGATAATATCCGAAAGATGGGCCGATGACTTTGGGCACTTTGTAGAACCTTGTTCGGCAGGTACAACTAACCTATAGTACACTCCTTTTGGGATTGGTAGACCTTGACTCCGCTCATGTTCCTTTAACCTAGGATTTTGTGTGTTTTCATGCATTGCATCCATAAAGCATCTCACTGCATTGTATTTCATGGAGTTCAAATATCATTTATGGATACCGTGGGATACCATAAACAAAAATAAAATAAAATGAAAAAACAAGAAAAAGATTTCCTTGGTACCCCACGACATTCGTAAATGTTTGAATTCCATGAAATCTTCATTTGCATCATAGCATCATTCACTTTCTTGCATTGCATGTGTCTTCCGTTTTCTCATGTTCGGTTCTCTCGCCTTCCAGTTTCGTCACCCTGAGTTCTCGGCACCAGTACAACACCAGAGCTCAAACTCGGAAAAGAATGGAGGATCAGGCAAAAGAGATTGATCGCCTTAGCAATGAACTTGAAGACCTTCGAGGGGGTATGGGGCGTATGATGGAATTGTTACATGTCATGAATGATAAGATGGATACCCAGCCCACTGTTGTTTCCGAGATTACCGGCGTTACTGTGGACCCTCCACCAAGTGTGACCGTAGCAAGGGATCCACCTTATGGTCTTGCTCCCGGTTTTGTGCCTCCTCAAGCCACTGTTCCGATTAATCAGCCTGTTCAGCAAGCTGTGCCTTTATTTTCTGAAGTTCCCAGGGGGGCCCCTATCTTTGCACCACCTGTTGTACACACCCATGCACAACCGTACTTCAATGAGACCGTTTTTGATGATCTTGATGAGAATGTTGAAGGTTATGAGAAACGTGATAAGCTTCGTGAGGAAGTAAACACCATCGTCCAGAGATTGAAAAAAGTAGAGGGTGATCAAATTTTTGGGACTGATGCAAGGGATGTTTGTTTGGTCTCAGGTTTGGTTATTCCCCCGAAGTTCAAAACTCCAAACTTCGATCGTTATGAAGGTGCCACCTGTCCTAAGAGTCATCTGATCATGTATTATCGCAAAATGGCTGCCCATGTTGAGAATGATAAACTGATGATTCATTGCTTCCAAGATAGTCTGAAGGGTGCTTCCTCCAAGTGGTATTTAACTTTGGACCAGTCTCGCGTTAAGAGTTTCCAAGATTTATCTGACGCTTTCATCAAACACTACAAGTACAATATGGATCTGGCTCCTGACAGAAGACAGTTGTTGAGTATGTCACAAAAGAATTCTGAGTCATTCAAAGAGTATGCTCAAAGGTGGAGAGAGATTGCTTCGCAGGTAGAACCTCCTTTGACCGAGAAAGAGTTAGCTGATTGGTTTGTCGACACGGTTCGTCCAGAATTTTACGAGAGAATGGTGGGTAGTGTGACTTCAAATTTCTCTGACATCGTTGCTGTGGGTGTCAAGATTGAATTGGGTATGAAAAGTGGTAAAATGACAAATAATCATGGTGCTTCTAAGGATCAGCCGAAGAAACCTCCGTATAGTTCCCAGAAGAAGAAAGAGGGCGAGACTAATGTTATATCCTCTGGTAGACTAAAAAACCAATTTTATCGATATCCGCAAGGTTATGCTCAACCTCAAGGGTACCCGATTCAATATGCTCAACAACCCTACGTGGCAGCTATTACACCTTCTTTCAATCAACAGGTTCCTATGTATCAACCTATGCAACAACCTCCTGTTTATCCGCCTCCTATCAACTACCTACAGGCGCCCAACGCTCCTGCTCCTCAACAGCCAAAGAGTCCGGCTCCTTGCCAGAATGTTCCGAACAGAAGAACGTATAAGCCTTGTCCGCCGATTCCGATGACTTTCACCGAGTTGTATCCCTCTTTGGTCAAGCAAGGTCTAATCACTACTCGGGCTTTGGGTCCGCCTCCTAATCCTCTACCCGCCAATTACAACGCCGCCGCTCATTGTTTATTTCATGAGGGTGCGCCTGGTCATGATATGGAGAATTGTTATGCTCTCAAAAATCTTGTTAGGGATTTATTGGAAAAGAAGATTTTGTCATTTGAAGATCCTCAACCGAATGTTAAGAAGAACCCTTTTCCTAACCATGAGAGTGTCAATGCCATTAGTGCTGATTCTGAGGAAGGTTATGTCCTTGATGTTGCACAGATTAAGACTCCTCTCAAGATGTTCCATTCGAAACTGTTTGAAGCTGGTCTGGTAGATACTTCCCACGTTGCATGCGTAAGTTGTGAAGCCAGTATTAAGGGTTGTGTGTTGGTTCAGAATGATGTTCAGAGGTTGATTAATGAGGGTATTTTAAAAGTGACAAGCCAACCCAAGAAGGACGAGGTCTCTGTGGTTGAGCCAGTTTTCCATCAGCCTGGATCAAAGGGAAAGGTACCAGTGTTTAATCTATCAGGGGCAGGTTCTGCCAATCTCGTGTTCGATATACCAAAGTCGTCTATCCCTGAGGTGAATCAGCATAAGCCAATAGTTATTCGAAGACCAGGTCCGTTTCCCTTCAGTGATCCTAAGGCCGTGCCTTGGAAATACGACGTGACGATGATTGACAAGGAATCTGGGAAGGTTATTCCAAATGAAGAGGTTAAAGACGCTGTGACCAATATCGCAGAGGCAAGCAGGATGACTCGCAGTGGCCGTGTGTATACTCCCCGTTCCAATGAGGTTCCGCCTAAGGAGACCACTAATATCCCAGTGGCCGTCAAAGACAGAGGTAAGGGAGCTGTTATGAATGATGAAGATGCTGAGTTTTTGAGGATCATCAAGAAAAGTGACTATAAAGTTATCGACCAACTTCATCAGACTCCTTCCAAGATTTCGATTTTATCTCTGTTGATGAGTTCACCCGCTCATAGGATGGTCTTGCAGAAAGTTTTGACTCAAGCGCATGTGGATCAAGATATCAGCACCAGTCGGTTTGATAGTGTGATTGCCAATTTGACCGCCTGTAACACCCTTAGTTTCAGCAATGAAGAGTTACCGAAGGAGGGT
This sequence comes from Lathyrus sativus, assembly GCA_963859935.3. Classification (NCBI taxonomy): domain Eukaryota; kingdom Viridiplantae; phylum Streptophyta; class Magnoliopsida; order Fabales; family Fabaceae; genus Lathyrus; species Lathyrus sativus. Next base: position 510,967,521 of record OZ012735.1, read on the forward strand.
CCGAATCATAATCGTGCTTTACATATATCGGTGAAATGTCAGGAGGACGATTTAGCGAGAGTACTAGTAGACACCGACTCTTCTCTGAATGTTCTACCCAAGAGGGTTCTGGATAAGTTGGTTTTCAAAGAGACTATGTTGAAACCTACTCCTTTGATAGTCAAGGCTTTCGATGGTTCTCGCCGGTCGGTAATGGGGGAGGTTGAGCTTCCTATCCTGATTGGTCCGCAAGTCTTTAATATCACATTTCAAGTCATGGACATTAATCCCAATTACAGTTGTTTACTTGAAAGACCATGGATTCATGCCGCTGGGGCAGTAACCTCAACGTTACATCAGAAGATGAAGTTCGTGATCGATGGAAAGTTGGTTATTATACACGGTGAGGAGGATCTGATGGTCAGTAACCTGTCATCTTTCCGTTACATCGAGGCCGATGAGAATGCTTTGGAAATCTCCTTTCAAGCACTTGAGATCGCCAATGCTGTTCTGCTAGAAGTCGAAGAGACAGTGGGTCAGGGTAATCCATCTTTTGCATCTCTGAAGAGTACCAAATCAACAATTGACAGGGGCATTCCTGATGGTTGGGGAGAGGTAATTGATGTCAAGACCAAGACTGATCGCTCTGGGTTGGGTTACAAACCAACTCAGAATGGAGCTACCACAACTGTCGAAGGGCGTCCGAAGGTTATCCAAGAGGTATTTGTCAGCGGAGGTTTCCAAGTCAATGCCATCAGCGACTGTGAGGAAAATGAAGAGCTGAGCAACCTGGTGTTTAAGGGTGATGCAGTTTTGAACAACTGGGAGGCCGTAGAGATCCCTGTTATTTTTCCCTTGTCAAAGTAATTTTTTTTAAAGTTTCATTTACATTTTCAAATAAAAATCCGTAGCTCTGCCCAAGGCTATAGGGTCGCTTTTATTGGGCCGCCTTTCATTTCTAAAAGGATATTAATAAAGGCATTTTGTTCAGTTCCACTTTGGTTCATTTGCGTTTTTCGTTTTCACCTTTAAAAAATGAAATTGGCAACCTTTTTCCAAAAAATAAAACAAAAAAAAACAGCATTTCATTCCTTATCTTGCATATCTTCGAGCATTTTAATTAAGTAAGCCTTCCATCATGCAGAGACATCGTAAACCTTGTTGGATCCAATGACTTTACTGACACTCTTGACTGGGATGCACCCATCAATCAAGCTGAGGACGAGGGTGAAGAAGATTTTGAAGTACCCGCTGAACTGACAAGATTGATTGAGTACGAGTACACAGAGCTTCAACCGTATAAAGAGCAGGTGGACTTAATTAATCTCGGTACAGATGAGAACAAGAAAGAGGTCAAGATTGGTGCAATGCTTGGGACAGAGGTTAAGCCGAGGTTGATTGAGTTGTTAAAAGAGTATATTGATGTGTTTGCGTGGTCGTATCAAGATATGCCGGGCCTAGACACAGATATTGTTGTCCACAAGTTGCCACTTAAGCCAGATTGTCCACCTATCAAGCAAAAACTTCGAAGAACGAGACCCGACATGGCTTTGAAGATTCGAGATGAGGTTAAAAAGCAGTTGGATGCAGGTTTCTTGGCAGTCGCAAAATATCCGGATTGGGTTGCCAACATTGTGCCAGTGCCCAAGAAAGATGGTAAAGTTAGGATGTGTGTGGATTACAGGGATCTGAACAAAGCAAGTCCGAAAGACGACTTCCCTCTACCACATATTGATACACTTGTAGACAATACAACCAGTTTTGCGTTGTTCTCATTTATGGATGGTTTCTCTGGCTATAATCAGATCAAAATGGATCCCGACGATCGAGAGAAGACTACTTTCATTACTCCGTGGGGGACCTTCTGCTACAAAGTCATGCCCTTCGGTTTGAAGAACGCGGGGGCAACTTACCAACGCGCTATGACCACTCTTTTTCATGATATGATGCACAAGGAGATCGAGGTGTATGTGGATGATATGATAGCCAAATCTCAGAGTGAAGAGGAGCATCTAGACCATTTGGTGAAGCTGTTTGAACGACTCAGGAAATATCAGTTGAAATTGAATCCTGCTAAATGTACCTTCGGTGTCAGATCCGGAAAATTGCTTGGTTTCATTGTTAGCCAGCGAGGGATTGAGGTGGATCCTGACAAAGTCCGAGCCATTCAAGATATGCCAGCTCCGCAAACCGAGACGCAAGTTAGAGGTTTTCTGGGACGTTTGAATTATATTTCCAGGTTTATCTCCAACATGACCGCTACTTGTGAGCCGATATTCAAGTTACTTTGCAAGGGGCAGACGGTTGAGTGGAACCCCGATTGTCAGAAAGCGTTTGAGAAGATTAAGGGTTATTTGCAGGACCCCCCTATTCTGATTCCTCCCGTACCTGGAAGACCGTTGTTTATGTACCTTACCGTTCTTGAGAAGTCTATGGGTTGTGTGCTTGGACAACATGATAAGACTGGAAAAAAGGAACATGCGATTTATTACCTGAGCAAGAAGTTTACCGATTGTGAAAACAGATACTCACCATTGGAGAAAACTTGTTGTGCATTGACATGGGCCGCTAGGCGCCTTCGGCAATATATGGTCTGTCATACCACATTGTTGATTTCTAAAATGGATCCGATCAAGTATATTTTTGAAAAACCTGCTCAAACCGGGAGGCTAGCCCGTTGGCACATGTTGTTATCCGAATATGACATCCAGTATGTACCCCAGAAGGCAATTAAGGGTAGTATTTTATCGGATTATCTTGCAGATCAGCTAGTTGAAGATTATGAACCTCTTAAGTTTGACTTTCCTGATGAGGATATTTTGTTGATTAAAAGAGATTGTGAAGAGCCAGATCCGAGCGAAGGTCCAGAACCAGGTCTTTGGTGGAGGATGATGTTTGATGGTTCCTCGAATTTCAATGGGCATGGTATAGGCGCCGTTTTTATGAACCCAAAGGGTGGATTCACTCCATTTACAGCGAGGTTGGACTTTGAGTGTACTAATAACGTCGCAGAATATGAAGCATGTATTCTTGGCCTCGAAGCAGCAATTCACCTCCGAATCAAACTTCTTAAAGTAAGTGGTGACTCAGCCTTGGTTATTTACCAGGTACAAGGCAAATGGGAAACGAAGAATGAGAAGTTAATCCCTTATAAGGACTACATTGTTGAGCTGATCAAGTATTTCGACGAGATAGAGTTCGAGCATGTTCCTAGATCCGAGAATCACGTTGCTGATGCTTTAGCCATGTTGGCATCCATGTGGAAAGTTAAATTCGTTAATGAAGCACCTCTTATCCATATTGAGCGCAAAGTTGAGCCCGCTTATTGTCAGGTGGTCGAAGAAGTTGAGGTGGATGAAAAGCCTTGGTTTCATGATATCAAGAACTATCTCGTCAAACAAGAGTATCCCGATGGTGCTACTGGTCTGAACAAGAAAACATTGAGAAGATTGGCGTCCAAATTCTTTATCAGTAATGGTGTGCTATACAAGAGAAATCACGACATGGTTCTGCTCAGATGTGTTGATAAACGGGAAGCGGACATGTTACTGCAGGAAATTCATGAGGGGACTTTCGGAACTCATGCTAATGGTTATGCTATGTCCAAGAAGATGTTAAGGGCTGGGTATTATTGGTTAACCATGGAAGCTGACTGCATCCAATACGCTAGAAAATGCCATAAGTGCCAAATTTATGCTGATAAAATGCATGTACCTCCATCACCGTTGAATGTTTTGTCTTCACCATGGTCGTTCTCTATGTGGGGCATTGACATGATTGGGGCAATCGAGCCGAAGGCTTCTAATGGTCATCGTTTTATCCTTGTTGCTATTGATTATTTCACTAAGTGGGTAGAGGCTGCCTCCTACACCAACGTGACCAAGCAAGTGGTTGCCCGCTTCATCAGGAAAGAAATCATCTGCCGTTACGGAATCCCAAGCCGAATAATAACTGACAATGGCACCAATCTGAATAACAAGACTATGAAGGAGCTGTGTGACAGTTTCAAGATCACTCATCACAATTCTTCTCCGTACCGTCCTAAGATGAATGGGGCCGTTGAAGCTGCGAATAAGAATATCAAGAAAATCCTGCAAAAGATGGTTGTGACTTACAAAGATTGGCATGAGATGTTACCGTTTGCTTTACATGGATACAGAACCTCGGTGAGAACTTCGACAGGAGCAACACCTTTCTCCTTGGTGTATGGAATGGACGCCGTGCTCCCCATCAAAGTAGAGATACCTTCTTTAAGAGTGTTGATGGAAGCTGAACTTGAGGAAGCCGAGTGGGTTCAAGACAGACTGGATCAGTTGAATCTCATTGACGAGAAGCGCTTGACAGCCATGTGCCATGGGCAATTATATCAGAAACGGATGAAAAGAGCGTTTGATAAGAAGATTCGTATCCGTAAGTTCCGTCAAGGAGAGCTCGTACTCAAAAAGATCTTGCCAGTGCATAAAGATATGCGTGGAAAGTGGATGCCCAATTATGAAGGCCCATTTGTTGTAAAGACCGTTTTCTCTGGAGGGTCTCTGATACTTACGACAATGGATGGCGAAGAGCTTGCACACCCCGTGAATTCTGATGCAGTCCGAAAATATTATGCCTAAAAACCCGCTAAGTCGAAAACCTGCAAAAGGCGACTTAGGCAAAAGTAAGGGTTGAAAAAAAAAGAAATAATAATAAAAAGCTCGCTAAGTTGAAAACCCGAAAGGGCGGCTTAGGCAAAAAGGAGCGTTCCGGTGGATTGAAAACCCGAGAGGGCGGTCCAGGCAAAAGTTAGGGACAAAGGCATTTCATTGCATCGGAGGACACTGATCATCGCGAACACACTTTCCGCATGAGAGCCATGTTTCAGTTCTTTCATCCTTGCCCAAAGCAAGATTATGGATTAGTCTTAGTTATTAGTGTCAGTAGGTGTCATTGGATTCAATGTAACCTTTTCCCATGTTGCCAATTTTAAAACATAATCATCTGTGGAGCTATGCCTTCAGCGAGCTGCCACCCCTTAATAAAAGATACCATTTTGTTACCTACCTTCCTTGGTGCATTGCTCTTTATTTTCTATTGTTATGCAAAATGCGTTTATTCTTAAAATTTGAAAATGAAAGGTGCATTGTAGATTTTTCCAAACTGTTCTTCAAAAAAAAAACGAAATTGAAATATAAGAAATTACTTTGACTAGTGGAAATTTCGGAAGGATCTCTTCACTCCCCGAAAATATCATTATTGCAGAAACACTTTCAAATCATTGCTCTAACGCAGTCCCCAGCGAGACTATAAGCTGACAACCTTTTCTTGGGTAACTCGAAAGTGTCCTTCAGGTTTTCCTCTCCCCATGAGAAGACGTGATACTGTGCACCTAAGCAATTTACTTTCTCCCCAGAGAATTCAGAATTTTGAAACCAGATTTGGTCCTACCATTCCCTCCCATGATTGACGTATTGGTTGCAGAGAACGCAGGGTATCTCCGTCGAGATGTTTATTTCATCTCTCGTCCTGTCTCTAGTCAGTTTCATCAGCATACGCAAGGGCATAAGCATCACATGCCTATTTCATTACGAACTCATTACATATTCATTACATATTTATTACATACTCATTTCATACCATCTTGCATACATGCATATTTAACTACATAGACATTAACATACATTCATATTAACATATTCATTAACATGCGCGTTAGCAGGCACAGGTTCATTGTGTCTCTATCATTGGTCGTTACCGCCGAGTAACTGGGTTCGTCCATTCTCTCCAAATAGATTGTCAGCCCTAAGCATAAAATATTTACTTGTTCCAGTTTCCCTACGGAGCTCGATCCTCGTGGATGACGGTTACTTCAGCTATCTTTCCTCGCCAGGATAAGATATCTACCCTTCGAGTTCATTCCCTCGATGGAGTCTTGATTACCAGTTTTCTTTCTAGCTCGATCCTAGATTGAATCTCAGTCTTGTCGGTCGTCGAGTCCAACCGGACGTGCATTTATTTTGCACCATCTAAAAGATTTTCACCATACCATGGCAGATACGCGACTGTTTTCGCCCGAGAGGCTTATCACTATACCCGGATGTGCATTTATTTTGCACTATCTTTCAACCACAATCCTTCACGGATACACGCCAGTTCATGCCTGGAAAACCTATCAGTACAACACTTTACAGTCCTACATGTTACAGCATCAATATATGACATTTCTCACATAAAAAGCCGATCCTATCTTCGTTATGACTCGCAGCAAATGGCCATCTCCATGGAGAAGTTGGGCTTCCATTTTCCCTGTCGTCATGAAGTATAGAGAGATTTTGAACCAAATCGTATTCAGGAGAGCACGATCCTGAAGTACGGGGAGGTTTGAGCGGAATCATATTCAGGAGAGCACGATTCTGAAATATGAAGAAGTTCATTTATCCTTTAGTAAAAGAAGAAACCAAATCGTATTCAGGAGAACACGATCTTGAAATACGGGGAGGTTTGAACCAAATCGTATTCAGGAGAGCACGATTCTGAATTATGAGGAAGTTCAATTAGCCCTTTTCATATTCAGGAGAGCACGATTCTGAAGTATGAAGAATTTCATTTACAAGAAAGAATCGAATCATATTCAGGAGAGCACGATTCTGAATTATGAGGAAGTTCAATTAGCCCTTTTCATATTCAGGAGAGCACGATTCTGAAGTATGAAGAATTTCATTTACAAGAAAGAATCGAATCATATTCAGGAGAGCACGATTCTGAATTATGAGGAAGTTCAATTAGCCCTTTTCATATTCAGGAGAGCACAATTCTGAAGTATGAAGAATTTCATTTACAAGAAAAAGCCGAATCATATTCAGGAGAGCACGATTCTGAAGTATGAGGAAGTCCAGTTTACCCTTTTCATGTTCAGGAGAGCACGATCTTGAAGCATGAAGAAGTTTATTTATCCTTCAGTAAGAGAAGAATCAGAATCGTATTCCAGGCGCCGACCTTAAATACGAGAAGATTTATTTATCAGATAAGCAGCAGCCTTTTTATTTGAGTGCTTATCCATTTTGGCACGTAAGCCCCTTCCAACGATCAGGGCATTTCCCATTAAAGTCCATTTATTTTGGCATACAGCCGGTCTTTACCCTGTATATTTGCTACGGATTCCCGAAAAGTCCGTTTGATCCTGTCACGAGGGATAGTCTACAGAAGCTTGGATGTTATTCTTTGCTCAATGCTCCAGCATTCTGTAATCAATCTTGCAATCGTACATGATCCAGTTTTATTTTTAGATTCCCCAGTGGAGGCCGTCTCATAGGTACCATCCCCATTTGAGAATCTCGTTCCTTTTCTAAAAAAGACAGTTGGTCGTGTTCGCACCAGTTGACCATCATTTTTAGAATCCTCCAGTGTTGTACTGTGTCTCAGCGCGTCGTTTTCCCCAGTGTGTTCTTCTCGTAGCGTTTGTCCCTGTGTCGTAGTATTCGTCATCATTTTCGCATTCATCATTCCAGCATACGTATCATATCATATTCATGGCATCATCTGCATTAAGCGGTCCTCGCTTTGTCCAATAGCATTGCGTATCGTCGCATATAAGGGCAAAATTTTCGGTTATCTATATTTAAATCTCTCCACCACGATTCCTCGAGTCTCTGTCACTCAAATCATCCGGTGTAGCTATTTAAATAGGGGCAACTGTAATACCCCAAATTTTACCCTTATATTTAGTCAGTCATTTCGCATATCATCTCATATGTACATTTGCTAACCACTAACAAGTTATGGAGGTGTTTTGTTTTGCAGATTTGGTTCCAGGGGTATTTTGGTCATTTTACGCAAATTCTGCTAATTCCTTGAAAACGGGCTGTTATTAAGTTCTGAGGCATTTATTTGCCACTTGGGTCAAGGTGCCGGTATGTTTTGTCAGAAATATGATTGGACTCGGAGCCGTACTTTGTTTGATTTTGAAACATTTCTAAACAGTTTTGTTTCCTCTTAATAAGATGAAGTTGGGTTGAAAAGGAAGTGGATACTGTTAAGGTTATTTTGAGAAGTGATGTGATCAACGAGATTTTAATTTGAATTTGTTTGGATATGATCATATGGCGGGATATCATTTATAAAAGGCAAAGGAGAAGTAAGTTTTAAATATTTTTGAACTTTGTGTTCATAAGTACTTATAAGTTACAACTCAAGAGGGAATTTAAATGGTTCTGAATTATTATTCATGGATACTTTGAATTTACAATTGAGAAAGTAAATATGAATATTTGTTGAATTTCATTTCATAAATATTTACAGTTTACAAATGGATAAGTGAATTTGAACTTGGTTTACAAGAAGATTCATTTACAATAAGTATCTATCCTAAATCCTAAAAATTCCTAAGTGTCTTCATGATGTCTTTAAGCTTCTCCACAGAATCTCCAAATTCACCTGCACATCAAAACAGAACAAACAATATAGAAAAAATGTTAGGAGTTGTTTTTGACACTCTCAGAACAATGTCATCATCGAGTGCCGGGAGTGGCACAACCGAAGCTGCGTCCTACCCCCCGTTACCGATCCGCGCCGTAGGCGTCAGATCAGGTAACACCTGTTCTTATCGTTACGGGACATCCGAGAGATAGAAGTAATAAAAGAAGCGGGACTGATTCGTTTTGCCGCGATTGGATTTCCAAACCGATACGAGAATAAGGCGACATAGGCAAGTTTGGACTCAGATCCGGATGCCGGCAGGTCTGAGTCGCTTTGGTTTCGAAATTTCCAACACCTGAAAAGCCACAAACATCATCAGTATAACAGAACTCAAAGCATAAACAAGCCGCATAAACAAAACTAGGCAAGAAGGAGCTCGCGCCAGTACAAGTATGAAGAGGCACCAAAGAAACAAATCTGTTACAAAGGTTCAGAATGAAGGCCAATGTTCAAAACAGAACGAAAACCAAGCCTAAAACAGAACAGAAATGAAATGAAACCAAACTGCATTGAATGACCTCAACAAAGTATCAGAAAAACGAAGTGCAAATCACAACAGCATCATGCGCTGTATCAAAGTTCAGAGGCATCGATTAATGTCAAGCGTCATTGCACAACAGCATACAAAAACAAGGCAAAAGAGCAGGTCAGTTCACAAAACCATGACAGAAAGCAAGATAGACCAAATGTGCAAGCACATTGGAAAGACAAATTACCAAACACATGGCTCAGTACATCAATATCATAGCCCAAATCATCATCACCAACTCAATCTACCTGCCAAAACTGCACAGAAGAGCTGAAGTTCACGTCAGTTCAGAATGCAAGCAGTACTAAATCATGGCACGGATTGTACCAGCAAGGACAAGCAAGCATAAACATCTCAGTTCATGAAATAAACAAGTGCAAAAAGCCAGAAATCGCAACTAATGATAAACCACAAGCGAAGATCATCAGAGGCAATCGCAGCGTCATCAAAGAGTATCAGTTGTCACGGCTCAGATGAACATCATCGCCGTATACCTTTCCCGGCGGCAAAGGCCAATACAATATCAGCCCTCTCTGAAAGAAGAAGAGGAAAAGAATCTTATCTGCATCAAAAAACGAATCAATCAAACAAATCAGTCAAAAACGAATCAGTTCGAAATCAAAAGCGAATCAGTTCAGATATCAAACAGAAAAACGAATCAATCAAATCAATTCAGATATCAAACGAATCAAATGGAATCCAAGCGAATCCATCAAGGAGTTCTGGAAAAGGAAAGTGTGAATCAGTATCAGATAAGATCAAATCATATCAACACAAAATCATGTCTCAAAAATAACGCAAATCCATCACGGATTAAAGGCCCAAAAAGAGAAGTATAAAGGAACGATCTCACCTCAGAGAAGAGGGGGAAGGATCGCAAAAACCCTAACAGGTAGCCGCGAGCAAGAGAAGAGGAACGAAATCGCGAACGAAGATCACGAGCGAAACCCTAACGGAGATCGCAAGCGAACGCTAACGAAGGAAGATCGTGAGCGAACCATAGGCGACAACAAACATCACTGAACAATCAATATCATCCGCGAAACACCGAAGGAGGAGATCACCTTCGCCGTTCAAACGGCGGGCAATCAACTCCAAGCCTCAGATCACCTCATCATCGGTCGATTCGTTATAAATGTGAGCTCTGAAACGTTTTCCTCACGACATTCATGTTTTGTTTCAGGTTATAGAGATGAGAGAAGAAGAAGACCCATGGCGATCGCGAGAGAGATGAGAGAAGAAGAAGACGTGAATGGCGCCGCAAGGGACATTAGGGTTCCCAGAACCCTAATTGTTTTCTAGTTAAACCACTAACCGGGTTGGGTCCGGGTGTGATGACCGGCCCAACCCCTTTATGTTTTATTCTTTATTTTGTTTTTTAAATTATGTTTTTTAATGTTTTTAAATTGTTTTATGATTTAAGAAAATTGTTTTAAAAACCTTTTTTTGTGTAAATATTATAAATAAATAAAAAATCTTTTTATAATAAAATTAAACAAAATCTCTTTTTTAAAAAAAATAAAAATTAAAACTTTTTTTTAAATATAAAATTAAAACTTTTGTAAATGTAAGACTAAAAAACTCTTTTAAATGAAAAATAAGAAAAAACTTTTCTTAGAAATATTCAAAAATAAAACTCTTTTTAAAAAAAAAAACATTTTTTAAAATTAAATCTTTTTTTTTGCAAGTTAATATTAAATAAAACAATAAAAATCTCAAAATTGACATCTCTTTCTTCATCGTCTCATAACTCATTTGATTGCCGTTTAACTCTGCCCACTAACATCGTCTGTTCATTTTGCAGCTCATTACACTTACCATTACTTATTTCATCTTATCATATTGTATATGTTTCTCGGTTGTAACCTCGCGAACCTAATAATCGCGTTTACTTTTCGCATTTAAATTTCTGCTGACGTATGATTTAAATTTCTCACACTGTCATTGCTATTATTCTGTCACATTACACACGTCCGAAGGTTAGGTCTAGCTGTTTGGCCACCGTGCCAATAGTCTTCAAACCCTCAAACCCTCAAAACTACAAACTTCAAACCCTAATTTTAACAAATGCCTCGCCGCAGGCAAAATTACAATTTTACCCCTAGCATTAGGTCAAAGAGCCGCCGCGCTCATTTTAGGGTTTCCCGCCGTGGAATCCCTAACCTAATTTAACCCTAATTACAACTTAACAATTCAACGTAGAGATTTGGAGTTTCTACACTCCGCGTAAGCGTGCCCTTAAGACATGTTTATTCCCCTTGAGACCTTGACCACAGTCAAGAAGTCTCTAACCTCCCTTTTGAGGGGAACTACGATTACTCTGATTCCACTCCCGTAAGGATACGTAGGCACAAGATGCGATGTCTTGCCGAGTAAACTTAGAATTAACCCCTTAGGTCTTCTTTCTCACTTTTAATCCTTTGTACATATACCTTAAGCAAATAAATAAAGCAAATAGTAAACATCTGAACAAAAGGTTCCTGTAGAGTACTACAGAAGTTTAGGGTGCTAATACCTTCCCTAAATTTAACCAACCCCCGAACCCTAGATCTTTCCCCGCATTGTGTTTACGATGCAAAATAGGTTTTCCCTCTTTTGACCTTTTCCTTCGGATAAATCAAAGAGCGGTTGTGAATCAAGAATTGTGATTCAAATTAATTAATAATTTGATATCCTATTTCCACCGCAACAAAATGCAAATCAAAGCAAACCAAATTTATGAAAAAGGAACCAACTCCTAAAGGCTCTAAAAACCCTAATCCTACATGCCCTAAAAGAAACTTTCTAAAGGGAACTAAAAAACCAAATCAAACCTTAAGATTTCATCAGAAAAGGATTGGAAACTTATCATGAACTAAAGGTCACTTTTGAAGTCCATCTATGGGAAGTACTATGCTAGAAGCAACCTAAACACAACCTAGATGTAAAATCTAACTAAAATAGTAAATCAATTACTAAAAATCTATAACTTTTCCTAAGGGATCCTAAATGTATTAAGAACCTATGGTAGGAAATCCAGAGCTTAAATCAATGTTTAAGGGTACTAGGGAAATTCTAAACCAAAAGGTGTCAAATGAAGGTTCAAGTGGGGAAGGCTCCAAAAACCTAGTTCAAAACTAATCTTAGGATCACCTAAAATCACCACAAAAATCCTATAATCTCAACAATATGTCTATAACCAGCCAACCAAAAATCAACATCAAAATCAAAAGCATGAATTGGTAATAAAATCAGCAAACAAACAAGTCATTTTATGCATTTTCAAACAATTATCAAAAATAGAAAAATGGAAATTAAATGGAAAACAACACCAAAATAAAATCCAAAGGCATGGAAAAATCAGAAATTCAACAAGGATCACCCATATATTTTTCTCATAATTTTCTGATCATTATTCTAATTAATATGAGTTAAACAAGATAAATGCAATAAAAGAAATAAAAGAAATCAGAAAATATCAGGACCACTAGATCTATCTACTAGTCAACTCATCCAACAGTTGCGCGTGTGCCACCTAATTTAATGAAACTGTGCATTTTGACTCAATGGCAATGTGTGGTACGTTGACTGAAGTACACGGTACGTTCTAATCATGTCCATCTAATGAAAAAGTATTTTGATCCTACGCTTCAGATCATGCCACCTCACCAAACCCTAATTAGACTAAACCTTGTCTGTCAGATGCCAAGACTAATTCAACAAATACATCAGATCCAACAGTTCATGGTCATCGTCCTCATTTGAAACTGAACAAAGGGAGGGAACTCAGCCATGGTGGCCGAAGAAGATCTCCACCGTCTTCTCCGGCGAGAGCAATCAAGCTCTGCAATCAAACTCCACGAAACTCAAAGAAAATTACATGGATCCACTCGTCTTCTCGCCCTGAGCACGAAAATCCACTCCATTTTTATTAATTCTTCATGAATCTTGAAACACGATGCTGAACAGAAAACTCCTCATTTTCACAACCATCATCAAACTCCAAATTGATTATACAGATGTTTTCCTCACCTCTCAAGGATCAAAAATCACTAATCAATTCATCTTAACTCTCAAGCATCATCCATGTACAAGTCTTAACAGAATTCATATCTCATCATAAATCATCACTAATCTCCATAATTATGATCCTAAAACGATCTATGTCATCACTACAACCTAACCACATGCCAAGTCCATGCTAAAACAACCTAGAACTAGAGCAATTTTGAAGAATGCAAACCTGGAAAAAAGCTTGCAATTGAGGTAGTTGCAGTGTGATTCTTGACTTCAAATGCTGCAGAAACCTTCAAGGATGATCACTGATGCTAACTGAATCCTCAATTCTTCTTGAAACTCTCTGAATTGCAAAAACCTATTTTGAGTTTGAAGCTCCCAACTCTAACTGCCACAACTGAATTCTTCACCAATTTCTTCCAAAAAATGATCTGAACACGATCCAAGACTTAAATAGAATGTATTTGGATCCTAACATGGCCCAATCATGGCCCAATTTGCTTGATCCAAAATTCAATTTTCTTCAAAGTGCAACCATGGTAACTCGTGTGTTCTGACACAGTTTCAGCTCACTCTTTGCTCCAATGGCTTGCACAACACTCCTTGGATGTGAATGGCTCAGATTGTGTGCTTGAATTGATCTTATGGTGTTGAATGGTTATGTTACTTCAATTCTAAGTAATCCATACAATGTCCATGAATCATGACTCAAACCAAAAATGTAACATTGCCATTGTCTTTAAAATGTCATTTCCAATCAAAATATGCACAAACTTGTGATGTTTGGCATAAGAATGAATTAAAATGGATTTTTCACTTTTTATGCCTTTTAATTATCCTTTTTTCAAATTTCCTTCATACATTTCCATATTCAATCCATATCAATGGATGTTTAGGTCATGGTTGGACTAAAAACACCATTTTGAACAACTTTCAAGTTGATCAAATCTTCATTTGAGGTGCCTAAGTTGGTGAAATTGACATATAACCAAAAATGACCTGTAATTCCAAATTTCCAAAATACCCTTATCTTACAAAGCTTGTAACTTGAGTTCTACAAATCCAATCATGGACTTCTAGTACTTTCTAAAGCTAAGAAGATAAGGAACAACACTTATGTTGACCAAAAGTTCATAGGAATCATCCTTCTAGGGCAAAAATGTCATGCAAGTTGGTTGACTTTCAAGCTCCAAATTCACATGCCTCAGATGACTTGTAACTTGTCTGGCTCATAACTTGAGTTCTATAAACCCTATCAAGGACTTCTAGTACTCAAATTAAAGCTATGATCATGCCCTACAACAATCATGTTAGGGTCAAGGCGAGATGAAAATCACATCTTGAGTTAAGTGGTCTTGAAGATAGGCACCAAACTAGGGGATTTTACACTGTCAAGCATAGCAACCCTAGCCTAGCAACTCCTCACACTCTTGGTTCATGATAAGTTGACCTTGGAATAATCCTTTGGGTATCTTAACACATCAATCCATGATCACATGGCTCTTGAATTAGGTCTCAACCTTCTTCAAATCATCATTTATCTTAGGGTTGTCCAGATGAAACCATAGTTGTACCAATCTTGGTTATACTTCATATCCTTTGCATAATGACCTGTCTAGGCCTCAAAATGATCTTCAATAATTCTCATGAGCTCTCTCAAGGCTCTAGGTCCAACTTCATGGCTTCAACATCATCAGATGACTTCCCACAACTCTCAAGTTAGGAGACATACCCACTTGGCTTCAACCACTCTCTCTGAGGATCTCTGGCTCCTCTGATGAGGATATCAACCCTTGAACACTTGGATAAACCTCTTGGCTAGCTTCATAGTCTTGTGTAGCCCTTTGTTGGTAGTCATACCTCTTGATCTCCTACACACATGTCAATGAAATGCAGATGATAATGCTAATATGAATGCAATGAAACACAAGCTAGGTAAAGAAAGGTTAGGCAAATTTTAGGGTGCAACACGTATGTACATACAATTCTTGGAATGATGCTTAAAAGACTCTCGAGACTTTGTGATTATCATAGGTATTATAGAAATGTGATCCAACAATAAAATGCACAACTTTGAAATCAAAAGCAACTCTTCATTAATTCAAGGGAAGATCAAATACAAATGACTTAATCATTGTTCAATAAGCTGCATAAAAAAGTTTTTGAAACAAAAGAAGGACTAGTCAATAATTAGAAGGTCTTCCTTTGGAGGCGTTCCTCAAGTTTATTCAACTCAAACATGAATCTACCAACCATCTGATTATAGAGCTGAATGAAGTGGTGGACTGAAGGGGGAATATTGTTTCCATCCAAATCTTGAATTGTGCTTTCTAACCTCTATTAGATATCACGAATCATGATATTGCAATGCTCTATCAGATTATTATACCTAGCACCATACATGTTTAGAGCTGGATGACAATGTATGAGGGACTCCACATGAATATCCAATGATTTGTTGAGTTGAGCCTCCCTCTTGAGCCAATGTGAATTATCCCTCTTCAAAGCTTCAAAGCAGTCCTTCCAAAGAGTGGTTGTTCCTTGAGCAGTTTCTAACTCTAAGCACTTATTGTTCCATATATTAGGAGTGATATATGAAACTAGTATTGCTTATTCTTTGAGCTGACGCTCATCTTTATCTAAAGTCAACGCACCTCTTAGTTGTTCTTCAAGACCATCAATATCAGCTTCGAGTTTTTCTCTAGTCTTCTTTTTTACAGCAGAGGCTAGTTCATAAAAATTCCATTCTCTTTCATAAGATTCTTTGGCCTCTTTTAAGCGTTGTCAAAGAGTCTTCACTAACGCATCAGCCCCTTGAAAGCCATTTTGATACATGATCCTTAAATATGTTTCTAACTTCAACCTCTTTCTACTTTCGTCTACTTAATCTTGTTCAACTTCCATCTTTCTTTTGAACTGACCATTTTCCATACCAGCCTGGTAGCTTGGAGATCTTGGTTTTCCTTAGTCAACATTTCCACTACCAACTTCAGCTTCTCATATTCTTCCATGGACACATGAGTGGGAACATGAGGCTTCTCTTGCATGGGAGGTTCAGGAGAAAATGGTAACAACCTTTCTGCCACTCTAGCCAACAACCATTTATTGTATGGTTCTTTAGCCACACAATTTTTCGCTTTCAACTCCTTTCTTCCTTTTGTATGGATCTTGGTCCATGCCTTAGAAATTTTCTTGAAAAATCCGGGATCTTCTGCTTTGTTGAGCAAGAAAAAGCTCTGGATCTTCTCTGCCTCGGGCATATCCTCCATAGCATAACCCAATTGATGTAGTTCAATAATTGGGTTGTAGTTAATACAACATGCTCTTCCAATCAGAGGTACATTACAAAATTCCCCACAACTGAAAATAATTTCCACATCATAGTACTCATGATAGTACCAAGCAATGTCGTCTTCTACCAAAGACATGATGCGCCTAGACCATTTCAGTTTCTCCTTGTTCTCCATAAATGGTCCCTCCTTTGGAAAATGAGAAACATACCACTTGAATAACAAATGACAACAACATTGAACCATTCCTGTTTTCTTCTCACTTCTCCAATGAGTGGAATGGTAAGTGTCGGCAAAAAGGGTGGGAATAGGATTCTTCTGGATGAAGAGAGTAATAGCAACAATGTCTATGAAATTGTCTATGTTTGGGAAGAGGAAAATCCCATAGATCATCAAAGCAAGAGAGACACCAAACCTTTCCCAATCTTCATTAGTCTTATAATGAGCAACCTTGTCAAGCAGAAACTTCAGGGGGAACCCATGAGTACCTCCCTTATTGGCCAAACCAGCATCAACCTTTTCTTTAGTCATGCGAAGGGTAAGAGCAATGACTGTAGATTTTGGCTCTTCCTCTAAATCGGTGTAGTTGGGTTGATCCTTAATCTTGATATTCAGCAGGTGGGAATATTCCTTAAGAGTGGGGGCCAAGTGGTAATTTTGGAAGGTGAAACATCTGAGTGGAGCATCATAGAATTGGGTCATAGTAAACAGAGCCCGAGTATCCACACCAGAATAAAAAAAGGTCAAGTAACTTCCCATGCTCTCCTTGAAAGTTAATTTTGATAGCCTTTGGCACATGAATCAGAAGGTCTTGGATGACCTCCAACTTTGGCTCTCTAAACTTCAAAGAGTTAGTGCTTCTCTTCTTTTGATCAATCATTTTTCCAGCAATACCTGAGATAATCATAGTATCTTAAGCCCCTTGATATGCAAAATCTTATGCAATGCAATGCTTATGAATGCACACCAGAACATGTTCGTAGCACAGCGATCAAGGTCACAGAATCTGCAGGACAACACAACAAGGTATCTCTCACCTTGGGTAAGCAATTTATTGGTTTACAACAGGGCATCCCAAGGGCTTTAAACAAGGTCCCATGCACTAACCCTTAAAATATTTTCATCATAACGACAATTCATAAGATGGTAATCCCTTCAAAGGATGAGCACAAAGTTATGTCTTAGTAACCTTTAGAATATGGCTCTAAAAAGGTCCTCAGAATCACGGATTCCCAAGTCGGAAACAAAGACGCCATTACGACTACTCGTAAGACATAATCATCCCAAATGGGCCTTATCTGAGCAGTGGAAATCAAACCAACTCAACGAGTCTTAGGTCTCGCAAATCAGAAAGCAACCATCTCCTAACTTAGTGTATACTGGAAAAGCTCGGGTAAAAAGCCTTTTTCCTCACAAACCATCCCCAATAAACCCAACAGATAAGAGAACAAAGCATATTAAATCAACAAAAGCAAATAAATCACACATACAATAAACAAACAAGGTTTGTCTTACTAGGGTATATCCCCAACAGAGTCGCCAAGCTGTCTCTACTCGAAAAAACGCAATGACGGAGAGGCAAAAGTGGAAAGGTAGAAGATTATCCATCGAACTTTATTCATCCCAAAAGGGGAAGGGAAGACATCGAGAAAACCCCAAGAAGGAAATGGATAAGATGGTCTCGCAACCAAGAGAAGGGGTTCGAAAGCCAGTTATGCGAAGGGAAGGTATTAGCACCCCTCACATCTATCGTACTCGATGAGAACCATTTGCTTGTCTATGTGTGAGGATGTTGCTAAAGGATATTGCTTTCTAAGAGTGTTCTAAAAGGGAGAGAGAAGTGTTGGAAACAAAGAATGAGAGAAAAAAGAAGGTGGAAAGGGGAGGAGACTCGGTAGGACTTCATGGTCCTATGCCTACGTATTCTCAACAAGTATGAGAAAGTTATAGTCAACATAGTTCGGAGGACTACGGGTAAAAGAGATGGAAGTGTGCTCGCCAAGGATTGGGGCCCTTGTGCCTATGTATCTTCACTTAAAAGAAGTGAAGAATCAGAGCATTCATAGTTCCGACTACGGTTTATTGGTGTTTTTTATAGACGATGTCAATGTGTGCATTCTAGCAGTTAGGTGTATTGCAGCTCTCTAGTTGAGTCTTAGGCGCTACATGTTTGCGCTAGAAAGGACATAACATGTCCTTTTTGAAAAGATTAGTTTTTTCCGTCAAGGCAAGATGTCACATTTGATTTGTGAAAGTTATTTTTAAAGGTGAAATAAGTCCTCGGATAGTAACCCCTTGCGTGTAGTACCCAATTCTTTATCTTAAAAGATTTATTGTGAAAATGGTTTGGTGAATATAGTCACGTCTTCGTATTGAAAGACAAGTATCGAGACCACACACTCTAAAGTGAGTATCCTAATACTCAGAGAGGAAGAAGTCTTCACTCAATCCTCTCTCTCTAGTTCAATACAAAGAGAACCTTATTCTCTTATTAAAGATGTTTTGATTTTGAATGGTAAGTGCTTTATGACAGTGAACCCTAAAGGTAATGTCAAGCACTCGGGATAGGACAAGGCCTTCGCCTAACCACTCCACAACCATCCAAGTTTATTAGAAAAAGAGTTTGAAAATGCACTTGGTACAAGACCAAGATTTTAGACTCAAGGAGACAAAGGAAATAGAAAAAAAGACTTTGAAAAGAGATAGGTGGTAAATAGATCAAGGTAGGTTGATGGCGATGTACAAAGGAATCGACTTACAAAGGTGGAATACATACAAGGTTAATGTGGGGTTTAATGGAAGAGAAGAAAAAGAGAAGAGAGGAGGAACCCTAAGGTAATCCAAATTAATGAATTCAGAAAACAAAAAAAAGGCTTGATGTTGGATCAAGCTTTATTTGTCTTTTATTTTGAAAGGTATTCTAGCCTAACTCATTTTAACTTTCTTAACAAGCAAGCAAGCACATATAAGAAACTAAAAGAAATACATTGTTACATTGTAAATGGGGAGAGGGATACATAATGCCCACCAAGGGGGAAATTGGATGCAATGTATGAAGGAGTAAAGAATGGGGTGAATCAAAGATCCAAGAACATGCCATCAAGTATTCAACTTAAGCACCACACAAGGCAAGAAGATTCAACAATCAATTCATAAGTAGAAAACATTCATCAAGACAAGACATAATTAAAAAACTTGAATCAAGGAAACAGAGATGTATGAAAGTAAACACTTATACATATACTTCAACTATTATAGGTCAAGCTCAAAAGGAGTCACACATTAAAGTTCAAGAACTTCAAGCAAAGAAAAACAACTAGTGCACACATACATGCCTTGAAAAATTAACCACATGTCAATAATGGACAAACCAAAATGGAATGAGTCAATCAAGAAGAAGAAAAAAATGAAGCTGGAACCTAAACTATCTCATGATCAACGCATATTAGAAATGAGAAGAGATACACAAGAGCATACATCATGAAACAACACAAAGGCTAAGCATTTACCAACAAGTATCTCATAAAAGCAACTCAACAATGATCAAGGGTAGGTAATCAGGGCACGTGAACATGGAAGGTCAGAAGAAAACACATAATCATCAACCCAAAATCAAACTAATGATATAAAAGAAGAAGCATCAATCATCATGTTCAAAGCATGTATCAAAACTAGACATGTATCATTCCTCAAAGCCTAAAAGGGATTCAAACCTCCACATAAGAAAACATAGGAGTTCAAAATGCAAGCCATACACAATGAGTCAAAGGAAATCATAAGCTTAAACATAGCTTCATGTCAATTAAGATCATCAAACATCAAATGGAATCATGGAAGAACAATGCTCTAAAACTAGGTCAAAGTATGTACAATATCATGGTCAAAACATCATAAACTTGATATAGCATCCAAAAATAGAAAAATGGTCAAATAAATTCCAATAAAAATCTCAAAATCATGTCAATACACTCAAGTGTGGGTATGCAAAAGGTACCTAAAAGCAAGGCATAAGAACATGCACAAAAGCAACCAACAATCTAGGGTACTCCACAAGTTGAACATAAATTAAGGATCACAAATAATCAAGTGAAAAGTATACCAAACAGCATCATCAAGTCTCAATAAAAACATCCAAACATCCTCTCATTGTGTTCCAAAAGATAGCAAAAAATTAGCTCAAGCAAAAGTGTTTAAGGCATCAAAACTCAAAACCCTAATCTAAGGGTACTTTAGGAAACACCTTTTGCAAATAAATCAAAATAAAATAGAAAAAACAATTTTAAAAAATAAAAAAAAGTGATAAAATAATTAAGACATTAAAGAGTGTATAATATATTTCTAATCATTTTTAGGTGAAAGAAATAATTAAAACAAAAACAAAAAGAAAATAGGATGAAGATAAAATAAAAAAGAGGAAACCAAGGGACTGGGGTGTATCAACAATACCAAGTAAATTGAATTTCCTTTACTCGTGGAGATGGGCCTAAGAAGGGGTGGTGCCAATAACGAAGGTGTTAAGCCCAACTCATTTGAAAACAAAATCAGAACAAAACAAAATAAACCAAAAAAGAGAGAACCACGTGGACCTCATTAAAACACATGGCACCCACGTCATGGCCACTAGGACGGGTCAAATGGTCAGCCACGGTGACTCAGGCCAGAACCATAGATGCCGGAGCAAAGCTCCGGTTGTATTCTCCGAGCAACTCGTCGGAGTTGCAGGTCCAAAATCCACCAAAACACGCGAACAAACACCTTATTCCACTCAGTTTTTGATGTAGAATCCAAATACGACCACCATTTTCATTTTTAAAAACTTAAAACCCCTTAAAAACACGCACGAAATATAAATAGTCAAACTTAAAGTTACTCAGACCAACACAACACTACCACGAACATGATCTACACTATTTCAGAAGCTCAAAAAGGAAGAAAACAAATTCAACACACGTATAATATGGGAGGATAGAGTTTAAGAAGTATTACCCAAAAGTGAAGACCTAGTGCTTCTGTCCTTGCCTTCAATTCCAAACAAAACCCTCTCCTCTACTTCTTTAAACTCCAAGGATGATGATGGTGACAAAAGAATGGAGGAAACAAGTTTGAAAATGCAGGTTTGAAGAAAAAAGAAATTTCAAAGTGAGAGAGAATCTTGTGATTTTTTGGTTGCTGAAAATGGTTCCTCTCTCTCTCTCTCTCTTGCCTAGGGTTTTTGCTTTATATATGAAGGGTTGAGATAAGTAAAACACTTGTTAATATGGTTAATCTTGTTGGTTTGTGATTTCTGAAATTTTAATTTTTTTGAGCGGAGAAAGAGTGTGGTACGAGTAGCATGGTAGGAGGCAGTATTGCTTGTTTTTTTTAGTGGAGCAAGGAAGAAAAGGACATTAGAAAGAGGCTGAATGGAGCACAATCTTTTTAAGCAAGTTTTGAAGCTTTACTTAAAATGGAAAAATGTGAAAAGGATGTGCATGGTTAGTACAAGACATTTTGGCTAACTTTTGGCAATGTTTTGTGATTCAAAAATGACATGATACACATGAAATAGACACTTAAGGTTTGCTGTATAAGCATGTTAAGAAAATGCCAAGAATACGCATGTGAATTTAACCTTGAATCAACTTCCATGTTACCTACTTTAAACCATCATAACATGACTAATAATAATCCAATGATGATGAAACTTGTATGGTTGGAAAGCTTGGAGATAGTAGAATAACTTTCATGTCCAAAGTAACTTGAGTTGCATCTTGGATCAGTGAGAAAAGATGGGTGGAAGTTGTGTCCTCAAAACTGTCCAAAAAAACTTAGAAAAATTCTATGTTATTGCACTTTTAACATAATTGAAATCTCATCTTTGAATCCTCATAACTTGAGGAGTTTTGATCCAATGAGAAAGTTCTTGTAATGGATGGAAAGCTTGAAGAGTGATATTCAACTTCCATGTTGTGGGAAAATTCATTTTAGATCAAGAACTTAGTGAAAAGTGTCTTGGAAGTTTGGTTCAAAAATCTGTCTAGCCACATGCCAATCTTGACATCTTTGAAACCCTAATTTGGGAGCATCATAACTTGAGTTTTACACATCCAATGGAGATGATCTAGTACTCAAAAGAAAACTTGGAGGATGTTCTACAACTTTCATGTGTCAGGAAAATTCAATTGAAGCTTATATCACCATGAAAGATGGGCTTGAAAGTAGGTATCTCAAACTGATTTTATATACTTAGAAAAATTTCTAAGTGTTGAAATGTCATAATCTCCTTTTTTTTTAAACTTTAGCTCATCATATCTCCTAAACCATGAATCTTATGGACATGTTTCCTTCCACAGACTTATAGTTCGTGATTTCCTCTTTAATTTGATAGCAAGTTTGCCCTTATTGGATAAAAAATGAGAATGTTATGGAAGTTGCAAGATGGCTAGAATTAGGGTTTTCTACACTTAGGAAATTTTCCATTAAAACCCCAATTTAGTCAAACTCTTGATTTTATGTTTATCTTTGATTATTTTTGTTCCAAACACATGAAATAACTTGAAAACATCTATGATGCCCTTGAATGACCTTGATATTTAAGATCTTGACCTAATTGAATAACAGTTGACTTTTGTTGACCAGATGAAACCCTAGGACCATTTCCACTAACTGGGACTCTTGCGATGGATTGTGATGACACATAATACATGTAGAGGAACACTAATGTGTGTGTTGAGCTTTAGAATCATGTCTTGCACAAAGAAACTAGCCATAACTCCTTTTGAACCAAAACTATAGACAATTATCCATGAGATAGGAGGAGAATCAATGCTTGTGTTCTTGATTCAAGTGGTTAAGTGACATGCCTTGATGATGATGGAGAACGTGTGGCTTGAGATTGCCATAAATTTTAGCTTGAGCTCTTGATTGAGCTTTGAAGATGAATCTCTTCTCTTGATTGTTGGATAAGATACCTTGATCCCTTGTCTAAGATCAATGTTAGGTGCAAATGCTAATGAAAATGATAATGACATGGAGGTTAAAGGTTAGGGTGAAAAAGAGGGTGTGACAGGCATTGGTAATTGTTGCACCCCAAAATTTGCCCAACTTTTCTTTACCTAGCTTATGTTTCATTTCATGCACATTAGCATTATCATTTGTATTTCATTGACATGTATGCAGGAGATCAATAGGTATGATTACCAATCAAGGGCTACACAAGAATTTGAAGCTAGCTGGGAGGCTTATTCAAGTGTTCAAGGGTTGATATCCTTGTCAGAGAAGTTGAAAGAGCCTCAAAAAGAGTGGTTGAAACCAAGTGTGTAGGTATCCTAACTTGAGAGTTGTGGGAAGCCATCAGATGATTCTGAGGTCATGGAGATGGACTTGAGGTCTTGAGAGACCTCATGAGAAGTGTTGAAGATCACTTTGAGGCCTAGACAGGTCATTGTGCAAGATTAAGAAGGCTCAGCCATGAGTGGTGCAGCTAGGGTTTGACTAGGTCAACCCTAAGTCAACTGATGATTTAAAGGAGGTTGAGACCTAATCCAAGAGCCATGTGATCATGGATTGATACATTGATATGTTATAAGGATTATTACAAGGTTAACTCATCATGATTGAAGAGTTTGAGAAGTTTCAAGCTAGGGTTTCTAAGACTTGACAGTGTAAAATCCCCTAGTTTGACCCCTGGCTTCAAGACAATTTAACTCAAGATAGGATCTTCATATAACCTTGACCCAAACATGATTGTTGTAGGGCATGATCTTAGATTTAATTTGAGTACTAGAAGTCCTTGATAGGGTTTATAGAACTCAAGTTATGAGCCAGACAAGTTACAAGTCATCTGAGGTGTGTGAATTTGGAGCTTGAAAGTTACCCAACTTGCATGAAACGTTTGCCTAAGAAGGATGATTCCTATGAACTTTTGGTCAACATGAATGTTGTTCCTTATTCTCTTAGCTTTCTAGAGAGTACTATAAGTCCTTGATAGGATTTGTATAACTCAAGTTATGGCT
Organism: Lathyrus sativus; assembly: GCA_963859935.3. Lineage (NCBI taxonomy): Eukaryota > Viridiplantae > Streptophyta > Magnoliopsida > Fabales > Fabaceae > Lathyrus > Lathyrus sativus. The sequence goes on from OZ012735.1 coordinate 510,991,760, forward strand.
TTGACAAGTCAAGGGTATTTTGGGAAGTTATGATTATAGGTCATTTTTGGTTATAGGTTATTTTCACCAACTTAGACACTTCAAATGAAATTTTGTTCAACTTGAAAGTTTCTCAAAATGAGGTTTTTACCTTGACCATGTATCAAAGAGGCATTGAAATGGCTCAAGGAGAGACTTGGTTCAAAAGGTTGTGAAAAAGGAAGGATTAAAAGGCATTAAATGACCAAAAATTCAAATAAATCACTTTGTGTGCAAATGAAGCAAAGTAACATCATTTTTTGAATGGAAAAAGCATTTTAGAAACTTTGGAAATGTTAGAATTTTGGTTTAGTCCCATATCATGCCCTTTTTCTTTGTTTCTTCATGATGAAGCAACATACCATACACAAGCCATTGGATGAAAACAAGGAGGGAAACATCACCATTCATGTTCAAAATCTCATGAGAAGTTGAAAGCAAGCTTGCTAAGGCCAAAACAGAGTGGGAATCGTGACTGGTGTAAGTGAGATTTTGGAGAGAATTTGAAAATTGAAAATCTCATTCTGAAGCTTTGAGAGAGTTCTAGATGATTCTAATGAGTTCTATATAAGTTGGCAAGTGTATTCAGTTCATTTTTTGGAAGAGATTGAAGCTTGAAGCAGAGAGTGAGGTTGAAATTTCAAAGCTGCAAGTTGAAATCGTATTCTGAGTTCAAGGCCAATTCAAGAGAAATTGAAGATTGCATTAGCTTTGGAAGGAGTTTTGGAGTGTATCTGCATCATCTTGGAGGCTGAAGTGATCAAGAACACCTTCTGTTACACCTCTGAACACAGGTTGGTACATTTTGATTTTGTGCATAATCTAGGAGGAGATAAATAGAAATCTATAGGTGGTTAGGATCCTGATGATGTATAGATGGATTTGAGATGATCAATTTGGGAATTAGAGACGAGTTAGGATGCGGATCATTTTCTGTTGAAGCTGAATTCTTGCAATTCTTGGATTGATAATCAAGATTAGATAGGGGAAATTGATCACCACGAGATAAGGATCATTTCTGTGCATTTAATTGAAGTTCTGAGGAAATTCAAGATTGAGGTGTATTTTGGAATGGCTATCGGGTTTGAAAATCCATGGAGATTTAGATGATTCTAAGGCTAGATTCATGATCAGCACGAAAAACTGGACAAGATGATGTATCATTTTGTAATTTTTGATGAACTGTGTGTTGGTCTTCACCGGAGAAGATGGTGGCGCCACTGTTCAGGCCACCGTCTGTAATTTCCCTCCACCTGAGCATTTAAATGAAGAAGATGCACTGCAAGCGTTGGATCTTGCTGAAGACTTGACCAAGTCCATGGAATGAATGGCCACGATTGAGTTTGAAAGTCAGCCTTGGACTCCTTCATCAATACGCACCGTTTCATTTAACTGAAGCGCCTGGGCCTTGGCATTTTCTTGCTATCCACACTCTCCATCTGGCCCAATCAACATTTTGAACTGATGTTCTTTGCTATTTGGCACGCCACTTTTATTAATTCTTATGTTTTTCTTTTAAATTCATCATTTCATGTTAGTTTGAAAACAATTCATAAAAAATAGAAAAATAGGTCAATTAATTCCAAGTTTTTTCCCCCTGATTCATGATTGAATCTAGAATTTTATTGAATAAAAATACTAGGAAAATCATGCATTTTCAATTTTTGTGCATTTTTTACATTTTATTTGATAATAAAATGGCCATGGTTGATACCTCTGTTTGATGATTTTAGTGTGATCACTTTGTGATGATTTTTGGCTTGATTTTTTGTATGTGATTAGCTTAGACATGTATGCTCCCATAGTAGTTTTCTCACATTTTTGTGATGAAATTAGGTGTGGTTTTTAGATTGAAACATTAGGTGCTTCCTTTTAGGGTTCAGGTTTAGTACCTTGTAGTGTAGAATTTATTTCTAGGTCTTATTTGAGGATTTGATCTCTGGAATTAACATGGTAGAGTCATGATTGACATAGGTTCCCATAGTTATTTTTGTAGGATTTTATAATTGGTTTTAGTATTTTAGTTAGAATTAACGTTAGTACTAGTTTTTAGGTGATCCTAACTGGCTAACTCAACTAGAATGACTTTATTAGTTCCCTTAGATTAGGGTTTTGCTTCTATTGCTCTTGGATAAGGATGGATACTTATGTGGGCTGCTGTGGAATGCATGGTGGAGCTTGGACTTGAAGATTTCTCTCCCTCTGGTGTAGTTTGTTTAGGGTTAAGGATTAGGGTTTTAGGGAGATCTCTTAGAATAGATTTTCTTCCTTCATGAAACATGGAAGGTGTTGATCACTTCCATTCCTCCCTATGATGAAAGGTCCCATTATGAAGGCCCCATCCCTCTTTTGGTAGGATGAGTGGCTCCTCACAAATTGGTAGAACCTTTGAGGGTTCATTTCCTTGATGGTGGAGTGCTTAGAGGTGACCTCTGGTCTTCACCTTGCTTCTCCCTATCCCCACCTTGCTCTTGTTGGATGAATCTTTCTCCCTTGTTAGAGGATGGAGTTCCTTGCTAGAAGATTGAAGATGCTAGAGGTTGCACTTCCCCTATGTTTGAAGACTGCCCTTGGAGCTGAAGCTTGAAGATCAAGAAGAACAAGTTGACACTTGTGAAGAAGATCAAATTGAGATTGAAGAAAAAGCTGAAGCTTGAAGAAGATGGAGAACAAGTTGATACTTGTGTTTGATGCATTGAAAGCTTGAAGAAGCAAGTTGATACTTGCTATTGAAGATGAGAGCCTTGAAGAACATTTACAGACTGAGGACTGAGTTGCTGTCAGATGATTGCTTTGCTGTGAAGCTGTGGAAGCTGTTGATCTGCTTTCTTTCCTGTCTGTTTGCTTTCTATGCAACTGTATTGATGTGACTTGTTTGATTTGCTTGATGCATTAGAATAAGTTCATGTTTATATTGTGTTAAGCTAGGAGCATGATTTCACTAGAGGTTGAGTTGCTCCCTCTGCTTGTATTTTTACTGTATGGCTTTGCTTTTGGGTATTCGGTAGAGCCTTGCTCCCTTGCCTATGTGGTTTATGATTTGCTTGATAGCATTTTATTTCTTCTGTATGATTGCAGTTATTCATACTTGGCTTGAGGTTGAGACGAGCTTGTGGAGGCTGATGCCCCACACACATTTCCTTCCTCACTTGCATTGCATGCATTTTACAGTCGTTTACTGTTTACTGTTTAAGCTAATGCTTTATACGTTTCTTTTTATCATTGACATGATCCCCTAGGAATCTCACTTCCTTTGATAAGGAAGTGATGATTAGAACTTTAGGTTGAAACCTATGCATGATAACTTCTAGGAGATCCCTGTTTCAAACTTCAACCATAGGATGAATCCTTGGCATGACAACAGTAGGACTTGATAGTCTCCCCTTAGTTGAGCCTGTTCTCTCTTCTCATCTCAAACAACAGTAAAAAACGTAATAAAGGCAAGTTAGTATAAGCGCGATACGAGCCTTAAGCTACTTGGGTAATGATAATTGAGCGGCCTCCTCTCAATCGTTTAGAATGTTTAGTATACGTCCTTTGGATGATATGTGATGCATTCGTTTCCATGTCATAGTCTCTAGTGTTGTAGGAACTACAGACAAACATAAAAAACAGTTCTTCCATAAAAGACAGAAAACAAACTTCAAACCTTTTTGCCCCGTGGGCCCATAATTCAAAGGAAGCTTTTCTGAAGAAAAGAGTGTCGTTAACTCCCAGTTCTACCGCAAACGGTAATGCCTAAGTCTCCAAGGGTCAAGCTGCATACACCAAATTGCTGGAACTGTTTGTTAACCCTACTCGATAAAATAGATGAATCTGAATTCCCGTAATCCGTATTATCCCGAACTACGTAAGCTCTGATCTCTCATACCTGTTGAGAGTACGTAGGCACAATACTGACGTATTAGCGAGCCACCTTCCCCATTACCCGTAGTTAGCCGAATTACGTTGACTCTGATTTCTCATTCTCTGATGAGAATACATAGGCATAAAGTGTGACGCTTTGCCGAGTCATTTTCTTTTCTTTTCAGACCAGCCTTGATAGGTAGATAGTAAAATCAACCCGTCAGATAAACACAACAAGCATGGATCCCATCGAGTACGATGGACGTGAGGGGTGCTAATACCTTCCCCTTGCGTAACCGACTCCCGAACCCAGGCAATGGTTGCGATGACCTTGTCTTATACCTTTTCGTCAGGATTTTCCGATTGTTTCCTTTCCCGTTCTGAGGGATAAATAACGAAAGGTGGCGACTCTTCTGTTTTGCCGACACCTTATTCTCGCGGTAGCGACAGCTGGTGACTCTGCTGGGGACTTGATAGTTTCCTGGGATCCAACGTCCCTTATGCGAGTCAGTTTGGGGATCCAACGTCCCCCGCGAGAGTCAATCCTAGCGCTTGTATGATTACTTGTTGGGTTGTGTTTATTTATCGCATTTTATTTCCTGCACTTTATTTTCAGTATGATATGATTATCTGCACTGTTGTGGGAGGGGCATTCTGATGAGTGAGAAGTCAGACCCAGGCTTGAGAGCTATATAATATTAGAGTGGGTTAGTGGAGGACGTGCTTGCTTTGCTTGCAGCTGTTCCCACGTAATCCACACTTAGACGAGGTTCTCTTTGATGACTTCCTATCAGTCCTTTGGACTCGAGGGGTTGTTGGATCTGAGGATTGTCGACTCTGGAAACCGATCATTTGGAATTCAGCTAAGTGAGGCCGCTTCAAGAGATGATGATGCCACACCTTCTGGGTATCGTATCATCGTTTCTTGAAAGTCTGTGATGCTGATGACCGCATAGGATGCCGAACCTTTTCCGTGATTAGGTTCATACCTGTAAGCAGGGTCGGGTTATTGCAGGAAACCTTAACTTTCAAATTACCTGGTTTTCTTGACAGTGAATCAGTTTTGTTGGTATCAGAGGTTCTCATCATCAGACATATGGTTGTTCTTGACAGAGAAGATTTTTGGTCTGGTATCAGGGGTTTATTCTCCTCAGAGATATGTTTGTTCTTGATAGAGCAGTATTGTGGTTTTGTTGATACAGAACCTTCATCTCCTTAACAGCATAGTTGTCCTGATCTCCTGCTGCATGATTGCATTTTGCATTGTTTGCATCCTCATTTGCATGGCATTAACGTGTGTCTGTGTTGCAGGTGCATATTTCTCCCCTGGTTCTAGTGATCTTGATCCCTACGGCAGATATGGCATCTCTGAAGAAGACTGTGGCTTACAAGCTACCAACACCTGACATCCGAGAGTTACGGACTTTGATTTCTTTGGCTGATAAGACAGTGATGGAGAGTTTAAGAAAGAGTTATGGGAGACTTCTGAGTATTGTGTATAAGCTTCCTACGTACGAGTTGAATGGCCTCTATGCCCTGCTACAGTTTTACGACCCACAACTCAGATGCTTTGTGTTTCCAGACTATGTCCTAGCCCCGACCTTGGAAGAGTACTCTGACCTGTTGGGGGTGCCTTTGATGAATCAAATGCCTTACTACCGTGTTGAGGGTGAACCCAAATTGAGTAAGCTGACTGACGCTCTGCATGTAGATGATTCTGAATTGGAAGGGATGGTATCCAGAAAGATTGGAGTTCATGGTTTCCCTTTGTCTTTCCTGATGGAAAAGGCCCGAAAGTTTGCTGAGAAGGATCACTGGGATGTATTCAATGCCTTCTTAGCCCTTTGTATCTATGGTACGTGCTATTCCCAAGTCACCCAGACTTCATAAGCATGGATGCTTGCCATATATTTGCCTCCGGGAATCCAGTGCCCACGCTCCTCGGAGACGTCTACCATTCAGTTCACAGCAAGAATGAAAACAGAAAGGGGAAGAACGTGGCGTGTTGTGCTCCTTTACTGTATAAGTGGTTTGCTAGCCATCTTCCTAAGTCGGGGCCATTCGTTGATTCTGCTGAGTCTTCGCCTTGGTCTGCGCGTTTGATGGGTTTGACTGCTGACGATATTATCTGGTTTGATAGAGATCTGCTGGGCAAAGATATTGTGTATAGCTGTTGTGGCTTTCCGAACGTCCCCCTGGTCGGAAGGAATGGATGTATCAACTACAATCTCTCTCTGCTAGTACGACAATTTGGGTATGCACTACGAGGTCCTCCTGAAGAGGAAGAGATACGGGAATCTCTGTATCTCATAGGGTTGCTTGAAGGCGACACTTTGATCAAGGTGCAGAATGCTTGGAGCAAAATTCACCGGAAGGGGAAAGTCTTGCTGGGAAAGAGCAACAACAAGGCCTTTGATCCGTACGTGGTTTGGATTCGAGAAAGAGCCGCCAAGTTTCGAATGTCGTTTCCTGCTGTAGAACCATTGTGTGCTCCCGTGTACAAAGAGCCTACTACAGTTGATATTCAGAAATTCAACCAGGTACTCCAAGAGAAGGAAGAGCTACCAAAGGCCAATGAAGAGTTGGAGAAAGAGATCACTCAACTTTGGAAAGAGAAAAGTGAAGCCGTTTATACCTGTAAGAAGCAGACTGAGATGATCAACCGTCTAGGCTCCAACCTGACCAAAGAAACTGATGCTAGGGAACGTCTGGGGTTGGACCTGAAGTCAGTACATGGCATGTTGACAACCAAGAAACAGGATCTGGACAGAGTGTACCGGAAGCTAACCCAATACGAGAGGGTCTGGAGCAGCACCATAGCCAAGTACAAAGAACGGGAAGAAAAGCTGAAGCGGCAAGTAGCCAACCTAGAAGCTCAGATTATGGTGAAAGACGAGAATACATGGGCTGAAGCCTCACTGCGACGAGACGTCCAATATAGATTGGCTGAGGCCGAGGCGGATTTGCAAGATTCTCAACTCCGAGCTGATGCTAAAAGGATAAGAGTCGAGAACCATTCTGAAGAAGGTATTTCTAGGAGCGTTGCCGAGAACCTCCCAAAGTCCATCAGGCAGAGGGACCTGCTGGCCCGAGGTTTGCTTGCTCAGTCAAATCACCCCGCTGCAAAGAAGTTGATAGAAGATTTTTGTGCCCGTGGTCACACCAGATCTTTTTGTATTTTCTTTGTACATTTTATGCATTGATATGCTGACCACCACCAGGTCTGTTGGTTGGGGTCATGCCTTATTGCTTCAGTTGTATGTGATTACAGTTGTATACTACCCGAGCGGGCTTTTCAGATGAATATATGAGGATTTCTTTTCCATGATTGGATCATAGACTTTATTTGTCTCGGAAACTAGGATCGGGGGGGGGGGGGGGGGGGGGGGAATCTCCCCAAGGCACAGACACACGTTTGCATTTGCATGAAGTATCTGCATAACGAACACCTTGTCGTTTTTCTAACCCTTTGTGTATGCAGGTTGTTCCAGGATTGATCGAAGACCGATCCACCGTTATCCGACCAGAGCGAATCAAGCTATAGCAATGGAATAGGTGCAAACTGATGTTCAGGAACTCCGGGAGAGGATGGACCGTTTCATGGAGCTCATGCAAGTGGTGGCCAACGGCCAAGACCAGCTCAGAACATTGGTCCAGCCTCTGATCTCAAGGGTTGACAGCAACGGTGTACTCCATGGTGGGAGTATTCCAACCCCTCCTCCTGTTGAAACTCCTCAGGGTGGCATCCCCGTGACCGGGGGGAATGGAAATCGTAACGGCAATGTGATCGCTAACATCGGGCTCAATGGTAATACGACTGGCGTCGGTAATGGAAATTTTGAAGCTAATGGCAACGCTGGACTAGGCAATGGCAACACAGGTGATGGAAATCTGTATGGGCCTCAGCCATGGCTAGAAGATCATCAAGAAGATTTGTTCTCACAGAGGAGTGCTGAAGGAGAACTGACTGCTGAAGCACGTCTGAGGTTTAAGGCACTCGAGGACAAAATGAGAAGTTTCGAGAACCTGAACACTATGGGGGTCGACATGACTAAATTGGGATTGATTTCTGATTTCAAGGTGCCTCCTAAATTCAAGGTACCCGACTTTAAGAAATACAAGGGCACCACTTTCCCTCGTGTCCACTTAAGATCATACTATCGAAAGATGTCTGCTCACTCTGAAGACGAGAAGCTGCTGATGCACTTCTTTCAGGATAGCTTGTCCGGGCCATCCTTGGAATGGTACATGAGTTTGGAACCCACCAGTGTGCGCACGTGGAAGGAACTTGTTGAGGCCTTTGTGCACCATTATCAGTATAACAGTGACTTGGCTCCGAACCGGTTTCAACTGCAGAACTTGTCACAGAGGAACAATGAGGGGTTCAAAGAATACGCCCAACGGTGGCGCGAATTAGCAGCTAGAGTTCAGCCGCCGATGGTTGAACGAGAGCTTGTTGAAATGTTTGTAGCCACTCTCCCGGGGGTCTATTACGAGAAATTGGTCAGTGGTATGTCAGGGAGTTTCTCAGATCTCATCATTACTGGCGAGCACGTTGAAAATGGGATCAAATTAGGGAAAATTCAAGGTGGTGATCTATCCTCAGCTGGAGGAGGAAAGAAACCATATGGTAACAAAAGGCATGAAGGAGAGACGAGCTTCGTGTCTAACGCTTGAAGGAAAGGTAAGAGCCAACGCCAGCAGGTGGCTAGCATAACCATCCCTGCTGTCCAACAGCCCCAGCCACAGCAGCAGCCGCAGCAGCAGTAGCCAAATCAGCAAGGATACAGAAAGTATCAGAATAGGGCACCTCTGTCAAGTCGTCACCTCGAGACGCCGCCCATGTCTTATGCTCAGTTGTTACAAACTCTGCTGCAGTTACAGCTAGTCCAGAAGAGAACCCTGGCTCCCTTGATATGCTCAGTTGTTACAAACTCTGCTTCAGTTACAGCAGTAGCCAAATGCAACGTGTGATTTTCACTCAGGGGCACCTGGCCACACAATAGAAAACTGCAAAGCCTTCAAGCACAAGGTGCAAGATATGGTGGATGCTAAGATCATCAATTTCTCAGATAATGTGCCGAACGTCACAAAGAATCCTATGCCGAATCATAGGGGAGGTGGGGTGAATGCCATTATTGAAGAAGAGGATTTAGATGTGTTGACTGATGTCAAGGATCTGAAGACACCGCTTAGCTTCGTTAAAGCCAAGCTGATGAGGAGAGGCTTCTTTCCAGGCTGTGGAGAATTGTGTATGGGTTGTGCGACCTGTCCTGATGGATGTGAACAGTTGATAGTAGGGATTCAGAGTCTGATGACCGAAGGAATCTTGCAGTTTAGCCGAAGGGCCGAACGTGGATCTGGAGAGGTAATGCTGAAGCAAGATGATGAGGTTGCCACCATCACCATCCCTTGCCATACGATAACCATTTCTGCACTCAGGCCGCCCATAATTACCATCACCAAAGCTGGGCCGATACCTTTTGAAAGCACCAATGTTGTCCCATGGCACTATGGGGCAGACGTCTACTGTAACGGACAGAAATTGGAACTAGAACCATCTGGGCAGTCTGTGGATAACCTAGTGGGAATCGGCGGAATCACACGTAGCGGAAGGGTATTTGCTCCACCTGAGATTGTGGTAGACAAAGCAGACAAAGCTGAGGAAACTGATAAGGGAAAGAGTAAAGTCGTTGAGGAAACCCCTCGTGGGGTAGAGAAGGACTTACTTGTAAAGGACGCTGAAGAGTTCATGAGGTTGATCAAGAAGAGTGACTACAAGATCGTGGATCACCTCCTTCAAACGCCCTCGAAAATTTCCATCCTAAATTTGTTGCTGTGTTCGGAGTCACATCGCAACATGATGTTAAAGGTTTTGAATGCCACGTATGTACCGCAGGAAATCTCGGTCAACCAGTTGGAAGGGGTAGTAACCCACGTGAATGCTGGAAACGGGTTAGGGTTCACTGACCTGGAGCTGACGCCGAAGGGAAGAAACCATAACAGCGCCCTGCACATCTCGATAGAGTGTAGGGGAACAGTTCTGGCTCATGTGTTGGTGGACACTGGGTCATCGCTCAATGTCCTTCCGAAGAAAGCATTGATGAAGTTAGATACTCGAGGATTGATTTGCACACCCAGTGATCTGGTTGTGAAGGCTTTCGATGGAACCAAGCGTCATGTCTTTGGAGAGGTAACTCTGCCAATCCAAGTTGGGCCGGAAACTTTCGACGCAGTCTTCTACATTATGGACATCATGCCAGCCTACAGTTGCCTCTTAGGTTGGCCATGGATCCATTCTGCTGGTGTCGTGACCTCCACGTTGCACCAGCAGCTCAAGTATGCTGTCGGAGGCAGCATTGTAATTGTATGTGGCGAGGAAGACATAACGGTGAGCCATTTGTCGTCCTTCAAATATGTTGAGATGGATGGGGAAATCCACGAAACCCTATGTCAGGCGTTCGAAGCTGTTAAGGTCAAAGACGTGACTCCCGTGATGATTGAAAAACCAGAGATGACTTTCTCTTCCTTCAAGGAAGCTCGGGCCGTTGTTCAAGCCGGATCTACCCCAGGCTGGAGGCAAATTCTGGAAATATCTAACAAACAGGACAAGTTCGGGTTAGGATACTCTCCTGCGGCCGAAGCCTCCTCTTCTCACAGTGCGTCGCGAGGTAAAGGGCCGATCCAGTTTACCAGTGGCGGGGTGATATTTGAAAGTGTCAGCGCAGTGTCTGAAGATGACAAAGACAGCGATTGTGACCTAGACTCTTGGATCTAGCCAAGCAAACCAGGCCAGAGCCTCAACAACTGGTCCATCAGGGATACCATCCAAGTGACAGGCAAAGAGTAATGACTTACTTTCTCCAATTATTGTACAACCCTATGTACTACCCGGGGCATAGTGGTTTTATTGTCAGGGCTTTGTTTGATTATGTACATGCATTTTACCGATAAATCAAAAGGCGTTTTTCTTTGCATTCAAATATTGAGATCTCTATTATTCCTGTTTTATATTTGTTTTGAAAAACAATAAAATGGCAATAAGGTTTGTGCTAACCTGCATATCCTTGTTTTAAGCTTAACCCTTGTTATTGCAGGATCCACATAGCAGACGACATCGACTCTGGACCTTCTACGACTCACTTCGACTTCGATTGCCCGATCTATCAAGCCGAAGAAGAGATTGATGAAGACGAAGACCTTCCCGAAGAGTTGGCCCGCTTGTTGAAACAAGAAGAGAAAGTTATTCTGCCTCACGAGGAAGAGATTGAGATTGTGAATTTGGGTTCTGAAGAACTAGTCAGGAACGTCAGGATAGGGGCTGCATTGCAGAGTGATGTCAAGCAGAGATTGGTCGAGATGCTGAGAGAGTATAGTGACATCTTTGCTTGGTCATACGAAGATATGCCCGGACTTGATACTGACATCGTGGTCCATCACTTGCCGCTGCGAGAAGATTGTCCTCCCGTTAAGCAGAAGCTTAGGAGGACACGACCAGATATGGCCGTTAAGATCAAAGAAGAAGTATAGAAACAGCTTGATGCTGGCTTCTTAGCGGTCACTACTTACCCTTCGTGGGTCGCCAACATAGTGCCTATACCGAAGAAGGACGGTAAGGTGCAAATGTGCGTCGATTATCGGGATTTGAATAGGGTGAGCCCTAAAGATGATTTACCGCTCCCTCATATTGATGTGTTGGTCGACAATACAACTCAGTTCTCCGTATTTTCGCTCATGGATGGCTTCTCCGGCTACAATCAGATCAAGATGGCGCCGGAGGACATGGAGAAAACTACGTTTATTACACCTTGTGGAACATTTTGCTACAAGGTAATGCCCTTCGGTCTGAAGAACGCAGGGGCCACTTACCAAAGAGCAATGATCACTTTGTTTCATGACATGATTCATCATGAGATTGAAGTCTATGTTGATGACATGATTACGAAGTCCCAAATGGAGGAGGGACATCTGGTCAATTTGCTGAAGCTTTTTGAGAGGTTTAGGAGATTCAGGTTGAGGTTGAATCCTAACAAGTGTACTTTCGGAGTACGGTCTGGAAAACTACTGGGGTTTATCATGAGTGAAAGAGGCATTGAGGTTGATCCTGCAAAGATAAAAGCGATACAAGAAATGCCAGCGCCAAAAACCGAGAAAGAATTTCGTGGCTTCCTGGGCAGAATAAACTACATTGCAAGGTTTATCTCTCAACTCACGGCCACGTGTGAACTGATGTTCAAACTACTGAAAAAAGATCATGCGATTATCTGGAACAAGGATTTCCATAAGGCATTTGATAAGATAAAACAGTATCTACAGGAACCTCCGATCTTGATACCCCCAGTGGCCGGACGACCCTTACTCATGTACTTGACAGTTCTTGAGAATAGTATGGGGTGTGTTCTTGGTCAGCACGACGAGACGGGCAGAAAGGAGCATGCCATTTACTATTTGATTAAAAATTTCACAGATTGTGAATCTCGTTACTCGATGCTGGAGAAGACGTGTTGTGCACTAGCCTGGGCTGCCAAACATTTATGACAGTACATGCTCAATCACACAACCATGCTAATTTCAAAGATAGATCCGATCAAGTACGTCTTCGAGAAACAAGCGCTTTCGGGCAGGATTGCCAAATGGCAAATGGTGTTGATGGAATATGACATTCAGTACGTTTCCCAGAAGGCCATCAAGGGAAGCGTATCATCTGAATACCTTGCCGAACAGCCTATCGAGAATTATCAGTCGATGAAATTTGAATTCCCTGATGAGGATATCATGTTTCTAAAGGTGAAAGATTGTGATGAACCGTTGCCCGACGAGGGTCCAGATAGGAAGTCCCAATGGAAATTGATATTCGACGGGGCGGTTAATTCTTACGGAAGTGGCATTGGGGCAATCATCACGACTCCCCATGGATCCCACATCCCGTTCACTGCTAGACTGACGTTTCCGGTCACCAATAATGAAGCAGAGTACGAAGCATGCATCATGGGTCTAGAAGAAGCAATTGATTTGAGAATCAAGAACCTAGATGTATATGGTGACTCGGCACTTGTGATCAACCAGATTAAAGGGGAGTGGGAGACTCGTCAATCGAATTTGGTGCCATACATGAATTATGCCAGAAGGCTGCTTCCGTTCTTTGATCGAGTGGAACTCCATCATGTGCCCAGAGCAGAAAATCAGATGGTTGATGCCCTAGCCACGTTGGCTTCGATGTATAAATTCATTTTTTGGAATGAAGCTCCAAGGATTGTCCTTTCTCGTCTTGATAGACCTGCATTCGTATTTGCGATCGAGGAAGCCTCTGATGGAAAGCCATGGTTCCATGACATCCAGACCTTCCTTATGACTAAGGAGTATCCGACGGGAGCGTCAACCCAGGATACGAAGACTCTGAGGAGGCTGTCTGGGAATTTCTATCTCAATCCTAATGGAGTTCTGTATAAAAGAAACCATGATCTCGTGCTACTCAGATGTGTAGATGAGAAAGAGGCGAGTATGCTCATGGAAGAAGTCCATGAAGGCACATTTGGTACGCACGCCGGCGGGCATGCAATGACGAGAAAGATCCTGAGAGCAGGATATTACTGGATGACGATGGAATCAGATTGCTTTAAATTCGCGAAAAGATGTCATAAATGCCAGATTTATGCTGATAAGATTCATGTACCGCCTTGCCCATTGAATGTCATGTCCTCCTCGTGGCCATTCTCCGTGTGGGGCATCGACATGATAGGCAAGATTGAGCCCACTGCATCTAACAGTCATCGCTTCATTTTAGTAGCCATCAATTACTTCACCAAGTGGGTGGAGGCAGCCTCGTATGCTAGCGTGACCAAGCAGGTGGTGGCTAAATTCATAAAGAGGGACATCATCTGTCGTTACAGAATTCCTGAGCGGATCATTACTGATAATGGTTCAAACCTGAATAACAAGATGATGAAGGAGCTGTGCCAAAGTTTCAAGATTGAACACCACAACTCATCTCCTTACCGGCCGAAGATGAATGGCGTTGTTGAAGCGGCCAATAAGAAAATCAAGAAGATTGTACAGAAGATGGTTGTGACCTACAAGGATTGGCACGAGATGTTACCATTTGCACTGCACGGTTATCGTACAACGGTATGTTCGTCAACCGGGGCAACTCCTTTCTCACTAGTGTACGGTATGGAAGTTGTCCTACCATTAGAAGTTGAGATCCCTTCTTTACGAGTTTTGGTTGACGTAAAACTCGATGAGGCGGAATGGATTAAGAACCGACTAAACCAACTCAGCCTGATGGACGAGAAGAGGTTAGCATCGATTGCATATGGTCGTCTGTACCAAAGCCGAATGAAGAAAGCCTATGACAAGAAGGTATGTCCTAGAAGCTTTCAGACGGGTGATCTCGTCCTGAAGAAGATTCTTCCTCCACACTCCGATCATTGGGGCAAGTGGACTCCCAATTACGAAGGTCCGTACATCGTCAGCAAGGTCTTCTCGGGAGGAGCCTTGTTGTTATCCACAATGGATGGCGAAGATTTTGCATCCCCAGTGAACGCGGACGCGGTTAAAAAATACTTTGCTTAAAAAATGACCCGCTGGAAAGAAAAAGAATATCCAGGCAAAAATGGGGCATCCCGGCGAACCATAAAAAAGGAAAAAGGGTTCGGGAAAAAATTAGGGGTATAAATGGAAAAATGTACACCAGCAAAGTCGAAAACCTAGAAGGGCGACTTTGGTAAAAAAGGGTATCCCGGTGGATCGAAAACCCGGAAGGGCGATTCAGGCAAAAGTTAGGGATTTGAAAAAAGCAAATGACTGCGTTCCGCGTGTGGACTTTCATTGTTTAGTGGTTTGGAAGACCTGAGGGCCGTTTATCTGAATAATTCTCTTCTGAAGCTGAAGCGTCGGAGAAGTATCGAAGTCGAGTGGGTCATAAAGGGATCAACTCATGGTGTTCGTCTATGCCGCATTGCCGATATTTGTGCATATACTGATGTATATTTATGTTTTATATTTGCGCAGCTTCCTCATTCCAGGAGCTTGCATCTGTTGTAAAACATTTTTACCCATTCAGGGGTTCGTCATCAATAAAATATATACTATTCAGCAATTCTGTTTGTTTTTTTAGCATCTATCTGTTTTGTTTGCGAAAAAGAACGCCGACGTTTTTGATAAAATGCGTATACATAAACTTACTGGCCTAGACCACTGATTGTTGAAACAATAAATTACTTGAACATTGTCACAAGATGATAACCTTAATAGGTCCCTTTGAGAAGGGTATCTTGTCTGTTTGTTTGTGTTGTTGCAGGTATAGCATATTCCAGGCAATACGCCGTATGCGTCCCCAAGCAGGATGATTCCTTCTATCCCAACGAGTGCAGCAGCATCTCCCCACGAAGTCTGAACATGAGATTGTAAGCAGAGAAGATTATCCCCAATCAGATGTATCCTGAAGGATCATCATTTCCCCAGCTGAGTCATACACTGAAGTGTACGTTCATTCCCCAACACTGGGTCAAAGTGCAGTTTTCGTAGAAGACTACTCGTAAGTATGCAGCTTTTAGTAATCCAAACTGAGGTCTCTTGGAGAATTGAAATTCCCCCACAGAGTTGTACTCTCCCCAGTAAGCAGGATGATTCCTTCTACCCCAGTCAAGCTGGAAAATCCCCAAAAGAGTCGAGTCCCCGGGAGTCGTTTGGGCCGTGATTGGTTTTCCCCAGTAGAGTACTGAATAACTGATGCTGTTTTTACCCATCGGAGTCGTTATCTCCAGGAAAGTTTTAGTCGCGAAGGCTGTGCAGTTTATTTCTGCGATTGATATCGTTTCCTCGACAGTTTGTGGTTTGAATACTTGGATGAGCAGGTTCAGGTTCTAGGAGAACTTTACTCCCCTGCAGCAGTCGACTGAAGTTCGTTTCCCCAGGCGGAATCCAATTGAGATTGGTGTGACTTCTTCTCCTCGGCAGGATGATTCCTTCCCCCACCAGAGTGGTTCTTTCTCCTTGACAGGAGGTTTTTCCTTTCAACATTTATTTTGCTGATGGGGTCGTAGCATTTTGCATGATTGCATAGCATTTACCCTAAACACGTAGCATTTCCACCGTGTGGAGCATTTGCGCCATTGTCAAACCATATGCATATGAAACATGAGCTAGGTCGTTACTGTTCTTGTTTTGCAGGTGTTCCTATGCAGAATGATTTGCTCAAGATGATTCTTGAATTCCGCAGTGAAGTTGTGTGCTTAAGATGATTCTTAAAATCCCCAGGAAAGTCGTAAGAGTTGGTCACTCAAGTTGATGCTTAGACTCCCCGGCAGAGTGTTGGCTCAAGATGATTCCTGAAATCTCCGGCAGAGTGTTGGCTTAGGATGATTCTTGAAATCTCCGGCAGAGTTATTGGTTCAGGATGATTATTGAAGTCCCCGGCGGAGTTATTTGTCCAAGATGATTCTTGAAGTCCTCAGTAGAGTTGATTCATTCAGAATGATTTCTGGATCCCCGAAGCAGAGTTACTTGATAGTTATCCAGAATCCCCAGCGGAGATGTGTCATCCCCAGCAGGTTTTAAACAAAGAAGTTGAAATTTCCCTTGGAGACTTACTGATGAAGTCCAGCTGCGATGTCAAAGCAGTTTGCCTAGCTGACGCAGGGTGCCTGACGGCAAAAGATTGTATATCCTTATTGGTCCATGATGGATTAAGGATCCCATTTTAATACTTATTGATGAAGTCCAACTGTGATGTCGACGCAGTTCTCTCAGCTGATGCGGAGTGCCTGATGGCAGAAGTTTGGATATCCCCAATTGGTACATGATTGACCGGGGATTCTATTCCCAACTTACTGACGAAGTCCGACTGACGCCTGAAAATTTCTTTGAACGCCCGATGGCATGATTAACTTGATTGTTAAAAAGTTCCTAATGACCTGAGGAGTCCCAAGGAATCCTTCTGCCGCAGTGTCACAGAATGCCTGACGGCAATATCAGCTATGCTTCGCCGGTTATCGAATGACCCGTGATCCCTTGATGACTTGAGGACGAAGATCTACAGCAAAAGCAGATGATCATCCTGACGGAGATTTGAGATTAGACCTTTCACCGGTTACCGTGTGACCAATTCCCCAGCAGAGTTGCCGTGCAATTGTCATGTTCAGTTTTGAAGATGTTCCTAACAATCAGAGTATCGTTTACCTGTGCGTGGTTGGAAAATCACCCGTTACTGTGTAACCAGTGATCCCGCGATGATTTGAGGATGCAATGATATCAGATAAATCAGAGAGTCATCCTGACGGAGATTCAGATCAGTATATCTCCAGCTAGTTGTCGTGCAGCTATTATTTCAGTTTCCGAAGATTTGTCCCCATCAGAGTACCGTGTACTTGTGCAGTTGGCAAATTTCCGGGTTTGTTGGTATTCAACCGTATTTTACCTTGATTGTTTGAGAGTCGTTTGCTTCTCGCCCAGTCAGGTCCAAGCCGTTTGAATAGGGGCAGCTGTTGCACCCCAAAATTTGCCCAACTTTTCTTTACCTAGCTTATGTTTCATTTCATGCACATTAGCATTATCACTTGCATTTCATTGACATGTATGCAGGAGATCAAGAGGTATGATTACCAATCAAGGGCTACACAAGACTTTGAAGCTAGCTGGGAGGCTTATTCAAGTGTTCAAGGGTTGATATCCTTGTCAGAGAAGTTGAAAGAGCCTTAGAAAGAGTGGTTGAAACCAAGTGTGTAGGTCTCCTAACTTGAGAGTTGTGGGAAGCCATCAGATGATTCTGAGGTCATGGAGATGGACTTGAGGTCTTGATAGAGCTCATGAGAAGTGTTGAAGATCACTTTGAGGCCTATACAGGTCATTGTGCAAGATTAAGAAGGCTCAGCCATGAGTGGTGCAGCTAGGGTTTGATTGGGTCAACCCTAAGTCAACTGATAATTTAAAGGAGGTTGAGACCTAATCCAAGAGCCATGTGATCATGGATTGATACATTGATATGTTATAAGGATGATTCCAAGGTTAAATCATCATGATTGAAGAGTTTGAGAAGTTTCAAGCTAGGGTTTCTAAGACTTGACAGTGTAAAATCCCCTAGTTTGACCCCTGACTTCAAGACAATTTAACTCAAGATAGGATCTTCATATAACCTTGAGCCTAACATGATTGTTGTAGGGCATGATCTTCGCTTTAATTTAAGTACTAGAAATCCTTGATAGGGTTTATAGAACTCAAGTTATGAGCCAGACAAGTTACAGGTCATCTGAGGTGTGTGAATTTTGAGCTTGAAAGTTACCCAACTTGCATGAAACGTTTGCCTAAGAAGGATGATTCCTATGAACTTTTGGTCAACATGAATGTTGTTCCTTATTCTCTTAGCTTTCTAGAGAGTACGAGAAGTCCTTGATAGGATTTGTAGAACTCGAGTTATGGCTTTGACAAGTCAAGGGTATTTTGGGAAGTTATGATTATAGGTCATTTTTGGTTATAGGTCATTTTCACCAACTTAGACACTTCAAATGAAATTTTATTCAACTTGAAAGTTTCTCAAAATGAGGATTTTACCTTGACGATGTATCAAAGAGGCATTGAAATGGCTCAAGGAGAGACTTGGTTCAAAAGGTTGTGAAAAAGGAAGGATTAAAAGGCATTAAATGACCAAAAATTCAAATAAATCATTTTGTGTGCAAATGAAGCAAAGTAACATCATTTTTTGAATGGAAAAGAATTTTAGAAACTTTGGCAATGTTAGAATTTTGGTTTGAGTCCCATATCATGCCTTTTTTCTTTGTTTCTTCATGATGAAGCAACATACCATACACAAGCCATTGGATGAAAACAAGGAGGGAAACATCACCATTCATGTTCAAAATCTCATGAGAAGTTGAAAGCAAGCTTGCTAAGGCCAAAACAGAGTGGGAATCGTGACTGGTGTAAGTGAGATTTTGGAGAGAATTTGAAAATTGAAAATCTCATTCTGAAGCTTTGAGAGAGTTCTAGATGATTCTAATGAGTTCTATATAAGTTGGCAAGTGTATTCAGTTCATTTTTTGGAAGAGATTGAAGCTTGAAGCAGAGAGTGAGGTTGAAATTTCACAGCTGCAAGTTGAAATCGCATTCTGAGTTCAAGGCCAATTCAAGAGAAATTGAATATTGCATTAGCTTTGGAAGGAGTTTTGGAGTGTATCTGCATCATCTTGGAGGCTGAAGTGATCAAGAACACCTTCTGTTACACCTCTGAACACAGGTTGGTACATTTTGATTTTGTGCATAATCTAGGAGGAGATAAATAGAAATCTATAGGTGGTTAGGATCCTGATGATGTATAGATGGATTTGAGCTGATCAATTTGGGAGTTAGAGACGAGTTAGGATGTGGACATTTTCTGTTGAAGCTGAATTCTTGCAATTCTTGGATTGATAATCAAGATTAGATAGGGGAAATTGATCACCACGAGATAAGGATCATTTCTGTGCATTTAATTGAAGTTCTGAGGAAATTCAAGATTGAGGTGTATTTTGGAATGGCTATCGGGTTTGAAAATCCATGGAGATTTAGATGATTCTAAGGCTAGATTCATGATCAGCACGAAAAACTGGACAAGATGATGTATCATTTTGTAATTTTTGATGAACTGTGTGTTGGTCTTCACCGGAGAAGACGGTGGCGCCACTGTTCAGGCCACCGTCTGTAATTTCCCTCCACCTGAGCATTTAAATGAAGAAGATGCACTGCAAGCGTTGGATCTTGCTGAAGACTTGACCAAGTCCATGGAATGAATGGCCACGATTGAGTTTGAAAGTCAGCCTTGGACTCCTTCATCAATACGCACCGTTTCATTTAACTGAAGCGCCTGGGCCTTGGCATTTTCTTGCTATCCACACTCCCCATCTGGCCCAATCAACATTTTAAACTAATGTTCTTTGCTATTTGGCACGCCACTTTTATTAATTCTTATGTTTTTCTTTTAAATTCATCATTTCATGTTAGTTTGAAAACAATTCATAAAAAATAGAAAAATAGGTCAATTAATTCCAGGTTTTTTCCCCTAATTCATGATTGAATCTAGAATTTTATTGAATAAAAATATTAGGAAAATCATGCATTTTCAATTTTTGTGCATTTTTTACATTT
Source organism: Lathyrus sativus (assembly GCA_963859935.3). Classification (NCBI taxonomy): domain Eukaryota; kingdom Viridiplantae; phylum Streptophyta; class Magnoliopsida; order Fabales; family Fabaceae; genus Lathyrus; species Lathyrus sativus. Next base: position 511,011,740 of record OZ012735.1, read on the forward strand.
TATTTGATAATAAAATGGCCATGGTTGATACCTCTGTTTGATGATTTTAGTGTGATCACTTTGTGATGATTTTTGGCTTGATTTTTTGTATGTGATTAGCTTAGACATTTATGCTCCCATAGTAGTTTTCTCACATTTTTGTGATGAAATTAGGTGTGGTTTTTAGATTGAAACATTAGGTGCTTCCTTTTAGGGTTCAGGTTTAGTACCTTGTAGTGTAGAATTTATTTCTAGGTCTTATTTGAGGATTTGATCTCTGGAATTAACATGGTAGAGTCATGATTGACATAGGTTCCCATAGTTATTTTTGTAGGATTTTATAATTGGTTTTAGTATTTTAGTTAGAATTAACTTTAGTACTAGTTTTTAGGTGATCCTAACTGGCTAACTCAACTAGAATGACTTCATTAGTTCCCTTAGATTAGGGTTTTGCTTCTCTTGCTCTTGGATGAGGATGAATACTTATGTGGGCTGCTGTGGAATGCATGGTGTTGCACCCTAAAATTTGACCAACCGGGTCCCGCATCTGGTCCTTGTTTCGACGCATCTCGCATTCGCATTTACATACTGCATATAGTGCATTTCTTCAATCATGGTGATTTTATCGGGATTACAGCCCTACTGTCGCGTTTTAGGTATCTCAGACCGATTCGGGTAATCGGAGGTTATTTTGGGAAGTCGTGCGCTTCCTGGGTGTTCTCAGCTCACGCAGTGATTTTTGAGATTTTTGGTGTTCGGGTTACTGTTTGCTTCGATCTGGTCTCGCGCTCTCTTTTATATTGGTTATTTGCCTTTGTCTGCATTTTTTAGAATTTAATAGCTTCTTGTAGATTTTAAATAGGCTTTATAGATTTTTTAGAATTTAAATAGATTTTCTTTATATTTTAATAGCTTTTAAATGTTTTTAGAATAATATAGAATAATAATAGATTTTTCTTTTATTAGTTTTAAATAGATTTTAATATAGAAAGAATATAGATTTTTCTTTTATTAATAATAGAATTTCTTTTAAATAAATAGTATAAATTTTGTTAGATACTAAATGGAAATTTAATAAAATGTTAAATAGAGAATTATTAGATTTTTTTGATTAGTGGAATTATTAGAGTTTTATTAGTTTAGAAGTTAATTAGAGTTAATAGAGTTTTTAGGTTAGTTTTAATTAGGACTAGCTTAATCAATAATTAGTTTATTAGTTTAATTTTTCGTTTAGAATTTAATTGGTCCATTAGTCAGTATTAATCCATTCATTAATCTCTTTAATTCACGTTAATTTCTATTCAGGTTTTAATCATTAGCATTTAATTAGGGTTTAGTCTTTTTAATCCATATTAATCATTCATTAGCAGTTAATCTATTTCCATTAACCATCATCAGTCCATTTTCCAAGTCCTTTATTCAATTTTTCGTTGGGCCCATTTGTGGAGGCCCAGTTCAGTTTTTGTCCAGCTGCCACATGTCTATATATGCTGATGCCACACGTTCAATCCGGAGGAGGCCACCACATTTATTGCATGCTCTCAGAATTTGACACGCAAACCTCCACTAACTCTCTCTCCCCTCCACGTGTGCCTCATGCAGGCTTCTCCCTAGGCCACTTGTCTTCACCGGAGCGTCACCGGTTGCATGGCCGGCGGCCATGCAACCACCGCCCAACCCAACTACGGCAGCCCTAACAAACTCCTCAACCAACTCCGGCCGCCGTAACTTCCACCGGAAAACCCTCAAATCACCAAAATCCCCAGATTTCCTTCAATCTTCATCCTCTCCGGTCCAATCTTCATCAACAATAACCATTATTTCCAGATTCTTCATGCGTTCATACCAAGTTCATCATCAATAATTTTCCAGAACTTCGATCTTCATCACAGAGATTCAACCATTCAATATCCAGATTCATCGATCTTCTTCGTGAACTCTCCAGGACGTCATCCTATCTCCATCGTTCATCATAGTTCCTTCGTAATCGCTCGAATCTTCAAGATCTTCGTCATCAAATGATCGCCAGTTTTTTCAAATCGTTGAACTTCAAAGACCTCCATCAAGAATCATCATCTAGTCATCCATCTCCAGAAAAGAAACTTCAAGAACGAACTTCATCTCAGTTCATCAGCTTCAACGAACATCATCAAGATCGTCACACGCATGTTTGTAGAACTCCAGAAGATTTCCAGAATTTTCCTCGTCAACCTTCGTCAGAAGTCATTCAAACACATCTAGATCCAGGTTCCTCCCAAATCGTGTTGTTAATTTTCATTTTTCTCCATCAACCTTCCTGAAGTCTTCAAATCCTCACGAAAGGTCATCATCCCTTCATCCGTAATCGTTCGTAGTGGTGTTTCTCCGATCTTCAAGGATCATCAATCTCTTGATACCGCCATGAATCTTCGTCAGCAAGAGTTTTTAGCGGACCTTCAAAGATGATCAGGCCTTGAATTTGCCTCAGAAAGAACTTTGGATTCGAGTTAACAGATGTAGGTGGTGATGTTGTGTGATTGAGAAGGTTGCACGAGAGAGGAAGTGAAACGAGATATTGTGAGAGAGAGAGTTCAGAGCAATATTGAGGGCGCCGTTTGATTCTGTGAACAGTGGTTACGGGAAAAGGAGTGGATTAGGGTTTTGTTGGTATGGATGGATCATGTGTCTGGGCCTTACTAAGCCCGTCATCGGAATTTTTTTTGGCACACACCCCACGTTTTGCTCATCAAACCCCCCTCCCCGTGTGAATATTTTTGGTGGGCTGGGCCTGCTGATTGTTTTACTAGTTGCATCACCCCTGTATTCATGTATGCCCCCCCTTTGTATTTTTTTGTTTTTCTTAGTTTCTTTGTTTAGAAAATTGAGAAAAAAAATATTGAAAAAGTATATAAAAAAAAAAAAGAAGAATATTGAAGAATAATAAAGAAAAAGAGGATATTTGGAAAAGAAATATTGAAGAAAAAAGAGGATATTTGAAAAAGAATATTGAGAAAAATATTGGAGAAAAGAAAGAGAAAAGAAATAAATGAAAAAAGAAGAAAATAGTTGAAAAAGAATAGAGAAAAAAAATAGTAAAAAATATTAGTTTGTAGATTTAATATTTTTTAGAGGATATTTTCTTCATAGGACCTTTTTACATTTTTAGGGATAGTTTTTCAAAGGTCCACTTGTTAGGGGACTATTTTCCATTTGACTTTTCATTATAGATGAATAGGATAGGATATTTTTAGGAATTTACTTTCCACTTTCAATCATTGTAACCATTTTTTCAGAATGTTAATAAAACGAGATTTGTGCTGTGGTCCCGAAAGTAGCCGAACTACAGCTGCTCTGATTCCTCGTACCAGACGAGGATATGTAGGCATAGGATGCGATATCCTAGCGAGCACACTAACAACTGACCCTTTTGTTCTCTCGCTGCTGTGCGATCGAGACTTTCCCACTGACGACTGATTGTTATCCCTTCTCTCTTACCCTTGTGCATTTGAGACCAGACCGTAGTTTTTTCCCATAGGTTCTCGTACCTTTGAAACCAGTTTAATTTCTCACTCCTGTGTGAGAACCCCTGTTTAGCCGTAGTTAGCCTGAACTACGTAAGCTCTGATCTTCCATGCAGTGTGGAAGTACGTAGGCACAAGACGCAATGTCTTGGCGAGCAAACTTTTCCCTTCCCCCGTAGTTTCCCGAACTACGTTGACTCTGACTTTCTCTCTTGAGAATACGTAGGCATAGAGTGCGACGCTCTATCGAGTCAATTCCCTTCCGTTTAGATTTAGCAGCCGTAGATAGATTGTTTTTGCATCCTGTAGACAACCCAAGCAAGCGTGGATCCCGTCGAGTACGACGGACGTGAGGGGTGCCAATACCTTCCCCTTGCGTAACCGACTCCCGAACCCAGGTTTTGGTTGCGATGACCATACCTTTTCCCGTTTTTTGCGAGGTTTACTTCGAGCGTTTCCTTTCCCTCCGTTGGGATAAATAACGCACGGTGGCGACTCTTCTGTCAGCCGGCGCCGATTTTCGCAGTAGCGACAGCTGGCGACTCTGCTGGGGACTGCGATAGTCCCTATGCATGTGGGATCCAACGTCCCCTAAGAGAGTCAATCCTAGCGCTTGTTTGCTTGTCTATTGGTGTTTATTTATTGATATTATTTGTTGCTGTTGTGCTATTGGGGTGTGACGGGTGTTCTATGATTGAGAGATAAGCCGGACCTGGGCTTGAGTGCACCTTAGACTTAGAGTAGAGATTAGTGGGCGCGTACCGGCTTTGCTTGTACTAGTGTCCCGCGAAATCTACACTCGGACGAGGTTCTTCTGGTTGACTTCTTTTTCTACCCTTTGGGTCGAAGGGGTTGTTGGTTAGTTGGATTGTCGACTCCGGGAACCGATCATTTGGAAGTTAGCTAAGTGAGGCCTCTTCAAGACTTGATGATGCCACTCCTTCTGGGAATCGTATCGTCAGTTTTGAAAGTCTGTGACGCTGACGACCGCATAGGATGCCGTACCTTGACAGATATAGGTCCATACCTGTGAGTGGGGGGTTTTTTGCAGGAACCTTGACTTCCAACCTACCCGTTATTTTGGTATTCTCTTCAGAGCGAACGGACTCCGTCAGCAGTGCAGTAGTATTCGGAGATTGTGTAGGGGTTGTGGTCCCGTTGTTTGCTGCATCTTGCATATCATGTGCATAACAGTGTTGCATCATATTGCATATCATCCTCCAGTTAGCCAGAGTTCTGATCCAGCCTTTTGTTTCCTGAAGGTGATTACCCGGAGTTTTGACTGAGCAGCTGTTGATTGTCAGAAGACGACCTAGGGGTTGAGTAGATTTGAGCAGAGTCGAGCATTGAAGTCAGCTGAAGACTATAGGTAGCTATGTCTGAAGGCAATTTCCAGTCTCCTAACACACTGACAGGGTTCACTATGACGTCCAACCCTCTGTATGATTCTATGGAAGATTTCCCGCAAGTGAACAACGTTACTGCAGACCAAGTTGTACAGCCTTCTGTTGAGAACCGAGATCGACATGAGCAGTTTGTTGCCCGGAATGAACGTCCGCCTCCTGTTAACAATCAAGGTGTTGTTTTCCCTGTGATGAATTACCGAAGAGATATTCCCATAGCCAGGACCGTAGATCCAATAGCTCTTGAGACGGATAGAAAACTCCGAGCGCTGGAAGAAGGAATGAAAGCTTTGAAAATGAAAGATGCTGTTAACCTGAATGCTGCAGACATGTGTTTGGTTCCTGACCTGGTGTTGCCTTATAAGTTCAAAGTGCCGAAATTTGAGAAGTACACGGGAGATAGCTGTCTGAAGCAACATTTGATGATGTTCTGTCGAAGAATGACTTCGTTTGTGCGAGATGACAAATTGATGATCCATTGCTTTCAAGATAGTCTGACTGGGGCATCTTCGAGGTGGTATATGCAGTTAGAGAGAAATCAGATTCAGTCATGGATGGATTTAGCCAGAGCTTTTCTGAAGCAGTACGATTATAACCTAGACATAGCTCCCCATCGCATGCAGTTGCAAGAATTGTCTCAAGAGAACAATGAACCTATCAGGAAGTATGCTCAGAGATGGAGAGAATTTGCTGCTAGAGTGCATCCACCGCTTTTGGACCGAGAGTTAACGAGCATGTTTGTAGATTCCCTACAAGATCCGTACTTCGAAAGATTGCTTGGACTTCTGTTAAGTTTCTCTGACGTGGTAACATTAGGAGAACGCCTTGAGTATGCCATAAGAATTGGGAAAATTCAGATTACTTCAAATGATCAAGCTGGTGAAACTGAATATCCTTGTGACTATCAGAATGAAGAAGGAGTTGTGATCAATGCAGGCATGCCAAAGGTTGAATATCCTCAAAGCGAATCAGTGAATTTTGTTGGTTCTTCATCTTATCAGAGATCAGTACCTCCTGTGGCTTGTTATACTGAATAGACAACCGTGCCTAGGGCACCATATCAGGAACCTTATGTCGCTTCCCTTGCAAATTAGCGAACTCGTGGTCGGGGTTATCAGAATCAGCGTCAGAATCAGAATCGACCTCGCAACAATTTGGAACAAAGGAAAGCTCCTTCTCACCCAGTGCCTATGCCGTATAGCCAGTTGCTACCATCTTTGATCCAGAGTTCTTTGGTGGAACCTAAAGCTCTTAAGCCAGTTCCAGAACCTTACCCTCCTGGGTACAATCCCCACGTTCAGTGCGGTTACCATGGTGGCTCTCCAGGGCATTCGACTGAAGATTGTAAAGCATTTCAGGCGAAGGTACAGCAGTTGATCGACCAGGATTGCATTTCCTTTCGAGAAGGACTTCTGTTTGTTCATGCCCACCGCTCAGCTGTCTAAGCTCGTATATTTGGAAAGTATTCCCCAGCAAAAGCCAGTGGTTCAGACCGGCAGGCGCCCTCAGCATTGGCAGTCCTCAGACTTTATATCATTTGCATTTGTAGTTTCTTTTCTGTTAGTTACTACTTGCTTTTAAACATTGTATGTTTTGAATGGTAATAATAATAAAGTGACTATGCATTTTTCTGAATTAATCATGTCGCTGTCGCTCATTTACTGCATTGCACTGACACTTACATTGTTATTCACTCCACGTTATCACTGTGATTAGCAAAGATTGGAGGGAGGATGACGAAAATAAACTCATAACCGATGACAGTATGCTTTCAGATAAGACCTTACCGATGACGTACAAGGCATTGTTTCAAATCCCCCAAACACTGGAGATATAAGGAGTTAGTCCCTTGTTAACCACTTCGAGCCAAGAAGTAGAAGTTTTTTCAGACTTTTAAACCCTCACATCTTAACCCGGGGCAGGGTAGTTGTCAGTTAGCTTGACCGAGCATTCAAGTCTTACAGAGGAGTGTTGTCTTTCAAGGACCAAACAGTTTATACCACAGTGGTTAAACCTCACCAATCAGGAGTGAGACAGTTACAATCCTTTCGGAGCAATTAAGACAACCAGTGTCACACGACTTTGTTCCAAAAAGAAAGAAAGAAAGAAAGCCCGCTAAGTAAAAAGAAATAAAAAGCTGGAAGGCTAATACTTAGGCAAAAATCAGGGCATCCCGCTGGACTTCAAAAGAAATCGAAAAATCGAAAAGAACTCGAAAGGAGTCAGTCCAGGCAAAAATTAGGGAATCAAAAGAACGAAAAAGAGGGGATATCAATAGAAATTTTTCCCCAGCGAGTCACAAAGTCGTGTACACAGACGCCGAAAACGAGAAGGAGTAACTATCACTCCGGAAAAGCCTTGTGGATTCCTTAGTTGTGGTTCTTACCATTCAACATACCTCTCGAAGAGGCGAGCGCTTGTGCCAGGTTAACTGAACCTTAGGATCGGAGATCATCACGTAGAAGGGGTGGGTACAAATCAAAATTTGAGACAAAAATCCTTTGTTTCACGAACCGTGAACCCGACCACGATACAACCCTTAAAAAACCTAATTGAGGTAGGGTATATTCTGAAAGCGCATTACGATAAGGTTGAGTAACCTGACTCCTTCTTGACTTGCTAGTCGCATCCTTGTTGTATTTTTCACTAACCACGTAAGCACTACGTTTGAACTTTGGTTCATTCGTCACTCACAATCATGACATGTAAATGAGTGACAGCTCAAATTTTTTCAAAATCTGCATTAACACTGCATTAAGATTACCATTCGTGAATAGACAATTTTAATTGCAGGTTAGTAGTTGGCATGAAAGAAATTCCAACAGGGAATCGACAAGCAAGACTGAGTAATTCAGCAGTCTGAACCAGGATGGTGTATGTTGTGAAGCCCAGAGAATCAGGGGCATCGACTTCCGGTGAGTTTAGAATCAGTTAGTCTGAGGACAAATCCTGAAGCATCAGTGGATCAGGGGCAGTTTATTTGAGAAGCAGTTGATCAGAAGTGAGTCTTCTCGAGAGCCAATCAGGGGCAGTTATGCAGAACGTTGAGATCTGAAAACAGAGACTTCAGGTGAATAATCAGATCAGGTTAAGTCGCTAGAACGCTCATTCAGGGGCAAGTCACTGCAGAGAGTGTTGAAACCAACTGGGTTGACAATTGTTTAATGGGGATTGAATTCTGTTGTCGTATAGATACCGGGGCAAGTAATCTCGAGGTCGTCTCGTAGAGAGCTGTTCAGAGCAATATTCCCAAGAGTCGGATTGGGGCAAGTTGAATTGCACTGGGGCAGGTTATTCAAGCAAGCCTGTTTATCCCCAGCAAGAGTTGAGTATCGGGGAATCGTGTCAATACCCTTATCAAAAACCTGAGAAAGAGCCGTGTTGTCGGTGGATTGTTATCCTACAGTTTAAACCTGTTACGTGTCAGTAACCAGCCGGTTCCAAAGCCCAGGTCTCGCTTGGCAAACCGGTAACCAGTTCTCGTCTGGCTCATGCTTCCGTAAATACCAGTTCTCGCCTGGTACCTGTTTTCGTTTAACCCAGTTATCGTATTGTCGATCTTTTTCCGTAAATACCAGTTCTCGCCTGGTACTGTCTTTCTTTTAACCAGTTATCGTATCGTCGATTTGCTTCCCGTAAACATCAGTTCTCGCCTGATGCATGTCAACTTCCAACCAGTCCTCGTCTGGTTGTTTTCTTTTCTATAATCTATTGTTGTATCAGTTCTCGTCTGGTACATGTCAGCTTTCAGCCAGTTCTCGCCTGGTTGTCTTTTTCTTAGCTTATATCCAGTCAGCCCCGTTTGACGTTCAAAACATAAAAAACCAATTTTCGCTCAAGTTTCCTAATATATTGTGCTATCAGTTCTCGCCTGGTAGTCTACCTTTGAATGCTAGTTCTCGTCTAGTATTTTCCATCTTGTTAATAGCCCGCTGTTTATCTAGAAAAACCAAAAAATGTGTAAATACCCGATACAATAATATTGTCATGTTTCCCGATACGAAGCTTAATGGATGCCAGTTCTCCGGTTAATGTTTGAACTTTGTATGGATGTTGTTAAATCAGAATTACTCCTCTTCAGCAGTTGAAAGTTGTGTATTGTCCCCGCCAGAGTCAAGATTGTATTGTTATCCCGCATCAGAGTAGGATCAGGAGCATCCCCAAGCAGGGTTGTGTTTTTTCTTTCTCCCCAAGCAGGGTTGCTTTTCCATTTCTCCAGCAGGATGGTTATCCCCAGCGGATTTGGTTTCCCTTTTCCAACATTTATTTTGCTGAGATGATTATGTGATAACCAATTACCTTCAGTGGAATTGACTTTGCCTCCGGCATTTATTTTGCCAAACGGTTTGTAGACCTGGTGTTCTCTGGCAGCTCGAGCTTACATTAGCATTTGTATATATCGTTAGATTTGCATCTATCAAAACGCATAGCATATTCATGCCGTATGGGGCATCGCATTTACAAACACATAGCATATTCATGCCGTATAGGGCATTGCAGTTACAAATGCATAACATTTACATGTCATATAGGGCATTGCATCATTTCAAGCATACGCATGTCGAAACGTAGACCAGGACGGTTACCTATTGGCTTTCGAATTTGTTCACCTGCAGAGTTGTTTGGTTAAGCTTCTCTTCTCCCCCCAGCGGAGTGATTTCTTCACATTTGGTTGTTACGTCAGCATCGAAAAAACAAAAGAAAGATTGGCACATATCAAACTTCTGAAGCTGCCGCCTTCGTCGAAATAGGTGCCAGGCAGTTCAATTCAGAATTCCCCAGGAGAGTTTCCTCAGGTTCGCCGTGAACCATGAGTCGACAGAAAAGATCCCATAACAGATGGGAAGGTGTTTGCTTTTTTGAAGCATTATTCCGAAGAATCAGGGCCTGTGGCGTCACACAGGTGATTGATGTTGAACAATCAGCAGAAAATTTATCCAATAATTGACAGCTGTTGCCGTGACAATCAGACTTCAGTTTATTAGACGCTATTCCTCGAGCAACTTTGCAGTATATTCCCGCGGTTGGCAAATTTCAGGGTTCCATTTGTATTCAACCATCTTCTACCTTTGAATGATCAAAGGCTAGGCGCTCTTCAACCATTCAGGTCCAAGCTGCTTGAATAGGGGCAGCTGTTGCACCCTAAAATTTGACCAACCGGGTCCCGCATCTGGTCCTTGTTTCGACGCATCTCGCATTTGCATTTACATACTGCATATAGTGCATTTCTTCAATCATGGTGATTTTATCGGGATTACAGCCCTGTTGTCGCATTTTAGGTATCTCAGAGCGATTCGGGTAATCGGAGGTTATTTTGGGAAGTCGTGCGCTTCCTGGGTGTTCTCAGCTCACGCAGTGATTTTTGAGATTTTTGGTGTTCGGGTTACTGTTTGCTTCGATCTGGTCTCGCGCTCTCTTTTATATTGGTTATTTGTCTTTGTCTGCATTTTTTAGAATTTAATAGCTTCTTGTAGATTTTAAATAGGCTTTATAGATTTTTTAGAATTTAAATAGATTTTCTTTATATTTTAATAGCTTTTAAATGTTTTTAGAATAATATAGAATAATAATAGATTTTTCTTTTATTAGTTTTAAATAGATTTTAATATAGAAAGAATATAGATTTTTCTTTTATTAATAATAGAATTTCTTTTAAATAAATAGTATAAATTTTGTTAGATACTAAATGGAAATTTAATAAAATGTTAAATAGAGAATTATTAGATTTTTTTGATTAGTGGAATTATTAGAGTTTTATTAGTTTAGAAGTTAATTAGAGTTAATAGAGTTTTTAGGTTAGTTTTAATTAGGACTAGCTTAATCAATAATTAGTTTATTAGTTTAATTTTTCGTTTAGAATTTAATTGGTCCATTAGTCAGTATTAATCCATTCATTAATCCCTTTAATTCACGTTAATTTCTATTCAGGTTTTAATCATTAGCATTTAATTAGGGTTTAGTCTTTTTAATCCATATTAATCATTCATTAACAGTTAATCTATTTCCATTAACCATCATCAGTCCATTTTCCAAGTCCTTTATTCAATTTTTCGTTGGGCCCATTTGTGGAGGCCCAGTTCAGTTTTTGTCCAGCTGCCACATGTCTATATATGCTGATGCCACACGTTCAATCCGGAGGAGGCCACCACATTTATTGCATGCTCTCAGAATTTGACACGCAAACCTCCACTAACTCTCTCCCCCCTCCACGTGTGCCTCATGCAGGCTTCTCCCTAGGCCACTTGTCTTCACCGGAGCGTCACCGGTTGCATGGCCGGCGGCCATGCAACCACCGCCCAACCCAACTACGGCAGCCCTAACAAACCCCTCAACCAACTCCGGCCGCCGTAACTTCCACCGGAAAACCCTCAAATCACCAAAATCCCCAGATTTCCTTCAATCTTCATCCTCTCCGGTCCAATCTTCATCAACAATAACCATTATTTCCAGATTCTTCATGCGTTCATACCAAGTTCATCATCAATAATTTCCAGAACTTCGATCTTCATCACAGAGATTCAACCATTCAATATCCAGATTCATCGATCTTCTTCGTGAACTCTCCAGGACGTCATCCTATCTCCATCGTTCATCATAGTTCCTTCGTAATCGCTCGAATCTTCAAGATCTTCATCATCAAATGATCGCCAGTTTTTTCAAATCGTTGAACTTCAAAGACCTCCATCAAGAATCATCATCTAGTCATCCATCTCCAGAAAAGAAACTTCAAGAACGAACTTCATCTCAGTTCGTCAGCTTCAACGAACATCATCAAGATCGTCACACGCATGTTTGTAGAACTCCAGAAGATTTCCAGAATTTTCCTCGTCAACCTTCGTCAGAAGTCATTCAAACACATCTAGATCCAGGTTCCTCCCAAATCGTGTTGTTAATTTTCATTTTTCTCCATCAACCTTCCTGAAGTCTTCAAATCCTCACGAAAGGTCATCATCCCTTCATCCGTAATCGTTCGTAGTGGTGTTTCTCCGATCTTCAAGGATCATCAATCTCTTGATACCGCCATGAATCTTCGTCAGCAAGAGTTTTTAGCGGACCTTCAAAGATGATCAGGCCTTGAATTTGCCTCAGAAAGAACTTTGGATTCGAGTTAACAGATGTAGGTGGTGATGTTGTGTGATTGAGAAGGTTGCACGAGAGAGGAAGTGAAACGAGATATTGTGAGAGAGAGAGAGTTCAGAGCAATATTGAGGGCGCCGTTTGATTCTGTGAACAGTGGTTACGGGAAAAGGAGTGGATTAGGGTTTTGTTGGTATGGATGGATCATGTGTCTGGGCCTTACTAAGCCCGTCATCGGAATTTTTTTTGGCACACACCCCACGTTTTGCTCATCAAACCCCCCTCCCCGTGTGAATATTTTTGGTGGGCTGGGCCTGCTGATTGTTTTACTAGTTGCATCACCCCTGTATTCATGTATGCCCCCCCTTTGTATTTTTTTGTTTTTCTTAGTTTCTTTGTTTAGAAAATTGAGGGGAAAAAATATTGAAAAAGTATATAAAAAAAAAGAAGAAGAATATTGAAGAATAATAAAGAAAAAGAGGATATTTGGAAAAGAAATATTGAAGAAAAAAGAGGATATTTGAAAAAGAATATTGAGAAAAATATTGGAGAAAAGAAAGAGAAAAGAAATAAATGAAAAAAGAAGAAAATAGTTGAAAAAGAATAGAGAAAAAAAATAGTAAAAAATATTATTTTGTAGATTTAATATTTTTAGAGGATATTTTCTTCATAGGACCTTTTTACATTTTTAGGGATAGGTTTTCAAAGGTCCACTTGTTAGGGGACTATTTTCCATTTGACTTTTCATTATAGATGAATAGGATAGGATATTTTTAGGAATTTACTTTCCACTTTCAATCATTGTAACCATTTTTTCAGAATGTTAATAAAACGAGATTTGTGTTGTGGTCCCGAAAGTAGCCGAACTACAGCTGCTCTGATTCCTCGTACCAGACGAGGATATGTAGGCATAGGATGCGATATCCTAGCGAGCACACTAACAACTGACCCTTTTGTTCTCTCGCTGCTGTGCGATCGAGACTTTCCCGCTGACGACTGATTGTTATCCCTTCTCTCTTACCCTTGTGCATTTGAGACCATACCGTAGTTTTTTCCCATAGGTTCTCATATCTTTGAAACCAGTTTAATTTCTCACTCCTGTGTGAGAACCCCTGTTTAGCCGTAGTTAGCCTGAACTACGTAAGCTCTGATCTTCCATGCAGTGTGGAAGTACGTAGGCACAAGACGCGATGTCTTGGCGAGCAAACTTTTCCCTTCCCCCGTAGTTTCCCGAACTACGTTGACTCTGACTTTCTCTCTTGAGAATACGTAGGCATAGAGTGCGACGCTCTATCGAGTCAATTCCCTTCCGTTTAGATTTAGTAGCCGTAGATAGATTGTTTTTGCATCCTGTAGACAACCCAAGCAAGCATGGATCCCGTCGAGTACGACGGACGTGAGGGGTGCCAATACCTTCCCCTTGCGTAACCGACTCCCGAACCCAGGTTTTGGTTGCGATGACCATACCTTTTCCCGTTTTTTGCGAGGTTTACTTCGAGCGTTTCCTTTCCCTCCGTTGGGATAAATAACGCACGGTGGCGACTCTTCTGTCAGCCGGCGCCGATTTTCGCAGTAGCGACACATGGTGGAGCTTGGACTTGAAGATTTCTCTCCCTCTGGTGTAGTTTGTTTAGGGTTAAGGATTAGGGTTTTAGGGAGATCTCTTAGAATAGATTTTCTTCCTTCATGAAACATGGAAGGTGTTGATCACTTCCATTCCTCCCTATGATGAAAGGTCCCATTATGAAGGCCCCATCCCTCTTTTGGTAGGATGAGTGGCTCCTCACAAATTGGTAGAACCTTTAAGGGTTCCTTCCCTTAATGGTGGAGTGCTTAGAGGTGACCTCTGGTCTTCACCTTGCTTCTCCCTATCCCCGCCTTGCTCTTGTTGGATGAATCTTTCTCCCTTGTTAGAGGATGGAGTTCCTTGCTAGAAGATTGAAGATGCTAGAGGTTGCACTTCCCCTATGTTTGAAGACTGCCCTTGGAGCTAAAGCTTGAAGATCAAGAAGAACAAGTTGACACTTGTGAGGAAGATCAAATTGAGATTGAAGAAAGAGCTGAAGCTTGAAGAAGATGGAGAACAAGTTGATACTTGTGTTTGATGCATTGAAAGCTTGAAGAAGCAAGTTGATACTTGCTATTGAAGATGAGAGCCTTGAAGAACATTTACAGACTGAGGACTGAGTTGCTGTCAGATGATTGCTTTGCTGTGAAGCTGTGGAAGCTGTTGATCTGCTTTCTTTCCTGTCTGTTTGCTTTCTGTGCAACTGTATTGATGTGACTTGTTTGATTTGCTTGATGCATTAGAATAAGTTCATGTTTAGATTGTGTTAAGCTAGGAGCATGATTTCACTAGAGGTTGAGTTGCTCCATCTGCTTGTATTTTTACTGTATGGCTTTGCTTGCGGGTATTAGGTAGAGCCTTGCTCCCTTGCCTATGTGGTTTGTGATTTGCTTGATAGCATTTTATTTCTTCTGTATGATTGCAGTTATTCATACTTGGCTTGAGGTTGAGACGAGCTTGTGGAGGCTGATGCCCCACACACATTTCCTTCCTCACTTGCATTGCATGCATTTTACAGTCGTTTACTGTTTACTGTTTAAGCTAATGCTTTATACGTTTCTTTTTATCATTGACATGATCCCCTAGGAATCTCACTTCCTTTGATAAGGAAGTGATGATTAGAACTTTAGGTTGAAACCTATGCATGATAACTTCTAGGAGATCCCTGTTTCAAACTTCAACCATAGGATGAATCCTTGGCATGACAACAGTAGGACTTGATAGTCTCCCCTTAGTTGAGCCTGTTCTCTCTTCTCATCTCAAACAACAGTAAAAAACATAATAAAGGCAAGTTAGTATAAGCGCGATACGAGCCTTAAGCTACTTGGGTAATGATAATTGAGCGGCCTCCTCTCAATCGTTTAGAATGTTTAGTATACGTCCTTTGGACGATATTGTTGCACCCCAAAATTTGACCAACAATTATTTATTCATTGAGTGTTTGAAAATGGATACCTTCATCAGACAGTTCAAGAGATCCTCAGAGGAAGTGGATTGAAACCAGGGTTGTGTGCTTCATAGCTTGAGAGTTGTGGGTGCCCCTCAGATGATTCTGAGACTTTGAGAATGAACTTGATGTTTTGAGGAGGCCTATGAGATGTCTTGATAGCCATCATGAAGCCCAGAGAAGTCATTATGCAAGAGTTCAGAAGATTCAACCATGAATGGCAGAATTAGGGTTTTGACTGGGTCAACCCTAGATCAACTGAAGATTTGGAGAAGGTTGAGACTTAATCCAAGGGCCATGAGATCATGGAATGATGCATAGAGATGTTTTAAAGGTAATTACTAGACCAACTCCTCATGATTGAGGAGTTTGAGAAGTTTTGAGTTAGGGTTTCTGAGGATTGTCAGTGGAAAAACCCTAATTTGATCCCTATCTTCCAGGCAGTTTTAGCTCTAGATGTGATTGATATCTCATCTTCCCCACAACATGAATGTTGTAGAGCTTGTTCCTAGCTTTAATTTGAGTGGTGGAAGTCCTTGATAGGAGTTGCAGAGCTCAAGTTATGGTTTTGACAAATTACAGGTCAGCAGAGGTGTGTGGATCTGGGTCCTTGAAAGTCACCCAACTTGCAGACAACTTTTGCCCTAGTAGGATGATTCCTATGATTTCTTGGTCAACATGAATGTTGGAGGGCATCTTCTTAGCTTTAATTTGAGTTGTATAAGTCCTTGATAGGATTTGTGGAACTCAACTTATGGTTTGAACAAGACAGGGGTATTTTGGTCATTTGTCAGTTATAGGTCATTTTTAAGCAAATGCCATATCTCCTATTTCCAAGCCTCAAATGGAAAAACTCAAAACATTAAAGTTGTTCAAAATGTGATTTTAAGTCTAGAAAGAAGGTCATGAATTGTTGAAAAAGCTTGGAGCATGGATATTTTAAATTGGTCAAAATGAACTAAAAAAGGCTTATAAGTTAAAAAAGTTGAAATTGGATTTTGGTTTGAGAGATCTACAAATCCAAAATGGGGCATATGATAGATGATTTTGATTGGAAACAACATTTTGGAAACAATGGTTTATCCACATTTTTGAGTTTAGGCTTAAAAATTGGACTTCCTTTGTAAATTTGTTTCTTGCACTTTAAGGTACCATGAGAAAGTGTTTGCCAAAGCCTTAATTTTGCATAAAATGCCTTGTTCTCACATGTATGTCTCATATAAGGGTATTTTGAAGACTTATCATGAGTTTTATGAGATTTACTAAAAATAGTATTTTTGAATTTCTCATTACGTGAGAAGTTCTAGAACTTCCTTGGAAGCTTCTCATATGTTCTAGATCTTTCCTTTCACTTCCATAAATACCCAAAGGAAAGATCATGCCATGGTTGGTGATTCTAGTTGCTTGCAAACCATACTTTCATCTCATAACTCCAAAATTGCATTTTGATTCCCATCTCTCCCAAACTCCATTGTTTGTGCTAGCTATCATCATCATCATCATTCTCCATTGTTGTGGATTGAAAAGCAAGAAAAAGGCACCTCAAATCGTGGCTGGATCATGAGTTTTTCTCCATCACTCCAAGTGGCGTGAAGCTTCGAATTGGCATTTTCAAGAGGTGTAAACACGATTTCTCTTCACCAGCATCATCACCATCATCCAAGGATCAATTGGCACAAGTGGCAAGGGCTGAAACAAGGGATAGCAACCATCACCATATCCATTTGGTAAGAATACGTTTTGATTCCAATCACCAAGATTAGCCATTGTTAGGGTCAATTGTTAAGTTATATGAGATAGAGACAAGCTAGGGAGCATTTATGATGAGTTTAGGACCATTTCATGGGGTTTCGAAATGTGGTGTTCATTCTTGCAAGATCAAAAGAACTTGATATATGAAGATTTAATGCATGTGGTATGATTTAGTATACTCAGGGTGACATGTAGTACAAGCTAGCATTAAGAATTTCAAGGTTTAATAAAGGTTGCAGTTCATGCATTCATGGTGGTGCCCAAGGTTGGTACTTTCGGTTTGGATGATAGAGGAAGATTCAAAAGAAACTATGGGCATGGCTGGATAGAGGGTAGAAAATGGAGCGAAATTGGTTTTTACTTCGTGTGATTTCGTGGTGTAATGAAGGAGCTATGATCCATGGAAGAAGCTTGCATGGAGTTGCTTTTTCATGAAGATTAGGGTTTCATTGGAGAAGATATACTGTGGCCGTTGGATGATCTGGGATTCGTTGACCAGACTTGTGATCAAAGGGTCACGGTTAAAACTGCAAAAATGGAGGGAATCCCAAACCGCCGAAACGGCGTCGTTTTGCTGAATGAGGGTCTTTGGGCTTTTCGCTTTTCGCACCCCCCCTTGTACCAGGCTCATCCGTTTTGAACTATCATCCATGCTTATCACACCTCCCTCCTCTCTCTACATTATATTTCATTTAATTTTCATTTACATCTCATCAATTTTCTAAAAATCATAACTAAATGAAAAAATATTATTTTTAACTCATTCTTTTTTTAACATTTTCATTAAAATGCCTAGAAAATTACAAAATATAAAAATTGCATTTTATATTTTAATTGGTATTTTTTGCATATTTTACAAATAAATGCATATTTTAAATGTTTCATTTCATACATGATTTTGTAAATTTTTGTTCATGCATTTGCTTGATGATTTTTGTCCCATTCTTTTTTGTGGTATCAAATATGGATGTGTAGATTCTCTGGATTTTGTACCTTGATTTGTAGATTAAAATTTGATGTAGTTTGATTGTTTGACATTTAGGTGTTCAAATTAGGGTTTTAGGTTGTATAGGTAGACTTGAACAATTTTATTTTGGGGTTTATAGGCCAAATTAGTGTATGGGGGATATATGGGTTAAGGGTAAGTATGTATAGAATCCCCTAGATTTTTGCTAGAATATGGTATGGTGTTTTAGTATTTTTCATTGATTTTTGAATGTATGGATAGTATGTGTGTTGCTTAAAGGCATAGTTTGTATTGTATTGTTTGTTTTTCTTCCCCTTTGAGTGTGTGAGCTTGGAAGATTGAGTTGAAGACCTTGTGGATCATCATGGAAGCTTTGAAGACCTTGCAGAGGGGTTTAGCATAGCTTTTGTTGTTTTGTTTATAGGTTTATAGGTGCATAGGCAGAGCCCTAGATAGAATACTTTGTTCAATAAACAAGGAGTGTTTTGTTCACCTCCTTTTTTCTCTATGACACAGAGTCCCTTAAGGGTATTCACCTCTCTCCTTTGGAGGGATTAGTGACCTTGCCCCATAAGGTAGAACTTTGAGAGAGCCTTTCCTTTGATGTTAAGTCCTCAATGGCATCCTTTGGAAGTCAGTGAGTACTATAACATCCTCACCTCATCTTATTGACTGAATCTTGTTTGCTGGAGCATTGGAGCCATTGAAGATGGAAGCTGAGGCCTTGATGAGGATGATTCCTTGAAGATTATTGAAGTCTGAAGACTCTGTGAAGACCAAGTGGATGCCTGAAGATCCCTGAAGATAGTGAAGCCTGAAGGTAGAGCTGATCAAAGGAGCTGAAGCTCAAAGGGAGAAGATGAGTTGATACTCATGTTGTAGGGTTGATACCTGGAAAGCAAGTGATCTCTGAAGTCTGAAGACTGGGTTGCTGCTGGAGGAGCTGAGGCTTTCTTCTGTTTTCTTTGATGTATTGTGTGTTTTGTCTGACTTGTCTGCTGCATTAGACTAAGCACATTTAGAATAAGTTCAATCTAAGAGCACGAGTGCATCTGATTGTATTGTTATTGCTTGGCTTTGCTTGCGGGTATTCGGTAGAGCCCAGCTCCCTTGCCCATGTGTTTATTTTGCTTGATAGCATTTCATTTCTTTTATCTGTGTGAGTACAATTTACTGTTTTTGCTTGATAGCATGTTGTTTATTTCAGTATGATTACTGTTATTTCATGACTGGCTTGAGGTTGAGACGAGCTTGTGGAGGCTGAAGCCCCACACACATTTCCTCCCTCACTTGCATTGCATGCATTTTACTGGTAAAGCTGATGCTTTTGTCTGTTTTGGTGTATCATTGACATGATCCCTTAGGACTCTCATTTCCTCTGATGAGGATTTGATGATAGACCTTTAGGTTGAAACCTATGCATGACAACATCTAGGAGTTCCCTGTTCAAACCTCAGCCATAGGATGAATCCATGGCATGATAACAGTAGGACTTGATAGTCTCCCTCCTAGTTGGGCCTGTTCTCTTCTCATCTCAAAACAGTTTAAGATACAGTAATCATGAATGATTTCTTTCGTACGTTACGAGCCTTAAGCTATCTGAGAAAGGATTGTGGGAGAGCTTCTTTTCCATAGTCTGGATGTTAGTATGGTACCCTTTGGGTGACATGCGACACATTCACTCTCAGGTCATAGTCTCTAGTGCGGTTGAAATCGCAAACACAATAAAAAACACTTCTTTTAGGAGATAAGCCGTAGTTTCCCGAACTACGTTTGCTCTGATCTTTCATACCAGATGAAAGTACGTAGGCATAGGACGCGATGTCCTAGAGAGCAACCTTCCCCACCTTCACCCGTAGTTAGCCGAACTACGTTGACTCTGATTTCTCGTTCCAGACGGGAATACGTAGGCATAAAGCGCGATGCGTTGCCGAGTCATTTTCCTTTTCTTTTTTAGCCAGCCTCGATAGGTAGATAGATTATAAACCAACCCGTCCAAGTAAACAAACAAGCGAGGATCCCGTCGAGTACGACGGACGTGAGGGGTGCTAATACCTTCCCCTTGCGTAACCGACTCCCGAACCCAAACAATGGTTGCGACGACCTTGTCTTACCCTTTTTTCGTCAGGTTTTTCCGATCGTTTCCTTTCCCGCTCTGAGGGATAAATAACGAAAGGTGGCGACTCTTCTGTCACGCCGGCACCTTATTTTCGCGCAAGCGACAGATATGTGACGCATTCGTTTCCATGTCATAGTCTCTAGTGTTGTACGAACTACAGACAAACATAAAAAACAGTTCTTCCGTAAAAGACAGAAAACAAACTTCAAACCTTTTTGCCCCGTGGGCCCATAATTCAAAGGAAGCTTTTCTGAAGAAAAGAGTGTCGTTAACTCCCAGTTCTACCGCAAACGGTAACGCCTAAGTCTCCAAGGGTCGAGTTGCATACACCAAATTGCTGGAACTGTTTGTTAACCCTACTCGATAAAATAGATGAATCTGAATTCCCGTAATCCGTATTATCCAGAACTAAGTAAGCTCTGATCTCTCATACCTGTTGAGAGTACGTAGGCACAATATTGACGTATTGGCGAGCCACCTTCTCCATTACCCGTAGTTAGCTGAACTACGTTGACTCTGATTTCTCATTCTCTGATGAGAATACATAGGCATAAAGTGTGACGCTTTGCCGAGTCATTTTCTTTTCTTTTCAGACCAGCCTTGATAGGTAGATAGTAAAATCAACCCGTCAGATAAACACAACAAGCGTGGATCCCATCGAGTACGATGGACGTGAGGGGTGCTAATACCTTCCCCTTGCGTAACCGACTCCCGAACCCAGGCAATGGTTGCGATGACCTTATCTTATACCTTTTCGTCAGGTTTTTCCAATTGTTTCCTTTCCCGTTCTGAGGGATAAATAACGAAAGGTGGCGACTCTTCTATTTTTCCGGCACCTTATTCTCGCGGTAGCGACAACTAGCGACTCTGCTGGGGACTTGATAGTTTCCTGGGATCCAACGTCCCTTATGCGAGTCAGTTTGGGGACCCAACGTCCCCCTCGAGAGTCAATCCTAACGCTTGTATGATTACTTGTTGGGTTGTGTTTATTTATCGCATTTTATTTCCTGCACTTTATTTTCAGTATGATATGATTATCTGCACTGTTGTGGGAGGGGCATTCTGATGAGTGAGAAGTCAGACCCAGGCTTGAGAGCTATATAATATTAGAGTGGGTTAGTGGAGGACGTGCTTGCTTTGCTTGCAGCTGTTCCCACGTAATCCACACTCAGACGAGGTTCTCTTTGATGACTTCCTATCAGTCCTTTGGACTCGAGGGGTTGTTGGATCTGAGGATTGTCGACTCTGGAAACCGATCATTTGGAATTCAGCTAAGTGAGGCCGCTTCAAGAGATGATGATGCCACACCTTCTGGGTATCGTATCATCGTTTCTTGAAAGTCTGTGACGCTGATGACCGCATAGGATGCCGAACCTTTTCCGTGATTAGGTCCATACCTGTAAGCAGGGTCGGGTTATTGCAGGAAACCTTAACTTTCAAATTACCTGGTTTTCTTGACAGTGAATCAGTTTTGTTGGTATCAGAGGTTCTCATCATCAGACATATGGTTATTCTTGACAGAGAAGATTTTTGGTCTGGTATCAGGGGTTTCTTCTCCTCAGAGATATGTTTGTTCTTGATAGAGCAGTATTGTGGTTTTGTTGATACAAAACCTTCATCTCCTTAACAGCACAGTTGTCCTGATCTCATGCTGCATGATTGCATTTTGCATTGTTTGCATCCTCATTTGCATGGCATTAACGTGTGTCTGTGTTGCAGGTGCATATTTCTCCCCTGGTTCTAGTGATCTTGATCCCTACGGCAGATATGGCATCTCTAAAGAAGACTGTGGCTTACAAGCTACCAACACCTGACATTCGAGAGTTACGGACTTTGATTTCTTTGGCTGATAAGACAGTGATGGAGAGTTTCAGAAAGAGTTATGGGAGACTTCTGAGTATTGTGTATAAGCTTCCTACGTACGAGTTGAATGGCCTCTATGCCCTGCTACAGTTTTACGACCCACAGCTCAGATGCTTTGTGTTTCCAGACTATGTCCTAGCCCCGACCTTGGAAGAGTACTCTGACCTGTTGGGGGTGCCTTTGATGAATCAAATGCCTTACTACCGTGTTGAGGGTGAACCCAAATTGAGTAAGCTGACTGACGCTCTGCATGTAGATGATTATGAATTGGAAGGGATGGTATCCAGAAAGATTGGAGTTCATGGTTTCCCTTTGTCTTTCCTGATGGAAAAGGCCCGAAAGTTTGCTGAGAAGGATCACTGGGATGTATTCAATGCCTTCTTAGCCCTCTGTATCTATGGGATCGTGCTATTCCCAAGTCACCCGGACTTCATAAGCATGGATGCTTGCCATATATTTGCCTCCGGGAATCCAGTGCCCACGCTCCTCGGAGACGTCTACCATTCAGTTCACAGCAAGAATGAAAACAGAAAGGGGAAGAACGTGGCGTGTTGTGCTTCTTTACTGTATAAGTGGTTTTCTAGCCATCTTCCTAAGTCGGGGCCATTCATTGATTCTGTTGAGTCTTCGCCTTGGTCTGCGCGTTTGATGGGTTTGACTGCTAACGATATTATCTGGTTTGATAGAGATCTGCTGGGCAAAGATATTGTGTATAGCTGATGTGGCTTTCGGAATGTCCCCCTGGTCGGAAGGAATGGATGTATCAACTACAATCTCTCTCTTCTAGTACGACAATTTGGGTATGCACTACGAGGTCCTCCTGAAGCGGAAGAGATACGGGAATCTCTGTATCTCATAGGGTTGCTTGAAGGCGACACTTTGATCAAGGTGCAGAATGCTTGGAGCAAAATTCACCGAAAGGGGAAAGTCTTGCTGGGAAAGAGCAACAACAAGGCCTTTGATTCGTACGTGGTTTGGATTCGAGAAAGAGCCGCCAAGTTTCTGATGCCGTTTCCTGCTGTAGAACCATTGTGTGCTCCCGTGTACAAAGAGCCTACTACAGTTGATATTCAGAAATTCAACCAGGTACTCCAAGAGAAGGAAGAGCTACGAAAGGCCAATGAAGAGTTGGAGAAAGAGATCACTCAACTTCGGAAAGAGAAAAGTGAAGCCGTTTATACCTGCAAGAAGCAGACTGAGATGATCAACCGTCTAGGCTCCAACCTAACCAAAGAAACTGATGCTAGGGAACGTCTGGGGTTGGACCTGAAGTCAGTACATGGCGTGTTGACAACCAAGAAACAGGATCTGGACAGAGTGTACCGGAAGCTAACCCAATACGAGAGGGTCTGGAGCAGCACCATAGCCAAGTACAAAGAACGGGAAGAAAAGCTGAAGCGGCAAGTAGCCAACCTAGAAGCTCAGATTATGGTGAAAGACGAGAATACAGGGGCTGAAGCCTCACTGCGACGAGACGTCCAGTATAGATTGGCTGAGGCCGAGGCGGATTTGCAAGATTCTCAACTCCGAGCTGATGCTAAAAGGATAAGAGTCGAGAACCATTCTGAAGAAGGTATTTCTAGGAGCGTTGCCGAGAACCTCCCAAAGTCCATCAGGCAGAGGGACCTGCTGGCCTGGGGTTTGCTTGCTCAGTCAAATCACCCCGCTGCAAAGAAGTTGATAGAAGATTTTTGTGCCCGTGGTCACACCTGATCTTTTTGTATTTTCTTTGTACATTTTATGCATTGATATGCTGACCACCACCAGGTCTGTTGGTTGGGGTCATGCCTTATTGCTTCAGTTGTATGTGATTACAGTTGTATACTACCCGAGCGGGCTTTTAAGATGAATATATGAGGATTTCTTTTCCATGATTGGATCATAGACTTTATTTGTCTCGGAAACTAGGATCGGGGGGGGGGGGGGATCTCCCCAAGGCACAGACACACGTTTGCATTTGCATGAAGCATCTGCATAACGAACACCTTGTCGTTTTTCTAACCCTTTGTGTATGCAGGTTGTTCCAGGATTGATCGAAGACCGATCCACCGCTATCCGACTAGAGCGAATCAAGCTAGAGCAATGGAATAGGTGCAAACTGATGTTCAGGAACTCCGGGAGAGGATGGACCGCTTCATGGAGCTCATGCAAGTGGTGGCCAACGGCCAAGACCAGCTCAGAATATTGGTCCAGCCTCTAATCTCAAGGGTTGACAGCAACGGTGTACTCCATGGTGGGAGTATTCCAACCCCTCCTCCTGTTGAAACTCCTCAGGGTGGCATCCTCGTGGCCGGGGGGAATGGAAATGGTAACGGCAATGTGATCGCTAACATCGGGCTCAATGGTAATACGACTGGCATCGGTAATGGAAATTTTGAAGCTAATGGCAACGCTGGACTAGGCAATGGCAACACAGGTGCTGGAAATCTGTATGGGCCTCAGCCATGGCTAGAAGATCGTCAAGAAGATTTGTTCTCACAGAGGAGTGCTGAAGGAGAACTGACTGTTGAAGCACGTCTGAGGTTTAAGGCACTCGAGGACAAAATGAGAAGTTTCGAGAACCTGAACACTATGGGGGTCGACATGACTAAATTGGGATTGATTTCTGATTTCAAGGTGCCTCCTAAATTCAAGGTACCCGACTTTGAGAAATACAAGGGCACCACTTCCCCTCGTGTCCACTTAAGATCATACTATCGAAAGATGTCCGCTCACTCTGAAGACGAGAAGCTGCTGATGCACTTCTTTCAGGATAGCTTGTCCGGGCCATCCTTGGAATGGTACATGAGTTTGGAACCCACCAGTGTGCGCACGTGGAAGGAACTTATTGAAGCCTTTGTGCACCATTATCAATATAACAGTGACTTGGCTCCGAACCGGGTTCAACTGCAGAACTTGTCACAGAGGAACAATGAGGGGTTCAAAGAATACGCCCAACGGTGGCGCGAATTAGCAGCTAGAGTTCAGCCGCCGATGGTTGAACGAGAGCTTGTTGAAATGTTTATAGCCACTCTCCCGGGGGTCTATTATGAGAAATTGGTCAGTGGTATGTCAGGGAGTTTCTCAGATCTCATCATTACTGGCGAGCACGTTGAAAATGGGATCAAATTGGGGAAAATTCAAGGTGGTGATCTATCCTCAGCTGAAGGAGGAAAGAAACCATATGGTAACAAAAGGCGTGAAGGAGAGACGAGCGTCGTGTCTAACGCTTGAAGGAAAGGTAAGAGCCAACGCCAGCAGGTGGCTAGCATAACCATCCCTGCTGTCCAACAGCCACAGCAGCAGCCGCAGCAGCAGTAGCCAAATCAGCAAGGATACAGAAAGTATCAGAATAGGGCACCTTTGTCAAGTCGTCACCTCGAGACGCCGCCCATGTCTTATGCTCAGTTGTTACAAACTCTGCTTCAGTTACAGCTAGTCCAGAAGAGAACCCTGGCTCCCTTGATATGGGCACCTCCGCAGGGTTATGATGCAAATGCAACGTGTGATTTTCACTCAGGGGCACCTGGCCACACAATAGAAAACTGCAAAGCCTTCAAGCACAAGGTGCAAGATATGGTGGATGCTAAGATCATCAATTTCTCAGATAATGTGCCGAACGTCACAAAGAACCCTATGCCGAATCATAGGGGAGGTGGGGTGAATGCCATTATTGAAGAAGAGGATTTAGATGTGTTGACTGATGTCAAGGATCTGAAGACACCGCTTAGCTTCGTTAAAGCCAAGCTGATGAGGAGAGGCTTCTTTCCAGGCTGTGGAGAATTGTGTATGGGTTGTGCGACCTGTCCTGATGGATGTGAACAGTTGATAGTAGGGATTCAGAGTCTGATGACCGAAGGAATCTTGCAGTTTAGCCGAAGGGCTGAACGTGGATCTGGAGAGGTAATGCTGAAGCAAGATGATGAGGTTGCCACCATCACCATCCCTCGCCAGACGATAACCATTTCTGCACTCAGGCCGCCCATAATTACCATCACCAAAGCTGGGCCGATACCTTTTGAAATCACCAATGTTGTCCCATGGCACTATGCGGCAGACGTCTACTGTAACGGACAGAAATTGGAACTAGAACCATCTGGGCAGTCTGTGGATAACCTAGTGGGAATCGGCGGAATCACACGCAGCGGAAGGGTATTTGCTCCACCTGAGATTGTGGTAGACAAAGCAGACAAAGCTGAGGAAACTGATAAGGGAAAGAGTAAAGTCGTTGAGGAAACCCCTCGTGGGGTAGAGAAGGACTTACTTGTAAAGGACGCTGAAGAGTTCATGAGGTTGATCAAGAAGAGTGACTACAAGATTGTGGATCACCTCCATCAAACGCCCTCAAAAATTTCCATCCTAAATTTGTTGCTGTGTTCGGAGTCACATCGCAACACGCTGTTAAAGGTTTTGAATGCCACGTATGTACCGCAGGAAATCTCGGTCAACCAGTTGGAAGGGGTAGTAGCCCACGTGAATGCTGGAAACGGGTTAGGGTTCACTGACCTGGAGCTGACGTCGAAGGGAAGAAACCACAACAGCGCCCTGCACATCTCGATAGAGTGTAGGGGAACAGTTCTGGCTCATGTGTTGGTGGACACTGGGTCATCGCTCAATGTCCATCCGAAGAAAGCAGTGATGAATTTAGATACTCGAGGATTGATTTGCACACCCAGTGATCTGGTTGTGAAGGCTTTCGATGGAACCAAGCGTCATGTCTTTGGAGAGGTAACTCTGCCAATCCAAGTTGGGCCGGAAACTTTTGACGCAGTCTTCTACATTATGGACATCATGCCAGCCTACAGCTTCCTCTTAGGTCGGCCATGGATCCATTCTTCTGGTGCCGTGACCTCCACGTTGCACCAGCAGCTCAAGTATGCTGTCGGAGGCAGCATTGTAACTGTATGTGGCGAGGAAGACATAACGGTGAGCCATTTGTCGTCCTTCAAATATATTGAGATGGATGGGGAAATCCACGAAACCCTATGTCAGGCGTTCGAAGCTGTTAAGGTCAAAGACGTGACTCCCGTGATGATTGAAAAACCAGAGATGACTCTCTCTTCCTTCAAGGAAGCCCGGGCCGTTGTTCAAGCCGGATCTACCCCAGGCTGGAGGCAAATTCTGGAAATACCTAACAAACAGGACAAGTTCGGGTTAGGATACTCTCCTGCGGCCGAAGCCTCCTCTTCTCACAGTGCGTCGCGAGGTAAAGGGCCGATCCAATTTACCAGTGGCGGGGTGATATTTGAAAGTGTCAGCGCAGTGTCTGAAGACGACGAAGACAGTGATTGTGACCTAGACTCTTGGATCTAGCCAAGCAAACCAGGCCAGAGCCTCAACAACTGGTCCATCAGGGATACCATCCAAGTGACAGGCAAAGAGTAATGACTTACTTTCTCCAATTATTGTACAACCCTATGTACTACCCGGGGCATAGTGGTTTTATTGTCAGGGCCTTGTTTGATTATGTACATGCATTTTACCAATAAATCAAAAGGCGTTTTTCTTTGCATTCAAATATTGAGATCTCTATTATTCCTGTTTTATATTTGTTTTGAAAAACAATAAAATGGCAATAAGGTTTGTGCTAACCTGCATATCCTTGTTTTAAGCTTAACCCTTGTTATTGCAGGATCCACATAGCAGACGACATTGACTCTGGACCTTCTACGACTCACTTCGACTTCGATTGCCCAATCTATCAAGCCGAAGAAGAAATTGATGAAGA
Source organism: Lathyrus sativus (assembly GCA_963859935.3). Taxonomy (NCBI): domain Eukaryota; kingdom Viridiplantae; phylum Streptophyta; class Magnoliopsida; order Fabales; family Fabaceae; genus Lathyrus; species Lathyrus sativus. The sequence goes on from OZ012735.1 coordinate 511,039,121, forward strand.
CGAAGACCTTCCCGAAGAGTTGGCCCGCTTGTTGAAACAAGAAGAGAAAGTTATTCTGCCTCACGAGGAAGAGATTGAGATTGTGAATTTGGGTTCTGAAGAACTAGTCAGGAACGTCAGGATAGGGGCTGCATTGCAGAGTGATGTCAAGCAGAGATTGATCGAGATGCTGAGAGAGTATAGTGACATCTTTGCTTGGTCATACGAAGATATGCCCGGACTTGATACTGACATCGTGGTCCATCACTTGCCGCTGCGAGAAGATTGTCCTCCCGTTAAGCAGAAGCTTAGGAGGACACGACCAGATATAGCCGTTAAGATCAAAGAAGAAGTGCAGAAACAGCTTGATGCTGGCTTCTTAGCGGTCACTACTTACCCTCCGTGGGTCGCCAACATAGTGCCTGTACCGAAGAAGGACGGTAAGGTGCGAATGTGCATCGATTATCGGGATTTGAATAGGGTGAGCCCTAAAGATGATTTACCGCTCCCTCATATTGATGTGTTGGTCGATAATACAACTCAGTTCTCTGTATTTTCGCTCATGGATGGCTTCTCCGGCTACAATCAGATCAAGATGGCGCCGGAGGACATGGAGAAAACTACGTTTATTACACCTTGGGGAACATTTTGCTACAAGGTAATGCCCTTCGGTCTAAAGAACGCAGGGGCCACTTACCAAAGAGCAATGGTCACTTTGTTTCGTGACATGATTCATCATGAGATTGAAGTCTATGTTGATGACATGATTACGAAGTCCCAAACGGAGGAGGGACATCTGGTCAATTTGCTGAAGCTTTTTGAGAGGCTTAGGAGATTCAGGTTGAGGTTGAATCCTAACAAGTGTACTTTCGGAGTACGGTCTGGAAAACTACTGGGGTTTATCATGAGTGAAAGAGGCATTGAGGTTGTGTCATACCCCAAATTTGTCCTACCTGTTGTATATTACTATCACCTGTACATTCGTCCACTTGCTTTATTCAAAAAGTCCAAAAATATCTTGTTATTTTCACTTGAGGATTTCCGTTTAGACTTGGGGATAACGTTGAATGAGGAATGGTTCAGGTCACCTGGTCGAAGCCAATTTTTGCAGAGTTTTCAGTACAGTGCATATTTGAAGACGTTATCTTTGGTATCAAGGCATTATCCCTTGATTTCAAGGCAATAAGGTTTTCTAGGCCTAATAAGTCAGGTTTTCTTTCTAGTACAAGATCGGTTTAAAGCGGAATCATAGCTTCAGTGTTTTCATAATTTGATTAATTTCCCTGAAATGATGAAAAGGGGCATCCAAGATTGTTGGAAAACTTAGGCATGCTCAAAGTTAGCTTCAAGATCATTACTCAAGGTCCATTACAAAAATGGACGAAAAGCCCATTATGCCAATTGAGGTCATTTCGAACTAAGTTGTCTTTGTTCCATACCATCTTTGCAATTAAGTTCAAATTCTATTAAATTCAAGATAGAACCAATGGGTGTAAGTTGTGGCTCATTTTCAAAATTTGGAATTTTGCTTATAGTGTGGTTTGGTTTATCTTGAGAAGGAGGTTACTTTTATCAAGTAAACAATTCTAAGATACAGTGGAAAGAGAGTTTTGGTTGGGACTTGGATAATTCAGTGGTCTTTGTATACCTATGCCCACCGTATGATTGATAGCATGCATTCAAAAGGGTAAATTCCATAAAAAACAACAGTTAACATTACAATGATGGTTGTTTTGAGATTAAGGTTCCAAGGCCTTTTTACAAAATAAATAAGATCATAACATGGCCTAAAGTCTATCAATATTTACAAAGTGTGAGGAATCCATTCCAAGTCTAAAGGTCATTCCAATGAATCATCTCCATCCTTCTATAAACCACCTGTAGAAATTTGACAGAAAAAGTTCAGCTCTACACCACATGTTTCACGCACCCACACCTTGCAAGAAAACGGTGCCTACAAGCAGCAAAACAGCCGTACACTCACCTGCAAAAGAGGAAGGAAAATAAAGACAACATCACAATGATAACAATAATTTTTTTCCTATCCGTTCAGCATGACCCCACAACGGAACTGATGCAAACCTGCTAAAAAAAACACACCACAGCTTATACAAACGAAATGATAGTATGACAGGTTATCTGGTTCGAATGAATTCCCGGCTGCTACTGCCTCCATAACCGGCGCAAGCCGTACTAGTCGCGTCTTCACATACTCAAATATCAAACTCCACAACCACTGCACAATAGACAACACGACAGCCAGGAGTGTGATCATTGAAGCAAACACACGTGAACCGTAAAGAAGTTGTTGCTGATACCTTGGGGGTCGTTGAGATCCCGAGAAAATGCAGCTCCTGCGACGAAGGCTGATGCCGGTAACTTCGCTGTTCAAGCCATGTGGAAATTTCCTGCAGCGTACCAATGCAAGTTCAAAGCCAAATTGCAATCTGCGCAATCAAAATTAAGACAATGGCAAAGAGCATGATTCAGTTTTCATGTAATGTTGTGCAAGCCCCCAGCCACTGGCAGCACATTGTAAATTTCGGGTGCAGAAATAAAAAGGAAAGAAAAGTGAAGAAATAAAATAAGGCCACCATGGCGCCATGTGCTACAAAAACGGTTTTCTTCATGCATGAAGTGAAGTGGTGATTACTATTTGTATCATTTTGTAAAAAAACCTGTATGAAAAATCCGTGCCCCAAACCGTACATTCATAGCAGTGGTTCCACAAACAATCTGCAAACCTCACACAACAAGAGGCACGACTCACACAGCGGAATAGCAAATCCTCGTTGTGGATTGAAACAAAGCAGAACAGTTGCAAAACAAAATTCTGCTACAAAGCAAACCCCACAAGACTGTGTACATCAGATGGTAGCCTCTAATCTGTAAGGACCAAAAAGCAACACAAGCTGTGAGGATTTGTGGAAAATGTATAAAAATGACACAAAGAAGAGAGAAGAGTTATTGATTTGAAGGTTAGGATGAACCGAGAGTTGCTGAAAGGTTACATGTCATTACCTTCTAATAAAAGTCCCGCACGAACATGACTTAACCGCAAAGGCACCAGCAATGTACCTATGACGGTCTCCATACAGCCGACGTATTCTGCACCCGACACACACGAGAATGTGTCCTGCAAGTTGCTCAAGTCTCGCTCCGAGTTTATAGGTCATGCATGAAAAAGAAACAAGAAGGTCAGTTGAAGAAATTTTGAAAGAAAAACGACAAAAAGATTTTTTTTTCCAGAACTGTGTTCACAAATCCATTAATTACCCATGGCCATTTCCCACATCCGGGATAACTTGTAGACCAGACCCTTGAAAAGTTGTGTGTAAGCTAGCAATTGAAATGCGCTTCCGGTCCAAAAGAATAGGCATCACGCACATCCTTCACGCAACAACAAAACATTAATCGAGTATACCATTAATATTCACAAAAACTGCGCATATATCGCTCTGTGACGAAAAGTGAGATAAGTGGACAACAAACAAAGATCCACCATCATAAGAGGCACGCACAGTACGGACCGTGAACTCACTCATACTTGAGAACATCATAGTATTTGTTTCCTCCTTCGAGAGCAAGACTTCAAGAAGCATCCTGCATCATTACTTAATGAAAAAACAAAACTTCAAAGCAGCATATACACCACGGATCAACATGCCCTCACAGTATACAAGTCTGCAAATTGAAAAGAGAAAGTTGAATGGAGAGAGGAATTACCATGAAGAATGTCGAAATAGAGATAGGCTCCATCTGCTTGAATTGATAGAGAACATTGTTCAAAGCTGCGGCTCGGTCAGTCGCGAGTTATGCTATTCCCGACACCTCCAGTTCTCACCTGTACCAACAGCAGACGCATAAGAATTCATATTAAGAACTTGTTCTCACAATTTAGTATACCTGCATAGAGAGATGGTGAAGGTTCCATAATTTCCTTAATTTAATTGATCACGTATTAGACTTGAAAGAAGTGTAACAGAGAATGAGCGGATCATTGTGGACATACCAGCCATATGCAGTTGACCTTGGGTTTAAAACTTATAGTTCTGATCCTTATTCTTCAAATTATCGCCACGACAGGTTACCTCCCAAAGTCCTTCCTGATCCCTACTCTCTACCATTAAAGTTGTAACCACTCGTGCGTTTCCGTCATTAAAAGCCTCGTGCCAACTTCCAAGGTACGCACAACCTGGTGTCGAGAGAGTAAGATTCAGTAAAAAAAATAAGCTCGTGGTTATTATAAACAATTATCAGGTTTTATTACTAGTAAACACAAGGTCTTGATTCACCATGATATCATAAATCAAATTACAACAAAACCTTCACACTGTAGTAAGCTTGATCCGCAGTGCATCTGCATAAATAACCTTGTGCAGAATTAATCGTGACACAGCCACAACGGTTGTTGTTAAACATGACCCTCACAACTTCCGCACCAACCTCCCCATACATTACTACATCAGACTGGGACATCATAACCTGTAAACAGCAAAAAAGCAATGCATAAATTTGTTATAATCCACAACAGAGGGTCATCCACAACAAGACAACACAAGCAAGATCTCATAGCCACACTCACAAAAATTACCACACTGTAAAATAAAGTACAGCTGCTACACTTTGCACAACAAAACAAACTTTGAACAACTATACAGCTGGCCCCTCAAACCACACCAGACAATACCTGCACCTAAAAGCGACCCAACATCAACAGCAAGACAGAAAAACTCAAGGTAGGAGGATAGGAGTGATATATAGGAGACTTTCACCAAAAATGTTCTTCAGCTTTGAACCCAAGACTTCCCCCACTTCACATAAAAAAGAGAATGAAACTTGGAAATCAAAGGAGAACCTTCAACCAACACCCCTTTCAATTCTCCATTCATGTTCTTCAGTCCAACAATAATCACAATAAACAAAACCTCTCCAACCTTCATTAATAAACCGAAACACTTCAACCCCAATACCTTCACTTCCATTTTTTCTTCATTCTCAAAATTCTCCGTCACATAAACAACCTCTTTTCTTCCAAAAACCGAACGAAACCGGCTAATAACACACCCAACTCTCTGCCTCCATTCGCTATAAACCCAAAACAAACTTCTTCTGTTTCCATTTTTTTTTAACCTCAACAAACCTTCAAACGATTAATCAAACTTCAGAAACCGAACGAAACCCTTGAATCGAACCCATTTCCCTTTTGCTCGAATCCCAAACGAACGACTTATTGTTCATCGTCGAACAACACCAACCATCTCTAAAACCCAGTGAAACAGAAACTCCATCCACCGTTTCGAAACCTTCACAACTCAAACACCCAAACCCCTTTCCTAAACCCACTGTTAACCTTCATCTAACAAACGAACACGATAACAAATCTGGAAATAAATTGGGTCTGAGACGAGCCTGAATCGCAAATGAGGTTAGGGATAAGACAGAGCAAGGCGGAGTATTTTTGAAGGTTGAATAGTGATTCGTTTTCATATTGGTTGAATCTTTGCGTTTGACCCTGGGTGTCAATGATTTTGCTGAGTTGTATCAGGTTCATGTGGCCATGGTTGAATCTCTGCATTATCTGTTCTCATTTTCACCGTTTTTGTTTTGGTTGATGATGGGATCCTTAGAGGCCCATATGATTCAACACGTTTTTCATACCCCCTATTTTTCCCGTTTCATACCCATATGTTTTATTATTTCAATTTATTGATTTTTAGTATGTATATGTATATTATATATTTTCTCTTAATATTTTATATATAGATTTATATTATTTAATTCCTAGTTTATAATATTAGACTTTATAGTTATTTCTCTGTTTTAGAGTTAACTGTTATTTTCATTTTTTATTGGACTTTTTTATTCATTTTTCGTTTTAGGGTCGATGACGAAACTTCCACCGTTTAACCGTCACGTTAGTGGCGTGAAACAAAGGATCTGAGACCACCTCTGTTCTTTCGATTTTATTTCGTTAAACTAACCACTAACTTTAATTTCTGTCAAATATTATTGTGGATATTATTGTTATTTTATCTTACTATATTATTCATATTTACTCATACAATTATTATTATTTATTTTTATTGTTATATTTATACTAACATATTATTATTCATATTGTCACATTATTTATTCATATTATTATTATCATGTCATATTTATTCATATTTATTCATATTTATTTCACCCATATTCGAAAATACATAATAAACTATCGAAACCGGTAAAAGCCGAATTGGTGGACTGTTGTATCATTGGTCATTTGCAGGTATCTTAATTTCGAGTCGTGCCCGACTTTGCTCAAGGCGTAGTTTAGGACACAATGCACACACACGGCTTTCTCTTGGGCTACCTTACAATGAGACCCTTTTATTTCGTGCAATCCCGTGTAAATTACATGTACCCCTCTCCCACTCCGATGTATGTTTCGCATTTCTTTGATTATTAGTATATCACCTAGGCGCCCATAGGGACTAGGGCGGATCAAACTATTTTCAAACTAATTCTCGATTCATCATCGAGCCATTTTCAGACAACCCGTAAGTCGAGTGCTCGTACGCATTCGCCATCAACCTCATAAATCGACCATTGATGCGTAAGTCAAGTCGATCTTTTTTAAACCATTTCATTTCCAATACGCTTTGCACGCGATAATGAGTCAAACCCTTGATCCAACGTCAAGCGGATTTTCGTAACAAATATCAATCAATTAACAACTATTTAATTCTTTTCAAGGTGTAAAGAGTGGGTTCAAGTCTTTGATCTTGCTTTCGGTTGTTTATACGCGAGTTATCTTATTCGTGTATGAGCAATTGACGCCTTTAAATAACATTAACAAACTCGACAACATTCTACCATTGTTCAACTATCCTTCAAGTACTTATCATTCCAAACATCGTTTCAAGCTCAAACAACTTTCCTTTCGATGAAAAAGAGAGTGTTCCAAGGCTTTGGTTCGCTCTCCCGATTACTTGGAGACTAAGAAGCCTTTCTTATGCTTCGAGCAATTGTCATCTATTTCCAACGCTCCTTATTCAAACCTCTTTCAAACACAACATCTCTTGCGATGAAAAAGAGAGTGTTCCAAGTCTTTGGTTCGCTCTCCCGATTATTTGGAGATTGAGAAGTCTTTCTTAAGCTTCAATTAATCGTCATTATTTCAAACTCATCCTTTCAAAAACAACTTCTCTTACGATGAAAAAGAGAGTGTTCCAAGTCTTTGGTTCGCCCTCCCGATTATTTTGGTCCGAGAAATCTTTCTTAAAGCTAAAGTAATCGTCATCGGTTCCAACACCATTCAAACATAACGTTATTCTTCAAGATGAAAAAGAGAGTGTTCCAAGTCTTTGGTTCGCTCTCCCGATTACTTAGGTATGAGAAGTCTTTCTTAAGCTTCGAGTAATCGTCATCCGTACCTACTTCAAATCCAATTCAAACCCGTTTCTTTCGTGGTCGTAACCACGAACTACGACCGCTCTGATTCTTCATTCATTATCGAATGTAAGATACGTAGGCACAGGATTGCGATGATCTTGGCGAGCACAATCCCCTCCATCTTCCATTTCCCCCCATCCTTTCCCGTAGTCGAACTACGACGCTCTGATTTCTCATTCTTGTCCGAATGAGCATACGTAGGCACAAGGGCCCCAATCCTTGGCGAGCACCCTATCCTCTAACCACCCCCTTTCCCCTAGTGTCTTTAGCCCTTTACGGTATCCTTTAGAATTTAGTAGTGAGAAAAGAAGAATTAAGTTTAGCTAACATCCATTAACTCGAATTAAGAGGTTCCCGTCGAGTACGACGGACGTGAGGGGTGCTAATACCTTCCCCTCGCGTAACCGACTCCCGAACCCAGGAATATGGTTGCGACGACCGTGTTCCTTCCGCGTTTATGAGGTTTTCCCGATATTTTCCTCTCCCGTTCATTCGGGAAAAATAAAGTTCGGTGGCGACTCTGTCGAACCGCATTTCCGCGCCTTTCGCGCGAGGGTCGTGTTCTCGAATGAGATGATTTTTCGAGGTGCGACAGGTTGATCCTGCAAAGATAAAAGCGATACAAGAAATGCCAGCGCCAAAAACCGAGAAAGAAGTTCGTGGCTTCCTGGGCAGAATAAACTACATTGCAAGGTTTATCTCTCAGCTCACGGCCACGTGTGAACTGATGTTCAAACTACTGAAAAAATATCATGCGATTATCTGGAACAAGGATTTCCATAAGGCATTTGATAAGATAAAACAGTATCTACAGGAACCTCCGATCTTGATACCCCCAGTGGCCGGACGACCCTTAATCATGTACTTGACAGTTCTTGAGAATAGTATGGGGTGTGTTCTTGGTCAGCACGACGAGACGGGCAGAAAGGAGCATGCCATTTACTATTTGATTAAAAAGTTCACAGATTGTGAATCTCGTTACTCGATGCTGGAGAAGACGTGTTGTGCACTAGCCTGGGCTGCCAAACATTTATGACAGTACATGCTCAATCACACAACCATGCTAATTTCAAAGATAGATCCGATCAAGTACGTCTTCGAGAAACAAGCGCTTTCGGGCAGGATTGCCAGATGGCAAATGGTGTTGATGGAATATGACATTCAGTACGTTTCCCAGAAGGCCATCAAGGGAAGCGTATTATTTGAATACCTTGCCGAACAGCCTATCGAGAATTATCAGTCGATGAAATTTGAATTCCCTGATGAGGATATCATGTTTCTAAAGGTGAAAGATTGTGATGAACCGTTGCCTGACGAGGGTCCAGATAGGAAGTCCCAATGGAAATTGATATTCGACGGGGCGGTTAATTCTTACGGAAGTGGCATTGGGGCAATCATCACGACTCCCCATGGATCCCACATCCCGTTCACTGCTAGACTGACGTTTCCAGTCACCAATAATGAAGCAGAGTACGAAGCATGCATCATGGGTCTAGAAGAAGCAATTGATTTGAGAATCAAGAACCTAGATGTATATGGTGACTCGGCACTTGTGATCAACCAGATTAAAGGGGAGTGGGAGACTCGTCAATCGAATTTGGTGCCATACATGAATTATGCCAGAAGGCTGCTTCCGTTCTTTGATCGAGTGGAACTCCATCATGTGCCCAGAGCGGAAAATCAGATGGCTGATGCCCTAGCCACGTTGGCTTCGATGTATAAAGTCAATTTTTGGAATGAAGCTCCAAGGATTGTCCTTTCTCGTCTTGATAGACCTGCATTCGTCTTTGCGATCGAGGAAGCCTCCGATGGCAATCCATGGTTCCATGACATCCAGACCTTCCTTATGACTAAGGAGTATCCGGCGGGAGCATCAACCCAGGATACGAAGACTCTGAGGAGGTTGTCTGGGAATTTCTATCTCAATCCTGATGGAGTTCTGTATAAAAGAAACCATGATCTCGTGCTACTCAAATGTGTAGATGAGAAAGAGGCGAGTATGCTCATGGAAGAAGTCCATGAAGGCACATTTGGTACGCACGCCGGCGGGCATGCAATGACGAGAAAGATCCTGAGAGCAGGATATTACTGGATGACGACGGAATCAGATTGCTTTAAATTCGCGAAAAGATGTCATAAATGCCATATTTATGCTGATAAGATTCATGTACCGCCGTGCCCATTGAATGTCATGTCCTCCTCGTGGCCGTTCTCCATGTAGGGCATCGACATGATAGGCAAGATCGAGCTCACTGCATCTAAGGGTCATCGCTTCATTTTAGTAGCCATCAACTACTTCACCAAGTGGGTGGAGGCAACCTCGTATGCTAGCGTGACCAAGCAGGTGGTGGCTAAATTCATAAAGAGGGACATCATCTGTCGTTACAGAATTCCCGAGCGGATCATTACTGATAATGGTTCAAACCTGAATAACAAGATGATGAAGGAGCTGTGCCAAAGTTTCAAGATTGAACACCACAACTCATCTCCTTACCGACCGAAGATGAATGGCGCCGTTGAAGCGGCCAATAAGAACATCAAGAAGATTGTACAGAAGATGGTTGTGACCTACAAGGATTGGCACGAGATGTTACCATTTGCACTGCACGGTTATCGTACAACGTATGTTCGTCAACCGGGGCAACTCCTTTCTCACTAGTGTGCGGTATGGAAGTTGTCCTACCATTAGAAGTTGAGATCCCTTCTTTACGAGTTTTGGTTGACGTAAAACTCGATGAGGCAGAATGGATTAAGAACCGACTAAACCAACTCAGCCTGATGGACGAGAAGAGGTTAGCATCGATTGCATATGGTCGTCTGTACCAAAGCCGAATGAAGAAAGCCTATGACAAGAAGGTACGTCCTAGAAGCTTTCAGACGGGTGATCTCGTCCTGAAGAAGATTCTTCCTCCACACTCCGATCATCGGGGCAAGTGGACTCCCAATTATGAAGGTCCGTACATTGTCAGCAAGGTCTTCTCGGGAGGAGCCTTGTTGTTATCCACAATGGATGGCGAAGATTTTGCATCCCCGGTGAACGCGGACGCGGTTAAAAAATACTGTGCTTAAAAAATGACCCGCTGGAAAGAAAAAGAATATCCAGGCAAAAATGGGGCATCCCGGCGAACCATAAAAAAGGAAAAAGGGTTCGGGCAAAAATTAGGGGTATAAATGGAAAAATGTACACCCGCAAAGTCGAAAACCTAGAAGGGCGACTTTGGCAAAAAAGGGTATCCCGGTGGATCGAAAACCCGGAAGGGCGATTCAGGCAAAAGTTAGGGATTTGAAAAAAGCAAATGACTGCGTTCCGCGTGTGGACTTTCATTGTTTAATGGTTTGGAAGACCTGAGGGCCGTTTATCTGAATCAATCTCTTCTGAAGCTGAAGCGTCGGAGAAGTATCAAAGTCGAGTGGGTCATAGAGGGATCAACTCATGGTGTTCGTCTATGCCGCATTGCCGATATTTGTGCATATACTGATGTATATTTATGTTTTATATTTGCGCAGCTTCCTCATTCCAGGAGCTTGCATCTGTTGTAAAACATTTTTACCCATTCAGGGGTTCATCATCAATAAAATATATACTATTCAGCAATTCTGTTTGTTTTTTTAGCATCTATCTGTTTTGTTTGCGAAAAAGAACACCGACGTTTTTGATAAAATGCACATACATAAACTTACTGGCCTAGACCACTGATTGTTGAAACAATGAATTACTTGAACATTGTCACAAGATGATAACCTTGATAGGTCCCTTTGAGAAGGGTATCTTGTCTGTTCGTTTGTGTTATTGCAGGTATAGCATATTCCGGGCAATACGTCGTATGTGTCCCCAAGCAGGATGATTCCTTCTACCCCAGCGAGTGCAGCAGCATCTCCCCACGGAGTCTGAACATGAGATTGTAAGCAGAGAAGATTATCCCCAATCAGATGTATCCTGAAGGATCATCATTTCCCCAACTGAGTCATACACTGAAGTGTACGTTCATTCCCCAACACTGGGTCAAAGTGCAGTTTTCGTAGAAGACTACTCGCAAGTATGCAGCTTCTGGTAATCCAAACTGAGGTCTCCTGGAGAATTGAAATTCCCCCACAGAGTTGTACTCTCCCCAGTAAGCAGGATGATTCCTTCTACCCTAGTCAAGCTGGCAAATCCCCAAAAGAGTCGAGTCCCCGGGAGTCATTTGGGCCGTGATTGATTTTCCCCAGTAGAGTACTGAATAACTGATGCTGTTTTTCCCCATCGGAGTCGTTATCTCCAGGAAAGTTTTAGTCGCGAAGGTTGTGCAGCTTATTTCTGCGATTGATATCGTTTCCTCGACAGTTTGTGGTTTGAATACCTGGATGAGCAGGTTCAGGTTCTCAGAGAACTTTACTCCCCTGCAGCAGTCGACTGAAGTTCGTTTCCCCAGGCGGAATCCAATCGAGATTGGTGTGACTTCTTCTCCTCGGCAGGATGATTCCTTCCCCCACCAGAGTGGTTCTTTCTCCTTGAAAGGAGACTTTTCCCTTCAACATTTATTTTGCTGATGGGGTCGTAGCATTTTGCATGATTGCATAGCATTTACCCTAAACGCGTAGCATTTCCACCGTGTGGAGCATTTGCGCCATTGTCAAAGCATATGCATATGAAACATGAGATAGGTCGTTGCTGTTCTTGTTTTGCAGGTGTTCCTATGCAGAATGATTTGCTCAAGATGATTCTTGAATTCCGCAGTGAAGTTGTGTGTTTATGATGATTCTTAAAATCCCCAGGAAAGTCGTAAGAGTTGGTCACTCAAGTTGATGCTTAGACTCCCCGGCAAAGTGTTGGCTCAGGATGATTCCTGAAATCTCCGGCAGAGTGTTGGCTTAGGATGATTCCTGAAATCTCCGGCAGAGTTATTGGTTCAGGATGATTCTTGAAGTCCCCGGTGGAGTTATTTGTCCAAGATGATTCTTGAAGTCCTCAGTAGAGTTGATTCATTCAGAATGATTTCTGGATCCCCGAAGCAGAGTTACTTGATAGTTCTCCAGAATCCCCAGCGGAGATGTGTCATCCCCAGCAGGTTTTAAACAGAGAAGTTGAAATTTCCCTTGGAGACTTACTGATGAAGTCCAGCTGCGATGTCGAAGCAGTTTGCCTAGCTGACGCAGGATGCCTGACGGCAAAAGATTGTATATCCTTATTGGTCCATGATGGATTAAGGATCCCATTTTAAGACTTATTGATGAAGTCCAACTGTGATGTCGACGCAGTTCTCTCAGCTGATGCGGAGTGCCTGATGGCAGAAGTTTGGATATCCCCAATTGGTACATGATTGATTGGGGATTCTATTCCCAACTTACTGACGAAGTCCGGCTGACGCCCGAAAATTTCTTTGAACTCCCGATGGCATGATTAACTTGATTGTTAAAAAGTTCCTAATGACCTGAGGAGTCCCGAGGAATCCTTCTGCCGCAGTGTCACAGAATGCCTGGCGGCAATATCAGCTATGCTTCGCCGGTTATCGAATGACCCGTGATCCCTTGATGACTTGAGGACGAAGATCTACAGCAAAAGCAGATGATCATCCTGACGGAGATTTGAGATTAGACCTTTCACCGGTTACCGTGTGACCAATTCCCCAGCAGAGTTGCCGTGCAACTGTCATGTTCAGTTTTGAAGATGTTCCTAACAATCAGAGTATCGTTTACCTGTGCGTGGTTGGCAAATCACCCATTACCGTGTAACCAGTGATCCCTCGATGATTTGAGGATGCAATGATATCAGATAAATCAGAGAGTCATCCTGACGGAGATTCAGGTCAGTATTTCTCCAGCTAGTTGCCGTGCAGCTATTATTTCAGTTTCCGAAGATTTGTCCCCATCAGAGTACCGTGTACTTGTGCAGTTGGCAAATTTCCAGGTTTGTTGGTATTCAACCGTATTTTACCTTGATTTTTTGAGAGTCGTTTTCTTCTCGCCCAGTCAGGTCCAAGCCGTTTGAATAGGGGCAGCTGTTGCACCCCAAAATTTGCCCAACTTTTCTTTACCTAGCTTATGTTTCATTTCATGCACATTAGCATTATCACTTGCATTTCATTAGCATGTATGCAGGAGATCAAGAGGTATGATTACCAATCAAGGGCTACACAAGACTTTGAAGCTATCTGGGAGGCTTATTCAAGTGTTCAAGGGTTGATATCCTTGTCAGAGAAGTTGAAAGAGCCTTAGAAAGAGTGGTTGAAACCAAGTGTGTAGGTCTCCTAACTTGAGAGTTGTGGGAAGCCATCAGATGATTCTGAGGTCATGGAGATGGACTTGAGGTCTTGACAGAGCTCATGAGAAGTGTTAAAGATCACTTTGAGGCCTAGACAGGTCATTGTGCAAGATTAAGAAGGCTCAGCCATGAGTGGTGCAGCTAGGGTTTGACTGGGTCAACCCTAAGTCAACTGATGATTTAAAGGAGGTTGAGACCTAATCCAAGAGCCATGTGATCATGGATTGATACATTGATATGTTATAAGGATGATTCCAAGGTTAAATCATCATGATTGAAGAGTTTGAGAAGTTTCAAGCTAGGGTTTCTAAGACTTGACAGTGTAAAATCCCCTAGTTTGACCCCTGACTTCATATAACCTTGAGCCCAACATGATTGTTGTAGGGCATGATCTTAGTTTTAATTTGAGTACTAGAAGTCCTTGATAGGGTTTATAGAACTCAAGTTAAGAGCCAGACAAGTTACAGGTCATCTGAGGTGTGTGAATTTGGAGCTTGAAAGTTACCCAACTTGCATGAAACTTTTTCCTAAGAAGGATGATTCCTATGAACTTTTGGTCAACATGAATGTTGTTCCTTATTCTCTTAGATTTCTAGAGAGTACGAGAAGTCCTTGATAGGATTTGTAGAACTCAAGTTATGGCTTTGACAAGTCAAGGGTATTTTGGGAAGTTATGATTATAGGTCATTTTTGGTTATAGGTTATTTTCACCAACTTAGACACTTCAAATGAAATTTTATTCAACTTGAAAGTTTCTCAAAATGAGGATTTTACCTTGACCATGTATCAAAGAGGCATTGAAATGGCTCAAGGAGAGACTTGGTTCAAAAGGTTGTGAAAAAGGAAGGATTAAAAGGCATTAAATGACCAAAAATTCAAATAAATCATTTTGTGTGCAAATGAAGCAAAGTAACATCATTTTTTGAATGGGAAAGAATTTTAGAAACTTTGGCAATGTTAGAATTTTGGTTTGAGTCCCATATCATGCCCTTTTTCTTTGTTTCTTCATGATGAAGCAACATACCATACACAAGCCATTAGATGAAAACAAGGAGGGAAACATCACCATTCATGTTCAAAATCTCATGAGAAGTTGAAAGCAAGCTTGCTAAGGCCAAAACAGAGTGGGAATCGTGACTGGTGTAAGTGAGATTTTGGAGAGAATTTGAAAATTGAAAATCTCATTCTGAAGCTTTGAGAGGGTTCTAGATGATTCTAATGAGTTCTATATAAGTTGGCAAGTGTATTCAGTTCATTTTTTGGAAGAGATTGAAGCTTGAAGCAGAGAGTGAGGTTGAAATTTCACAGCTGCAAGTTGAAATCGTATTCTGAGTTCAAGGCCAATTCAAGAGAAATTGAAGATTGCATTAGCTTTGGAAGGAGTTTTGGAGTGTATCTGCATCATCTTGGAGGCTGAAGTGATCAAGAACACCTTCAGTTACACCTCTGAACACAGGTTGGTACATTTTGATTTTGTGCATAATCTAGGAGGAGATAAATAGAAATCTATAGGTGGTTAGGATCCTGATGATGTATAGATGGATTTGAGCTGATCAATTTGGGAATTAGAGACGAGTTAGGATGTGGATCATTTTTTGTTGAAGCTGAATTCTTGCAATTCTTGGATTGATAATCAAGATTAGATAGGGGAAATTGATCACCATGAGATAAGGATCATTTCTGTGCATTTAATTGAAGTTCTGAGGAAATTCAAGATTGAGGTGTATTTTGGAATGGCTATCGGGTTTGAAAATCCATGGAGATTTAGATGATTCTAAGGCTAGATTCATGATCAGCATGAAAAACTGGACAAGATGATGTATCATTTTGTAATTTTTGATGAACTGTGTGTTGGTCTTCACCAGAGAAGACGGTGGCGCCACTGTTCAGGCCACCGTCTATAATTTCCCTCCACATGAGCATTTGAATGAAGAAGATGCACTGCAAGCATTGGATCTTGCTGAAGACTTGACCAAGTCCATGGAATGAATGGCCACGATTGAGTTTGAAAGTCAGCCTTGGACTCCTTCATCAATACGCACCGTTTCATTTAACTGAAGCGCCCGGGCCTTGGCATTTTCTTGCTATCCACACTCCCCATCTGGCCCAATCAACATTTTGAACTGATGTTCTTTGCTATTTGGCACGCCACTTTTATTAATTCTTATGTTTTTCTTTTAAATTCATCATTTCATGTTAGTTTGAAAACAATTCATAAAAAATAGAAAAATAGGTCAATTAATTCCAAGTTTTTTTCCCCTGATTCATGATTGAATCTAGAATTTTATTGAATAAAAATATTAGGAAAATCATGCATTTTCAATTTTTGTGCATTTTTTACATTTTATTTGATAATAAAATGGCCATGGTTGATACCTCTGTTTGATGATTTTAGTGTGATCACTTTGTGATGATTTTTGGCTTGATTTTTTGTATGTGATTAGATTAGACATGTATGCTCCCATAGTAGTTTTATCACATTTTTGTGATGAAATTAGGTGTGTTTTTTAGATTGAAACATTAGGTGTTTCCTTTTAGGGTTCAGGTTTAGTACCTTGTAGTGTAGAATTTATTTCTAGGTCTTATTTGAGGATTTGATCTCTGGAATTAACATGGTAGAGTCATGATTGACATAGGTTCCCATAGTTATTTTTGTAGGATTTTATAATTGGTTTTAGTATTTTAGTTAGAATTAACTTTAGTACTAGTTTTTAGGTGATCCTAATTGGCTAACTCAACTAGAATGACTTCATTAGTTCCCTTAGATTAGGGTTTTGCTTCTCTTGCTCTTGGATGAGGATGAACACTTGTGTGGACTGCTGTGGAATGCATGGTGGAGCTTTGATTTGAATATTGCTCTCCCTCTGGTGTAGTTTGTTTAGGGTTAAGGATTAGGGTTTTAGGGAGATCTCTTAGAATAAATTTTCTTCCTTCATGAAACATGGAAGGTGTTGATCACTTCCATTCCTCCCTATGATGAAAGGTCCCATTGTGAAGGCCCCATCCCTCCTTTGGTAGGATGAGTGGCTCCTCACAAATTGGTAGAACATTTGAGGGTTCCTTTCCTTGATGGTGGAGTGCTTAGAGGTGACCTCTGGTCTTCACTTTGCTTCTCCCTATCCCCACCTTGCTCTTGTTGGATGAATCTTTCTCCCTTGCTAGAGGATGGAGTTCCTTGCTAGAAGATTGAAGATGCTAGAGGTTGCACTTCCCCTGTGTTTGAAGACTGCCCTTGGAGCTGAAGCTTGAAGATCAAGAAGAACAAGTTGACACTTGTGAAGAAGATCAAATTGAGATTGAAGAAAGAGTTGAAGCTTGAAGAAGATGGAGAACAAGTTGATACTTGTGTTTGATGCATTGAAAGCTTGAAGAAGCAAGTTTATACTTGCTATTGAAGATGAGAGCCTTGAAGAACATTTACAGACTGAGGACTGAGTTGCTGTCAGAGGATTGCTTTGCTGTGAAGCTTTGGAAGCTGTTGATCTGCTTTATTTCCTGTCTGTTTGCTTTCCGTGCAACTGTATTGATGTGACTTGTTTGATTTGCTTGATGTATTAGAATAAATTCATGTTTAGATTGTGTTAATCTAGGAGCATGATTGCACTAGAGGTTGAGTTGCTCCCTCTGCTTGTATTTTTACTGTATGGCTTTGCTTGTGGTTATTCGGTAGAGCCTTGCTCCCTTACCTATGTGGTTTGTGATTTGCTTGATAGCATTTTATTTCTTCTGTATGATTGCAGTTAGTCATACTTGGCTTAAGGTTGAGACGAGCTTGTGGAGGCTGATGCCCCACACACATTTCCTCCCTCACTTGCATTGCATGCATTTTACAGTCGTTTACTGTTTACTGTTTAAGCTGATGCTTTATCTGTTTCTGTTTATCATTGACATGATCCCCTAGGAATCTCACTTCCTTTGATAAGGAAGTGATGATTAGAACTTTAGGTTGAAACCTATGCATGATAACTTCTAGGAGATCCCTGTTTCAAACTTCAACCATAGGATGAATCCTTGGCATGACAACAGTAGGACTTGATAGTCTCCCCTTAGTTGAGCTTGTTCTCTCTTCTCATCTCAAACAACAGTAAAAAACGTAATAAAGGCAAGTTAGTATAAGCACGATACGAGCCTTAAGCTACTCGGGTAATGATAATTGAGCGGCCTCCTCTCAATCGTCTAGAATGTTTAGTATACGTCCTTTGGACGATATGCGACGCATTCGTTCTCAGGTCATAGTCTCTAGTGCTGTACGAACTACAGACAAACATAAAAAATAGTTCTTCTGTAAAATACAGAAAACAAACTTCAAACCTTTTTGCCCCGTGGGCCCATAATTCAAAGGAAGCTTTTCTGAAGAAAAGAGTGTCGTTAAGTCCCAGTTCTACCGCAAACGGTAACGCCTAAGTCTCCAAGGGTCGAGCTGCGTACACCAAACTGCTGGAACTATTTGTTAACCCTACTCGATAAAATAGATGAATCTGAATTCCCGTAATCCGTATTATCCCGAACTACGTAAGCTCTGATCTCTCATACCTGTTGAGAGTACGTAGGCACAATACTGACGTATTGGCGAGCCACCTTCCCCATTACCCGTAGTTAGTCGAACTACATTGACTCTGATTTCTCATTCTCTGATGAGAATACGTAGGCATAAAGTGTGACGCTTTGCCAAGTCATTTTCTTTTCTTTTCAGACCAGCCTTGATAGGTAGATAGTAAAATCAACCTGTCAGATAAACACAACAAGCGTGGATCCCATCAAGTACGATGGACGTGAGGGGTGCTAATACCTTTCCCTTGCGTAACCGACTCCCGAACCCAGGCAATGGTTGCGATGACCTTGTCTTATACCTTTTCGTCAGATTTTTCCGATCGTTTCCTTTCCCGTTCTGAGGGATAAATAACGAAAGGTGGCGACTCTTCTGTTTTTCCGGCACCTTATTCTCGCGGTAGCAACAGTAATCATCAGGTATAGAGCAAAGGCATGACCTTCATGAGTTGATCATGTCACTACACTCATTTTCATGTCATCCTGACCATCAAGCACAAAGTTATGGTTCTCCCAGAACGGACCTACGACTTATCATCAAGTGATAAAACTTGGGGCATCTTGAGGCATCTTCGTCTGCTTCAATCATGGCGTCATCAATGATCTGATGTCGAGGAAATCAAACCCTTCCACCATCCAAAGTCCAATCCACATTGGCAACTACTCAAAAGTCCACCACGCTGGCATCGTCACCTGAACATATCCAATTACCCGTCTACAATCATAACCATACGCATCATATGCATCACATTCTTCATCATGTGCATCATATGCATACATAAAACCAACATCATACTTCCCCAGCACTTGCGTCTCTGTGCGTCAGCATTTGCATTACATTTCCATTTGATATGAAATATCACTACAAAATCAAGCATTCATACATGCACAAGTCAAGATCCAAGATTAATCTCGAGATTCCAAGACGATCTTTAGCCCAGTTGGGGGCATCTTTTTCAAATCCGTGGGCGTTCCACACGAAGTTGTTTTAACCTTTTGTTGATCAAGACAAAATTTCAAGGCGATCCTCAACCTAGCCAGGGGCATCTTCTTCAAATTTGTGGGCGTTCCTCACAAAGTCGTTTCAACCTTTTGTTGATCAAGCTCGAGATGATCTTTAGCCCAGTCAGGGGCCTCTTCTTCAAATTCATGGGGGTTCCTCATGAATTTACTTCAACCTTTTATTGATAAAAATGTGATCTTCAAGAAATTCAATGGGCATTCCTCATTGATTTGTGTTCCTCAACCTTTTATTAATGAAGTTGACATCCCCAGCTCAATTAGTAACATTTCTCAAAGTCAGTGGGTGTTCCCTAGTTAATTGTTTCCTTTCAACCTTTTGTTGATAAGTGTGGTATTCCTCAGTGATTTCTTTGCTTCAACCTTTTGCTGATGTCTTCAAATAAGCCTCACTCATCATATCTCTAACAAACTTGACCTTTTGTCAGTAACTTTTTTTCATCCTTTTAGGGGTAGCTAAATCCTGTCAATTCAACATTAACTTCATCCTTTTGGTGTTGGTAATTCTCCATGTGGGAGGTTTCTATCATCTATTTGGTGGTAGTAACTTGTGTGTTTGATCTTACCGACATCCTTTTGGTGTCAGCAATCTGTGAAACTTTGGTCTGTGTATCATCTTTTTGATGAATGACAGTCTTTGTTATCGTTTTGCTTACTATTATCCTTTTGGTAGTAGTAAGTTGTGGCCTCACTTTCATCTTTTTGGTGAAGGGTCACTGTGTGTGTGTGTGTATGAGTGTTTACTATCATCCTTTTGGTGGTGGGTCCGTCATCCTTTTGGTGTCGAAGTTGTGTGATTTTACTATCATCCTTCTAGTGGTAGGTCTATCATCCTTTTGGTGTCAGATATCTCTATGTTCACTATCATCCTTTTGGTGATAGGCCCGTCATCCTTTTGGTGTCGGGGTTGCGTGTGTTTTCTATCATCCTTTTGGTGATAGATCTGTCATCCTTTTGGTGTCGGAGTGATGTGAGTTTACTATCATCCTTTTGGTGATAGATTCATCATCCTTTTGGTGTCGGTAATCAGTGGTTCTTTGGTTTGTGAATCATCCTTTTGGTGAACGACAACATCAGAATTATATGTGTTTACTTACTATTATCCTTTTGGTAATAGTGAGTTTCGACCTCACTTTCATCCTTTTGGTGAAGGGTCGATGCGTGTGTTTACTATCATCCTTTTGGTGATAGGTCTGTCATCTTTCTGGTGTCAGATATCTTTGTGTTCTCTATCATCTTTTTGGTGATAGATCTATTATCCTTTTGGTGTCAGAGTTGTGTGTGTTCTCTATCATCCTTTTGGTGATATATCTGTCATCCTTTTGGTGTCAGAACCGTGTGTCTCACTATCATCCTTTTGGTGATAGGTCTATCATCCTTTTGATGTCGGAATTGCGTGTGCTTACTATCATCATTCTGGTGATAGACCCGTCATCCTTTTGGTGTCGAGAATTTGTGTATGCTTATTATTATCCTTTTGGTAATAGTGAGTCTTGACCTCATTTTCATCTTTTTGGTGAAGGGTTTGTGTGTGTACTTACTATCATCCTTTTGGTAATAGCAATTTGAGTCGTGTGAGTTCACTATTATCCTTTTGGTGATAGGCTTGTCATCCTTTTGGTGTCAGGTTTTCTGTTATCATCCTTTTGGTGATAACGACCTTTGTAAGTTATTCAGTGTCTACTCGAGGGTTAACATTGATTTGTTATTCTACCTTCTAAGCATTATCTTTCTTTTCAGACAAATATGTGGTCTTCTTCATATCTAATTGACTTTTACCTTGAAAGAATGAACACCGTATCAGTTCATCTTACTAGGCTCAAGCCAATTAGATAGGGGCATCAATCATACCCCAAATTTGTCTCACCTGTATATACTTTTCATTTGTACTTCTATCCACTAATCATTATTCACAAATCCAAAAATGTTGTTACTTTTAAGCCCAAGTTTTGGTTAAGAATATTAGGTCAGGGTGTGTATGGTCCAAGTGCTGTGTGCTTAAGGTTTCAATTAGGGTTTTGTGCCCAATCATATGTATGTGGGTCAGGTTATCAAGCTATACAGAGTTTTCGTGACTGAAAATTCAATGACTGGTTCATTTTAATCAGGATTCATACTGAAGTTCATCAGGGTTGAGATTGATTCATGGTTTCTTAAGGGCGGTCCATTCATTTCCATTTTTATTTTATCCACAGTATCAAATCCATTTATATTACTCATTTTTCATCCATTATATCCATCTTAGTCCTTTTCTATATCCAAATATCTAGCCATTTTATCCATTTTAATGAGCCATATCCATATAAAAAAAACTCATTCAAGAAAGCCCATCATTATTTATCTTTTACTAAGTCCATCTACATCAAAATTTTGATTCAATTTTTAACAATCCACACTCCATTTGCCTTAGCTCAAAATTACACAAGAATACAATAAGCTCATTGAAGGCCCATTATAAAGCCCATTGATATTCAAGTTCACAAGTCCAATGTCGCAAAAATGGTGAAAAAGATCCATCCATTGTCCATTACATACAAAAACCACCAAAAAGAGAAAACCCATTTGATCCATCAAAAGTGAATGAGAAACGAGTAATATTTCCAAGCCATTGTTCATTTTTTCCAGCCACTACACACCACAACAAGCCATTTAAACGCGTTGTATGTAACACACACTAAATGCCACTATAACACAAACCATCATCATAACAGCCAAAATCTATAACTTGCAGCCCAACCTACACAAAACCATATACCAGAAAAAAAAGAAACAATAAAACATGTGACCTACAATTGCAAATACAACGCAATGCACATGAAAAACTTGACCACTTGCAAAGGAACATTCCAAAACAACCTGCAGTGACGAGGCAAAAACGAATTTCACAAAACACACGTCATAAACGACTTGCAGTGAAAATGACCTGAAACTCACAAAGAGCAGTAATAATATACATCTCTCGGTTTTATCATTTCATTCCCCGAAACACCCTCATATTCCTCTATAAAAGAAGCTTCCCAATCACTCTTGAAGGCAAGCTTTAGAGAGCCACTGTTACTCTGCTTCTATTTCCCCCAAATCCTTCTGCTCAACCTTTAAACCTCACTCTTCAAATTATCCAAAAACAACCCAACGTTAAGACCTTCAACCACCAAATCAAAAAACAAATTAACCCGAATCAGAAGGAGAAGAAGAGAGTGAAACCATACGCAAACCGAAATCAAAACAAAAAGAGATTGAGCAAAATCAATATGAAACCGAGTATGAACCTGAATCATGAATTGAAATTGAAACAAGAGAAGAGAAGCTAAGTAAGGATTCTAATGTCGTCGGTGTAAAAGCTCACACGCGGTGGAGTTGATCTCTCTTTCTGATTTTCGGCATCGACGTTTTCAAAGGATGAAAAGAGTACGGGTTTTGTTTTGTGTGGCTTGACTTGAGTTTTTTTTTTCCTGCACATTGCTTTTGTAACATGTTGGATTGTGGGTTTTCACCAACCCATTTGAATCTCATTTATCATCACCACCCTTATATTCACACCACCCACACTTTTCCAAGCGCACCCCCTCTCTCTTTAGTCATTTTTATTTTCATTATTAGTTTTAATGTTTTAAGTTTTTGTCAATACATTTTATGTTCTAAATTAATTTTATTATTAGTGCTTAGTATGTTTTAATCTAATTGTTGTTGGGTTTTCTCAATTAATTTCTTTTTCCTTTAATTATATTATTTGGTCAATGCCTATCCAAGAATTGCGGATTATCGATTCATCGATAAAAATCTATGATTGAGATTAGACCATTTCCTTTTCCAACTTATTTTAGCTCATTCCATTTCATTTCATATTTTCGATTCCATCTCCTCTCAATGTTGGTCCATGAAGTCTTTTTATTCATAGATGTTGGTTAGTTGAGGTTGTTTAATCTTCATGATTTTAAATTTGTAGTGAATGACAATTGAGATCATTTTCTATACTTTGGGATCGTGATATATTACCTTCGATTAATCAATGAAAGTTTGTGATTAAGACGAGACCATCCGCTTTTCTTTTCGTGTGGCACAATTTTCTTTGAGAATGATCCTCAATATCATCTCTCTATCGTGTTTTAGCACAAATATCATAGCTTACGCGATCCCCTATAGTATGATCTTCATCATAGATTGTGCTACGACAGTTTAGCGTTAAAGTCGACCTGATTTATCCAATTAATCACTGACCACTAACTTTAGTTTCAGTCAATATACTCTTGCTTTAATTTCTGTCAATATATTCTTGATTTATTTTTCCGTAATATATCATTGTTCATATACTATTGATTATATTTTTGTTCATATACTATTGTTGATATTATTCTTGATCACATTATTCATATTATATTCATCTTGTTCATACTTTGTTCATATTATTCGAAAACACACTAATAATTATCAAAACCTAAAAGACTTAATTGGTGGTCTGTTGGTTACTTTTCCGAGCAACGGAACTTGAACTTTGTACAAAAACCCTAACAAAGGAGATTTTTTCCGAGTCTTGTTTGTGGCTTAGTTTATGATACCCCGCACACACACAGCTTCCTCTTGGGCTAATTGACAATGAGACATTTTATTTCGTGTAATCCCGTGTAACTTACATGTACTTCGCTCCCATTCCGATGTATGCATTCGTTTTGCTTTGGTTGTGGTTTGTTTACTAGGATCACCCCTAGGGACTAGCACAGACTAAACCATTTTCAAACTAATTCTCAATTTGTCATCGAGCCATTTTCAAACACCCATCATAAGTCGATTGCTCATTAGCATCGCCATCAACCTAATGCACACACTTGCACTTTTCGCCGTGGTTTCGTTACTAGGAGCACCCCTAGGGACTAGTATCGATTCTCACATTTTTTACAAAACCCTTGATCCAATGCCAAGTCACTTTTTATTTAAACTCGTAAGTCGAGTGCCTTTTGCCTCGCCATCAACCTCTTTTCGCAACCAATCTGATTCAATCTTTACAAATTTTTTTTCTTAACTAACTTACGAAAGAAGAAGAATCTTGGAGTCTCGCATTCCTTGGATCTTCGAATGAATGGATCTTGAGGCGCACACTTTGGGTTGTTATTCATTCAAACTTTCATCTTAAAATACTTAATCTATATCAAACATTTTCTTAATTAACTTAAGAAAGAAAGAGATTCTTGGAATCTAGCATTCCTTGGATCTTCGAATGAATGGCTCTTGAGGCACACCCCTTGAGTTGTTGTTCATCCAATCTTTCGAATCTAAAACATTCAACCTTCCTCAAACCTTTTCAATAAACTCTCAAAAGAACTGAGTTCTTGAAGTCTCGCATTCCTTGTAGTCTTGAGTGATTGCTCTCGAGGCATGCCCCATGGGTTATATGTCATTCAATCTTTCTTCTCCTAAAATTCAACCCTCTCTTTCGTGGTCGTCTCCACGAGCTACAGACCCTCTGATTCTTTATTCTCGTCCGAATAAAGATACGTAGGTACAAGATTGCGATGATCTTGGCATGCTACCTTTTTCTTTTTCCACCATTTCCTGTCAACCTTCACTTTCCATTTTCTAAACCTCTTCCCGTAGTCGAACTACGAGAGCTCTAATTTTTCATTCTCGTCCGAATGAGTATACATAGGCACAACGGCCTCAATCCTTACTGAGCACTCTATCCCTAAACCACCCATCTCCCCTTAGTATTGAAACATTTTATCTTACCATTTCATATTTATCGCTGAGAAGAAAACAAATAAGCTTAGATAACACTCATCACAAATCTAACTAAGAGGTTCTCGTTGACTACAACAGACGTGAGGGTGCTAATATCTTCCCCTTACGTAACTGACTCTCGAACCCAGAATATGGTTGAGACGACCATGTTCGTATCTCATTAAAGGTTTTCTCGATATTTTCCTTTCCCTTAGGTCCAGTAGAAGACATTTCCCCACGTGCTCCTCACCTGATGACACGTCATCAACTTGGTCCGCACGTCTCGTGGTACTAGTTTGCCCTTCGTAACAGGCAAGTCCACCCACTATCCGGGGAATGCGAAGCAATTGACCAAGACGATGAACATATGTTGCTCTTCCCTACACCCACGTAAGAATCCTGACAGTCATCCATTTTGGGCTTGGATGTTCAGCCCATAGCGGAGACCATTGGCCCAACGCTGAGAGCTCTCTATAAGAACCTTCATCTGCAGGAGGGTCAGGTATTCTATTTTCTACTCTTTCTTGATACATCTTCACCCGACTAACTTAAACATCAGAGTGTCTACAGGTACACTCCGTCCTCTCTTGTTGACTATTGATGCTGCAAACGTGTTCTGGCCACCTTCTGATCGATAGGTTATATCAGGACATTAGTGACGTGAATATCATGATGTAACATTAAAGTTGTTCGTCCACCTGCGGTTCAATTAATTCAAACAATCAACTCTTTCCATTTAATTTTTTTTTAACTTTTGAAAATTAATTAGCGACATGAATATCATGTCACAACATTTTTATTTTTTAAAATTCTTCCATATAAAAAGATGACGTTTATTATTTTAATATTTTAAATAGATATTGGCATGTAAGTTCCATCACAAATATTCTTTTTAAGGTCGTGAAATTTACAAAATCACGCCACTTGACAATATTTTTCTTGTAGTATAATATGTAAGTATGGTGGATATTAAACTTTTTATATTGATAGTAGATAAGACTCTAACAATGTGAAACTAAACTTATAACCTAACACATATTTTATAACACTAAAAAAACTATTATTTTATTGCACGGAACACAACACACTAAAAACCTCATTAAAAATATAATAACAAAATCAATTAAAAATATAATAACAAAATCAATTAAATTATATATTTTTCTTAATAAACACCAAGTAAAATAAAAACTACTTTCTACAAATTTACAATATTAAAAAAATCAACTACATACCTATTACTAAAACATGTCACAATTCTCCTTAATTTATTCATTTTTATTTTTCAAATTTATGCTACTAAATACTCAATGAAAGATGAGTGAATATGTTAATTATTATAATGAGTATTTAGTCGTGTAAATTTAAAAAATGAATATGGCTAAATTAGGAATAATAATGACATCTATAACAATATATAAAGGAAATACTTTATTTTGGTGCAGTCTAATTTTTTAAAATTATTTTTACCCTTATTTTATTGTGTAATTTACTTAATAAGTTAATAGATAAGACTACACACTGCATGCCCTTAGGACTTGATACACTAGTATGGAATGCATGCAAGCCTATGACCACTAGCTGGTATTCTGCTGCATGCATGCTGAACAATTTTGGAGTATGTTTATGCTTGCCATTTGGAATGACGAGTTTCTTTGGGTCACGAATATGCTCGCTAATTCAGTGGACGAGCAGACACTAACCTAGGACACGTTCGTCCTTTGTATGAGCAAGCACACACGTTACTTTTTTTACCAGCATTTGAATTTTATATGTGTTTTATATATATATATATATATATATATATATATATATATATATATATATATATATATATATATATATATATATATATATATATATATATATATATATATATATATATATATATATATATATATATATATATATATATATATATATATATATATATATATATATATATATATATATATATATATATATATATATATATATATATATATATATATATATATATATATATATATATATATATATATATATTTGTGTGTGTGTGTGTGTTCTACTATCATCATTCCACATTCCAGTAACAAACTCATACAACTCTCACATCTAAATGTCTCAGAGAAACATAATAGTAATTTGTCACTTTAATGGTACTATTTTCACAGATTGTAATACTGGATTCTCATTTGGAAAGACAGATACATACTCTTTCAAAATTCATGTGAATTCTGATTTTTTTTTCATTTCAAAGATAGGATGGGAAAAAAATTAGAATGGTTTGTTGAGGAGATTATTTATTGTCATTCATTAATTAATGGAGATGATGATACACTTTTTTATGTAATGCCGCCGATCAAGAACAACGAAGACGTGAAAGCAATGTTTCAATGTCACATAATGTTTGCTTAATTACCCACAATTGAGTTACATGTTCATCTACTTGAACATGCTGAAACATTTCCGACTCAATTGACAGAATCACATGGAATGAGCCAAACTTTTAACGACAAACCTACACAAAATAATGAACTTTCATACCAAATGAAGAGGTTGAAGAAGCAAGTGACGATGATCGTGAAGAGGTCAGGATGCAAGATCTTTTTGGTAACAACGATGACGAGGACACTGAAGATATGATACTCGTGCCTACCCAAGTAATTAGCGCCGAACCAATAAACTTGTACAACCCACTTGTACATATGCAAAATATATGTTTGGAAGATGCTTAAGAAAGCTCTATGTTTGGATGTGTCATACCAAATGATATAGGTGACAAAATAGAGATGGAGTTTGAAAACAAGGAAGCTTTCATTCTCGCTCTACAACATTGGCATATAACACACAGTGTTGACTATTGGGTTTACCAATCTGACAATGAAAGATATGTAATTAAATGTAAGAAACCAGAATACAATTTCAAATGCAGAGCTTCCTTGAGAAAAAAGAACTCAAAATGGAAGATTGGTAAGCTGTGAGGGCCTCGCACATGCACTACCACGTCTATGGCACAAGACCATAGGAAGCTCAACTCAAAAATGATTAGCCACATCATCAAAGAGCTTGTCAATCGCGATGCTTCGCTTAAGGTGAAGGTGATCATTTCCCATATTGTTAAAAAATACAGGTATGTAATATCTTACAAGAAAGCATGGATCGCAAAGTGTAAGGCGATAGAGTCACTGTACGAAAATTAGGAAACATCTTACAACGACCTGTCATAGTGAATATTAGTAATGAAAACCTATCTTTCTGGAACCATTATTGAGTTGCAAACCCTACCTGCAATTTCAAATGGTGGTTCCCAAATATCTGGTCAACAAATCTTCCATCGTCTCTTTTGGGCATTTCGACCGTGCATACGTGGCTTCGCCTATTGTAAGTCTATTATGCAAGTTGATGGAACGTGGTTGTATGGAAAGTATATAGGAACTCTGTTGATGGCGGTGGCATGGGATGGGAACGCAAACATTTTCCCAATAGCTTTCGCATTGGTCAAAGGCGAAACAAAGGAAGCCTGAAGCTTTTTTCTAAGGAACCTGGGGTTACATGTGACACCACAAGCTAATTTATGTCTAATCTCAAATATACATGAATCGATAAAGAGTGCAAATAACAATCCCCAAAACGGATGGCAACACCCACCATCTTCACATGTCTACTGCATTAGACACATTGCACAAAATTTCATGCGCGAGATTAAGACAAGTGTTGCGATGAGAATAAGATATCAATTTATTGATTAATTTAAATCGTAATCTTGATTCACAACCGGTCTTTGATTTATTTGAAGGAAAGGTTAAAGAAAGGAAAAACCTATTTTGCATCGTGAACACAATGCGGGGAAAGATCTAGGGTTCGGGGGTTGGTTAAGCTTAGGGAAGGTATTAGCATCCTAAACTTCTGTAGTACTCTACAGTAACCTCTTATTTTAAACGTTCTATTGCTATAGTTATTTGCTTAAGGGGTAGTTCTAAGGTTTTAAAGGGTAAAGAGAAAGACCTAAATGGTTAGTCTTAAGTTTACTCGCTAAGACTCGCATCTTGTGCCTACGTATCCGAGGTAGGGGATTGAATTAGAGTAATCATAGTTCCCCTCATAGAGGGAGGAAGAGGAACTTCTTGACAGTGGTCAAGGTTCCAGGGGGGAAATAAGCATTCATAGGGAAGCGCTTACTTGGAGTGCGGCGACTACGATTCAACGTTATAAAATTGAATTAAAAAGGGTAAAGGGTAAGTATTCCACGGCGAGAACTTACATGGAGTGCGGCGACTCCTGGTCCTAAGGCTAGGATAAAAGGGTGGATGTCCACGGCGGGACGCCTAAGCATGAGTACGGCGACTGAAAGTCTTAAGGTTTAAAAGGGTAGGGTGTAGGTTATTGACACGGCGGTCAAACAGGTAACGTTTCCTTCGGAGGGGATTTAACGGTAAAAATAAAGCAGTGAATAATAATTGAAAATGTAAGCAGGGCGAAGATAAATGAAAATGTAAAATGATGGTGATGTGATAATTTCGAGAAGTGATGTTAGAAATGAGTTGATTAAAGGACAATAATTAAGTGGAAGTGGTGAGATTGTTTTTAGTTTAAGAAAAAGAAATTATGGTTGATTGTTTTTATGATTTTTGTGAATAAGAATATGATTAAGTGAAAGTATGAGAAAAAAAATTTAAGTTATTTTGAAATTGAGATTTTTAGGTTAATTAAAAAAGAAATTTTATTTATTAAAAAAAGTTATAAGTCATTTTATAAAAATGTTTTTTGAGATTTTTTATTTATTAAGAAAATGAGCTTTACTTGAAATTAAAATAAGCATTTTTATATTTTTAAATATTTCAAGAAAAACTTAAATTAAAATAGAATTAATATTTATTATTGTTTTTGATATTTAAAAACATTTTTTAGTTAATTAATTAGCAAAATGTTTTTTTTTGTTTTTTTTAGTTAAATGTTAGTATATGTTAGTGGTTATTAACTTTATTATTAATAAAATAATTACAAATCAAATAAAGAATTAGAAAGAAAACTGAAAAAGGAAATTAAATAAAATTAAAAAAAGCAA
This sequence comes from Lathyrus sativus, assembly GCA_963859935.3. Lineage (NCBI taxonomy): Eukaryota > Viridiplantae > Streptophyta > Magnoliopsida > Fabales > Fabaceae > Lathyrus > Lathyrus sativus. Next base: position 511,069,105 of record OZ012735.1, read on the forward strand.
AATGGGTCGGGCTGGATGGTCAGGCCCCAGACCCGACCTGGCTCCATGCTTAAAAGGGGAAGGGATCAGTAGGGTTTTAACCCTAAATCTGGCCCCCCGTGGCGGCGCCCTTGAGGGGCCTTTCTCTGCAATTTGTTTTGCTCTTTTCCCACTTCTCTCTCTTGAATTTCTTTGTTCTTCTTCTTCATCCTTGTGTTTCACTCTTCTTTCGTCCTCCACGATTTTCTTTCTTCTTTCTGCAAAAACAAACAACAAAGAAATAGCAACTATATGGTCTTACGTTGTGGTTTTGCGGTTTTGTTCTTGAGGATGGTGGATTTACGATGATGTTCTTGAGGGCTTATGATTTTTCTGGTGGCTTTTTGATGTTGTCCGTTTCGGAAATGGTTGACGGATTTGTGGGTGATGGTGGATTCACGATTTGGCTTGAGTTATGGCGATGATGAGACGATTTTCGTCTCTAAGCCGCCGTGGGTTTTCGGTTGTGACCAGATCGCCGCTTTTGGGTTGTGTGGCTGATGATGTTTGAACTAAGGTCTGGGTTTTCGAATTTGTGATTTGAGGTTTCGGAATTGTGATTTTCGGATTCGTGATGGTTAACGGATTTTCGTATGGAGCTGTGCATTTTTTCGGTGACGGTGGTTTTCTGATGCCCCCTTTTCGTCCAAACTTCTATTCTTCTTATAGTATTTTCTTTCAAAACGTGTTTTGATTATTTAAACAAAGTTTCCTTTTTGAAGGAAACATGTCTTAACATGTTCCTGATCTTTTCCACATTCGGATTGACGTTGTTTGTTTTGTTAATGGTGGTAATTTTCTGTCTTGATGGTGTTGGATTTTTTGCTGTCAGATTTCGTTTTGGAAATGTTATTAAAACTGTTGGGCCTTGTTCATTTGATTTTTGGAATCCTCTTGATGACTTTGGTGTTGCCTATTTCGTATTTAATTGGTTTTTGGATGTGGATTCGGATATGGATTCTTGGATATTGGATTGTTTTTTATCTGGATTTTGGATTAAGGACCCATTTGGCTGCAAAATCATTTTTTCACAAAAAGAACTATTTCTCTCTCTCGGAAAATTTGAACAGAAACTTGTCGGACTTTTGCCGAGGTCAGAAAGTGAAAATTGGGAGCTGGCGATGAACTTTTTATTGCCCTCCTGAAATGCCCGGTGATGATATTTTTCTGAGGGCTTCGAAACAAATAAAAAATCCCTTTGCGATTAAAAATTGATTAAATCCCACTAACAATATTTTTTATCTGACATTTCATTTGACGTTGCCTTGTCTTGCAGGTTCTGGAAGCTCTGGAGGTGAAGACTTGAAGCTGAAGATCGAACTTAGCATTTTAAGAAAAATTTAGGATTAGAACCTGACTTTGTAATCTGTAATCCCTCAAAAAGTAACTTCGGATTTTTTAATGAAATGCACACTTGAATCATGTATTCAAATTAGAATTCTAATAAAAATATGAACTTTATTCCGAAATTAATTCTGAGCCATATCTCCATACGAACAAATTTCGAAATCAATTGAGACTCACGACTATCCAACCTGATATTCATTATAATTCCACTGCGCCTCTAAAATTTTAATCTTGTAATCAAATAGAGGAAGAAAAACGAATATGGATCGAACTTGTTCATATGACTTATTTGAAACTATTCTCGCACCGATTCAAATCCAAATCAATTCACATTTTAACACCTTCAACTCAATACGGCTTATAAAATCAAACGGCACTCCAAAACCCATCTGATGACTAAATTCGGTTCTCAAATAAAGACGGACTATATCAAGAAGAATCTGACGTCAATACTGTCATAGAAATCCAACCATTCTCAAACCAAGTGTCATGTGAATAGAGATAGGAAACCCTAGTTGCTTGGGGAATCCTCTGACAATGAACTGGCTCTGTAATCGTCAATAGACTAACGACACGGCTGCACTTCATAAATTAAAGGCATACAGTAGTATTTTTCGACCTTTTCCACACGCCTGTAAAAAAATAATCTAAGCAAACCGGTTAGCGGTTAGTTACAACAAAATACGAAATAAAATGAAATGCAAAATGATCAGTGATCTAAGGGTAAATTTTGGGGTATGACAGTTGCCTTTATTTAAATAACTCCACCGGATGATTTGAGCAACGAAGGCTCGAGAAATCATGGTGAGAGATATTTAAATATAGATAACCAAAAAGTTTGCCCTTAGATGCAGTGATATGCAATGTTATGGACAAAATGAAACAAACTATAATGATGACAATGCCATGAATCTAGCGTGATACATATGAAAAAAAGATAAGTGCAAGGATGCAAACGAAACGACGATACAGGGGAATGACGCAATGAGCAACCACACACACTAGGGGAGACAAACGCACTAGGGAAGACAACGCAATAGGGAAACAACACGAAATCGGGGAGATCTAAAGCGATGGATCAACAAGTTCAAGCATGACCCGTTGTCACTTTGGAAAGAAATTCAAGAAGAGATCCTCAATGGAGATGGCACCGGCGAGACGGCCTCCACTGGGGAAAATATCCAAGAGTAGCTGCTCAACAGGTTCAGGCATGACCGGTTGACACTCTAGGATAAGAAGGTAAAAGCGGGATCCATACGGCGGTAGGATCGGGTAAACAAAAATGTTGGAGTCTTTAGGCAAGGATAACATCTAAGCTTCTAAAAATTCCTTAAGTGAAGAGATCGAGCAGGATCTTCAGGAACCATCAGAAAATATACAGGGTAAAAACCTGTTGTATGCCAAAATAGATGGACTTCAAAGGGAAATGCCCTGATAAGCTTCTCGAGAGAGAACTGCCACTTATCGCTGCGAGGGACTTACATGCCAAAATGGATAAGCTTCTCAATTAAAGAGACTGTCGCTTATCTGAAAAGGGTAATAATGATAAGCTTCTCATGGGAGATTGTCGCTTATCTGGGGATACAGATGAAATGATAAGCTACTCTAGAGAGACTGTCGCTTAACTGGGGATACGGATGAAATGATAAGCTACTCTAATGAAAACAAGCTACCATGATCAAAATATGATTCAACTTCTTCTTTAACTAAACGATTCATTTAGAAAGGGAAAATAAACCTTCCCATGCCTTCAAGGTTTGTATGCCATGAACGGGTCTCAGTTTCTTATTTTACTTGAAAAGGGTAAAATAAACCTCCCCACGCCTCCAAGGTTTGTGTGCCATGAACGGGTCTCAGTTTCTTCTTTTACTTGAAAAGGGTAAAATAAACCTCCCCACGCTTCAAAATGAAAGGGCAATGGAAACCAGCTTCTCGAGGGAGACGACCACTTGTTGCTAGTCATGATGAAGATAGGATAAGCTTCTCAGGCGAGAACTGCCGCTTATTTGCAAGGGTAGCAATGATAAGCTTCTCGGATGAGAACATCCGCTTATTAGGGAATAAAGATATAATGGTAAGCTTCACAGATGAGAACTACCGCTTATCGGTGGGTAATGATGTAATGATAAGATCCTCGGAATGAGAATTGTCGCTTACCGGTTGGTAATGATGATAAGCTTCTCGAACAAGAACTGTCACATACTAATGTTGTAAAATGTAATGGTAAGCTTCTCGGATGAGAACTGTCGCATACCGATGTTGTAAAATGTAATTATAAGCTTATTGGACGAGAACGGTCGCATACCGATGTTTTGTAAAATGTAATGATAGGCTTATCAGACGAGAACTGTTGCATACCGGTTGTAAAATGTAACTATAAGCTTCTCGAACGAGAAATGTCGCTTGCCGATGTTGTAAAATGTAATGATAAGCTTCTCGGACGAGAATTGTCGCATACCGGTTGTAAAATGTAATGATAATCTTCTCAGACGAGAACTATCGCTTGCTGATTGTAAAAGTCTCTTCTTGAAAGATAGTGCAAAATAAATGCACGTCTAGGTAGGTTCGGCGACCGAAGTTCAATCTAGAATCGAGCTAGAAAGAATCTGTCAAACAAGACTCCATTGAGGTAACGAACTCGAATGGGGATTATCTTATCCAAGCATGGAAAAAAGAACTGAAATAACCATCACCCATGAGGGTTGAACTCTGTAGGGAAAATGGAAGTAATAGGTATTTTATGCCTAGGGATGACGATCTATTTGGAGAGAACGGACAAACCCAAAAACTTGGCAGTGACCATAGCCAGAGTAACGACAAAAGATGGCAAGGATGGCAAACCTGCAGATGCCAATGCGTATGTAAATGAAAATGCAAATAATATGTAATGTGTATGCTTATGCTCATGTATATGCTGACAAAACAGATGAGAGGAGGAAACGGGAGATGAAATAAACATCTCGACGGGGATACCCGACGACCTCTACAAAAGTACATCTATCAAGAGATAGGAAAGTTGATGGTGGAACTAAATTTGGCTTCAAAGTTCCAAATTCTCTAGGGAGAATTAAATTCCACTTGGGGATCAGATATCATGACTTCACTGGAAGGATTGCCGTCATGAATTTGAATTCTGATCAAAGAAAACCTCTTCACTGGAAGAGTCATCTTAGGATTAGAGACTTTCGAGGATAAAATAAATATCCGCTTCATGGGGAAGTGTGGAGCTAGGCAGCTTTATGGAGAAAGTGTAGCAACTTCCTGGGAAAATATGTCTGCTTCCCTGGGGAAAGTACATCAGCTTTCCTGGGGAAAGTATCTTGACTTCTTGGGGAGAATATGGCAGTCTCCTAGGGAAAATTCGGTGAGGGGGATGATTTCACTGGGGGCTGGGTCCTTAAATACATATGTGTCACTTGGAAGATACTGGGGAGATTCTCTGCAGTCTTGAAAGTCACTGGACATTACCGGATCAGTCCAAAAGTGTTGTCAGCTTATACTCTCGCTGGGGACTTGTGCTGAAGCAAAGGTTTGAAAGTGCTTCTGCAACATGAGACTTACTGGGGAATAAAGACCGTCTGACGTAAAATTCATCGGGTGCATGAAGAATGTTATGAAACAAAGTAGATTTGATCTTAAGGAACTTTGTAATAGTCTCCATTTTGAAAAACATAATGCCCTAGAGTACCTGCTTTATGAGAAAGAGTCATCTCAAGAGGATTTTATAGAGAACATGGAGTCCAATAGCCCCACTGTTTTCAAACTCTTGGAGGTATTTGTCGGACCTCAACGTGACTGGCCCAGATCGACAGTGTTATGACGGAGAAAGTCAAGCTTGCGTCAGTAAGCGATTTGGAACCCACCCACCCCTGTTCAGTAGAATCTTCAAATTCCATTGTTGATGTCTATATGTAAGTTTCTAAGATATTAGGCAAAGTCAACACGCATGAAATGCTAATCTTGAAATTGTTAATGCAACGTATATATTTGTCTTGAAGTTTTTTTTTGAAAGAAGATACCACGATAACTTGTGACCGAAATCACTAGTTAGGATATGAATTTATAAAGTCAACATCAAATTGAGCATAGCTCGTAGGAGTCAGGAAACATTATCTCATCGAGTATGCTTTCAAGATAAACCCTACTTCAATTAGGTCTTTTAAAGGTTGTATTGTGGCTTGGTTCACGGTTTAAGAAATAAAGGGTAAATGCTTTTGTACCCACCCATTCTTCATGATGTTCTCCAATCCTATATTCAGTCAACTGGATATGAGCACTCATCTCTCAAGCGGATTTGATATGGTCGAGAATTCATCAATGCTTTGGACATGACAGTCACTCACCTATTTTTCTTTTGGTGTTTGATCACACGACTTTGTTCTTCACTGGGATTCTTCATTGTAATCCTTTGTTTTTGCTTTTCACGTTTTTATTCCCTAACTTTTGCCTGGACGGAGTCTTTTGAATTTTGACTTTGAAGTCCAACAGGATGTCCCAATTTTGCCTAAGTCTCCTTCATAGGTTTTGGCTTAACGGACCTTTTCTTTTTCGTCATTTTTTTAATTTTTTGAACAAGTCGTGTGACTCTAAGTCATTTTGACATTTTTGAAAGGCTTGTGACTGTCCCACCTTTAGATAGTCGAGGAATAGTCATTGTATTTTTTTCAACTTCCAGCCTCCTAATATGTTAATGATAGATGGGTTCTCAAACGTATGCTCCTTTTTTTCTGAGAGTCTGAGCGCTTGATCAGGTTAATTGAAACTACCCTGCCCAAGGTTAAAATCAAGGGTCTTTATTTGGAAAAGAAAACTCCTACTTCAAGGCTCAAAGGGGTTAAAGAGGGGTTATCTTCTTTATATCTCCAGTGTTTAGGATTTGAAACAATGCCTTACATCATCAGCAGGGTTTCATTCAAAAGCATACGACAAGAGATCTGACATTTTTGGTTCATCCTCCTCCTCCCAATTCTCTATCAAAGTAAGAGATCGGGTAAAGTTGGCATTATAAGTTATGAAAAATAATTTTGTGAGTGAATACGAAGGGATTTCTTCAAGACAAACATGTGCATTGCATTAATTTTTTTAGATGTTTTTTATTAGCTGCATTTTGTGGTAAAACATTGATGTATGTGTGAATGTCATGACTGATGTTATGACATACATAATAAGTGTGCTGCAGGGTAAGTTTGGATAGCTAAGAGAAAAGTATGTTGGATGTCATGCTGGATGTTATGACATCAAGCAGTTGACATCAGGGAGCATGTTTTAGGTTCTGATATATTGCATGAGGAAGCTCAGGCTATACTTCAGGAAACATTTTAGGGATCCTAGTTATCTCATGTGAAATGCTAGACAATGCTGAGGATAACATGAAATGCCCCTGGCCTAATTGGAAGTGCGCATCTTTATGAAAAGAGGTTTAACTTGGTTAAACCTAATTTCTGCACTTAGGCCTAAGATCTTTCTGCTGCTTATAAATAACAAAGTAGCAATCCTAATTGGACAGGGGTCCTGGACAGAGTTTTAGAGAGTTGATTTGTGTGTGTTTATGAGTGAAAAATGATGTGTTATGGGTGAGTTCTTCACGTGTGTTTTGTGTATTAGGATTCCTTGTGAGGCAAGCAATTATTTGTTGTATGATTGCATTGGACTAGTGTTTTGAGTTGTACTCTATTTGTGTCACTCTAAGCTTTTAAGCACGAGTGTTGTGTCTCTTGATCAAAGATCTGAAGCAGATCAAGGTGTATTTGAAGTGTGTCTTCAATTTTATCTGTAACTGAATTGATTGATATCACTGCTGTGATTGAGGGGGAGTGAGTTGGTTACTAAGGTCTAGTGTTAGGCTGAAGTATCATTGGGTTGGTCTTAAATGAAGAGTGCAAACTGGTTGTTTGAATCTGAACTAATTTTACTAATAGTGAATTTCCTCCCTGACTTGGTAGCCCCCAGATGTAGGTGTGCTTTACACTGAACTGGGTAACAATTCTCTGTGTTATTTACTGCTTTCAATTCCTATTTATTGTTAAGTTTTGTATTCTGCTCAGTAGTGGATGTCATAACATCCATGTAACATCGACTGTTTGGTACCTAGAATTTCAATTGGCATCAAAGCAGGCACCCTGCCTGTCACTATCTGGGTGAGATCTAGGGAAGATAAATTCTTGTACTATGGACAAGGATATAAGATTCACAAATAGACCACCAATTCTAGATGGCTCTAACTATGACTATTGGAAACCTCGTATGATTGCTTTCTTGAGCTGGATAACAAGGCTTGGAGAGCAGCTAATTCAGGATGGGAACATCTGGTGAAAACAGATAAAGATGGAACAACTGTGTTAATCCCTGAAGAAGAGTGGAGCAAAGACCAAGAAGCTTTGGCTCTTGGGAATTCGAAGGCCTTGAATGCTCTATTCAATGGAATAGACAAGAACATTTTCAGACTTGTGCATCACTGCGAACTGGCCAAAGAGGTTTGGGATACCCTTAAAACAACTCATGAAGGTACCTCTAAGGTCAAGATGTCAAGATTACAAATGCTGACCACTAAGTTTGAAAATCTGAGAATAAAGGAGGATAAGACTATTCATGAATTCTACATGAATATTCTTGAAATTGCCAATACCTCAGGAGCTTTAGGAGAGAAAATGTCTGAAGAAAAGCTTGTGAGGAATATTCTAAAATCATTGCCTAAGAGATTTGCCATGAAGGTTACTGCTATTGAAGAGGCTCAAGACATCAACAATATGAAGGTTGATGAACTCATTGGGTCTCTCTAAACCTTTGAGATGGGAATGTGTGATCAGGCTGAGAAGAAGAACAAAACCGTAGCTTTTGTTTCAAACACTGCAGATGACTTAGAGGAAGACAATGGTGAAAGTGAGAAGAATCTGTCAGAAGCTATAACTATGCTTGGAAGACAATTCAACAAACTGATTAAAAGAATAGATCAGAAGACCAAACCTAATGTCAAGAACATCTCCTCTGACATCAGTAGAAGAGGTAAATATGAAGAGAAGCCCAACCAAGGTAAAGGAGTTCAGTGCCATGAATGTGAAGGCTATGGTCACATTAGAGCTTAATGTCCCACCTATCTCAAGAAGCAGAAGGAAGGCTTAACTGTCACCTGGTCAGATGAAGATTCTGAGAGTGGATCAGAAGAAGAGTCTGCGAAACATGTCACTGCACTAAATAGTGTATGTATATCTGATGATGATTCTAGTGAAGATGAGTTGACCTTTGATCAGCTTGCATCTTCATATAAAAAGCTATACATCAGAAGTGCAGAAGTATATTAATAAGGGGAGCAGCAGAAGAAACTCATAAGGAAGTTGGAGGCTGAGAAGATAGAGCATCGTGCAACAATAGACTCACTCAAAAGTGAGGTCAGCTTGTTGAGATCTAAACTGGATCAGATGTCAAAATCCATAAGGATGCTAAACAATGGGACTGATACTTTAGAAGAAAATCTACAAAGTGATCAGAAAGCAGGATACATGTCTAGGCTAGGATTTGTTGATAAACAAGGACCCATCTTGGGGGACAAGAGGACAAAGCCTGAAAATCATAGGTCAAAACGGATGTCGCGACCAATGTCTCAACATCAGGGGAACAGAAGTATGAACCAAACCAAGAAAAAGTTTCAAAGGTGGAGGTGTTACTATTGTGGAAGATTTGGACACATTAAACCCTTCTGCTTCAGGTTACATGGATTTCCCAGCCATCCTTATCAAGGCAAACCCAAACAGGGTGCCCCTGTCAAGAAACAACTATGGGTTGCCAAGGAGGTTGCTCTAGTAGCTCATACTTCTCTAAGGATTCCAACCAAAGAAGACTGGTATTTTGACAGTGGTTGTTCCAGACATATGACTGGGATAGAGAACCTTTTGGTGAACATCAAACCTCATTCCTCAAGTCATGTAACCTTTGGTGATGGAGCTAGAGGAGAAATAAAAGGTATTGGAAACTAGACTGTTCTGGGGTTCCAGAACTGGATAATGTCATGTTGGTGAAAGGACTGACTGTAAATCTTATCAATATCAGTCAGCTCTGTGACCAAGGTCTCAGTGTCAAATTCACTAAGGGTGAATGTGTTGTCACCAATGGAGAAGATGAGGAAGTCATGAGGGGATCTAGAGCTAAGAATAACTGTTATTTATGGGAGCCAAAAAATAACTACAAAGTCTTGACCAAAGAAGAAAAGGAGGATCAACTGTGGCATAAAACAGGTAGACATCTTCAAAGGATAAAGAAGACCATATCCAAGGAAGCAGTAAGATGAACTCAAAAGTTAACTCTAGATGGAAGAATAGGATGTGGTAAATGTCAGGATGACAGGCAAGCCAAGACAGCATATCTAAAGAATGGACATCATAGAAATCTAGATATGTTATACTGGAAGTTAATGGAGTCCATGAAAGATAACTAGCATAAAGGGAGCAATGTCACTCAGGATGTTATGACATCATATTGTGACAATCTTAGTGCCATAAATTTGAATCCGATTCAACCTAATGGAACCACGCATAGGGATAACAGACATCACTCTAGAGAAGGTTGTGTGAAGCTTGGGAACTCTGGGCTACAAATTGCTGACATGGTTATAAGAGATCTCAAGGCCACTCATTTTGAAAATTCAAGAAGCAAGGTGGGAATGTATCTTAATGAGGAGTTTAAGCAATTAATGGTAATAGGGAATTGTAAATTGAAAATTAATCATTTGCTGATTGGTCAAAACATTGAGTTCCCTCCTCTATTGCAACCATACCTCACTATTCCTCAGACCATCCTTCACTCTCTGTCTACTCACCACCCTATGACCTACCTTCAATCTCCACAAATTCTCTCTTCACTCAGAACCATCACTATGTCTTCTAAGCGTGATACTGCTAATGCTCACCACATGAGCATCTCTCTAAATGATGTCCTTGATGTCGCTCCACTCAATATGGTTTCTGGAAATGCTAGTGAAGCCCCAAATTCTACTCCTCCACATGAAAAACAAGCCTCTAAAGGTAAAACCCCTGAATCTTCTACTAACAACATTAATAGAATGAAAGGCTCTACCTACATGGACAGGTCTATCAGGGAACTGGTCACCAAGATCCTCTATGGAGGTCGTAATGTGCATGGGATCACCACCCCTATGTCTCGGGTTGATCCATCCCCAATACCTAGTGAGAACACTGAAGATAATGTTGAGTTTCCCTCTACTGATACTAACCCTAACACGGAGAACCTGGAGAAGCTTTCCAGCTCTGTGGTGCATGGGGAAGGTAATGATGCTGGCCAAAATGATGATGAAGCCAAGAATACTGATAATAATGATGACATGAATGATGCTCCCAACAATGGTATAGATGTACCATCAGATGATGAGCTCATCAAGAATGTTGCTCCTGGAATTGCCAAGAGAATTGTGACCAGGAAAGGAAAAGTTGTGGTTGAAGAATCCCCTTTCAAAAGTCAACAGAAGAGAACTCCTGTTGGCCTCCCCAAGACATGGAGCAAGGTGACTGATGCATCCAAGAAAAGAAAAGTTACCGATAAAGACCATGAGTCTGATGAGAATATTGTGAAAGATGTTCCTGACATATCCCATGTAAAGAAATCCTCTGCTAAGAAATCTTCTAAACCTGTGCCAGCTGTGTAACACCCATTTTATTTATTTAGTTATTTTGGTGTTATTTTAATTATTTTATATGGGTGTGCCCTTAGGTGGGGTGTGTTTGATGTGTTGTAGGTGATCATCCTTGATATGTAAGGATTAGTCATGGTAACGTGGAGGGAGTATGATAATATAATAATTAATAGTAATATTGGTGGTATTATTATTATTATTACTATTATTATTATTCGTATTAATAATATTATTTTGGTAGAATATTATTATTATTCATATTATTACTATTATTATGAATATTATTATTAGTGGGAGAATAATATTTGTAGTATTATTATTATTGGATTTAAATAATAAAATAAGAAATAAGGGATTAAAGGAAATAGAGAAGTTTTTGGGAAAGAAAGGAGAACACGATAAACTGCCAGAGAAAGGACTTTGGGAGAAGAGAAAGGAAGTTACGATAAAGAGTTTTGGGAGAAAAAGTGAGAAGAAGAACAAGGAGGAAGAGAAGGAGGCTAGGGCTATCAATCCTTCAAGATCCTTCAACGATTGAGAAATTAATTGAGGTAAGGGGGGAGAAACAGATTGGGATGGTATTTACATGAAATTGGGTAGAGGGGATTCCTTAACCCCGTAGGTATTCTGATGAATGTGTTGAATCGTTGCTATGATGTTAAATATTGTTGATCTTTGATGAATTGTGTATATATGATGATATGTGATGATTTTCTGTTGCCCTTGATGTGTGGGTGATAATGTTGATGTGGATTGGGCAAGTTCTGAGTAACTCTGAGAGTGCCGGTAAAGTATCTGATGTTGGTATTAGAGTAAGAATTATAGGTCGATTGGCAAGTATGATGTTATAGTCTGTAATACTGATAGAATAGGAGATATAGGTAGCATATTAGGCTTGGAATTGATTGAGATAGCATGATAGAACAGTGGAGATTTTGGGGTATCACAGCATTCGCTATGGGTTTCGCCTGGCGAGTGTTAGCGAAGGTTCGCCTGGTGAAGCTTAGCGTGGGTTCGCCTGACAAGTGTTAGCGAGCAGTGGCGAGTAATTCCAAATAAACTCCCAGACCTAAAGAGTATAAAGTTCGCTTGGCGAATGTGGCCAGCGAGGCTTCGCCAGCAGGTTCGCCTTGCGAGCCATAGCAAGCATTCGCTGCGGGGCTTCGCCTGGCGAATGAAGCAGCGGACACGACAACTGAATGTGGTTTTGGTACTGTGTCGCCTTGTGCATTAACCTTGTAGGATCCCTTTGATCATGATAAGTGTAGGGATGATGGAATGGATAATAAAGGGTGCATAGGAGGTGATCGGAAGTGAATTCCGTATTGTTTGAATTAAGTGGATGATTGGTGAAAGTGTGTATGATATGGAGTATCGTGAGGTGATCATTATGATCGTGTGTACCCGATTGTTGGGGTATGAGTATACCTGCTGCTGGAGGGTGAACCTTTATTTATATGTGGATTAAACGATATAGTTGATGAGTGTATGCTATATGTATGCATGTGATGAATAGATACTTGGTGCTAATAGGTGAATTACATAGTGTTGAATGTAAATAAAATAATTAGATTGATGTGGGAGATGTGCGAGGCACGGTGAGTTGATCAGGAGGACCGTATAGAGATAACTTAGTTAATACAAATGAGTGGTGTATAATAGATATATGAGGTAAGATGGTGTGGTCAGTAGGATCGTGTATATTAAGATGAATTAACATAACGGACTAGCGTTGGACGGTGGAATCTTATAGTGATTGAACTAAATTGTGGTAACAGATTGGTGTGTAGTATGTATGGGATACGGTGGTAGGATCGGCGGGATTATGTAGCTTTGATTAAAGCAATTACTTGATTAGGAGATGTATGAATGACGTACAGTGATGGGATCAGGGAGATCGTGTGAACTTAATTATAATAATAGTTCGATGTGTAAGCATGTATGATGAATGGTGATGTTATCACTGGATCGTGTGCACTTAGTGTGCTTGTGTTGATTTGTGTGCATTTGGTGTCATGCATATTATGAAGTGTTGGTGGAATGAGTCATTGCTCGATGGAGTGTATGTGATCCATTCGTATTCCTTTGAGTGGGGAATTGGTGGGGACGGATCATGGCCAAGGGTGGGTGTATGTGATCTATCCAGGTTCACATGGAATAAACCAATGAGTCGGTACCGCATGCATGGTGTTGCGTTGCATATTTGCATTATGATGTATTATGTTGATTGGGGGACTATATGTCGTGTTTGGTGAATGTTGGGTGATGATTGATATGACTGTTGTAGTTACTACCTTTATTTCATGTATGTAATTACCGATATATTTTGATCATGTTTTCTCACCCCTTTGCTGTTGTTGTGGTCTGTGCTTCTTTGGAAGTGCAGATAATCTAGGTACTTAGCTAGCTTGGATTTGTGGTGTGCCAGTCGAGTCTTAGGATGCTCTGATACGTAGCACGGGACTTGGGCGTTTTAGTTGTTTTTGTTGAACTTATTTCTTTTCCTGTGACGTATCATGAATTTGATGTATTTCATTATATGAATAATTTCTGCTGTATTTTGGTGAAAACACTTTTAATGAAGGATGTGTTGGATTTGATTATGTGATATCCCACTTGGGAGGTGAACAACTCTGATGTTTATTTATAATGTTTATATTTTAATTGATTTGGGAAGTGGGGTGTTACAATTGGTATCAGAGCAGGTCGGTCCGTCCGGCCAATGTAGTTGAGTTGAGTCTGTCCCTAGGATAGAGTTGTGTACCTTTTAACCCGGTGTTGTTAGTTCCCTTGTATGCGACACGTGTGTGAAAACACTGTCGGTACATGGTTATTTCCTAACCTTGTCTGCAGAAGTAGGAATGATGCAAGTGGGGGAGAAGTTTGTGCTTCTCCAGGATGCTGTAAGTGTGGAGCGGTGGCTCAGTGTATGGTTGGACGTCCTTATAGTTTGGTAAAGATGGTTTATACCCCATCATGATTTCGGCTGTCTATTGATAAATTGAGGAACTGATCATCCTTAATCTCTTGTTGATAGTAGTTGGGATTGTGTTGACTGGGATAGACGTGTCTTGCAAGCTTAGACGGTGTGAGTAGTGAAGTGTTTTGAGTTAAGCTAAGTGCTTAAGAGTAGTTTTGATGACGTGGCGCATGACGGCGTTGAAATGTCTAATTTTGATGGAACTCCGAGTGTTAAGGAATGTGTGGAAGTTGGTGGTTTGCCGATTAAATGGTGGTTGTCTGGAAGTATCCTAACGAGATAATGATATATAGCCAGAACGTGAAGTGGAGTTGTGATCGACTTAGTTACATGAACTAGTCCGATATTGAGAGCTCCGTGTTATAAGTCTATTTGAATGGTCAAGGGATTCATTCGATTAATTGGTTTTAAGACTTGTGTCTGTTATGTGTGCTAAGACAGCAGAGGGTAAAGTCGAGTGTATGATGGGCAATGATTTTTGGTGATTATGAGAAGAGGTCGGTGTAGAATACAATATTGATGTACTTGAGTTTTAAAATATTTCAAGTTGGAAAGGTGTTGAATGGCTTCCTAAGTGTGAAATTATTGTCGTGCGTCGAATTCCGAGATCACAGCTTTTTACAGAATCGAAATCGGACATACAGAAGTCAGGAAACGGTCGGAAATAAAATTTTGGACTGTCATGTTCGCCAGGTGTTCGCCTAGCGAAGTGTCCTGGGCAGAAAAATGTCGTTTCGTATTTTTGTCGTAACGGGAGAACCGTAACTCGGAATGACGCACAGTTTGAAGCGTTGGCAAGCTACTCCGATGATCTATGTGATGGTGAAGTAGTGGAATGGATTTAAGTTACTTATTGATGGACTATATTTGGATTTTGTAGTAGATGCAGAACGTGTGGTTCGTGTTTCCGCCGTAACTCATGAATTGAGTGTCGGTTTGACATGGGATGTTCCATACTTGTTTGAGAAAGACAATGGATGTGTTAATAGATGATATTTGGATATATTGGATTAGTATAGAGGATCATGTTGAGCATCGGGAACTTGAGTTATCAGTGTTGGAGTAGAAGCAACATATGCAATTGTGAAGAAAGTTTTAAAAGAGTTCTGAGAGAGCTGTCAAGAGCTCGTGGGTTGATTTTTGCTGAATCCGAAAGGACTGTTTGTTGTGTTTTGTGATGCCTTGTTGATAAGATTGGGGGGTATGTTAAGTGCAACATCGACAAGTTTTAGTTATGCTTTAAGGCAACTTAAAGTACATAAGAGGAATTATCTGACAAGTGATTGGGAATCAAATGTTTTGTGTTTGTGCCGGAGTTTGGAGGCTACAATTGTTTAGTTGAGATTTAAGACATTTGTTATTCTCGAGAGCTTAAGGTATTTGTTTGATTTGAAAGAGTGGAGTACGAGGCAGATGAGATAATTGAGATTTCTGGAGGATTATGGTTTCGGATCGAATTACCATACGGGTAAAGCAGTCGTAGTAGCTGATGCATTGAATTGGAAATCTTTGTATATACCAATGAGGATGGTGAAAATAGTTGGGACTGATTGAGCAATTTTATGATATGAGTTGGGTTTGTGAAGAGACTTCTTATGGAGTTAAGCTTAGTATGACGGACCTTACTAGTGGTATTCTTGATGATATTAGAGAGGGTCGGAAATCTGGTTTGAGTTGGTAGATTAAATTGAATTTGATGAATTAGAGTCGAAGAGCTGACTTTTGGGTTAATGGAATTGGTACCATGAGGCATCGTGATAGAGGTTGTGTTCTAGATATTGTTGAGTTGGAATAAGAGTATTATTGAAACAGGACTTTAAAGTAGATTGAGTATCCATCCCGTTGCTATGAAGAGGTAACCGGATTGGGGAAATTGTTTTGATGATCATAGATGCAGAGAGAGAAGTGGTTAAGGCTATATATGCTGGTTGACTTTTGCAAAGTCGAAGATTGGGCATCAGAGACTATTGGGTCTGATGTAACCGTTGAATATTCCATAGTGGAAATGAGATAGTATTTCCTTGGCTTTTGTGTCGGGTTTGCCGAGGAGTGTGAGAAGAATATAATTTGCCTTGGAAAATGGTGGGAGGATTGATTAGATCAGCTCATTTTATGTCAGCAGGAATTAATCATTCTATGATGAAACTAGCTGAGATGTATATTGAGGAGGTTGTGAAGGTGTATGAGGTATCGGCGAATATTGTGTCAGATGAAAGTCTGGGAAGTACATCGAGATTCTGGGAAAATTTGCAGACGCTTTGGATACTAAGTTGAGGTTGAGTTCAGTGTGTCATCCGTGAACATATGAACAGACAGAGAATACTATCCGGTCTTTAGAGGATTTGCTGAGAGCTTGTGTGTTGGATCAAGGTGGATCGTGGGATAGTTATTTGTCGTTGGTTGAGTTTACCTACGATGATAGTTATCATTCTAATATCGGAATGGCACGGTATGAGGCTTTGTATGATAAGAGATGTAGGACTTGTTTGTGTTGGTATGAGTCAGCGAGAGTGTTGTGCTCGGACCTGAAATTGTGCAAGAGACGACTGAGAGGTCAAGAGGATCCAAGAACGAATGTGTTTTGAGAGTTACGCTGGTAATTGGTGTTGTTCGAGCTTTGAAGTCTCGGAAGCTCGCGTCGTGTTTTGTAGTCTGTGTGAGAGTGGCATGGTGAGGTGTTGCAGGAGGCAGTGTGACCTGAGAATTGGAGAGCCGGACGCGGGGAGCATATTCGGAATTGTTTCCATCAGGTAATTTTCGAGGACGAAAATAATTAAAGTAGGGGAGAGTTGTAACACCCATTTTATTTATTTAGTTATTTTGGTGTTATTTTAATTATTTTATGTGGGTGTGCCCTTAGGTGGGGTGTGTTTGATGTGTTGTAGGTGATCATCCTTGATATGTAAGGATTAGTCATGGTGACGTGGAGGGAGTATGATAATATAATAATTAATAATAATATTGGTGGTATTATTATTATTACTATTATTATTATTCGTATTAATAATATTATTTTGGTGGAATATTATTATTATTCATATTATTACTATTATTATGAATATTATTATTAGTGGGAGAATAATATTTGTAGTATTATTATTATTGGATTTAAATAATAAAATAAGAAATAAGGGATTAAAGGAAATAGAGAAGTTTTTGGGAAAGAGATGAGAACACGATAAACTGCCAGAGAAAGGATTTTGGGAGAAGAGAAAGGAAGTTACGATAAACAGTTTTGGGAGAAAAAGTGAGAAGAAGAACAAGGAGGAAGAGAAGGAGGCTAGGGTTGTCAATCCTTCAAGATCCTTCAACGATTGAGCAATTAATCAAGGTAAGGGGGGAGAAACAGATTGGGATGGTATTTACATGAAATTGGGTAGAGGGGATTCCTTAACCCCGTAGGTATTCTGATGAATATGTTGAATCGTTGCTATGATGTTAAATATTGTTGATCTTTGATGAAATGTGTATATATGATGATATGTGATGATTTGTTGTTGCCCTTGATGTGTGGGTGATGATGTTGATGTGGATTGGGCAAGTTCTGAGTAACTCTGAGAGTGCCGGTAAAGTATCTGATGTTGGTACTAGAGTAAGAATTATAGGTCGATTGGCAAGTATGATGTTATAGTCTGTAATACTGATAGAATAGGAGATATAGGTAGCATATTAGGCTTGGAATTGACTGAGATAGCATGATAGAACAGTGGAGATTTTGGGGTATCGCAGCATTCGCTGGGTTTCGCCTGGCGAGTGTTGGCGAAGGTTCGCATGGCGAAGGTTAGCGAGGGTTCGCCTGACGAGTGTTAGCGAGCAGTGGCGAGTAATTACAAATAAACTCCCAGACCTAAAGAGTATAAAGTTCGCCTGGCGAATGTGGCCAGCGAGGCTTTGCCAGCAGGTTCGCCTTGCGAGCCATAGCAAGCATTCGCTGCGGGGCTTCGCCTGGCGAATGAAGCAGCGGACACGACAGCTGAATGTGGTTTTGGTACTGTGTCGCCTTGTGCATTAACCTTGTAGGATCCCTTTGATCATGATAAGTGTAGGGATGATGGAATGGATAATAAAGGGTGCATAGGAGGTGATCGAAAGTGAATTCCGTATTGTTTGAATTAAGTGGATGATTGGTGAAAGTGTGTATGATATGGAGTATCGTGAGGTGATCATTATGATCGTGTGTACCCGATTGTTGGGGTATGAGTATACCTGTTGCTGGAGGGTGAACCTTTATTTATATGTGGATTAAACGATATAGTTGATGAGTGTATGCTATATGTATGCATGTGATGAATAGATACTTGGTGCTAATAGGTGAATTACATAGTGTTGAATGTAAATAAAATAATTAGATTGATGTGGGAGATATGCGAGGCACGGTGAGTTGATCAGGAGGACCGTATAGAGTTAACTTAGTTAATACAAATGAGTGGTGTATAATAGATAGATGAGGTAAGATGGTGTGGTCAGTAGGATCGTGTATATTAAGATGAATTAACATAACAGACTAGCGTTGGACGGTGGAATCTTATAGTGATTGAACTAAATCGTGGTAACAGATTGGTGTGTAGTATGTATGGGATACGGTGGTAGGATCGACGGGATTGTGTAGCTTTGATTAAAGCAATTACTTGATTAGGAGATGTACGCATGACGTACAGTGATGGGATCAGGGAGATCGTGTGAACTTAATTATAATAATAGTTCGATGTGTAAGCATGTATGATGAATGGTGATGTGATCACTGGATCGTGTGCACTTAGTGTGCTTGTGTTGATTTGTGTGCATTTGGTGTCATGCATATTATGAAGTGTTGGTGGAATGAGTCATTGCTCGATGGAGTGTATGTGATCCATTCGTATTCCTTTGAGTGGGGAATTGGTGGGGACGGATCATGGCCAAGGGTGGGTGTATGTGATCTATCCGGGTTCACATGGAATGAACCAATGAGTCGGTACCACATGCATGGTGTTGCGTTGCATATTTGCATTATGATGTATTATGTTGATTGGGGGACTATATGTCGTGTTTGGTGAATGTTGGGTGATGATTGATATGACTGTTGTAGTTACTACCTTTATTTCATGTATGTAATTACCGATATATTTTGGTCATGTTTTCTCACCCCTTTGCTGTTGTTGTGGTCTGTGCTTCTTTGGAAGTGCAGATAATCTAGGTACTTAGCTAGCTTGGATTTGTGGTGTGCCAGTCGAGTCTTAGGATGCTCTGATACGTAGCACGGGACTTGGACGTTTTAGTTGTTTTTGTTGAACTTATTTCTTTTCATGTGACGTATCATGAATTTGATGTATTCCATTATATGAATAATTTCCGCTGTGTTTTGGTGAAAACACTTTTAATGAAGGATGTGTTAGATTTGATTATGTGATATCCCACTTGGGAGGTGAACAACTCTGATGTTTATATTTTAATTGATTTGGGAAGTGGGGTGTTACAAGCTGCCCCTCTGGATAACATCTTGTTTCATACCATTAACAGTGTGACCAAATGGAGATATGTCTATCAAAGGAGAATTTCTCTTGAAAGAGAATTGGGAAAGGATGCCTTGGAAATCAAGGAGGTAATGGACCTAATCAACAAGGCTGGTTTGCTCAAGACAATCACTGGGTTCTCCAAATGCTATGAAGGACTAGTGAAAGAGTTCATCATAAACATACCTGATTTGATCACAAATAGGACCAGCAAAGAATACATGAAGGTGTTTGTCAGAGGGAATTGTGTGAAGTTCTCTTCTGCTGTTATCAACAGATGTTTGGGACGTGCAAATAGTGATGAGGAAGAATTGTCTGCTTTAGAAAACCAGGTTTGCAAGATCATCACTGCAAATCAAGTCAATACATGGCCATCAAAAGGGAAGCTATTTGCAGGACAACTCAGTGTAAAATATGCCATTCTGCACAGAATTGGAGCTTCAAATTGGGTGCCTACCAACCATACATCCACCATCACTGTCAGGCTTGGCAAGTTCATTCATGATGTAGGTACCAAAGTCAATCTTGATTTTGGCCGGTACATTTTTTATCAGATTATTAAGCACTCTACTTCTAGTGCTATCAAGCTGCCCATTGCTTTTCCCTCTCTTATTTGTGAGATTATCTTAAATCAATACCCTAGGATTCTGTACTCTAGTGATGCTGCTAGCAAGAGAGAGACTACAATGTATCTTCACTTCAAACTCTTTGCTGGGAGACATGTCCTAGATATTGTTTTGACTTCTGATGAGTGTTTCCCTTGAAAATCGGAAAACAACCGTTGATCTTCCAAATCTAACTTTGGTGACTCATAGGATCGATCAGATTGATCCTAGGACATGTGCTAAAAGATTTGTTTTTGTTTTAAGAATCTATTCAAGCTCCACACTCGAACAGTATTGGGGTGAAAAAATTCTAAAGGAACATCTATTTGACTACGGGTTAATTTAAAGACAAAACGAAGCTTTTAATAAAGGAGAGGAAAGTTTGTTGGGAGAAAAGAAGTCAGATTGAGGACGAAGAGAAAAGAATTGCATATGAAGGAGAGAAATAAAGTAAGGAGAAAAAGGGGTAAAGACAATAAAAGACTTTGTAAAACTTAAAGTAAAAACAAGTAAATTGCATTAAGTTAAAAGATGGTGTGTTTACATCACATACAATCTCTTACAATACTCGTTTT
Organism: Lathyrus sativus; assembly: GCA_963859935.3. Classification (NCBI taxonomy): domain Eukaryota; kingdom Viridiplantae; phylum Streptophyta; class Magnoliopsida; order Fabales; family Fabaceae; genus Lathyrus; species Lathyrus sativus. The sequence goes on from OZ012735.1 coordinate 511,089,759, forward strand.
CTCTACACTCGGATACTTGGAGTAATTTCAAGAGTAATTTGTACAATAGTAAATTACAACACACCTTGGATATGTCTAAGACACCCTATTTATAGTAATAAAAAAATAACCTCTAATAACCTCCATCATAATCTCCTTTCGCCACTTGTCACAAATGCATGGATCTACTGCTCATAAGGTGACACGTGTCTCCCTCACTATTCAACAAGCAAAACCTTTCCCTCTAATATTTAAATTTCAAATCCTTCGACAAACCATCCTTCTCAGCAGGCGGTCGAACTTCTGGCTGCTGGGTGAGTCCTTCGACTCCTTCTTCTGACTGCTTTGCCTCTTTCGACCATTCTCTTGTTCTCAACTTATTATTTACCCTTTTGTCTTAAATACCTTCTTTCTACATGAGGCGTCGAATTTAGGAGCTAACACCATAATAAAACTAGCACCTCAGTTGACGATGAAGAACATATAGCCTTTTTGGCCATGTGGTTATCCCGTTGTGTATTTCGTACCAAATCCTTGCAGGTGGTGCGAAAGTATCTGGTCCTGGCCAACCAACTACATGTGAAGATAGGTGTTTGCCTCAGTGAAATGATCCTGGCCAGTCTTTATGAAGTCTTAGGCGAAGGCGCAAATAAATTGAAAGATCCTGGCAGCCATGGCAACTTTCTGTTGTCGGGCCCCTTTTGGCTTCTTCAGCTGTGGCTTAATGCCGCTTTTGAGCACAGTCTTCCCAACAGAGGTGAAGTTGATGAACGTTCGCCTTTAGTTGCTGAGAGAAGAGTCGAATGGACTCGCCTGGCTCAACTTACTCCTAGCGAAGAAGGCCATTCTCTTCGATCCAATTTGTCCAGCTTTGTCCATATGTTTGCGAAACGGTACGAGTTTACCGCGAAGATGGCTCCCTTCGCAGAACGAAGATGTGGCCCAGAATGGTTTACCAGACCCTTCCCTGCTCCCTTAAAGAAACAAGAAGAGGAGTCAAAGCTGATTTAGGAGAGTTTCCTCATTCCCCGCCTAATGATTCACAAACTAAACCTTGTTAGAGGTCACTCCAGCTTGTTAGCGTATCAACCGAACTTGGTGTCCAGGCAATTTGGGTTAATACAAACCTTGCCCAAATGCCTGAATGACAAGAAATCACATATCATTCTCCCTTTCACTGTGCTATCTCCTCTGGACTATTCGACACAACTAGCGCGCCAAGCCCACAAGTCCTACCTCACACCTGTTCACTTTGAACCTTCTTACTTTTGTTCCCAAAACTTCTATGACTGGTGGTCGAAACATTACGCCTCAGAATTTCTTGACGCCCCCAGTTTTGCTCGCTTGATTGACCAAGCTTTCATTGATGTGCAAGAGAAGATCAAGAAAGGTACGTCTACCCATATCAAAGAGATTCAAGCCTTCCAGAAGTATTTCGAAACTGCCTATCGACCAGATGATGTTAGTCGAACCATCCGTGAGGCGGCTGTCACTTTGAAAGAAAATTTTTCCAAAAAACTGGATAGTTTAAAGATTCCCTCTTCTGTTTCTCGCGAGAAACGGTATGAGGTTGCCTTTAAACTTTTTCCCCCAAAAGTCCCTCAACTACCAACCGCTGGTTTTGGCGTCGCTCTTGCCCCTCCATTCCCAAATTGGTTCATTTGTTGAGACGCTATAAAAATTCTTCGATAGCAGTCTAAGCCCAAAGCACAGCGGGTGGTTCCGACTAAACATACACTCGGTACGTTTAAAGGGCACCTTCATGTCAGTATCGAAGATGTTCGCATCGAATCCGACATTCTTGAAGGTTCATCCCCCTTCGATTTGGACTTTCCTCTCTGAGCTTTATTGTTGCTAACTGTTTTTAGTATCATCTATTTTTCAGTTGCTCCGAAACGTGCTGCCCCAACAGCCAGAACTGAAGTCAAGGACGAAGATCAAAAAGTAACCTTCCGCAGTTCTTTACTATCTTAATCTCCTTAATTACTCTCAACGCTTTATGTTGATTTCAGGCTAGTCGAAAACCACCTACCCCTCAAAGAAGATTAAAAAGGGCTTCTCCCCAAGTTATTATTGATTCTGATGACGAAGATGGGTCTCCTCGTGAGAGTCTTCAAATGAAAAGGAAAAGAAAGATTATCCATGATGTGGATGCTCCTAGTGCTCCATCGCTCCTGTTGTAACCAACACACCTCAGCCCATCATTCCTCCTCAAGACCCTACTCCACCTCCCGTAGGGGATGCTTCGATCCAAGCTGTTGTCCCCATGGTAAGTGACAATTCGAGTCCTGCTGACGAAATTGTTAAGGTATATTGCGCATCTACCTTCCCTTGGGCCTTTGCACTGATTCTTTAGTCTTTATTCTTTCTAATGTCCACCTTTTCTAGGATGATGCTGAAGCTTCACAATCTAATCCCACCAAGGTTCCTCTATCGCTCTATCCCTTGAATAGCCAAGGTGAGCCTACATATCATCCCACTTCTGATTTGGGTTCTGGTGTGAGTTCACTTGGTGAAATTAATAAACCTGATTCTTTCACAATCCCTCCTTCTCCTACAAAGACCACTACCCAGCAGTCTCTAACTGATGGTTCTGATCATGAAGACAACAATGCTCAGTTTGATCCCATTACAGCGGATGATGAGGTTGACGCTTTGGAGGGGAAAATAACTTTGGCTGATACGACCAATTCTCCTGTGGGTCAGACAGTAGTTGCGGATGAAAAGGCTGTCGAGGGTGATCAAGCCATTGAGGATCAGGCTATGCCTCAGCCTGAAATGCATGAGTCCAGTGACAAAGGCACTGGGGATGAAATGGAGGAGGATGGCGACAAGGCAAAGGAAATCCAAGATAAAGAATTGAAAACTGTGGACATCTCTGTCAAAGAACCTGCAACTGCTGAAACAACAAAGACTCCTGTTCCTTCTACCCCAAAGGATATCCCAACGAACTTCTTCCCAGGCAAAACTCAACTTACTTCCGCCGAACTGGATGCGTTGAAGGTTTCCAACCCTCGACAATACATCAGGCTTTTGTTGAGTAGGAGAAGTCATTCTTCTAGCCGTACTCCCAGTACTTCGACCTTCGAAGGGAAAACCTCAAAGCCTCCAGCTGACAGCGCCCTCGACAAGGTTAAGCAAAAGATTTTCAAAGGGGATCTTTTCACCCTGCTGCAGATGGGCCCAGCCAGCCATCTTCCCCTCAAAGCTCTTCTTCAAAAAGTGGACATTAAATCCCTTACTCCTGAGGTTGCAAGTGTTATTCAAGAAGTTGGTACCCTGATCGACCAGGTTTATAAAGACTATCGATTGTTGCCCCAGATTGAGGGTGAGATTGAGACGAAGGCTGGCAGCGAAGCTGCCTCTTGGAGCGTTGTTGTCGACTCTGAGGAGAAGATTGCTGAGTTGGAAGAAACGAGGGAGAAAATAAACAAGAGGTCTTGACTAACGAAGCGAACATTGCCTGCTGAGAGCGGAAGATTAAAAAACTCCGTAGTAAGATAGCAAAGCCTAAGAAGAAGAATGTTGAACTATTTGCTTTCGACGACTCCTCTTTAACAGCTGAGCTTGAGCATGCTGTTACCTACGCTGAGGAAGCCCGTCATTTGGAATCTGAAGTTACTCAGCTGAGGACAGATAAGGCTCAATGCTAGAGCCGTCTCGAACTTCAAAAATCGACTTACTTTAAGATGAAGGCGAATCTTCCTTTTTGATTTGTTTAGGTTTTGTAATAGAGCAGATCATGCTGGCCTTTGTAAGCCATTTATTTTGTTTGTAAGACATTGGGCCATTTTGGCATATTTTAAATCACCATTTATGGCTTCGCTTTATATTTGACTGTCACTCTGTTGATATTTTTACCTCTTGAAGTGCAGGCTTATACTTTTTCAAATATTTACCATTTACTTTTAATGTTCTCTTGTCCTTACTCAGTTCTGTTACTTCATATGCCCCGTTGAAGAATACCTTCGATACCTGGAATGGTCCTTCCCACTTTGGGGACCACTTGCCTAGGGACCTCACCTTTCGATCCATAGGGAGGATCACCCTCCATACCAAATCTCCAACCAGGAAAGTCTTTGCTTTGACCTTTTTGTTATATGATTTCTCCACTCTTTTCTTTTGTCTTCTCAAGAGTTCTAGAGCTTTTAATCTTTCTTCGTCTAGATCGACTAACTCATCAAGCATCATGTCCCAATAAACCTCTCGAGGGATTTCATGATGTCTTTGAATTCTTATTGACTCTATATGTATCTCAACTGGCAATACTGCGTCATGGTCGAAGGTGAGTCGATAGGGGGAAGTGTTGGTTGCTTCCTTCGAGGATGTTCGACATGCCCATAGGACTTGATCCAACGTCTTATGCCAATTCCTAGGCTTGCTTCCAATCTGTTTCTTTATCATGCCAATTATCACCTTGTTCGCAGCTTCGACTTGGCCATTGGCCTGGGCATAGTAAGGCGTCGAGGTGAGGAGTTTAAATCCCATTTCCTTGGCAAACTCCTGCATCTTCCTACCCGTAAATACTGACCCTTGGTATGCCGTTATTGTCTCTGGTAGCCCAAATATGTAGATCATATACTTCTGAATGAATTCGATAACATCTTCTTGGTCTACCTTCGGTAGAGGTATAACTTCGATCCACTTGGTAAAGTAGTCTATCCCTACCAAAATGTACTTCTGGTTTTTGGAAGACGTAGGTCGAATCTCTCCTATTAGGTCTAAATCCCAACCTCTGAATGGCCATGGCTTAACTATGGAGTGCAACTCGCTTGCTGGGACATGTTGTATGCCAGCGTGAATTTGGCATTCCTGATAACCTTTGGCGAACTCAATGCAGTCTTTCAGCATCGTAGGCCAGTACATCCCTTGGCGAAATAGAAACCATTTCATCTTATGGCCTACTTGGTGTGCTCCGCATGTCCCACCATAGACTGAAGACAACGCCAAGTATGCTTCAGATTCACTGAGGCATTTAAGTAAAACTCCCTCAGAGGTTTTCTTAAATAACTCATTCCCCAATAGGACATAGCTTAGTGCTTGGTATTTTATCTTTCGTTCTGTAGTCGCTGAAGGGTTCTGAAGGTATTCGATCAGAGGTTTCCTCCAATCTTTGTCTGTCAGACCTTCGACTGTAAAAATCTCAAAGGTTTCCTCATCAGCGTAGCCAAATTTTGTGACTTCCAAGTCTGATGGTCTCAAACCCACGGACACAACCTTACCTCTGGCCTCGATTGCTGCTTGCAAGTTTTCCTTCGAGACCTTATATCCTGAGGCAACGTGTGCCAGGTCATTGGCTATCTGATTGTGTAGTCGTGGTATGTGTCGAATAGTGCAGACTTCAAATTTTTTGAGTAGTCTGTTGGCTATCACGAAATACATGATGAGATTTTCTTTAACGCATTTGTACTCCTTTGTTAGCTGTTTTACAACCAACTCTGAATCTCCCATTATTTCGACTTGGGTTTCCCCCAATTCTAACAAAATTTCAAGTCCAGCAATCAAAGCTTCATACTCAGCTTCGTTATTAGAACATAGGCTCTCGACTCTATACTTGAATTTTGTTGGAATTTTGTCAGGCGAAATGATCAATAGACCTATGCCTATCACGTTTTTGTGACTAGACCCGTCGAAGTATAGCTTCCAAGGCTCTAGTTCAACAATGTTCAGGGTACTTTCATTTATGGAGTGGTCGATAATAAAGTCTGCCACTATTTGCCCTTTGACCGCTTTCAACGGTCTATATGTTAATGAATACTCAGTTAATGCTAATGCCCATTTACCAATTCGACTAAGCAAAATAGGTTTGGACAACATGTGCTTGATAATATCAAAATGTGACGAAACATAAACATCCACTGGTTTTATATATTGCTTCAACTTCATACATGAGAAATACAAACATAAGCATAATTTCTCTATCTCACTATACCTAGTTTCTGCATCATTTAAAACTCTGCTAAGGTAGTAAATGGCTCTTTCGACGCCACTTTCGTCCTCTTGAGTGAGCATGCTCCCTAGAGTTTTGTCTGACGCTGCTATGTACAGTCTCATGCTTTTATTTCAACATGGAGGTGCAAGGACCGGAGGATGAGTCAAGTAGTCTTTGATCTTATCGAAAGCCTCTTGCTGGTCTTTCGTCCACTCGAACTTCTCCTTGGTGGCTCGAAGCAATGGCGAGAAGGCTTATGTTTTTCCACTAAGATTCGATATGAACCTTCTTAGGAAATTTATTTTGCCCAGCAAGGATTGAAGTTCCTTCTTGTTGGATGGCGCATTCGCTTCCATGATAGCCTTTGTTTTGTTTTGGTTGATTTCGATCCCCTTCTTGTGGACTACGAAACCCAGAAAATCTCCTGCTTGTACACAAAATGCACACTTGAGGGGATTCATCTTGAGGTCAAACTTCCTCATTCTCATGAAGAATTTGCGCAGATGTTCCACATGAGCCTTTCTGACACAGATTTTATCACAATGTCATCAATGTATATTTGCATAAAGGACTCAATGTAGTCATGGAAAATCGAATTCATCGCCCGCTGGTACGTTGCCCCAGCATTTTTTAGACCAAAAGGCATCACTACACATTCGTAAGTGCCTAAGGCCCCTGGGCAATGGAACGCCGTTTTAGGAACATCATCCTTGGCAATGAAAATCTGGTTGTAGCCAGAATATCCATCCAGCATGCTAAGGTATTCGTGGCCAGCGGCTGAATCGACTAGCATTTCTGCCACTAGCATCGAATACTCATCTTTAGGGGTTGCTGAGTTCAAATCCCTAAAGTCTATGCAGACTCTTAAAGATCCGTTTTTCTTAATGACTGGTACAATATTTACTAGCCATTCGACATACCTGGTCGTACGGATGAACTTGCATCGGAGGAGTCTTTCGATTTCCTCCTTTATCTTTGAGAGGATTTCAGGGGCGAAACGCCTTGGATTCTGCTTGACTGGTTTTTTGCCAGGCTTGATTGGTAGCCTATGCTCGACTAGATGTCTCTTTAGACCTGGCATTTCGTCGTAGTCCCAAGCAAAACAATCCCTGTACTCTCGTAGCAACTGAATGGTTTCGACCCTAAGTTGGGGGTCGAGGTTGGCGCTGATATAAGTTGGCCTTTTGATTACTCCATCTCCCAGGTCAACTTCCTCCAGTGGATCTTGCGCCAACATTTTAACGTCGTTGGCCAAGGGATCTTTTTCAAAACCCAAAGGCTCATCGTCATATATGGTGTCGAGTCTCTGCCCCTCTTATTGAATCTTAGGGTCGAAATACCCAACTGGACCTGCTTGTTTGGATTTTTCGTTGTCTCCCTCAGCCATTTCGTTATTAGTGGCCTCCAAGGCCGTTTGTAGTTTAGTTTCGGCCACGTAAGTCGAAATCCTTTGAAGCGCTGCGGCTTCAGTCATCATTATCGAACTCACTTCCCCAGCCAGTGGGGTTTATGGGAAGTTCGCCAAGGTATGGTAACCTTTCGCTTGGAACTTCCTTGTCCCATCGGAAACCTTCGACGGGGTGTAGATATAGTGAACAATACACTTCGTCATTAGGTGTAAAGTCGAAGTCTGCAGGTTCACATGGCCCTATGTCGCTTCCGCGAAAATAAGGTGTTGGCAAAACAGGAGAGTCGCCACCTTTCGTTATTTATCCCTCATAACGGGAAAGGAAACGATCGGAAAAACCTGACGAAAAAGGTATAAGATAAGGTCATCTCAACCGTTGTCTGGGTTCGGGAGTCGGTTACGCAAGGGGAAGGTATTATCACCCCTCACGTCCGTCGTACTCGACGGGATCCACGCTTGTTGTGTTTACTGGACGAGTTGGTTTATCTATCTACCTATCAAGGCTGGCTTAAACAGAAAAGAAAAACGACTCGGCAAAGCGTCGCGCTTTATGCCTACGTATTCTCATCAGAGAATGAGAAATCAGAGTCAACGTAGTTCGTCCTACTACGGGTTACGGGGAAGGTGGCTCGCCAATACGTCAGTATTGTGCCTACGTACTCTCAACAGGCATGAGAGATCAGAGCTTACGTAGTTCGGGATAATACGGATTACAGGGATTCAGATTCATCTGTTTTATCGAGTAGGGTTAAACAGCAGTTCCAGCAGTTAGGGACAAAGCCTGTTTGCGTTGGCGCTGAAGTTTAACGACACTCTTTTCTTCAGAAAAGCTCTCTTTGAATTATGGGCCCACGGGGAAAAAAGGTTTGAAGTTTGTTTTCTGTCTTTTACGGAAGAAGTGTTTTTTATTGTGTTTGCAATTTCAATCGCACTAAAGACTATGACCTGAGAGTGAATGTGTCGCATGTCACCCAAAGGGTACCATACTAAACATCCAGACTGTTGGAAAGAAGCTCTCCAACAATCCTTTCTCAGATAGCTTAAGGCTCGTAACAAACGAAAGAAATCATTCATGATTATTGTATCTTAAGCTATTTTGAGATGAGAAGAGAAAGGGACAACTACGGGGAGACTATCAAGTCCTACTGTTGTCATGCCAAGGATTCATCCTACAGTCGAGGTTTGAAACAGGGAACTCCTAGAAGTTATCATGCATAGGTTTCAACCTAAAGTTCTATCATCACTTCCTTATCAAAGGAAGTGAGATTCCTAAGGGATCATGTCAATGATAAATAGAAACAGATAAAACATCAGCTTAAACAGTAAACAGGAATACAGTAGACGACTGTAAAATGCATGCAATGTAAGTGAGGGAGGAAATGTGTGTGGGGCAGCAGCCTCCACAAGCTCATCTCAAGCTCAAGCTAGATATGAATCACAGTAGTCATACAGAAGAAATAACAACATGCTGTCAAGCAAGGTATAAGAGACTGTAATCATACAGAAGAAAGTAATATGCTATCAAGCAGGATATAAGGGACTGTAATCATACAGCAAATAAAAACATGCTATCAAGCAAAACAACCCACATGGGCAAGGGAGATGGGCTCTACCGAATACCCGCAAGCAAAGCCATACAGTAACAATACCAGCAGAGGGAGCAACTCAACCTCTAGTGCAATCATGCTCCTAGCTTAAAGTCAGTCTAATCATGGACTTATTCTAATGCATCAGGCAAGTCAGACAAGGCACATCAGCAATACAGAAAAACAGACAAGAAAGCAGATCAACAACTCCCTCTTTCAACTTCAAGCCTCAGCTCTTCTAACAGCAACCCAGTCTTCAGACTTCAATCACCCTTCAAGGCTATCACTTCTCATGATAAATATCAATTTGTTTCTCCAGGTTTCAACCCATCAGACATATAAGTTTCAACTTATCTTCCTTTCTCCAAGCTTCAGCTCTTCAGTCAATTCCACCTTCAGGCTTTGCTCTTAACCACAAGTGTCAACTTGATTCTTTCAGGCTCTCCATGCATCAGTGTAAGTATCAACTCATCTTTTATTCCTCAAGCCTCAGCTCTACACTCAATCTCAATTGAATCCTCTTCATAAGTATCAACTCAGTCTTCAAGCTTCAGCTCTCTTTGCTTTACCAGTCTCAACTAGCTTTCCTCTTCATCTTCCAGCTTCAGCTTCTCAGAGTAATCTTCAAACATCTGGAAGTGTCAACTTCCTCCTTCAATTATCCTTCAAGCAAGGAACTCCTCACTCTTCATTCAATCTCCATTGGATCTTCAAGTATCAACTTGTTCTTCAAGCTCTTCAAGCTTCAGCTGCAATGGCAATGCTCAAGGAATCATCCTCTTCCGCACTCTTCAATGAAGTCTTCATCTTCAAACTCAAGTCCAACATCTTTCAAGATACTCAAACCAGAGGATAATTGATTGAACATGATGAGTGGAAATGATAAACAACTTACTGACAACCAAAGGAAGCCTGTAAGGGTTCGTCATTATGAGATACTGGTTTCCTCAAAGTTCTACTTCCCAGATAAAGCCACTCATCCTTCCAAAGGAGGGATGTGAATATCTGAGAAGGACTTTTAGTCATTGGGAGGAATGGAAGCACAAGATGCTTTCCATGTTTATGAAAGAAATCATTCTAACTACAAGGCTCTCCATATGTCATATCTCCTAATCTTCATCAGACACCTTCAGACTCAAACAAATCCAAAGCTCCAACCACCTTCAAGCAACTCCAAGCATCCCCACCTTGTCTTCAACTTGTCTTCAATCTCAACCAAAGGCAAACCAAGCACAAACCCTAATCTAAAGGGACTAGGGAAGTTAAACTAGTTGAATTAGTAAATTAGGGTCACCTAAAACCTAGCACTAAAGTTAGTCCTAACTAAAATACTAAAATCAATTGTAAAATCCTACAAAATTTACTATGGGAACCTAGGTCAATCATGACTCTACCACATTAATTTCAAAGCTCAAACCATCAAATTGGACCTAGAACTAAATTCTACATTCTAAGGTATCAAACCTAAACCCTAAAAAGGAAGCATCCAAATATCAATCTAGAAAGCACACCTATTTTCATCACAAAAATGTGAGAAAAATTCTATGGGATCATACATGTCTAACCTAATCACACAAAAAAAATTAGGCCCAAAATCATCACCATGAGATCATACAAAATTCCACAAAAATATGCATCAAACATGAACATTTTAATATCAATTAAAATACAAAATTCCAATTAAATCAGAAATTAGATGAAATGAAAATATTTTTTCTCTACAAAATAATAGACTCAATCATGAATAATATGCAAAAAGAATGGGTTCAATTGGATAAATTTTCAATTAATTATGAATTTTACAAAAACCATGAATAAAATGAAAATAATAATAAAATCCAATTGAAATGAATAAGCGCGCGGTGTAAATAGCAGTCATTTTCAGTTAAAATCTGGGTTGGGCTCGCCGGGGGGTGTGGATAAAACTTAGATCACTAAGCCCAAAACACTGAATAAATGAAACGCATCGTTTCATCATCAGAAATCCTTCATAATTCAATTTTAAAACGTGGCCCTTGGATCAGCTTCCAGTCAAAGGTCAAAACAAGATCCAATGGTGTAAACTTCATCTCCTACCTTTCAAACCTCTGAGCTTCGCGCCCAGCTCCGGCCACCACCGGTGGAACTCCGGCCATCCCCTTCAACCCTAATTCTCCCTAGAGGCCTCCAATCCAAGAGGTCAAAACATGAAACTCATTCCAAATCTTGCCACGAATTCAACCATACCCATAGTTTCTTCTGAAACCTCAAGAATCATCATCTCCCAATCTTAACCGAAAATGGCAATTCTCCTAATTTGTCTCTAATTCATCAATTAACCATCTGAAATCCATCCTATGCCATTCTACAATCAATCTAGCACCCTAATTCAACCTAATTCTACCTAAATCATGCTATAGGAAGAAGGTTACCAACCTGGAAATTCTTGAATAACAGATGCACCAAATCTTCACTTCAAGCTCTTAAATCTTCTGGACACGATCACTGAACCTCCTCCTTGCTTCTGTATGCAAAAGAATCAATGGAAAGTGCTTCAATCTTGAAACACGATGATGAGTTACAGGTGCTGAAAACCACTTGCTCATACACGATCTAGCCACCAATTCTTCTTGAAAATGATCTGAAATCACTCCTTGACATTCATGGGAGAAGTATCAATCAAGAAAATGAATGGAGGATGGAGAATTTGGTGAAACCGATTTCAATTGCAATCCAAGGAAACTCAATCTCAAGCTATGCTCAATCCTTCAATGATCACCAACCTCTTCAATGGATCCACTCTACTCCTTATATAGATGAAGTTTGGATGATCTAGAACCCTCTAGATCCTCCCAATGAGATTTTCCACTTCTCATGTCATGAGATTTTCAATCATGTATCATGACATGCTCAATTCTGTTTGCAGCTTGAAATTCATCTCAATCTCTTTCAATTTCTCCCCTAGTGGCATTTTGGAAGGATTTAGCTTGCCAAGTTCCTTGCTCATGCCTTGATTTTAAGTTATGCACATGTTACTTAATATGCAAGCAAGTGCTTTTCAAAGCAAGTCCACAATTTAGACCTCAAATCAAAAATGTGGCTAAACCAATGTTTTTAAAATGTTTTCTAGAGTCAAAATGATATATCACATGCCATGGTTTGGATGTGTGGGTTGAAAATATCAATTTCCAACTTTGGTTTATTTAACTTATGCCTTTATTTTAGGTCATTTTTGCAAATTTGAGCTACAAGCATTTCCATCATCTCATGACCTCCTTACTAGCCTTAAAACATCATTTTGAACAAGTTTGATGTTGAAGATTTTTCCATTTGAAGCTTGGAAATAGGAGTTATGGCCTTATGCTTGAAATCACCTGTAATCTCCAAATGACCAAAATGCCCTTGACTTGTCAAAGCCATAACTTGAGTTCTACAAATCCTATCAAGGACTTCTAGTACTCTCTAGAAATATAAGAAGATAAGGAACAACATTCATGTTGACCAAAAGTTCATAGGAATCATCCTTCTTGGGCAAATGTTTGATGCAAGTTGGGTAACTTTCAAGGCCCCAGATTCACATACTTCAGATGACCTGTAACTTGTCAAAGTCATAACTTGAGTTCTACAAATCCTATCAAGGACTTCTAGTACTCAAATTAAAGCTAAGAACAAGCTATACAACATTCATGTTGGGGGTAAGATGATATGACAATCACATCTTAAGCTAAACTGCCTTGAAGATAGGGGTCAAACTAGGGGATTTTACACTGTCAAGCCTTAGAAACCCTAGCTTGAAACTTCTCAAACTCTTCAATCATGATGAGTTGACCTTGGAATCATCCTTATAGCATCTCAATGCATCAATCCATGATCACATGGATCTTGAATTAGGTCTCAACCCTCTCCAAATCATCAGTTGACCTAGGGTTGACCCAGTCAAACCCTAATTACACCACTCATGGCTGGGTCTTCTTAATCTTGCACAATGACCTATCTATGCTCCATGATGTCTTTCAAGACATCTCATAAGCTCTCTCAAGGCTTCAATTCCATCTCCTGGATTCAGAATCATCTGAGGAGCTCCCACAACTCTCAAGTTAGGAGGCACACAACCTTGGTTTCAACCACTCTCTCTGAGGATCTTTTGACTTCTCTGACAAAGATATCAACCCTTGACCATCTGAATAACCTTCCTAGCTAGCTTCAAACTCTTGTGTAGCTCTTGATTGGTACTCATACCTCTTGATCTCTGTCATACCCCAAATTTGTCCTACCTTCTTTTTAAATTTTTTTTTCATTCGCCCGATTTAATTTTTTTCAATTTACCTCGCTGGTACTGTATAACGTTTTTAGCCAAAATAAACTTTTTCACCTTTTTGCCCAATAAATTTGTGACACGTGGTTTTTTTTTTATTTTTTATTTTGTTATTATTTTATTTTATTATTTTTGCTTTATAATTTAATTCTTATAATATGTAAATATAATATAATTTTAATTTTAGTTAATCAGTTAAAATAGAATTAGAAAAATAACTAGAATTAATTTAGAATTTAAATTAGTATTTTAAATAAATTATTAGTTATTAATCATTAAAAAAAGAAAAATTAAAAAAAGAGAGAAAATTGAAATAGAGAGAGAACACGGATGGAGAGATTTGGAATTAGGGTTTTGGAATTGCAAAATGGATATAAAAGGGAGTCATACTGTTCATCTTCCGGAAAAAAAAAGATCCTCAATTGGATAACCTAGCAGCCCAAACCATCTTCATCTCCTACACAGCCGAAACCAGCCGCCGCCCCTGCTTCCTCTCAAGTTCCGCTCTACTTTCTCCTTCACCATCACCCTTCATCTCTTCCGATTCAAAAACCTCCACCATGTTTTGAAGATGAATAGAGCTCCATAAAAACATATATCCTTCAAAATGTGATTCTGAACCCGTTTGGAAGGAAACCCCCCAAATATTTATGAAGATGCCAACAGTAGCAAAAAAAGAACCACAAATCGTGATTCTATTTCGAACACATTCACTGATTTAAGGATTTGGCTCAAGAAACCGCATGTTGCTGTTGTTATAGTCCATCATCTCGGTTACGGCTCATCGACTTCAACCACAAAGCTTGTGTTCGGAGATTTGTCCAAGGAGGATGCATTTCCGATTCGTTTCAAACTAACCACGGTTCGACTTCAACGTCACGCGTGAATCGACATGTATTGATCTTGATTATTAGCTTGGTTATATACGTTGCAAGGTACGTTTTTAGTATTTAATCTAATGCTGAAACTTGAATATTAATGTCGAAGTTTAATGAGTTATGTTCCGATTAATTTTCGAGGTGTAAGTTTTCTACCTCTTTATTTGCAATTTTACATGGCATTTATCCTTTGAAACTTGTAAGTTATGGTGTTTGGCTTCTACTGATATGATGTTGTTGTTGCTGATTTATTCAAATCAATGTTGTGCTTGTATTCAACTGATGATGTGCTTGTTGTGTACAAATTCTTATTCAGTGACATGCTTTGAAAATGGTGGTGGGTTGAGAGACTGTAAAAGAGTTTGTTTTGCATGAAAATTAATTCTATTATTATCACTTTTATTAATTTTGTTTGGTGGATTTGAATTCAAACGTTTGTGAAATGTATTATTTGATGGATTTGTTGTTACACGTGTTAATTTTTGCGTCTTGTAATTTAACAACTAGTTTTTAGTAACTGTGTTCATTGAGTGTTAACAATAATAAAGCGAATCATGATTGGAAAATAAGAGAGGCTGTTATATGTAGTTTTAATAGTATAATGTTGGTTAATTTGGCACAAAAGGTTGGAATATAAATCTTTAGTGGAAGTTTGCTGCATAATGTATTTTCCTCACCTATCTATGATTCATCATTATCACAATATTTGTTCTTCTCGCCAAGGAAATACCGGTAGTATTGTCAGTTTCATCTATGTTGTTTTTTATTCTAGAAATATAATGTTGATTATCATTTATGTTGCAACAATGATGTTAGAAATATTTTCTTTATTTTTCTTAAATTATCCTTCATGATACTTGCATTAGTATGCTAGGCACTTGTTGCTTGAACCAATGAATTTAGATTTTCTTTTTTCTTTAGTTTCTCAAATTATTCCCATGACAATCTTTTCCTTAGTAGAATAAAACTTGGTTACCATCATGCATACACCACTCTATAATTATTAATTTTTTTATCAATTAATTAGCTTTAGTCAATTAAATTTAATTAACGTTAATGAGTTTTCTTTTATCAATTAATCTTGAAATTTTTAAATTATACTAACTAGTTAATTCAATTCAATTTTAATTAGTTAAGTAAATTGCTTAATCATCGTTGTTAAATAATAGGACCACTTAAAATGAATTTTTTTCGATAAACAAAAATCTTGGTCCAAACCAATGAGAGCATTCTCAAAGCGATTAATCAAAGTACTTTCTTAGTTAATAGTGAAAGGAGTGAGTTCTTGGGGTCTAGCACTCCTTGCACTCTTGAGCGAATGCTCTCGAAGCGCACGCTTTGAATTGTGTTCGCTCCGTCTTTCATATCTAAAGAACTTTTTATCGGTTCGCATATTTTCTTAAACTAAAATATTAAGTATTTAGAAAATTATACTTTATTAACTAAGTTAAAACAGTTTTCTAAGATATTGAATTTTTCTCACATCAATTAATTATGATTAGCTTTTCTCAAAACTTTTTACTATTGATTAATTTATTTTATATATGAAAATTAAAACTATTTTTATTAAATAAATTAAACTATCTTCCTAAAACAATTTTTAAAACAATTGAATTCTTGGATCTCGCCTTCCTTGAATTTTCGAGGGACCACTCTTGAGGTGTACGCCTTAAGTTGTGGTTACTTTCAAAACAATTTTTAAAAATAAATTTCTCGATTTAGTCGAGCCATTAACTTTGATCACCATACACAATATTTTAAAGCTTAATTCTGGGCTTCCTTACAGTGACACCTATTTGATCAATTATTTCTAGTTGGTCACTTAGAAGACTAGCCCACTTTGCTAGTACACATGTTTAAAACTCAAAATTCAAACCTTGACTCCTTTCGAGCCATATTTCAAAACATCAAAGAGGAGGAGCTTGGAACTAAAGTTTACACGCAATTTCAAGGGTCAACGGAACCACTCCGTTCGGTAACTTTCCTTACTTTCAATCTTATATTTCTAAAATACCTAGCGCGCCTAGTCCGAGTACGCTAATCCATTCAAATTACCTTTTCTAAATTAAATCACGAAAGAATCGAGTTCTTGGAGTCGCGCATTCCTTGAATTCGAGAATGATTATTATCAAGGTGTACACCTTGAATAGTATGTCATTCGAACTTTCGTTCCTAAAATACTTCCCCTAATTATGTGGACGAATATTACATTGTCCATTCAAATACCATTTCATAATTAATGGAATGAAAAAGATGTCGTTAGGATCTAGCATTCCAACGATATCCCGACTAATTGATTACGAGGCCGACGTCTCGTTTATCGAGTAGTCGTCATTCCTCCTAAACATACAACCTTTATAACCTCGTTCCTCACCCTCGTACGATCGAGTATAAACCTTAATACGCGTATAAACCATACGTCAAATTATTTTCTTAATTAAATTACGAAAGAACTGAGTTCTTGGAGTCTCGCACTCCTTGAATTCTTTAGTGACCACTCTTGGGGCGTACGCTTTAGGTTGTGGATTACTCGACCTTTCGTATATAAAATACATGCCCTAACTATTTGGACAAATATCGTCATTGTCCATTCAAATACGATTTCATAATTAATTGAATGAAAAAGGTGTTGTTAGGATCTAGCATTCTAATAATATCCCGATTAATTGATTGCGAGACTGACGTCTCGTTTATCGAGTAGTCGTCATTCTCCCTCAAAATATCTAACCGACCTTATCTTCTTCGCCTCCGTGCAATCGAAACCCTAACTACCTATTCAACCTAACTCTCTCTTTCTCGCCCCCGTGCGATTGAACTATCCTCTAAACACTAAATTCCTCGCCCTCGTGCGATTTCCAACCAAAATAACTCTTCTCAAAGAACATTGTTTAGTTCCTTTCTTCCGCGCATATGAACTCGTGCTTCAGCCTCCCCTAGCGAGCAGACAAGCCAATGTTTAGCAGTTAGAATGCGACCTAAACTCTCGTTCAACTCATACCTACCTTTTACCAAAGAACATTGTTTAGTCCTTTCTTCCGCGCATATGAACTCGTGCTTCAGCCTCCCCTAGCGAGCAGACAAGCCAATGTTTAGCAGTTAGAATGCGATCTAAACTCTCGTTCATTCCAAACACAAGCCCTTTTACCGTAGTTAGCCGAACTACGGCTGCTCTGATTCTTCATTCCCTCTCGAATGTAAGATACGTAGGCACAAGATTGCGATGATCTTGGCGAGCACAATTCCCCACAATCCCCTCTCTTTCCCGTAGTCCCACGAATTACGAATGCTCTGATTTTCCACTTCTTACAAGTGAAGATACGTAGGCACAAGGGCCCCAATCCTTGGCGAGCACCCTATCTTAAAACCACCCTTCCCCCCTATAGGAGAAACCTTAGAAGAAAACAATTAAGCATAGTTAACTTTACTCTCGAATCGATCAAGAGGTTCCCGTTGAGTACAACGGACGTAGAGGGTGCTAATACCTTACCTATGCGTAACCGACTCCCGAACCTAGAATATTGGTTGCGATGACCATGTTCTTATCTCCTTAAAGGTTTTATCGATATTTTCCTATTCCATCCTTGGAATGAATAAAGTTCGGTGGCGACTCTGTTTCGAACAGTATTTTTCCGCGGCCATCGCGAGGATCGTATTTTTCGAGGTACGACAGATGGCGACTCTGCTGGGGATACGCATTGCCCTATGCAAGAGAGAGTCAAGCCTAACTTGACTCGATTTGAGAAGTACTAACCTTTTGCTTAACTGTTTTCTTTATGCTTATTTTCTCCTATTGTTTATTTCTTGTTTTTTCTTTCTATCGTATGTTGTTTATTATATTTGCCTGTTGGATTCGGGGATAGCATTGCAAGTAAAGCTCTACACCCGAGCTTTGGAAAAAGAAGAGAGAAAACATAGTTTAGAATTGGTAGTAATTAGTGTTAGTCCCCAAGGACTCGCTCCTTGTGTGCCTAGCATGAAAGCTCCTCCAGAATAGACCTTTTTGTAGATCCTATCGTAACGCAGCTAGCCTGTTACACGATTTGATTCATGAAGGGTCCATGACTCTGGGTACCACTCTTAGAACCAGTTTCTATATTGGTAGTCGTGTAATGTTAGTCTCCGAGGACCCGCTCCTCGTGTGCCTAGCATGAGGACTCCGCTCAGGAGAGACCCTATCGTACTCTCGTTATAATACAGCTAGCCTGTTGCGTAATGTTGATGCGATCGGTGTCCGTGATCTTGGGAACCTTATCCATCAACATAGAAGCTATCCCGTGAGTGGGTCTGTGGGTACAAAATCTAGAACTTGCCTTGTATAGTCTACCGGTTAGGGCGCTTTGACTTGCTTATGTTTTCCTGGATCTTGTTTGTGCCTGCATTGCATTTGCATATCATCGCATTTGCATTCCATTTGCATTGCATATTTTCCCAAAACCAAAAAAGCTCATCCATCCTTTGTCCATAATCCGCAGTTGATTTCCCGACACCCGTATCGGACTTGAAGCAGCTTTTGGAAGAATCATGAGTTCAGAAGAGCAGAACCAGTTTGCATCAAGAGCAGATGTTGACCTGATGAAGAACCAGTTGGACCAGCTTGTGGAAGCTATGCTAGCCTTTTCAAGGAGAGAAAATAAATCTCAATGTCCTATAGTCACTGAGAACGTCATACCTCAGCCTGTGCGGATTCCTGTTGAAGACCAGGTTATACAAGAGCGTCACATTATTCATGATGAACATACCTCGTCTCGTGATGCTGTTGAATACCATAGCTTCTCATTCACTACACCGAATTCCCAAGTGGCAAGCTTGGTAGGGAATGTTGAACGACCTCAGGATGATGAGTTTGCTGAAAAATGTCGTGTGTTGAAAGAGAAAGTTGAAGCCATGATGGAGCGTGATACTGCTGATCTGAATGCTTTGAATATGTGTTTGGTACCCGGACTTGTGATACCTCCAAAGTTCAAGATGCCAAATTTTGAAAAGTACAAAGGAGATAGTTGTCCGAAGCAACATTTGGTAATGTTTTGCAGAAAGATGACGTTCTATGCTCGCAACGACAAACTTATGATTCACTGTTTCCAAGATAGTTTGAGTGGGGCATCGCTGAGTTGGTACATGCAGCTAGAAAGTAGCCATATCCAGTCATGGTCGGACTTAGCCAACGCCTTTCTGAAACAATACCAATATAATCTTGATGTGGCTCCCAACCGCATACAGTTGCAAGGCCTATCTCAGGAGGAAAACGAGTCTTTCAGAGGGTATGCTCAGAGATGGAGAGAGGTAGCTGCTTGCGTCCAACCACCGCTCTTGGACAGGGAATTGGTTGACATGTTCATAGAGTCTTTGCAAGAACCATACTTGGAAAAGATGATAGCCAATGGGACATCCAACTTCTCTGATTTGGTATCAGTAGGAGAACGCATTGAGGGCCATCTCAAGAGTGGAAAGATTTATGACATCTCGAACATCCCAGTCAGTGAAAATGAATCAGTTGTCAGCGCCCAAGAGGATGAGATAAACACGATCAGGGACACTCCCCATGCTCCATCCTCGGTACCTTATCTACAGTACCCAATCATCTCAACTGTTAAAAGTCAGCAATCCTATGGGTCTACCTGTGGGACTCCGGTCTCTTCACATGGTCAATATCCTCCTATCAATAGAGGTCCCCATTATCAACAGCAGGTTGCACATCAACATGCTCCGCAACGACGACGTTACTATAATCAAAGACCAAAGAGACACTTTGATCCGTTACCAATGCCATACAATCACGTGCTACCACGTTTGATTAGTGATGGACTGATAGTGCCAAAGGGTTTGGATCCTGTGATCCCACCATATCCACCGGGCTTTGACACTAATGCACGATGCGGCTACCATGCTAATGCCATGGGGCATTCGACCAAAGATTGCAAACAGTTCAAGAATAAGGTTCAAGATCTGATCGAGTCCAAGCTAATCTCGTTCACACCTCAAGGACTTCATATCAACATCAAACCGTCATCTGGTTAAGTGAGTTCATCAGTCCATGGCATGGAAGAAGCTGCAGAGAATAGATATGAAGAAGGTTATCATACTGGTCTCGATGAGCAAGAAGGGTAGCCCAACTATGATGCAAGAGAGAAAAGCCCAGTTCCTCAATACTGGCAATTTCCATATTGTTTTTACGCATTTGTAGTTTCTTTTCTGTTATAATGCTACTTGCTTTTAGACATTGTTTCTTATTAATGGTATTGTTAATGTGATGATTATGCATGTTTTTGATCAAATCCATTCGTATTCACTCACATTTTCTCACTTGTTGCAAAAATCACATTTTTTTTTCTCACTCCACTTCCTTTATCGCACTGCTGTTTAGCAACGATTTGAGGGAGGATGACGAAAACAAAATACCCATAATTGTTGATTGTATGCTTTTGGAAAAATTTTTGCCGATGATGTACAGGCATTGTTTCAAATCCCCAAACACCGGAGAGATAAGGAGTTAGTCCCTAGTAAACCACTTCGAGCCTAGAAGTAGGAGTTTCCTTCGGATTTCTAAACCCTTACACTTAACCTGGGGCATGGGTAGTGTTCAGTTAGCCTGATTACACACTTGAATCACGAGGCAAGATCCAAAAGTCATGGCGGTTGTTCATTAATGACCATTGACTTGGCAGTCACAAATCCTTCAAAAAAATTCAAAAGTCTGCTAAGTCGAACACCTCAAAAGGGGACTTAGGCAAAAATCAAGGCAATCCCGATGGATTTGACAAGCAAAGTCAGTCCATGCAAAAGTTAGGGATCAAAAACAAAACCAAAAAGAGGTCCTTGAACCCTCAACAAAAACAAAATAAGATTCAGTGGCCACCCAAATCAAGGGGTTACTGACATCCATCAAAATAAGGTGGCTGCCATTTCAAGCAAACTTCGAACCATCAAGTTTACACCGTCACGTAGGTGCAAAATTAACTGAACGTAGGTATGGAGATTATCATGAAGAAGGGGTGGGTACAAATCAAATTTGAGACTTCTATCCTTTGTTTTCATAACCATGAACCAGACCACAATACAACCCTTAAAAGACTTAATAGAGGCGAGGTTTTATTCTGAAAGCATATTTACAGCAAGGTTGCGTAACCTGACTCCTCACATGATTGCTAACCACCAGCATTGGTGTCATTATTCTTTCTATATCTTTCGCACCAGATAAATTAACACGGCGTTTGGGCTAATAGTCCACTCGTCATACACTGTCACATCATTCCAATAAATGATCCTTTCAAATTTTGCATAAATGTCGCATTAAAATTACCATTTTTGAATGAACACTTTTAACTGCAAGTCAGTACTTGACATTATGGAAATTCCAACAAAGTGCAATCAAAGAAGAACTTGATCACTCATTGGTGTTAACCTGAATCAAGACTTTCTCATAACTTTGCGAATCTGGGGCAAGTCCTTCTGAGGTCTAAACCGGGGCAAACCACTACAAGGTTCAGATTGGGGCAAGTTCTTCCGAGTTTCAAACAGGGGCATACTGTTGCAAAATCCAGACACTGGGGCAATCATCGCAGACCATGTCATGGTATAAATCTTTAAGGAAAAATCTTCAAATACCCTACAGACTGGGGCAGGCTAGATTGAACAGGGGCAACTCCCTTCTTGCATCCAAGTTGGTCAAGCAAACCGTGCCAGACGCCAGTAATTATTGAGTTCACAACAAGCGTCAAAAGCCTCGGGGCAGAGCAAAAGCACGATCAACATGCATTGGTTAAGTCTCTATGCTCAACATGCCTTGGTTACGTCGCTGCGCTCAACATTTGTAAGCCATCAAGGCATATCAGCTAGAAGCTAGGTTCTTACGAGAACGAGTAGACCACTTCTGCAAAAGGGATCTAACTTGGGGCATCCATAAGCATCCATATCTGTCTTCTAACCATAACATCATCAGGTACCGATTGTCGGGAAGTCAAATACTTTCACCAAATAAAGTCCACTTCTGTTGGCATCCCATAAAACTCAAAAAGTCCATTTTTACTGGCAACCAAATAAAAGTCCACCTTGCTGGCATCATAACCCAAAAGTCCAACCCCGCTTGGCATCTCCTAAAGTCCAATTTGTGTTGGCAACCATTAAAAGTCCAACCCCGCTTGGTATCTCCTAAAGTCCAATTTAAATTGGCAACCATTAAAAGTCCAACCCCGCTTGGCACATCTTAAAGTCCAATCCTTTATTGGCAACTACCAAAGTCCACCCTTCTTGGCACCTTCATAAAACCAATCTCCTGCTTGCATTCACATATGCATCATATAATTGACATGTATCATACACATACATAGCACGATCATTTCCTCTTTCAACCCCCGAGTTGATATGTCTTTATTTTCTCGACCCCCGAGTCGATATTTGCCTTTTCCTCCTTCAACCCCCGCGTTGATATTTTGTTTCTTCGACCCCCGAGTCGATATTTACCTTTCTTCAACCCCCGCGTTGATATTTACCTTTCTTCAACCCCCGAGTTGATATGTCTTTATTTTCTCGACCCCCGAGTCGATATCTTTGTTATCTTTTTCTCTCGACCCCCGAGTCGATATTTACCTTTATTTTTCTCGACCCCCGAGTCGATATGGCCTTTACTTTCTCTCGACCCCCGAGTCGATATTTGCTATTCATCTTCAAACCTCAAGCTGACTTGTTGTTCTGATTTATCCTCGACCCCCGAGTCGATAGTATATTTGTTCTTCTCAACCCCCGAGTTGATAAACCAATATACCCCGTAAATCTTTTCACCTTGTTTCACCTAATATCAAAAATAATCCCTTGATAAAAACCAGAAATAAATCCTGCCAAATCCGGTTACCCTATTGCATTCTCATGTGCATTGCATGTCAATCATTTGCATACGCATCTTGCATTCCCTAGAAGTTGCATTCTTAGTTGCATGTTTGTGCATCATAATGCATATCATTGTTGTCCCCAGCAACATAACATAGCAGCATAGCAGGATCCAAGATCGTTTCACAAGCATCTTGGCCAGCCCTCCGTCAAAGTCTGTAACATTTCACTGAAAAGAGTTAATACTCCCGCGTGTTCAAGGAATTCTATTCCCCAGCAAGTCATTCTTCAAACATGCAGTTGATAATGATAATCTCCAGCAACTGTTGCTCTTGTTTCTCCCCAAGCAGAGGTTATCCTAAAAAGTTTCTTGAAGACTTTCCTCTGCAGAGTTGGACAACACTTTTCCTCTGATAGGAATTTTCTCAACTATTCCCCAGAAAATTTACCACTTGAGATACTGCTTTGGTATCGCGAAGAACCTTATTGGTAAGGGACTGCTTCGACCACCCAAAAAAATCTTGTTTGTATTATGATACTGCTTTGGTATCGCGAAGAACCTTATTGGATAAGGGACAACTTCGACCACCCAGAGAATATCAGGTTGTCTCGTTCATATTTTGCGTCCTGCCATCCTGTTCTGGTATGTCTTATTTCTTTGCACTTTACTTGCTTGTCGGACAAATTTCGGGGTTTTCTTGTATCTAATTGACTTCCACCCTAAAATGAACGCCATGCGGCTGTTCATTATCTCAGGTTTAAGGCAATTAGATAGGGGCATCTGTCATACCCCAAATTTGTCCTACCTTCTTTTTAAATTTTTTTTTCATTCGCCCGATTTAATTTTTTTCAATTTACCTCGCTGGTACTGTATAACGTTTTTAGCCAAAATAAACTTTTTCACCTTTTTGCCCAATAAATTTGTGACACGTGGTTTTTTTTTATTTTTTATTTTGTTATTATTTTATTTTATTATTTTTGCTTTATAATTTAATTCTTATAATATGTAAATATAATATAATTTTAAATTTAGTTAATCAGTTAAAATAGAATTAGAAAAATAACTAGAATTAATTTAGAATTTAAATTAGTATTTTAAATAAATTATTAGTTATTAATCATTAAAAAAAGAAAAATTAAAAAAAGAGAGAAAATTGAAATAGAGAGAGAACACGGATGGAGAGATTTGGAATTAGGGTTTTGGAATTGCAAAATGGATATAAAAGGGAGTCATACTGTTCATCTTCCGGAAAAAAAAAAAGATCCTCAATTGGATAACCTAGCAGCCCAAACCATCTTCATCTCCTACACAGCCGAAACCAGCCGCCGCCCCTGCTTCCTCTCAAGTTCCGCTCTACTTTCTCCTTCACCATCACCCTTCATCTCTTCCGATTCAAAAACCTCCACCATGTTTTGAAGATGAATAGAGCTCCATAAAAACATATATCCTTCAAAATGTGATTCTGAACCCGTTTGGAAGGAAACCCCCCAAATATTTATGAAGATGCCAACAGTAGCAAAAAAAGAACCACAAATCGTGATTCTATTTCGAACACATTCACTGATTTAAGGATTTGGCTCAAGAAACCGCATGTTGCTGTTGTTATAGTCCATCATCTCGGTTACGGCTCATCGACTTCAACCACAAAGCTTGTGTTCGGAGATTTGTCCAAGGAGGATGCATTTCCGATTCGTTTCAAACTAACCACGGTTCGACTTCAACGTCACGCGTGAATCGACATGTATTGATCTTGATTATTAGCTTGGTTATATACGTTGCAAGGTACGTTTTTAGTATTTAATCTAATGCTGAAACTTGAATATTAATGTCGAAGTTTAATGAGTTATGTTCCGATTAATTTTCGAGGTGTAAGTTTTCTACCTCTTTATTTGCAATTTTACATGGCATTTATCCTTTGAAACTTGTAAGTTATGGTGTTTGGCTTCTACTGATATGATGTTGTTGTTGCTGATTTATTCAAATCAATGTTGTGCTTGTATTCAACTGATGATGTGCTTGCTGTGTACAAATTCTTATTCAGTGACATGCTTTGAAAATGGTGGTGGGTTGAGAGACTGTAAAAGAGTTTGTTTTGCATGAAAATTAATTCTATTATTATCACTTTTATTAATTTTGTTTGGTGGATTTGAATTCAAACGTTTGTGAAATGTATTATTTGATGGATTTGTTGTTACACGTGTTAATTTTTGCGTCTTGTAATTTAACAACTAGTTTTTAGTAACTGTGTTCATTGAGTGTTAACAATAATAAAGCGAATCATGATTGGAAAATAAGAGAGGCTGTTATATGTAGTTTTAATAGTATAATGTTGGTTAATTTGGCACAAAAGGTTGGAATATAAATCTTTAGTGGAAGTTTGCTGCATAATGTATTTTCCTCACCTATCTATGATTCATCATTATCACAATATTTGTTCTTCTCGCCAAGGAAATACCGGTAGTATTGTCAGTTTCATCTATGTTGTTTTTTATTCTAGAAATATAATGTTGATTATCATTTATGTTGCAACAATGATGTTAGAAATATTTTCTTTATTTTTCTTAAATTATCCTTCATGATACTTGCATTAGTATGCTAGGCACTTGTTGCTTGAACCAATGAATTTAGATTTTCTTTTTTCTTTAGTTTCTCAAATTATTCCCATGACAATCTTTTCCTTAGTAGAATAAAACTTGGTTACCATCATGCATACACCACTCTATAATTATTAATTTTTTTATCAATTAATTAGCTTTAGTCAATTAAATTTAATTAACGTTAATGAGTTTTCTTTTATCAATTAATCTTGAAATTTTTAAATTATACTAACTAGTTAATTCAATTCAATTTTAATTAGTTAAGTAAATTGCTTAATCATCGTTGTTAAATAATAGGACCACTTAAAATGAATTTTTTTCGATAAACAAAAATCTTGGTCCAAACCAATGAGAGCATTCTCAAAGCGATTAATCAAAGTATTTTCTTAGTTAATAGTGAAAGGAGTGAGTTCTTGGGGTCTAGCACTCCTTGGACTCTTGAGCGAATGCTCTCGAAGCGCACGCTTTGAATTGTGTTCGCTCCGTCTTTCATATCTAAAGAACTTTTTATCGGTTCGCATATTTTCTTAAACTAAAATATTAAGTATTTAGAAAATTATACTTTATTAACTAAATTAAAACAGTTTTCTAAGATATTGAATTTTTCTCACATCAATTAATTATGATTAGCTTTTCTCAAAACTTTTTACTATTGATTAATTTATTTTATATATGAAAATTAAAACTATTTTTATTAAATAAATTAAACTATCTTCCTAAAACAATTTTCAAAACAATTGAATTCTTGGATCTCGCCTTCCTTGAATTTTCGAGGGACCACTCTTGAGGTGTACGCCTTAAGTTGTGGTTACTTTCAAAACAATTTTTAAAAATAAATTTCTCGATTTAGTCGAGCCATTAACTTTGATCACCATACACAATATTTTAAAGCTTAATTCTGGGCTTCCTTACAGTGACACCTATTTGATCAATTATTTCTAGTTGGTCACTTAGAAGACTAGCCCACTTTGCTAGTACACATGTTTAAAACTCAAAATTCAAACCTTGACTCCTTTCGAGCCATATTTCAAAACATCAAAGAGGAGGAGCTTGGAACTAAAGTTTACACGCAATTTCAAGGGTCAACGGAACCACTCCGTTCGGTAACTTTCCTTACTTTCAATCTTATATTTCTAAAATACCTAGCGCGCCTAGTCCGAGTACGCTAATCCATTCAAATTACCTTTTCTAAATTAAATCACGAAAGAATCGAGTTCTTGGAGTCGCGCATTCCTTGAATTCGAGAATGATTATTATCAAGGTGTACACCTTGAATAGTATGTCATTCGAACTTTCGTTCCTAAAATACTTCCCCTAATTATGTGGACGAATATTACATTGTCCATTCAAATACCATTTCATAATTAATGGAATGAAAAAGATGTCGTTAGGATCTAGCATTCCAACGATATCCCGACTAATTGATTACGAGGCCGACGTCTCGTTTATCGAGTAGTCGTCATTCCTCCTAAACATACAACCTTTATAACCTCGTTCCTCACCCTCGTACGATCGAGTATAAACCTTAATACGCGTATAAACCATACGTCAAATTATTTTCTTAATTAAATTACGAAAGAACTGAGCTCTTGGAGTCTCGCACTCCTTGAATTCTTTAGTGACCACTCTTGGGGCGTACGCTTTAGGTTGTGGATTACTCGACCTTTCGTATATAAAATACATGCCCTAACTATTTGGACAAATATCGTCATTGTCCATTCAAATACGATTTCATAATTAATTGAATGAAAAAGGTGTTGTTAGGATCTAGCATTCTAATAATATCCCGATTAATTGATTGCGAGACTGACGTCTCGTTTATCGAGTAGTCGTCATTCTCCCTCAAAATATCTAACCGACCTTATCTTCTTCGCCTCCGTGCAATCGAAACCCTAACTACCTATTCAACCTAACTCTCTCTTTCTCGCCCCCGTGCGATTGAACTATCCTCTAAACACTAAATTCCTCGCCCTCGTGCGATTTCCAACCAAAATAACTCTTCTCAAAGAACATTGTTTAGTTCCTTTCTTCCGCGCATATGAACTCGTGCTTCAGCCTCCCCTAGCGAGCAGACAAGCCAATGTTTAGCAGTTAGAATGCGACCTAAACTCTCGTTCAACTCATACCTACCTTTTACCAAAGAACATTGTTTAGTCCTTTCTTCCGCGCATATGAACTCGTGCTTCAGCCTCCCCTAGCGAGCAGACAAGCCAATGTTTAGCAGTTAGAATGCGATCTAAACTCTCGTTCATTCCAAACACAAGCCCTTTTACCGTAGTTAGCCGAACTACGGCTGCTCTGATTCTTCATTCCCTCTCGAATGTAAGATACGTAGGCACAAGATTGCGATGATCTTGGCGAGCACAATTCCCCACAATCCCCTCTCTTTCCCGTAGTCCCACGAACTACGAATGCTCTGATTTTCCACTTCTTACAAGTGAAGATACGTAGGCACAAGGGCCCCAATCCTTGGCGAGCATCCTATCTTAAAACCACCCTTCCCCCCTATAGGAGAAACCTTAGAAGAAAACAATTAAGCATAGTTAACTTTACTCTCGAATCGATCAAGAGGTTCCCGTTGAGTACAACGGACGTAGAGGGTGCTAATACCTTCCCTATGCGTAACCGACTCCCGAACCTAGAATATTGGTTGCGATGACCATGTTCTTATCTCCTTAAAGGTTTTATCGATATTTTCCTATTCCATCCTTGGAATGAATAAAGTTCGGTGGCGACTCTGTTTCGAACAGTATTTTTCCGCGGCCATCGCGAGGATCGTATTTTTCGAGGTACGACAATCTCCTGCATACATGTCAATGAAATGCAAATGATAATGCTGATGTGAATGAAATGAAACATAAGCTAGGTAAAGAAATGTTGGTCAAATTTTGGGGTGCAACAGCTGCCCCTATTCAAACGGCTTGAACCTGACTGGGTGAGAAGCGAACGGCTCTCAACCAATCAAGGTGCGAGATGATTGAATACCGACAAACTCGGAAATTTGCCAACTGTGCCAGTACACGGTACTCTGATGGGAACAAATCTTCGAAAACTAAAATAATAGCTGCACGACAACTAGCTGGGGGAATTGGTCACACGGTAACCAGTGATACATGATCGATCATGCCGTCAGGCACCAAGATTCCTCGGGATTCATCAGGTCAACAGTCAAGTTAATCATGCCATCGGGCATTCAAAGAAATTTTCGGGCATCAGCCGGACTTCATCAATAAGTCGGGAATAGGATTCTCGGTCAATCATGAACCAATTGGGGATATCCAAACTTCTGCCATCAGGCACTCCGCATCAGCTGAGGGAATTGCTTCGTCAATACGGTTGTACTTCAATCATCAAGTCTTCAAGGGAAGTTTCAATTTCGCTGTTCAGAAACCTGTTGGGGATGACGCATCTCCGTTGGGGACTCTGGAGAACTATCAAGTAACTCTGCTTCGGGGATCCAGAAATCATTCTGGGTGAATCATCTCGGCTGAGGAAATCAAGAATCATCTTGAACAACTAACTCTGTGGGGACTTCAAGAATCGTCCTGAACCCATAACATCTGCTGGAGATTTCAGGGATCATCCTGAGCAAACGCTCTGCCGGGGACTCTAAGCATCGACTTTGAGTAGGGCTGGAAATGAGTCGAGTCGAGTCGAACTCACCTCAGCTCGGCTCGACTCGTTAAGAATTTTTTGAATTCGAGTTCGAGTTCGAGTTCGACACGAACTTTTTTTTAAGCTCAAACTCGACTCGTTATAAGTTCACGAACAGTTCGGTTCGACTCGTTAGGTTCATCTCATTAGGTTCAGCTCACATGGTTCACGAACTTAAAAACTATTTTTTTAAATATATATATTTTTTAGTACATTTGACATTTTAAATAAATAAATATATTTTAAATAAAATATTAAAATAAAATAAAAGTTATCATATTGAAATTTAACTTTATCTTCGAAATCTACTAATTCAAAACCTACACAACTTTCAAGAGATACATATGAGAGTCTAATTCAAAAAATACTAAATTGAAGATTAAATTTGTCTAAGATTTGAAGTAAATATTAAAACCTAATCTTAAAGACAGTATAATTCTTTTCATATGTAATCGAGTTGACTCATGAACCTAACGAGTCGAACTATGTATAGTTCAAGTTCAGCTCATTTAGTTAACGAACTTAATTTTTCGCTCATACTCAACTCATTTGGTTCATGAACCTAGTTCAACGATTTAATTGTCGAGTCGAATTCTGAACTATCTTCGAGTTGGTTTGGTTCATTGCCAGCCCTAACTTTGAGCAACCAACTCTGGCGACTGTACTGGGGATTTTAAGAGTCATCTTAAGCAGACGACCTTGCTGGGGAAAAAATCCAAGAATCATCTTGGGCGAGCGACTTTGCTGGGGGTTCAAGAATCATCTTGAGCAAGCAGCTCTGCGGGGAATTCAAGAATCATCTTGAGCAAGCGGCTCTGCGGGGAAGCACCTGCAAAACAAGAATGGTAATGACCTAGCTCATGTTTAGTATGCATATGCTTGACTATGGTGCAATGCTCCACACGGTGGAAATGCTATGCACTCATGCAAAATGTTATGCAATCATGCAAAATGCTACGACCCCGTCAGCAAAATAAATGCCGACGAGAGAATCTTCCTGTCAAGGAGAAAGAACCACTCTGGTGGAGGAAGGAATCATCCTGCCATGGAGAAAAGGTCACGCCAATCTCAATCGGACTCTGCACGGGGAAATGATCTTCAGTTGACTGCTGCTGGGGAACGAAGCTCTACGAGAACCTGGACCTGCTTAAGAGAGCAATGTCAATCGCGGAAATAAACTGCACGGCCTTCACGGCTAATCTTCCTGGAGATAACGACTCCGGTGGGGAGATACAGCATCAGCTATTCAACACTCTACTGGGGAAAACCAATCATGGCCCGAACGGCTTCCAAGGACTCGGCTCTCTCGGGGATCTGCAAACTCGGCTGGAGAAGAAGAAATCATCCTGCTTCGGGGGAGAGCACGACTCTGTGGGGAATCTCAATTCCGCTGGGGACTTCAGCCTAGAGCTATCAATTGCTGCACACTTCAGTGAATAGTCTCCTACGAGACTTGCACTTATGACCCGGTACTGGGGGATGAACACACGGTTCGGCGCCTGACTCAGCTGGGGAGATGCCGTTCCTTCAGGATGCATTTGATTGGGGAGAGAATCCTCTCTTCCTGGGGGAGACATATCAATGCTTGACGATCTCACGTTCAGACTCTGCGGGGAGAGGTTGCTGAACTGTGCTGGAGAGGGAGGAATCATCCTGCCTGGGGATGCGCACGGCGCGCTGCCTGGAATATGCTACACCTGTAACAACACAAACAAACAGACAAGATACCCTTCTCAAAGGGACCTATCAAGGTTATTATCTCGTGACAATGTTCAAGTAATTCATTGTTTCAACAATCAGTGGCCTAGGCCAGTAAGTTTATGTATGCGCATTTTGTCAAAAACATCGGCGTTCTTTTTCGCAAACAAAACAGATAAATGCTAAGCAGACAAACAGAATTGTTGAATAGTATACATTTTATTGATAACGAACCCCTGAATGGGTAAAAATGTTTTACAACAGATGCAAGCTCCTGGAATGAGGAAGCCGCGCAAAAATAAAACATAAATATACATCAGTATATACAAATGTCGGCAACGAGGCATAGACGAACACCATGAGTTGATCCCTCTATGACCCACTCGACTTCGATACTTCTCCGACGCTTCATCTTCAGAAGATATTGATTCAGATAAACGGCCCTCAGGTCCTCCAAACCACTACACAATGGAAGTCCATACGCGGAACGCAGTCATTTGCTTTTTCAAATCCCTAACTTTTGCCTGAATCGCCCTTCCGGGTTTTCGACTTTGCGGGTGTACATTTTTTTCAATTTATATCCCTAATTTTTGCCCTAACCTTTTTCCTTTTTTATGGTTCGCCGGGATGCCCCATTTTTGCCTGGACTCTCTTTTTACTGTCCAGCGGGTCGCTTTCAAGCAAAGTATTTTTTAACCGCGTCCGCGTTCACCGGGGATGTAAAATATTCACCATCCATCGTGGCTAACAACAAGGCTCCTCCCGAAAAGACCTTGCTGACGACATACGGACCTTCTTAATTGGGAGTCCACTTGCCCCGGTGATCGGAGTGTGGAGGAAGAATCTTCTTTAGGACGAGATCACCCGTCTGAAAGCTTCTAGGACGCACCTTCTTATCATAAGCTTTCTTCATTCGGCTTTGGTATATACGACCGTATGCAATCGATGCTAATCTTTTCTCGTCCATCAGGCTGAGTTGGTTCAGTCGGTTCTTAATCCATTCTGCCTCGTCGAGTTTCACATCAACCAAAACTCGCAAAGAAGGGATCTCCACTTCTAACGGCAGGACAACTTCCATACCGTACACTAAGGAGAAAGGAGTTGCCCCGGTTGACGTACGTACCGTCGTAGATAACCGTGCAGTGCAAACGGCAGCATCTCGTGCCAATCTTTGTAGGTCACAACCATCTTCTGAACAATCTTCTTGATGTTCTTATTGGCCGCTTCAATGGCGCCATTCATCTTCGGCCGGTAAGGAGATGAGTTGTGGTGTTCAATCTTGAAACTCTGGCACAGCTCCTTCATCATCTTATTATTCAGATTCGAACCATTATCAGTAATGATCCGTTCGGGAATTCCGTAACAACAAATGATATCCCTCTTTATGAATTTAGCCACTACCTGCTTGGTCACATTAGCATACGAGGCTGCCTCCACCCACTTGGTGAAGTAGTCGATAGCTACTAGAATGAAGCGATGACCATTGGATGCAGTGGGCTCGATCTTGCCTATCATGTCGATGCCCCACATGGAGAACGGCCACGGGGAGGACATGACATTTAACGGGCACGGCGGCACATAAACTTTATCAGCATAAATCTGGCATTTATGACATCTCTTCGCGAATTTAAAGCAATCCGATTCCATCGTCAGCCAGTAGTATCCTGCTCTCAGGATCTTTCTTGTCATAGCATGCCCGCCGGCGTGCGTACCAAATGTGCCTTCATGGACTTCTTCCATGAGCATACTCGCCTCTTTCTCGTCTACACATATGAGTCGCACGAGATCATGGTTTCTTTTATACAACACTCCATCAGGATTGAGATAAAAATTTCCAGACAGCCTCCTCAGAGTCTTCTTATCCTGGGTTGACGCTCCCGCAGGATACTCCTTAGTCATAAGGAAGGTCTGAATGTCATGGAACCATGGCTTGCCATCGGCGGCTTCCTCGATCGCAAAGACGAATGCATGTCTATCAAGACGAGAAAGAACAATTCTTGGAGCTTCATTCCAAAAATTGACTTTATACATCGAAGCTAACGTGGCTAAGGCATCAGCCATCTGATTTTCAGCCCTGGGCACATGATGGAGTTCCACTCGATCAAAGAACGGAAGTAGCCTTCTGGCATAATTCATGTACGACACCAAATTCGATTGACGAGTCTCCACTCCCCTCTAATTTCGTTGATCACAAGCGCCGAGTCACCATATACGTCTAGGTTCTTGATTCTCAAATTAATTGCCTCTTCTAGACCCATGATGCATGCTTCGTACTCTGCTTCATTGTTGGTGACCGGAAACGTCAGTCTCGCAGTAAAAGGGATGTGGGATCCGTGGGGAGTCGTGATGATCGCCCCAATGCCACTTCCATAAGAATTAACCGCCCCGTCGAATATCAATTTCCACTGGGATTTCCTATCTGGCCCCTCGTCGGGCAACGGTTCGTCGCAATCTTTCGCTTTGAGAAACATGATATCCTCATCAGGGAATTCAAATTTCATCGGCTGGTAATCCTCGATCGGCTGTTCGGCAAGGTAATCAGACAGTACGCTGCCCTTAATGGCCTTCTGGGAAACGTACTGAATGTCATATTCCGTCAACACCATTTGCCATCTGGCAATCCTGCCCGAGAGCGCTTGTTTTTCGAAGACGTAATTGATCGGATCCATCTTTGAAATTAGCATGGTGGTGTGATTGAGCATGTACTGTCGTAAATGTTTGGCAGCCCAGGCTAGTGCACAACACGTCTTCTCCAGCATCGAGTAACGAGATTCACAGTCTGTGAACTTTTTGCTCAAGTAGTAAATGGCATGCTCCTTTCTGCCCGTCTCGTCGTGCTGACCGAGAACATACCCCATACTATTCTCAAGAACTGTCAAGTACATGATTAATGGCCGTCCGACCACTAGGGGTATCAAGATTGGAGGTTCCTGCAGATACTGCTTTATCTTATCGAATGCCTTCTAGCAATCCTCGTTCCAGATAATCGCCTGATCTTTCTTTAAAAGCTTGAACATCGGTTCACACGTGGCCGTGAGCTGAGAAATAAACCTTGCAATGTAGTTTATTCTGCCCAAGAAACCACGAACTTCTTTTTCTGTTTTTGGCACTGGCATTTCTTGTATCGCTTTAATCTTCGCAGGATCAACCTCGATGCCTCTTTCACTCACGATAAACCCCAGTAACTTTTCGGACCGTACTCCGAAAGTACATTTGTTAGGATTCAGCCTCAACCTGAACTTCCTAAGCCTCTCAAAAAGCTTCAGCAAATTGACCAGATGCCCCTCCTCCGTTTGGAACTTCGCAATCATGTCATCAACATAGACTTCAATCTCATGATGAATCATGTCATGAAACAAAGTTACCATTGTTCGTTGGTAAGTGGCCCCTGCGTTCTTCAGACCGAAAGGCATTACCTTGTAGAAAAATGTTCCCCAGGGAGTGATAAACGTCGTTTTCTCCATGTCCACCGGCGCCATCTTGATCTGATTGTAGCCGGAGAAGCCATCCATGAACGAAAATACGGAGAACTGCGATGTATTGTCGACCAACACATCAATATGAGGCAGCGGGAAATCATCTTTAGGGCTCGCCCTATTTAAATCCCGATAATCAACGCACATGCGTACCTTACCGTCCTTCTTCGGTACAGGCACTATGTTGGCGACCCACGGAGGGTAAGTAGTGACCGCTAAGAAGCCAGCATCAAGCTGTTTCTGTACTTCTTCTTTGATCTTAACGGCCATATCTGGTCTCGTCCTCCTAAGCTTCTGCTTAACGGGAGGACAATCTTCTCGTAGCGGCAAGTGGTGGACCACGATGTCAGTATCAAGTCCGGGCATATCTTCGTATGACCAAGCAAAGACGTCACTATACTCTCTCAGCATCTCAACCAATCTCTGCTTGACATCACTCTGCAATGCAGCCCCTATCCTGACGTTCCTAACGAGTTCTTCAGAACCCAGATTCACAATCTCGATCTCCTCTTCATGAGGCAGAATAACTTTCTCTTCTTGTTTCAACAAGCGGGCCAACTCTTCAGGAAGGTCTTCGTCTTCATCAATCTCTTCTTCGGCTTGATAGATCAGGCAATCAAAGTCGAAGTGAGTCGTAGAAGGTCCAGAGTCGATGTCATCTGTTATGTGGATCCTGCAATAACAAGGGTTAAGCTTAAAACAAGGATATGCAGGTTAGCACAAACCCCATCGCCATTTTATTGTTTTTCAAAACAAATATAAAACAGGAATAACAGAGATCACAATATTTGAATACGAAGAAAAACGCCTTTTGATTTATTGATAAAATGCATGTACATAATCCAACAAGGCCCTGACAATAAAACCACTATGCCCCGGGTAGGACATAGGGTTGTACAATGATTGGAAAAAGTAAATCATTACTCTTCGCTTGTCATCTGGATGATATCCTTGACAGACCAGTTGGTAAGGCCCTCGCCTGGCTTGCTTGGCTGGATCCAAGAGTCGAGGTCACAGTCGCTATCTCCGTTGTCTTCAGACACCGCGTTGACGCTTTCAAATATCACCCCGCCGCTGGTAAACTGGATCGACCCTTTACCTCGAGACGCACTGCTATAAGAAGAAGCTTCAGCTCCAGGAGAATATCCCAACCCAAAATTGTCTTGCTTGTTAGGTATCTCCAAAATTCGCCCCCAGCCTGGGGTAGATCCGGCTTGGACAATGGCCCGAGCTTCCTTGAATGAGGAGAGAGTCATCTCTGGCTTGTCAGTGACCACAGGAGCTACGTCCTTCACTTTAACGGCTTCGAACGCTTGGCATAGGGTCTCGTGGATTTCCCCATCCATCTCAACATACTTGAAGGACGACAAATGGCTCACCATTATGTCTTCCTCGCCACAAACAGTCATGATGCTACCTCCGACAGCATACTTGAGTTTCTGGTGCAACGTGGAGGTCACGACTCCAGCAGCATGGATCCACGGCCGGCCCAAGAGACAACTGTAGGCGGGCATGATGTCCATAATGTAAAAGATTGCGTCGAACGTTCCCGGCCCGACTTGGATTGACAGGGTCACCTCCCTGAAAACATGGCGTTTAGTTCCATCGAACGCCTTCACAACCAGATCACTGGGTGTGCAGATCACTCCACGAGTATCCAACTTCATCAACGCCTTCTTCGGAAGAACATTGAGCGACGAACCCGTGTCCACCAACACGTGCGACATAATCGTTCCCCTGCACTCTATCGAGATGTGCAGAGCGCTATTGTGGTTCCTCCCTTTCGGCGTTAGCTCTAGGTCAGTGAACCCTAACCCATTTCCAGCATTCACGTAGGCTGCGACCTCTTCTAGCTGGTTTACCGATATTTCCTGCGGTACATATGCGGCGTTCAACACCTTCAGCAGCGCGTTGCGGTGTGCTTCAGAACACAACAACAAGTTCAGGATGGAAATTTTCGAGGGTGTCTGATGGAGATGATCCACAATCTTGTAGTCACTCTTTTTAATCAACCGCATAAACTCCTCGGCGTCTTTAACAAGTAAGTCTTTTTCTGCCCCATGCGGGATCTCTTCAACGACTTTACTTTTACCTTTATCAGTTGCGTCAGCTCTGTCCGCTTTGTCCGCCACGACCTCAGGTGGTGCAAACACTCTTCCGCTACGAGTAATACCACTGATTCCCGCAAGGTTATCCACAGACGACCCAAACGGTTCTAGCTCCAACTTCTGTCCGTTGCAGTAGACTTCAGCCCCATAATGCCATGGGACAACATTAGTGCTTTCGAACGGTATCGGCCCAGCTTTGGTGATGGTAATCGTAGGCGGCCTGGGTGCAGAAACAGTTATTGTCTAGCGAGGGATAGTGATGGTGGCGACCTCATCATCTTGCTTCAGCATTACCTCTCCTGATCCACTTTCGGCCCTTTGGCTAAACTGCAAAATCCCTTCAGTCATCAGACTTTGAATTCCTTCTACCAACTATTCACATCCATCGGGACTAGTAGCACAACCCATACACAGCTCTCCGCAACCTGGGAAGAAACTTCTTTTCATCAACTTAGCTTTAACGAAGCTAAGTGGCGTCTTCAGATCTTTGACGTCAGTCAACAAATCCAAACTCTCGTCTTCAATAATGGCGTTTACTCCACCTCCCCTATGATTCAGCATAGGGTTCTTCGTGACATTTGGCACATTATCCGAGAAGTTGATGATCTTAGCGTCCACCATGTCCTGCACCTTATGCTTGAAGGCTTTGCAGTTCTCTATTGTATGGCCTGGTGCCCCTGAGTGAAATTCGCAAGTCGCATTCGCGTCATAACCCGGTGGAGGTGCCCCTGTCAAGGGAGCCAGCGTTCTCTTTTGGATCAACTGTAGCTGAAGCAAAGTCTGCAATAGTTGCGCGTACGACATGGGCGGTGTCTCGAGGTGACGGCTCGACAAAGGTGTCCGATTCTGATACTTTCTGTACCCTTGTTGATTCTGCTGCTGCTGTGGCTGTTGAACTGCCGGGATAGTTATGCTGGCCACCTGCTGGTGAGGGCCTTTCCCCTTCCTTCGAGCTTTGGTCACAACGCTCGTTTCTCCTTCCCGTCTTTTGCCACTATAAGGTTTCTTTCCGCCTCCTCCAGCTTAGGATGATTCACCTTGAATTTTCCCGAGTTTGATCCCATTTTCAATATGCTCACCCGTGATAATGAGATCTGAGAATGTTCCAGACATGCCGCTGACGAATTTCTCATAGTAAACCCCTGGGAGGGTGGCTACGAACATCTGCACAAGCTCACATTCAACCATCGGCGGCTGAACCCTGGCTGCCAACTCACGCCACCGCTGGGCGTATTCCTTAAACCCTTCATTGTTCCGTTGCGACAGATTCTGCAGTTGGACTCGGTTCGGGGCCAAGTCACTATTGTATTGGTAGTGGTGCACAAATGCTTCAGCAAGGTCCTTCCACGTGCGCACACTGGTAGGCTCCAGACTCATGTACCATTCTAGGGATGGTCCGGACAGACTGTCCTGAAAGAAGTGAATCAGCAACTTCTCGTCCTCAGAGTGAGCGGACATTTTCCTGTAATATGATCTCAGGTGGACGCGAGGGCAAGTGGTGCCCTTGTACTTTTCAAAGTCAGGTACCTTGAACTTGGGAGGCACCTTGAAATCAGCAATTAGTCCCAACTTGGACATATCAACGCCCAGGGTGTTCTGGTTCTCGATATTTCTCATCTTATCCTCGAGTGCCTTGAACCTTAGACGTGCTTCAGCAGTCAGCTCCCCTTCAGCACCTCTCTGAGAGAACACATCGTCCTGACGATCTTCTAACCACGGCTGAGGCCCATACAGATTCCCAACACCTGCATTGCCGTTGCCCAGCCCAACATTGACATTAGCTTCCAGACTCCCATTACCGACGCCCGTCATATTACCATTGAGTCCCATGTTAGCTATCACATTGTCGTTGGCACTGCCATTTCCCCCGGTCACGGGGACGCCATTCTGAGGAGTTTCAACTGGTGGAGGGGTAGGCACAGTCCCTCCGTGGAGTACGCCGTTGCTATCGACCCTTGAAATCAGAGGTTGGACCAAGGTTCTGAGCTGATCCTGGCCATTGGCGACCGCTTGCATGAGCTCCATGAAGCGATCCATTCTTTCGCGGAGTTCCTGAACATCAGTTTGCACTTGCTCCATGATTCTGGTTTGATTTGCTCTGGTCGGATAGCGGTGAATAGGTCTCTGATCAATCCTGGAACAACCTGAAACAACCTGAAAACACAAAAGGGTTAGGAAAAAACGACAAAGTGCTCGTTATGCGAATGCTTCATGCAATATGCAAACATGTGTCTGTGCGTTAGGGAGATCTCCCCCGATCCTAGTGCCTGAGTGCCAGTGCTGATAATAAGAAGTCTGAGTCCAACCATGGAAATAACATCTCATATATAAAGAAAGCCCATCAAGGCAGTACACGACATCAGTGAGTACAAAACGAATCAATAGCATGACCTCGACCAACAAGCCTGGTGATGGTCAGCATACAATGATGACCAAACAAAAGGAATACAAATAGTCAAGCACGGCCACGGGCGCGAAACTCTTCTAACAACCCCTTCGTTTCCGGATGATCAGGACGAGTGAGTAACCCTTCGACGAGTAACTCCCTCTGTATAATGGTGTACTGAAGACCTTCGACCGAATCTTCCCATGCTCCTTCGCCGAAACAATCTTCTAGCTTCCGCTTCTTGAATTCAAACGTCAGTTTGCGCTCCTTCAGGTTAGCGAGAGCTCTGTTGAGCTGGCCTTCAGCGGCGTATCTGCGAGCGGTTTCTTCATCAAACCTCTTCTCACTAGCCTTCATCTGGGCTTTCAGCTTAGAAATCTGTTGCATCAGCTTATCCTCCCGCTCTTTCCTATTGGCTAGGGTGGCCTTTCAGTGCTGATTGAACTTGGATATCCTCCGATACGCTTCGTCCAAGTGTTGCTTCTTCATGGCCAGTACATCGTTGACAGCTTTGAAGTCTCGACCCATGCGTTCACGCTCGGCTATCTGCTTAGTCAAATCTGTCCTCAACTGGTTCACCAGTTCTGTCTGCCTCTTGAAGGAATGAACGGCTTCGTTTCTCTCGCTTCAGAGCTGAGCCAATTCTTTCTCCAGTTCTTCATTTGCCCTCTTCAATTCATCTCGCTCAGCCAACACCTGATTATGCTGCTGAATGGGCACCGTGGTAGGCTCTTCAATCACCGGAGGGCTTTCTAGCTTGGCAGGAAGAAACGACATCCCTATAGCGTTGGCTCTGGCTCTGATCCACGTCTCATACGGAGGGTAGGCTTGATTATTACTTCTCCCCAGCAATGGTTTTCCCCTCTTACTGATGCCATTCCAAGCGCGCTGAAGCTTAGATAACAGATCCCCCTCTAAAAGACCAGTGAGGTACAAAGATTCCTGCACCTCTTCATCCTTCGGCGGAGCTCTCGAAGCATACGCGAACTGTCGGACCAGCAAAGACGGATTATAGTTTATACAACCCTTCCTACCTATCAAAGGCACGTTCGGAAACCCGCTGCAGCTGAAGGTGATCTCGGTACCCAACCTATCTTTGTCAAACCAGTCAATATCCTCCGCAGATAGACTCATCAAATGCTCTGACCACTCAGCTGTGGCTGCAAACGAAACAAAGGGACCCCTCTTGGGTAGATGACTATCAAGCCATTTATAAAGCAAGGGTACACAGCATGAGACATTCTTGCCCCTCTTGTTCTCGTTTTTGTAGTGGATAGAATGGTAGACATCTCCTATCAAGGTAGGGACTGGATTCCCTGAAGCGAAGATGCGAAATGCGTCGAAGTCTACAAAGTCGGGCATATTGGGGAACAGAATGATGCCATATATGCACAGAGCGAGAATGGCGTTGAACACGACCCAACATCCGTCCTTGGCGCACTGTTGAGCCTTACCCGCTAAGAACTGCAAGGAGAAATCGGGAACCTTGTTCCAACTAGACAATACCAACTCGGAGGCATCCAGATGAAGTGAAGGAGCTAGACTAGCCAGATCAGGCTCAGCATCCATATGAACAAAAGGCATCTGCCTCTTGATAGGCACACCTAACAAATCAGCATATTCCTCTAGTGTGGGCGCAAGAACAAAATCCTGGAAAGTAAAGCATCTCAACGAAGGATCGTAGAACTGCAGCAGAGCGTGCAACCCATTCAACTCGAACGCAGAAGGTTTATGAACCAAACTGAGCAATTTGCCGTAAGATTTTCTGAACTCGTCTCTCACAGAATCATCTGCTAAAGCAATCAAACCGGTGTTGCACACTAAAATTTGACCAACCGGTTCCCTATCTGGTTTATGTTTCGATGCATTTTGCATTCGCATTCGCATACAGCATGCATTGCATTTTTATCAATCAAGATTGATTTTTATCGGGATTAGAGCCCCTGGCGTTTCAGGCAGTACAGGTCGGTCAGGATAAAAGTCTGTTGAGAATTGGTGTTCGTTCCCTGTGCTTTCAGGCCATATCGGTGCCCGGGTTCCGCTACGGTAGCGCAATTGTGCTTTAATCAGTTTAATCGGCCTCCTGGCATTTTTAGGATTTTTCTTTTATTTTTCTGGATTTTTAATGCATTTAATTGAATTTTTCTGAATTTAATAGATTTTTTTATATAATTTTTAGAGTTTTAAATAGATTTTCTTTTTCTAGAGATTTAATAGATAATAAAGTTTTTAGATATTATTTCCTTTTAATAGATTTTTAAGAATAGATATAAGTAGATTTTTTTTTCCTCTTAAATAGATATTGGTTTTAGAGATTTAATTGCTTTTAATAATAGAATAGTTTTAAAAAAATAAATAGATATTATGTTTCTTTTAAATAGAATAGTTTTTTTAAATAGAGATTAATTGTTTTTTAGATTTTTTATTTGTTTTTTCAGGTTTAAAATAGTTTTTTAGATATTTTTTCTGATTAATTAGGATTTTATAGATTAATTAGGATTAATTTCAGAATTAATTAGGGTTAATGGTAGATTTAATTAGTTTTTATTATTATTTTCGTTTTTAGACTTTAATTAGGTTTTTTTAATAGGTTAATTAGGTTTTTTTATTAATTTTTGTTAATTAGGATTAATGATGGATTTAATTAGGTTTTCTTTTAATTTTTGTTTAGGATTAATTAGAGTCAATTTTCAGTTTTAATGTTGTTTTAGAGTTAATCCAGGTTTAGTCTTATTGGGCCAGCAATTATCCATTAATCAAGCCCAAATCAGGTCCATTCGCAGATGCCACGTGTCCTATAAAAGGGACGCCACACTTCACTCTCTGGGTTGGCCACCTCACACCCTCACACACTCTCTCAGCGCCACGTACCACCACACGTGTACCCTCCTCACTCTCTCTCTCCCTCAGAATCCTCCACGCGTCACACATGCAGTGACCACAGCACACGTGTAACACTCTCACGCATCCCTCTGCCACCCGTCCTCTCGCCGGAGACTCCCACCGTCGGCCATGCAACAACCCACCGGACCACCTCCCTCCGCCGCAACTGTCGCCGGAGACCGGTGAATTCACCGGAATCTGCAAAAATCTCCAGAAGTTCATCCAAACTTCATCTTCCTTCTCCGATCCATCTTCATCAACAATCATCCATCATCCCCAGAATCTTCAACAACTTTGCTACACTCGTACAAGATCTTCGACAGCTCCTCAAAGCGTCTCAAGAACCTCGTCGCCACCGTTGATCCTCAATCTTTAACAGAGATCCTCCTAAGAGTCAGCTCCCTCTCGGTCTTCACAAACTTCGTCAGATTCATTATCGTCATCACCAGGTTTTTCATCCTGAACTTGCTAGCTTCGTTGTTGTTAGCGTTAGAACGAATTGATTTTGTTGGCTAAGAGAGCAATATAGGTTGAGATCGGAGTGATTTTTGTGTCTGGTTGAGAGATCTAGGCAGATATAGCGATTAGAGGAAGGTTTAGGGTTGAGAGATTGAGAGGCGGAGAGGGTTTCAGGGAGAGAGGTTTCAGAGGGAAACGGCGCTAGGGTTTCCAGTTGGGGGAAAGATGAACAGTAGATGATAGTAAGGTAGTTCTAGGGTTTTACTTTGCTGAAGTTTGATTGAAGGAGTCTCGGGCCTTAAGCCCAATTGCCAGTTACTGAATGTACTCCCATCTTCCTCGTGACACCCCCTCCCCCTAGTTTGAATTGGTTTGGACCTTAGACCCAGCTTGCTACTAACACCCCCCATTGAGGGCCCAAACGAGAATTGCAAGCGAATTGTTCACTAACTGCGCCCCCCTTGTTTTTTGTTTTCTGAAACAAACATGGGCCTTGCATGAATTGCTAGCTGCACCCCCAGTTTGGATAACCAAGGCAAATTCGTTGCTTTTCGCCCCCCCCCCCCACCCCCCATTTTTCTCTTGGTTTTTGTTGTGTTTCTGGGTTATTACTGGGCCCAACGTGTTGCTTTCAACACCCCCCCCCCATCCTGGGCCCAGTGTGTTCTGAAGGGAAATGAAATGCTGTTACCACTCCCCTGCTCAATTATTTTAATTGAATTTTCATTCTCATTTTGTTTGCATATGTTTTACAAAATAATTCATAAAAAATCCAAAAATGATCAATTTTGCATGGGGATTTTTGCTACATTTTAATAATGATGTCAAGAAAATTTTAAGAAAATAAAAATAGTATTTTAGGCTTTTTTTTCCATTTATGGTGATTTTTTACATTTTAATTGCTTTTATTTTCATATTGTTTGTACATGCATTTTGGTGAATTTCGTTTGGTCATTTAAATCCATATTTTGATTCCATTCTTTTTGTAATAGCTATATTAGAGCATTAAATTCCCTTAGAGATTTATTTCACATTTTTGTGATTAAATCTTGATTAGTTTTGATTAGAGAACATTAGGGTGTTAGTTTTAGGGTTCAAACTCAACATAGGTGCATTATAACATTTTCTTTTGGGGTTTTTAGCATGAATTAGGTTATGGGACATATAGGGTATGTAGGGTAGATATAGAAATTCCCTTAGAATAAATCTTAGGATTTTAAATACTATTTTACTATTTTTAGTA
This sequence comes from Lathyrus sativus, assembly GCA_963859935.3. NCBI lineage: Eukaryota > Viridiplantae > Streptophyta > Magnoliopsida > Fabales > Fabaceae > Lathyrus > Lathyrus sativus. The sequence continues at coordinate 511,133,161 of OZ012735.1, forward strand.
TATTTTGCAAATTGTGTGGTTGTTTGGTGTGCCCACTTGGGGTTTTATCTGTCTGCTTGGGCTTTTGGGCTTTTATTTGGGGTATGGGGATTGGTTTGAGCTTGTGGAGCATGAAGACATCAAAGGAGAAGATTGAAGATGATTATAAAATGTTGATGCTTGAAGATTACTTGAGCTGGAAGTTGTTTTGAAGGCATAGGAAATAAAAGGAATAAGCAGAGCCTTAGAATAGACTGAATTGTTTTGTGCAAACATGGATAGCTTCCTTTGCTTCAATTCTTCTCAATGATTAAAAGTCCCTCTATGGTATTCACGTCCCTCCTTTGGAGGGATAAGTGGCCTTACCTTAGAGGTAGAACTTTGAGGGAAACAGTCTGTTACAATGTCAACTGTTTATAGACTTCCTTTGGTTGTCAATGAACTGTTTGACATTCAATTTATTCTGATAAGTCAACTCATCTGGGAGAGCTTGTCTTGAAGAAAGAAGCCATTGAAGATAGAGATGAAGATCAAAGATTGATAAAGATGAAGATTGTTCATGTCAAAGCTGTGCAACTGTTAAAGCTAGGGTTTACTGCTGTTTGGAGCTATCTGCTGTATGATGCTGTCAACTGGTTCAGATTCTGTGCCTGCTTGAGCTTGGGGATTTCTTGAAGATGGAAGCTTATTGTAGCTTGGGTATCATTAGATTTGGATTTTTGGGGTTCATTGGAAGATTGCTGTTTGTCAACTGTCAGAGTTTGAGGTTTGTTCAGAGCTGTTGCTGTAGGAGCTGAGGTGCTGTCAGAGCTGGTTTTGGGGTTCATTTTCCTTTGCTGTATTGTTTGTTATATTTTCCCCTTGAGGTTGAGGTGAAGCTTTTTCACTTTGCTCATTGTTTCCTAGGTTCGAGGTTGAGTGGGACTCCCTTGCCTCGCTTGTACTGCTGCATTCATGCATTTTACTGCTTTACTGTATATATGTTGTTGCTTTCCCGTTTATCCTTTAGGATCTTTGTTTCTCTCTGCGCAAGAGAGAAATATGACAGACATTATATTCTCATCCATGCCTGACAACATTAGGGTAGATTTTGATTCCCATTTTAACCCTAGGTTTTAGAGTTTTTCTCTTCTATCTCAAAACAATCAGAAAAATACAATAAAAGGATAAACATTAATAAAAGACAGTTCTTGCGTAAAAGACTGTAAACTAATCAAAGAGTCATTTTTGTCCGCTTGGACGCGTAATCAGAAAAACCTTTTTCAGAAGGATAAAAAAAAATAATCAAGACAAACTTGTGTCGTACGTGGCCCGAACTACGTTTGCTCCGATCTTTCATGTTGTATGAAAGTATGTAGGCATAGGATGCGATATCCTAGCGAGCAACCTTCCCCCCTTAACCCGTAGTTAGGCGAACTACGTTGACTCTGATTTCTCGTTCCAGACAGGAATACGTAGGCATAAAGTGTGTCGCTACTGCGAAAATCGGCGCCGGCTGACAGAAGAGTCGCCACCGTGCGTTATTTATCCCAACGGAGGGAAAGGAAACGCTCGAAGTAAACCTCGCAAAAAACGGGGAAAGGTATGGTCATCGCAACCAAAACCGGGGTTCGGGAGTCGGTTACGCAGGGGGAAGGTATTAGCACCCCTCACGTCCATCGTACTCGATGGGATCCACGCTTGCTTGGTTTGTCTAAAGGATGCAAAACAATCTATCTACGGCTGCTAAATCTAAACAAAAGGGAATTGACTCGATAGAGCGCCGCACTCTATGCCTACGTATTCTCAAGAGAGAAAGTCAGAGTCAACTTAGTTCGGGACTATAGGTAAATTGCTCGCCAAGACCTCGCGTCTTGTGCCTACTTACTTCCACACTGCATGGAAGATCAGAGCTTACGTAGTTCAGGCTAACTACGGCTAAACAGGATATTCTCACACAGCAGTGAGAAATTAATCTGGTTTGAGAGGTATGGGGACCTATGGGAAAAACTATGGTCTGGTCTCAAATGCCCTCGGGCAAGAGAAAGGGATAACATCAGTCGTCAGCGGGAAAGTCTCGATCGCACAGCAGCGAGAGAACAAAAGGTCAGTTGTTAGTGTGCTTGCTAGGATATCGCATCCTATGCCTACATATTCTCGTCTGGTACGAGAAATCAGAGCAGCTGTAGTTCGGCTACTTTCGGGATCACAACTCAAATCTCATTTTATTAACATTCTGAAAAATGGTTACAATAATTGAATACTGAAAATAAACTCCTAAAAACTATCCACTATCCTATTCATCAAATGGAAAATAGTCCCCTAACAAGTGGACCTTTGAAAAAACTATCTCTAAAAATGTAAAAAGGTCCTACGAAGAAAATATCCTCTAAAAAATATTAAATCTACAAACTAATATTTTTTACTATTTTTTCTCTATTCTTTTTCAACCATTTTCTTCTTTTTTTCATTTCTTTCTTTTTTCATTTCTTTTTCAAATATTTCTTCAATATTCTTTCTCCTCTTCTTTTTTTAATATTTCTTTTTCTCTTTCTTTTCTCCAATATTTTTCTCAAATATTCTTTCTCATTTTTTCCATATTATTTTTTCCATAAAGAAAGTAACTAAAATGAAAAATGAAAAAAATATAAGGGGAGGGGGGTACAATAGTTACAGGGGGTATGCTAGCTGCAGAAAAATAAAAACACAAAATAAGGGCCCAGCCCATTAACTAGCCTCAGCCAGAAAAAAAAGGGGAGGGGTATGATGCTGAAACGGAGGTGCATTCAGAAGCTCGTTGGGCCCAGCCCAACAACCAGCAACCCAACAGGACCAGGGGGGTGCGAAGTGGAAAATGAAGGGTGCACGGTCAGACACTCGTTGGGCTTAGGCCCAATACCAATCCAGTCCACGAAACCCTTCCTCTCCTAGCACCATTCAGAAACCCTAAGTCTTCTCCTCTCTCACTCCGCCGCCGTCTGTTCTCTTCCACTTCCATTGTCCGAAACCTCCTTCCCTCATCGTCTCCTCCCAGTCTCCTCAATCTCTGTGTCTCTCCTCGTATCCATCTCAAACCACTCACCTCGAAACTTCCTTCATCTCGCTCATCTTCCAAATGAAGAAGATTGTTGAAGTTTGATGTTGGAGATGCGTTGCTTGATGGAAAACTGGTGAATAGGATCTTGAATGAATCTTGCAAGCGATTGTTCGTAGACGAAGATGAATATTGGCGTTGGATCGAGGATCTTGAAAGGATCTCTATCGATCTTGCGGAAGTGGTTGAAGATCTAAGGATCTGTGCATTTCTGGCGAATCTCAGGAAGGTCTTGATGAAGAAGCATGCGTTGGAGGTTGTTGATGATGTTTTGAGATTTTCTGGACGCTTCTTGAAGGTTGGTGAAGCGATGAAGTTGGATGTGTTCAAGAACCTACTGAAGAATCTGGAAATTATGAAAAACGCGGTTGAACTCGATGAATGCTAGTGAGTTTCTGGAAAACGGCTGAAGAACACACGGGAGGTTCTTGAAGTTTCTTCTTGAAACGACATGAAGCCCTTGGATCTTGATAAACTCAAGAACGATCGAAGATCTAATGAATTCAGATGAGCGAATCTGGAGAGTTGAAGATTGGTGGAAATTGATGATTACTGGAGAGATTGATGAAGATTGATGAAAAAAAAATATGAAGATGCAAGATTCTGGAAAAAATGTATTTCCGGTGAGGTTGTTACGGCGGCCGGAGGTCGTTAGGGTTGTCGCCGGCGGGTTGTTGCGGAGGTTGCATGGCCGGCGGCCATGCATCCGGTGAGGGATGAGGTGGTGCCACGTGTGGGTAGAAGGTGGCGCATGTGAGATGCGTGTGGTATGGTGTGGCACAGAGATAGGACGGGTGGAAACGTGGCAAGGAAAGGGGTGATGGGGAAAGTGATGTGGCCCTGTGGCGCTTTATACGCTGGACACTTGGCATGTTGACTGGGCCTCCACCATCCAAAACTGGCCCACGAAATATTGACTGAATTGATTAAATGGACTAAAAACTGATTGGATTAATTACAGAAATTAATGACTAACAATGGACCTAATTGAGACAATTAAGACTCGTTTAACAAAGATTAATGCTGATTAAAACAAACTGACTCAATTAAGACTAATTAAAATCTGATTTATAAACTAATGACCCCATTAAGGCTAATCAAGATGGACTAAACTCAATTAGAACCTAATCAATTAACTCTAATCAATAATGTTCCGATTAACTCTAGATTAAAACTAATATTCTTACAACTAATACCCTACTAATAAAAAATCTATTAATTTCTTATTAAAATCTATAACAAAACCTATTATATCCTAAAGTGATTTAAGACTATTAAAAAAATGTTAAAATCTAATAATATCTAAAAATCTAGATTAACCTATTAAAAGAAATCTATTAATTTCTATTTAAAATCTATTAAAAAAATTCTATTTAAATTCTAAAAAATCTATAAACCTATATTAACATCTATTTAAAATCTAGAAAAAAGGCTATTAAATTTTATTTAAAATCTCTATTAATAGCTAATAACATCTAGAAAATTCCTAATAATTCCAGAAGGAATAAAAACAGCACAAAACGACAAATAAGACTGCGAGAGCGCAACGGAATAACCGGTAAAAATAAACGGACACCGAAATATCCCCAAAAACAACAGCGCAAGCTGAAAACACCGGGAATAGCACGACTTCCAAAAAAATACGATTCTACCTATCTGAACTGATTAAAAACACCTGAGACGCGAGACGAGGGCTGTGATCCCGATAAAATCGAAACAACTGAAAAATGCACTATATGCGATATGCAGATGCGAATGCGGTCATGCATCGAAACATGAACCAAATACGGGACCCGGTTGGTCAAATTTTAGGGTGCAACAGTTGCCCCTATTCAAGCGGTTTCGACCTGAATGGGTGAAGAGCGCTCAGCCTTCAAACATTCAAAGGTAGATGACGGTTGAATACAAATGAAACCCTGAAATTTGCCAACCGTGGGGATATACTGCAAAATTGCTCGAGGAATAGCATCCAATGAACTGAAGTCTGGTTGTTACAGCAACAACTGGTCAATTATCTGATAAATATTTCTTCTCCTTTTCAACATCAATCACCTGTGCGACGCCACAAGTATTGGAATAATGCTTCGAAAAGCAAACGACTTGATTCCCATCTCTCTTATGGGATCAAATCCTATCATCTCACAGTTCACAGCGAACTTGAGGACAATTCTCCCGGGGAAATTCTGAATCGACTGCCAGACGCCTATTCTGTCAACAGGCCGCAGCTTCAAAAACCTGATACATGCCAATCTTTTTTCAGTGCCGACGTAACAACCAAATGCGAAGAATCACTCCGCTGGGGGAGAAGAGAAGCTTAACCACACAACTCTGCAAGGGAACAAATTCGAAATCCAATGAGGTAACCAACCTGGTCCATGTTTCGACATGCGTATGCTTGAAATGATGCAATGCCCTATATGACATGTAAATGTTATGCGTTCGTAACTGCAATACCCTATACGGCATGAATATGCTATGTATTTGTAAATGTAATGACGATATATGCAAATGCTAATGCAGGCTCGAGCTGCCAGAGACCACCAGGTATGAAAACCGCTTGGCGAAATAAATGCCGAAGGAAGACGTCAACTCCACTGAAAGTAACCTGATATCACAGAGTCATCTCAGCAAAATAAATGCCGGAAAAGGGAAACCAAATCCGCTGGGGATAACCGTCCTGCTGGAGAAATGGAAAGGCAACCCTGCTTGGGGAGAAAGAGAAAAAACAACTCTGCTTGGGGATGCTCTCTTCAAACCATTGACAACTGATTGTGCTCTACGGGGATTGACCCAAACTGGGGTTGATTGCGCGCAGCCCACTGCTGGAAATGCCCCTACTATCAAGGATATCAATCTTAATCTGCTGGGGATACTCCTGATCCTACTCTGATCCGGGGTAAAATACAATCTCGACTCTTCTGGGGATAATAAGCAACTTTCATCTGCTGAAGAGTAGCAATTCTGATTTAACAACATCCACAAGGAATTCAAACATTAACCGGAGCACTGGTATCCGTCGAGTTTCGTATCGGGGAACATGACAACATGCGAGTCATTGGGAACTACTGGGAACTACCGTGTCAGATACCTTTAGGTTTTTGCTTTTCGGGTTTAGGATAAACATGGACTATGTACACAACGAAAGATATGGAAAATACTAGACGAGAACTAGCATTCAAAGGTAGACTACCAGGAGAGAACTGATAGGAAAATAGGTTATCGGACGAGAATTGATTTAGCAACGACATGTACCAGACGAGAACTGATACAGCACTTGAAGAAACGATGACCAGACGAGAACTGGTTACAAAACTACACCAGACGGGAACTGATGCTTATAATAAACTACACCAGACGGGAACTGATGCTTACGGAAGAGTGGGCCAGACGAGAACTGGTTACCGGTTTGCCAGGCGAGAACTGGACTTTGGAAACGACTGGTTACTGACACGTAACAGGTTTAAACTGCAGGTCAATGATCCAACGACAGCAAGGCATTTTCGGAATGTTAAGGTTTTTGATAAGGGTATTGACACGATTCCCCGATACTCAACTCTGGCTGGGGATAAACAAACTTGCTTGAATAACTTGCCCCAGTACAATTCAACTTGCCCCAATCTAACTCTTGGGAGTACTTGCTCTGAATAGCTTGCTATGAGACAACCTCGAGATTATTTGCCCCAGTATCTATACGACAAAAGGATTCAACCTCAATCAAACAATTGTCAACCCAGTTGGTCTTCACTATCTCTTAAGTGACCTTGCCCCTGAATGAGCGTTCTAGCGACTTAACCCGATCTGATTATCCACCTGAAGTATCTGCTTTCAAATCTCCACGTTCTGTATAATTGCCCCTGATTGGCTCTCGAGAAGACTCACTTCTGATCAACTGCTTCTCAAGCATACTGCCCCTGACCAACTGAAGCTTTGGGACTTGTCCTCAGACTAACTGATTCCGAACTCACTGGAAGTCGATGCCCCGGATTTACAGGTCTTCACAACATACACCATTCTGGTTCAGACTACTGAATTACTCAGTCCTGCTCGATTATTCCCTGTTGGGATTTCTTCCATGTCAACTACTAACCTGCAATTAAAATTGTCTATTCACGAATGGTAATTCTAATGCAATGTTTATGCAGATTTTGAAAAAATTTGAGCTGTCACTCATTTACATGTCATGATTGAGTGCCGAATGAACCAAAGTTCAAACGTAGTGCTTACGTGGTCAGTGAAAAATACAACAAGGATGTGACTAGCAAGTCAAGAAGGAGTCAGGTTACTCAACCTTATCGTAATGAGCTTTCAGAATAAACCCTACCTCAGTTAGGTCTTTTAAGGGTTGTATCGTGGTCCGGTTCACGGTTCGTGAATCAAAGGATATTCGGCTCAAATTTTGATTTGTACCCACCCCTCCTACGTGATGATCTCCGATCCTAAAGTTCAGTTAACCTGGCACAAGCGCTCGCCTCTTCGAGAGGTATGTTGAATGGTAAGAACCACAACTAAGGAACTCACAGGGTTTTTCCGGAGTGATAGTTACTCCTTTTCGTCTTCGGTGTCTGTGTACACGACTTTGTGACTCGCTGGGGAAACAATTTCAATTGATTCTTTTTCATTCTTTTGATTCCCTAATTTTTGCCTGGACTGACTCCCTTTGAGTTCTTTTCGTTTTTTCGATTTCTTTTGAGGTCCAGCGGGATGCCCTGATTTTTGCCTAAGTATTAGCTTTCCCAGCTTTTTCTTTCTTTTTACTTAGCGGGCTTTCTTTCTTCTTTCTTTTGGAACAAAGTCGTGTGACACTGGTTGTCTTGATTGCTCCGAAAGGATTGTAACTGTCTCACTCCTGATTGGTGAGGTTTAACCACTGAAAGGTGTAAACTGATTGGTCCTCGAAAGACAACACTCCTTTGTAAGACTTGAATGCTCGGTCAAGCTAACTGACAACTACCCTGCCCCGGGTTAAGATGTGAGGGTTTAAAAGTCCGAAAAAACTTCTACTTCCTGGCTCGAAGTGGTTAACAAGGGACTAACTCCTTATATCTCCAGTGTTTAGGGATTTGAAACAATTCCTTGTACGTCATCGGTAAGGTCTTATCTGAAAGCATATGATCATTGGTTATGAGTTTAGTTCGTCATCCTCCCTCCAATCTTTGCTAGTCACAACGATAAAGTGGAGTGAATAAAATGCAAGTGTCAGTGCAATGCAGTAAATGAGCGACAGCGACATGATTAATTCAGAAAATGCATAGTCACTTTATTAATATCACCATTCGAAACATACAATGTTTAAAAGCAAGTAGTAACTAACAGAAAAGAAACTACAAATGCAAATGATAAAAAGTCTGAGGACTGCCAATGCTGAGGCGCCTGCCTGTCTGGACCACTGTCTTTTGCTGGGGAATACTTTCCGAGTCTACGAGCTTAGACAGCTGAGCGGTTGGTATGAACAAACAAAAGTCCTTCTCGAAAGGAAATGCGATCTTGGTCGATCAACTGCTGTACCTTTGCCTGAAACGCTTTACAATCTTCCGTCGAATGCCCTGGAGAGCCACTATGATAACCACACTGAACGTGGGGATTGTACCCAGGAGGGTAAGGTTCTGGAACTGGCTTAAGAGCTTTAGGTTCCACCAAAGAACTCTGGATCAAAGATGGTATCAGCTGGCTATACGGCATAGGCACTGGGTGAAAAGGAGCTTTCCTTCGTTCCAAATTGTTGCGAGGTCGATTATGATTCTGACGCTGATTTTGATAACCTCGGCCACGAGTTTGCTGCTTTGCAATGGAAGCGACATAAGATTCCTGATAGGGTGCCCCAGGCACGGCTGTCTGTTCAGTATAACAAGCCACAGGAGGTATTGCTCTCTGATAAGATGAAGAACCAACAAAATTCACTGATTCGCTTCGAGGATATTCAACCTTTGGCATGACTGCATTGATCACAAATCCTTCTTCACTCTGATAGTCACAAGGATATTCAGTTTCACCAGCTTGATCATTTGAAGTAATTTGAATTTTCCCGATTCTTATGGCATACTCAAGGCGTTCTCCTAATGTTACCACGTCAGAGAAACTTAATGGAAGTCCAAGCAATCTTTCGAAGTACGGATCCTGTAGAGAATCTACAAACATGCTAGTCAACTCTCGGTCTAAAAGCGGTGGATGCACTCTAGCAGCAAATTCTCTCCATCTCTGAGCATACTTCCTGATAGGTTCATTATTCTCTTGAGACAGTTCTTGCAACTGCATGCGATGGGGAGCTATGTCTAGGTTATAATCGTACTGTTTCAGAAAAGCTCTGGCTAAATCCATCCATGACTGAATCTGATTTCTCTCTAACTGCATATACCACCTCAAAGATGCCCCAGTCAGACTATCTTGAAAGCAATGGATCATCAATTTGTCATCTCGCACAAACGAAGTCATTCTTCGACAGAACATCATCAAATGTTGTGTCGGACAGCTATCTCCCGTGTACTTCTCAAACTTCGGAACTTTGAACTTATAAGGCAACACCAGGTCAGGAACCAAACACATGTCTACAGCATTCAGGTTAACAGCATCTTTCGCTTCCAAAGCTTTCATTCCTTCTTCCAACGCTCGGAGTTTTCTATCCGTCTCAAGAGCTCTTGGGTCTACGGTTCTGGCAACCGGGATATCTCTTCGGTAATTCATCACAGGGAAAACAACACCTTGATTTTTAACAGGAGGAGGACGTTCATTTCGGGCAACAAACTGCTCATGTCGACCTTGGTTCTCCACAGAAGGCTGTACAACTTGGTCTGCAGTAACATTGTTCACTTGCGGGAAGTCTTCCATAGAATCATACAGAGGGTTGGACGTCATAGTGAACCCTGCCAAAGTGTTAGGAGACTGGAAATTGCCTTCAGACATAGCTACCAATAGTCTTCAGCTGACTTCAATGCTCGACTCTGCTCAAATCTACTCAACCCCTAGGTCGGTCTTCTGACAATCAACAGTTGCTCAATCCAAACTCCGGGTAATCACCTTCAGGAAACAAAGGCTGGATCAGAACTCTGGCTAACTGGAGGATGATATGCAATATGATGCAACACTGATATGCACATGATATGCAAGATGCAGCAAACAACGGGACCACAACCCCCACACAATCTGAATACTGCTGCGCTGCTGACGGAGTACGTTCGCTCTGAAGAGAAGACCAAAATAACGGGTAGGTTGGAAGTCAAGTTTCCTGCAAAAAACCCCCCCACTCACAGGTGTGGACCTATATCTGTCAAGGTACGGCATCCTATGCGGTCGTCAGCGTCACAGACTTTCAAAACTGACGATACGATTCCCAAAAGGAGTGGCATCATCAAGTCCTGAAGAGGCCTCACTTAGCTAACTTCCAAATGATCGGTTCCCAGAGTCGACAATCCAACTAACCAGCAACCCGAGCCACCCAAAGGGTGGGATAAGAGGCCAACCAGAAGAACCTCGTCTAAGTGTAGATTTCGCGGGACACTAATACAAGCAAAGCCGGTAGGCGCCCACTAATCTCTACTCTAAGTCTAAGGTGCACTCAAGCCCAGGTCCGGCTTCTCACTCAATCATAGAACACCCGTCACACCCCAATAGCACAATAGCAACAGATAATATCAATAAATAAACCCCAATAGACAAGCAAACAAGCGCTAGGATTGACTCTCTCTTAGGGGACGTTGGATCCCACATGCATGGGGAACTATCGCATTCCCCAGCAGCCAGGGGACGTTGGTTCCCCAGCAGAGTCGCCAGCTGTCGCTACTGCGAAAATCGGCGCCGGCTGACAGAAGAGTCGTCACCGTGCGTTATTTATCCCAACGGAGGGAAAGGAAACGCTCGAAGTAAACCTCGCAAAAAACGGGGAAAGGTATGGTCATCGCAACCAAAACCGGGGTTCGGGAGTCGGTTACGCAAGGGGAAGGTATTAGCACCCCTCACGTCCATCGTACTCGATGGGATCCACGCTTGCTTGGTTTGTCTAAAGGATGCAAAACAATCTATCTACGGCTGCTAAATCTAAACAGAAGGGAATTGACTCGATAGAGCGCCGCACTTTATGCCTACGTATTCTCAAGAGAGAAAGTCAGAGTCAACGTAGTTCGGGACTATAGGGAAATTGCTCGCCAAGACCTCGCGTCTTGTGCCTACGTACTTCCACACTGCATGGAAGATCAGAGCTTACGTAGTTCAGGCTAACTACGGCTAAACAGGATATTCTCACACAGCAGTGAGAAATTAATCTGGTTTGAGAGGTATGGGGACCTATGGGAAAAACTATGGTCTGGTCTCAAATGCCCTCGGGCAAGAGAAAGGGATAACATCAGTCGTCAGCGGGAAAGTCTCGATCGCACAGCAGCGAGAGAACAAAAGGTCAATTGTTAGTGTGCTCGCTAGGATATCGCATCCTATGCCTACATATTCTCGTCTGGTACGAGAAATCAGAGCAGCTGTAATTCGGCTACTTTCGGGATCACAGCTCAAATCTCATTTTATTAACATTCTGAAAAATGGTTACAATGATTGAATACTGAAAATAAACTCCTAAAAACTATCCACTATCCTATTCATCAAATGGAAAATAGTCCCCTAACAAGTGGACCTTTGAAAAAACTATCTCTAAAAATGTAAAAAGGTCCTATGAAGAAAATATCCTCTAAAAAATATTAAATCTACAAACTAATATTTTTTACTATTTTTTCTCTATTCTTTTTCAACCATTTTCTTCTTTTTTTCATTTCTTTCTTTTTTCATTTCTTTTTCAAATATTTCTTCAATATTCTTTCTCCTCTTCTTTTTTTAATATTTCTTTTTCTCTTTCTTTTCTCCAATATTTTTCTCAAATATTCTTTCTCATTTTTTCCATATTATTTTTTCCATAAAGAAAGTAACTAAAATGAAAAATGAAAAAAATACAAGGGGAGGGGGGTACAATAGTTACAGGGGGTATGCTAGCTGCAGAAAAATAAAAACACAAAATAAGGGCCCAGCCCATTAACTAGCCTCAGCCAGAAAAAAAAGGGGAGGGGTATGATGCTGAAACGGAGGTGCATTTAGAAGCTCGTTGGGCCCAGCCCAACAACCAGCAACCCAACTGGACCAGGGGGGTGCGAAGTGGAAAATGAAGGGTGCACGGTCAGACACTCGTTGGGCTTAGGCCCAATACCAATCCAGTCCACGAAACCCTTCCTCTCCTAGCACCATTCAGAAACCCTAAGTCTTCTCCTCTCTCACTCCGCCGCCGTCTGTTCTCTTCCACTTCCATTGTCCGAAACCTCCTTCCCTCACCGTCTCCTCCCAGTCTCCTCAATCTCTATGTCTCTCCTCGTATCCATCTCAAACCACTCACCTCGAAACTTCCTTCATCTCGCTCATCTTCCAAACGAGGAAGATTGTTGAAGTTTGATGTTGGAGATGCGTTGCTTGATGGAAAACTGGTGAATAGGATCTTGAATGAATCTTGCAAGCGATTGTTCGTAGACGAAGATGAATCTTGGCGTTGGATCGAGGATCTTGAAAGGATCTCTATCGATCTTGCGGAAATGGTTGAAGATCTAAGGATCTGTGCATTTCTGGCGAATCTCAGGAAGGTCTTGATGAAGAAGCATGCGTTGGAGGTTGTTGATGATGTTTTGAGATTTTCTGGACGCTTCTTGAAGGTTGGTGAAGCGATGAAGTTGGATGTGTTCTAGAACCTACTGAAGAATCTGAAAATTATGAAGAACGCGGTTGAACTCGATGAATGCTAGTGAGTTTCTGGAAAATGGCTGAAGAACACACGGGAGGTTCTTGAAGTTTCTTCTTGAAACGACATGAAGCCCTTGGATCTTGATAAACTCAAGAACGATCGAAGATCTAACGAATTCAGATGAGCGAATCTGGAGAGTTGAAGATTGGTGGAAATTGATGATTACTGGAGAGATTGATGAAGATTGATGAAAAAAAAGATGAAGATGCAAGATTCTGGAAAAAATGTATTTCCGGTGAGGTTGATACGGCGGCCGGAGGTCGTTAGGGTTGTCGCCAGCGGGTTGTTGCGGAGGTTGCATGGCCGGCGGCCATGCATCCGGTGAGGGATGAGGTGGTGCCACGTGTGGGTAGAAGGTGGCGCATGTGAGACGCGTGTGGTATGGCGTGGCACAGAGATAGGACGGGTGGAAACGTGGCAAGGAAAGGGGTGATGGGGAAAGTGATGTGGCCCTGTGGCGCTTTATACGCTGGACACTTGGCATGTTGACTGGGCCTCCACCATCCAAAACTGGCCCACGAAATATTGAGTGAATTGATTAAATGGACTAAAAACTGATTGGATTAATTACAGAAATTAATGACTAACAATGGACCTAATTGAGACAATTAAGACTCGTTTAACAAAGATTAATGCTGATTAAAACAAACTGACTCAATTAAGACTAATTAAAATCTGATTTATAATCTAATGACCCCATTAAGGCTAATCAAGATGGACTAAACTCAATTAGAACCTAATCAATTAACTCTAATCAATAATGTTCCGATTAACTCTAGATTAAAACTAATATTCTTACAACTAATACCCTACTAATAAAAAATCTATTAATTTCTTATTAAAATCTATAACAAAACCTATTATATCCTAAAGTGATTTAAGACTATTAAAAAATGTTAAAATCTAATAATATCTAAAAATCTAGATTAACCTATTAAAAGAAATCTATTAATTTCTATTTAAAATCTATTAAAAAAATTCTATTTAAATTCTAAAAAATCTATAAACCTATATTAACATCTATTTAAAATCTAGAAAAAAGGCTATTAAATTTTATTTAAAATCTCTATTAATAGCTAATAACATCTAGAAAATTCCTAATAATTCCAGAAGGAATAAAAACAGCACAAAACGACAAATAAGACTGCGAGAGTGCAACGGAATAACCGGTAAAAATAAACGGACACCGAAATATCCCCAAAAACAACAGCGCAAGCTGAAAACACCGGGAATAACACGACTTCCAAAAAAATACGATTCTACCTATCTAAACTGATTAAAAACACCTGAGACGCGAGACGAGGGATGTGATCCCGATAAAATCGAAACAACTGAAAAATGCACTATATGTGATATGCAGATGCGAATGCGGTCATGCATCGAAACATGAACCAAATACGGGACCCGGTTGGTCAAATTTTAGGGTGCAACAAAGTGCGATACTATAACAGCGCCAGCCAGGCGACCGACGATCACTATCACAAAGGCAGGGCCAACACCTTATGAGAGCACTAGGGCAGTACCCTGGACTTATGGGCTGGAAGCATATTGTGATGGGGAGAAAATTGATATCAATAAACGACCAGCTGAGGTTGTGGACAATGTCGTCAAGACTGGAGGGATGACAAGGAGCGGGAGAATTTTTATACCGTCTGAGGTAGAGGCTGAACGATTGGCAAAAGGTAAAGGAAAAGTGAATGAGAATGCTCCTGTGCAGAGGAATGAAAAAGAAACGTCACTGAAGGATGTAGAAGAGTTTATGCGTCTTATCCGTAAGAGTGACTATAAGATTGTTGAGCACCTTCAACAAACGCCGTCGAAGATATCCATACTGTCGCTGTTATTGTGTTCCGAAGCCCATAGGAATGCGTTATTGAAAATTCTGGACACGTCGTTTGTACCCCAAGATGTTTCTATGAATCAGTTGGAGGGGGTGATGGCGCACGTGAATGCAGGCCATAGTTTGGGATTTACGGATTTTGATTTGACCCCGAGGGGAAGAGAGCATAATATGGCGTTGCACGTCTCAGTTGAATGCAGGGGCGCAGTCATGTCCCACGTGCTGGTAGATACTGGGTCTTCCTTGAATATGCTGCCAAAGAAAGCAATGATGAAGTTAGACATCAGGGGGATCATTTGTACGCCTAGTGACTTGGTGGTTAGGGCATTTGATGGTACGCGAAGGTCAGTCTTAGGATCCATAACTTTGCCTCTGTAGGTGGGGCCGGAGATTTTTGAAACTGAATTTTATATTATGGACATCCATCCAGCATATAACTGTCTTCTTGGACGACCATGGATCCATGGTGTTGGGGCAGTCACATCTACCTTACACCAAAAGCTGAAGTACATGGTGGGGGACAGTGTGGTCACAGTTTGTGGAGAGGAGGATATACTGGTCAGCCATTTGTCGTCATTCAAGTATGTGGAAGTCGACGGCGAGATTCATGAAACACCCTGTCAAGCCTTTGAGGGGTTGTGCATCAAAGACAAAGTTCCAAAGCCGAGTAAAGCATCAGAGGCGGCAGTATCGTCATACAAAGAGGCTCAGGCTCTAGTGAAGACTGGCGAGACCAAGGGCTGGGGCAAAGTTCTGGATATTCCTGTGAAAATGGACAGATTTGGGCTGGGATATCAACCGTCATCATCAACGCCTACTGCAGGGGCACCCCGTCTCAAAGGACCAATAACAATTACGGCTAGTGGAGTATATCACGAAACCATCAACGCTGTTTCAGATTCCGAAGAAGGAGACAGCGACTGCGACATGGACGCCTGGATTCAGCCGAGCGTGCCAGGACAAGGGCTTTGCAACTGGTCTATTCAGGAGACTGTTCCTGTGAAAACTAAACAGTAATACTTTGTTTTCTTAATTGTTGAACAATCCGGTGTCCTACCCGGGGCATCGTGATTTTGCTTAGGGTCGTTCTGTTATATACATTGCATTGTTTGATCGTTTAATAAAAAGGCGTTTTTCATGTACAAATATTGTGATCTCTGTTTTTCCTGTTTTTATTTTTTTACAATAAAATGGCAACGTGGTTGTCGCTACTGCGAAAATCGGCGCCGGCTGAACAGAAGAGTCGCCACCGCGCGTTATTTATCCCAACGGAGGGAAAGGAAACGCTCGAGGTAAACCTACCGCAAAGACGGGAAAGGAATGGTCATCGCAACCAAAACCTGGATTCGGGAGTCGGTTACGCAAGGGGAAGGTATTAGCACCCCTCACGTCCGTCGTACTCGACGGGATCCACGCTTGTTTTCGGGTATGGATTGTTATTCTAGCTACTCTACAGGTCAAGGGGTTAAAAAGAAAATAAAATGACTCGGCAAAGTATCGCACTTTATGCCTACGTATTCCCGTCTGGAACGAGAAATCAGAGTCAACGTAGTTCGCCTACCTACGGGAAAGGAGGGGAAGGTTGCTCGCTAGGATATCGCATCCTATGCCTACGTACTTTCATACAGCATGAAAGATCAGAGCAAACGTAGTTCGGGCCACGTACGACACAAGTCTGTCTTGATTGTTTTTTTTATCTCCTTCTGAAAAAGGGTTTTTCTGATTAACAGTCCCGGCGGACAAAAATGACATTTTGATGAGTTCACATTCTTTTACGGAAGAAGTGTTTTTTATTGTGCTTGAAATCTTATTGTGTTTTTCTGTTTGTTTTGAGAAAGGAGAGACAGAACTCTAACCTATGGTTGCAAAGGGAATCAAACTAACCTAATGTTATCATGCATGGGTTAAGACCTAATGTCTATCATGCTCCTCTCTTGCACAGAGAGAAACAGAGATCCTAAAGGAATAGACGGAAACAGAAACAATAGCAGATATACAATAAAGCAGTAAAATGCATGGATGCAACAATACAAGCGAGGCAAGGGAGTCCCACTCAACCTCGAACCTAGAAAACAACAGGCAAAAGTGAACATAATTCACTTTCAACCTAACAGGTTAAACAACAAACAATACAGTCAGGGAAAACCAATCAATACATCAAGAATTAAAAACAGCAAAAAATAAATAGCCACAGCAGCTCTGCATCAACATCTGTCTTCAAGTCATCTCCAAGCAGCTACAAGCTTCAAGCAAGCATCAATCTCCATCTCCACAGCCTCCAAGCAAGGTCTTGATTATCAGTCTTCAATCTGCAATGGCTTCTCCTCAAGTCTCAATCTCCAAGATGCATATCAGTCAACAAGATGAACTGAATGTTAAACATTCAATTTCCTACCAAGGGTGGCTCATCAACTGTTAACATTATACAGACATTTTTCCCTCAAAAGTTCTATCTTTCAAATACATTCACTAATCCTTCCAAAGGAAGGAGGTGGATATTTGAAAGAGACTTTGAATCATAGAGAGAGAATGGAGGCAGACAAAGCCTTCCATATTTAAGAATCAGGTTTTCTACTCTAGAGCTCTGCCTAGCTCCTAAACCTTACAATCCTCAACAGCTGCTAGCAAAGGATACTCCCCATCAACTCTGGAAGTTGGTCTTCAATCTCTTGATCTCCAATGGCTTCATCATCACAGGTCTTCAGCTCTCCCAATCCCCAAGCAAACCCAATACCCCACACAGACAAATGAAATAACCCTAGAGAGGGCACACCACACAGTCAAACAAATATAAGCAGTATATTGATAGTAATAGTAGAATAGGGGAAACCTAGCAATTTCTAAGGGATCTATTATCTACTCATAACCCCTATATTCCCATACCCCAAAGATTCAATCTACAACTCCTAAAAGAATTAATCATCACACCTATGTTATCTCCTAAACCCTAGTTTTGATCACACTAATCACACCTAAACAAATCACCTAAAAATTAATCCTAAAATTATGAATTAAATCCTATATACAAGCTAAAGGTCTAAGATAAACAACCTAAAAAGAATGGGTCAAAAATGTAAAAGCATCTAATCAAACTAAAATCAACAAATTCATGTATTAAACTAAACATTATTTAATCCTATTTAAAAGAAAAAAATGCTAAAAATATAAAAATAAAATGAAATGCCCAATTTTTTATGTGATATTTTTTTTAACAAAATTATGAACAATATGCAAAAACAACCAATTAAAAACATGCAATTTTCTATTTGTTATGAATTTTCAAAGAATTAAAAAAAAATTGAAAGAAATTAATATGGAATTAATTGGTTAGGGGTGCATCTAGTAATTAAAAGCAGTTAAAAGAACAAAATGGGCCCAGACTGGGTGGCGCGCATAGCAAGCGCGTCTGGGCCCAATGCACAGAAAACATAATAAAAAATAAAAAAGGAAGCAAACGGTGCCAATAGCAAGAAATTCAGTTCAAATTGGTTTGGGCCTGCGAACGGGGGTGTGCATAGCATTGGAAACCTGAGCCCAATCTGAGAGTTTAATGAAACGGTGCGTTCTGATGCGCAGAATCTCCCTCCAAATTCCAATTGAATTAAGGCCATTGGATCTAGTTCTGAGTCCAAGTCAACCTGATCATCCAACGACATCCATTCATCGTCTACCTCTAGAAACCCTAGGTTCTGAAATAACTTCCCCATGCACGAACTTTCAACAGCTCTGTTCTCCCTCAATCTTCCATGAAATCACACGATATAAAAACCAAAAGTGATCTACTTCTTCCCCTCTACACAGCCATGCCATTAGTTCTTTCTAAAACTCAACCAAACTTCAAACCCGATAGGTAGAAAGTTCTGGTTCCACCATTATGCACTGTCATCAACCATGAGAATTCCTTCCAATCTTTACCCTAACACAATCTACACTCTACACTGATCATTTTAAGTTATATATTCAAGATTGTAGTGCCATATTCTTGATGTTATAAACCCTAACAGATTGTGCACTCCAATGGCAACCTCCATGGATTGGTCTCAAATTCACCAAAATCAATCACCTAACTATGCCTAACCATTCTAACCTAATAACTCTCTATGATTCTAACTAAATCAAGCAATTCGAATGGATTACCAACCTGGTGTAAATGATGAAAACAGTTGCTGAATTCTTCAGATCCAATGCTTTCAATGCTCTGAACTTGATCCACACACTCAATTCTTTGTTCTGTATGCAAAGATTCTTGCTCCAATGCCTTAAATCTTGCAACCACAAAGTTCTTGCTTCTTGGATGATGAAATGGAACAGCACGAGTTCTTCTTCAATTCAACCAAATTCTGATGGAATTGTGATCTATGAAAGATGTTGATGATGATCAAATCAAGAAAAATGGAAATTGATAAAGATTTGATGAAGTTTGAGAGGGTTTTGCAAAATGGAAGAATGATGTGAAACTTGGTATCATGCACAAAATGAATCACCAACCATGGCATGAAGTCTCTCAATGCAATATATAGATAAGAATAGAAACCTCCAGAACCTTGTAGAACCTTCCCATGCACACTTTCCCTTGGATTTGGATTATGTAACTTCTTTTGTAAGTAACCAAGCATAACTTTCAAATCTTGAACCAAACTCAAAAATAAACTTTTGCCAATGTTCTTAAAACATTTTTCCAATCAAAATGACCTATAATTTCATCCCATTTGGCCAAATTATGAAAAATCTCAATTTTAGGTCATTTTTTATTCATTAAATTCACCAATTTTGAAACCTTGAGCTATGAGCCTTTCCAATCTTTCATGGTAACTTTTCTAGACTCAAAATGTCATTTGGAGCAAGTTTGATGTTGTTAAGTTTTCCATTTGAAGCTTCCTTGTATGAGTTTTGGGCATAGGCTTGAAATGACCTGTAATTCTCAGATGACCAAAATACCCTTTTCTTGCCAAGACCATAAGTAGAGTTCCACAAATCATATGAAGGCATACCATACCATTCTAGAAAGATAAGACAATGAGGAACAACGCTTATATTGACCATAAATTCATTTGAAATCTCCTTGAGGGGTAAAAGTTGCTTGGAAGACAAGTAACTTTCACAGACAAAGTTTCAGATACCTCAGATGACCTGTGACTTGCAGGGACCATAACTTGAGTTCTATAAATCTCCTTGATGTCTTCCACCACTCAAGTTAAAGGTCTTGAGACCCTCTACAAGTTTCATGTTGGCCAAGGATCCATTTTAAGCTTTCATTTTGACTTATCTTGCTTGGAAGTTTGACCTAAACTAGGGGATTTTACACAGAAACCCTAATTTAGAAACTCCTCTTCTCCTTGATTTCTCTTGATTTCCTCTTGGAACATCACCATATCCTTATTTACATGTCAAATGATGAACCCCACGTCTCTCCAATAGACCTTAATGCCTTTCAATCAATCAATTGACCTAGGGTTGACCTAGAGTTGACCCAGATGAAACCCTAGTTGACTGTCTTCAACTGCAACTCTTGTGATCATATCAATGACTTGCCTCCTTCTCCAAATGACTTTCTAAGTCCTCCCATGATGTCTATATACTCTCCATGCTCAATTCACAGCTCACAACTTCTTTGATGATCTTCAGATACCCTCAGATAGGAGATAGATGCACTGCTTGATCCACTGACTTCTCAGATTACAATTTCTTCCTAATGACTTGGATAAGCTTGAATTTGAATAATAACCTCTTGATAGGATCATAGAGATAAGAATAGTACTTGGTCCCTTGTTGGATGATTTGCTATGCTATGCTATGCAGATGATTAGACTATGTACATGACTCTATATGCAAATGCTAATGCAATTGAAACATAAACCAAGTGAAGTAGGTTGAGCAAATTTTAGGGTGCAACAATGGTTATTCGCTTTGTATGTATTTTGAAGCATTTAACCATTTCCTTTGCAGGATTACTATTTCAGATGACATCTATGAACCGCCTATGACTCACTTCGACTTTGAGCACCCGGTATTTCAGACCGAAGAAGAGATTGTTGAAGATGGCGACGTTCCAGAAGAGTTGTCTTGGTTGGTAAAACAAGAAGAACGAATCATTCTGCCTCATGAGGAAGTCATTGAGATCGTCAATCTGGGGTCGGAAGGGGTTGAAAGGAACATCCGTATAGGGGCCGCGCTGCAGAGCGACGTCAAGCGAAGACTGGTTGAAATGATCAAAGAGTACAGTGATATTTTTGCTTGGTCGTATGAGGACATGCCTGGGCTGGATACGGATATGGTTGTGCACCGTCTGCCGCTAAAAGAAGAATGCCCGCCGGTTAAGCAGAAGCTCCGAAGAACTAGACTGGACATGGATGTGAAGATTAAGGAGGAGGTTCAAAAGCAGTGGGATGCTGGTTTCTTAGCTGTTACAAAATATCCCTCATGGGTCGCTAATATTGTGCCAGTGCCAAAGAAAGATGGTAAAGTGAGAATGTGCGTAGATTACCGTGATCTGAACAAGGCGAGCCCGAAAGACGATTTTCAACTTCCTCACATCGATGTGCTGGTCGATAATACCGCTCAATTCTCCGTATTCTCCTTCATGGATGGCTTCTCGGGCTATAATCAGATTAAAATGGCGCCAGAAGACATGGAGAAGACTACCTTCATTACGCCCTGGGGAACATTTTGTTACAAAGTGATGCCCTTCGGATTGAAGAATGCTGGGGCAACGTATCAGCGTGCAATGACGACTCCCTTTCATGACATGATGCATAGAGAGATCGAGGTTTATGTTGATGATATGATTTCCAAATCCCAGACGGAGGAAGAACATTTGGTGAATCTGCTGAAATTATTCAAGAGGCTTAGGAAGTTCAGGCTGAGACTGAACCCTAACAAATGCACCTTCGGGGTGAGATCGGGTAAACTGCTGGGGTTTATCGTGAGTGAAAAAGGAATAGAGGTTGATCCTGCGAAAATAAAAGCAATACAAGAAATGCCGACGCCTAAAACAGAAAAAGAGGTGCGCGGGTTTTTAGGGAGGTTGAACTACATCGCTCGGTTCATATCTCACCTAACAGCTACGTGTGAGCCGTTATTCAAGCTGTTGAAAAAAGACCAGGTTGTAACATGGAATGAAAATTGTCAAAAGGCGTTCGATAAAATAAAACAGTATTTGCAGGAGCCTCCTATTTTGATACCTCCAGTGGCAGGGAGACCCTTGATCATGTATTTGACGGTTCTTGAGGGGAGTATGGGTTGTGTTCTCGGTCAGCATGACGAGACAGGGCGTAAAGAGCATGCGATATACTACCTGAGTAAGAAGTTTACTGACTGTGAATCTCGATACTCAATGCTCGAAAAAACTTGTTGTGCGCTAGCCTGGGCCGCCAAGCGTTTGAGGCAGTACATGCTAAATCATACAACCATGCTCATCTCAAAGATGGATCCTATCAAATACGTATTTGAAAAGCAGGCACTATCTAGGAGAATCGCCCGTTGGCAGATGGTTTTGACCGAATATGACATCCAGTATGTTTCATAGAAGGCGATAAAAGGGAGTGTGTTATCGGAGTATCTAGATGAGCAGCCTATTGAGGACTACCAATCGATGAGGTTTGATTTTCCTGACGAGGATATCATGTACCTGAAGATGAAAGATTGGGAAGAACCGTTGCCGGAAGAAGGGCCAAAGACAGATTCCAGATGGCAGTTGATATTTGACGGAGCTGTGAATTCCTATGGTAGCGGAATAGGTGCAATCATCACTACTCCACATGGGTCGCACATCCCATTTACTGCTCGATTGACCTTTCCGGTTACCAATAATGAAGCCGAATACGAAGCTTGCATCATGGGGCTTGAGGAAGATATTGATTTGCGAATCAAAAACCTGGATGTATACGGAGACTCAGCTCTGGTGGTGAATCAAATAAAAGGAGAATGGGAGACACGTCAGCCCAACTTGATACCGTACATGAATTATGCAAGGAGATTGTTGCCTTTCTTTGACAAGGTTGAATTGCATCATGTGCCGCGAGCAGAAAATCAGATGGCTAACTCCCTGGCCACATTGTCTTCCATGTATAAAGTTAACTTCTGGAATGAGGCTCCCAGAATTGTTATCTCGCGGCTTGACAGACCCGCCTTCGTATTTGCCATTGACGAAGCATCCGATGATAAACCCTGGTATTTTGACATCCAGAATTTCCTGAAGAACAAGGAGTGTCCGGCTGGGGCATCCAGTCGCGATCAGAAGACTCTCAGGAGATTGGCTGGTAATTTCTATCTAAATCCGGACGGGGTCCTATACAAAAGGAATCATGACTTGGTGTTGCTACGTTGTGTAGACGAGAAAGAGGCGAAGTTGCTCATGGAGGAAATACACGAGGGTACATTTGGTACACATGCTGGTGGGCATGCTATGACGAGAAAGCTGCTGCGGGCAGGTTATTACTGGCTAACTATGGAAACTGACGGTTTCAAGTTTGCGAAAAGGTGTCATAAGTGCCAGATCTATGCGGATAAGATCCATGTGCCTCCGAGTCCTCTGAACATGATGTCGTCACCGTGGCCATTCTCGATGTGGGGAATTGATATGATTGGAAAGATTGAGCCGACGGCCTCTAACGGACACCGGTTCATTTTAGTAGCAATCGATTATTTTACCAAATGGGTGGAAGCGACATCATACGCAAATGTGACCAAGCAGGTGGTAGCCAGGTTCATCAAACGAGATATCATTTGCAGATATGGAATCCCTGAGCGGATTATTACCGACAACGGTTCGAACTTAAATAACAAATTGATGAAGGAGCTGTGTCAGAATTTTAAGATTGAACATCACAACTCTTCTCCTTACCGACCCAAGATGAATGGCGCTGTTGAAGCGGCCAATAAGAACATAAAGAAGATTGTTCAGAAGATGGTGGTGACCTATAAGGACTGGTACGAGATGCTACCTTTCGCTTTGCACGGTTATCATACGACGATACACACATCAACCGGGGCAACCCCGTTCTCGTTGGTATACGGAATGGAAGCAGTGTTACTGTCGCTACTGCGAAAATCGGCGCCGGCTGACAGAAGAGTCGCCACCGTGCGTTATTTATCCCAACGGAGGGAAAGGAAACGCTCGAAGTAAACCTCGCAAAAAACGGGAAAGGTATGGTCATTGCAACCAAAACCTGGGTTCGGGAGTCGGTTATGTAAGGGGAAGGTATTAGCACCCCTCACGTCCGTCGTACTCGACGGGATCCACGCTTGGTGTTTATAAGGAAAAGGGTGTGTTTATCTATCTACGCTAATGGTCAGTCTGAAAAGAAAAGAAAAGGACAGGACTTGACAGAACATACGGTGTTCTGGGCCTACGTACTCCCTCGTGCAATGGGAAAGTCAGAGTCAACGTAGTTCGACTACCTACGTCTAGACGGGGGGAAGGTTGCTCGCCAGGACATCGCGTCCTGTGCCTACGTACTTCCACACGGCGTGGAAGATCAGAGCAAACGTAGTTCGACTACGCACGACACAAGCTGTTCAAGTGTTTTTTTATGGGAAAATGCACCTTAACCAAGGGTTTTCATAGTCCAGGAGGACAAAATGTTTTGATGTTTGTTCAAATCTTTTGACGGAAGAAATGAATTCACTTTTGTTTTATCCTTTATTAAGTGTTTTTCTGTTGTTTCGAGAAAGAAAAGAGACACCCTAAAACTATGGTTGAAAGGGGAATCTACCTAATGTTATCATGCTTGGTTAACCAACCTAATGTCTATCATAACTCCTCCACGGCAGAGAAGTTAGAGCTCCTAAGGGATCATGGCCACAGAACTGAACAGCGAACAGGAATCACTGCAAAGTAAAGAAATACTGGAAATATGCATGAATGCAACAACCAAACAATCAAGGCACAAGGGCCACACACCATAGAGGCAAGGGAGCTCAGCTCTACCAAATACCAGCAAGCAAAGCCACTCAATAACAATCAAGCAGAAGGAGGACCACCTCAACTTCTCATGCACACAAAGCCTATTTCTAAGATGCACCTATCTCAGAAATATCTAGATGAACCCCTAAGTCTAATGCAGCACAGCACCACACAAGTCAAACAACACAAAGGGAAGGCTAACCGGCCTGGCAAACTCCTATCCAAAAGCATGAAACTACCCTGAGCAAGACCCCTAAACAACCCTAAAACAAAACCCTAATCTACCTCTGAGCAAAGCCCTATGCAAAACCCTAATCAAATCTCTAAGCAAAGCCCTATACAAGAGAAATCAATCCCAGTCTTCAAGCTTCAAGACAAGCTTACCAAAGAAAGGGAGCTAAGTAGGCAGACTCATAGTGCCTTCCTCAGGAAAGTACTAGGAGGCTCCTACTTAGGAATCATATCCCATGTGGCTCAACAACTGTGAACGGTTTACATTCCTCCTCAGGAGAAACTAAACTCACATGAAGGCTCCGACATCATTGGATACTTGAGAAATCCTACATGAACTAAGGGAACTAAGTGAACAGACCCATAGTGCCTTCCTCAGGAAAGTACTAGGGGGCTTCCACTTAGGAATCATATCCCATGTGGCTCAACAACTGTGATCGGTTTACATTCCTCCTCAGGAGGAACTAAACTCACATGAAGGCTCCAACATCATTAGATACTTGAGAAATCCTATATGAACTAAGGGAACTAAGTGAACAGACCCATAGTGCCTTCCTCAGGAAAATACTAGGGGGCTTCCACTTAGGAATCATATCCCATGCGGCTCAACAACTGTGATCGGCTTACATTCCTCCTCAGGAGAAACTAAACTCACATGAAGGCTCCAACATCATTGGATACTTGGGAAAGAGGTGAGAAGAAAGGATGAAAGACATCCATAGTACCTTCCTCAGGAAAGTACCATGAATTTCCCTCAAACTTCAGGGTCTCAAACCTCACAGAAAGAGAGCAAACTCCTAGACCAGGACCTCAATCCATGCATCCTTGCAAGCTCCAACAAGACTTCATCCATCCTCCACCTTCAAGAAGGAACCACAAACCCTCAAACCAAAAGAAACTATCTCTGAAGTTCAACCACAGTTGAACTTCAAAGTCAGAAGCCCTCAAGACTTCTCCTATTCTCAAGCTCAAGCAAAAATAACAGAACACCCTATAAAAATCTACCAAAAATCTAGGGGAAACCGACATGGCTCTATGATCCCAAGATCAAGTCTCAAAGCCTAAGTCAACTTCTAAGGCTACTAAACAATCCCTAACATGGAATGGTCAAGGGTTAACCAGCAAGTTATGAGGTCTCTACTCTCTAACCCTAAAAAAACATCAATCAATCTCTAAAAAATCCACAAAAATCCTATGGGGAGCATGCATCAGTCTAGTATAACATACTAAAAAACTAAGGCAAAATTCACTACCAAATGAGAGAAATAAAATCAACAAGGCAGACACATCACAAACCAATTATTCAATACCAATTAAAATACAAAAATGCAAATAAAAATGAAAATGCATGATCAATTCAATATTTTTGCATTATAAAATTCTGAATTGAATTAGGAACCTATAGAAAAAAGAAGGGAATTAATTGGATACTCCTACTATTTTTTATGGATTATTTTCTAACATGATACAAAATGAAGAATTTTAAAAAAAGAAATAAAACAAAAGGGGGGTGGGGCGATAGCAAAACCATAGCTATTCATACTGGGCCCCAAACATAGGGGGTGCGCCCAGCAATTGGGGCCAAGGCCCAGACCAAACTCAGCATTCTTTCACACTCAGGGGGGGATAGCGAGTAAATGGAGGGGTGCGCTTCAGCAAATCAGACTTGGGCTTAACCCAATCCAAACCCTAGCCCAAATCATCACCCAACAAAACCAGTCTTCTTCCCCAAAATTTCAATCACTGTTCACTAAACCAAAACCCTAGCGTCGTTCATCCCCCAAATCCCTCTCTGAAACTCCTCTGAATCCTCTCAAAACATTCTCAAACCCTCACACATCCTGAACGAAACTACACCCTAATCAACTATCACACGTGAAATCAAACTTCATCTAACACTCTCAGATCGAAATCAAACTTCACAGTTCATGATCTAAGCACATCAACAAAGATCCAGCTAAACCCTAGCTACGCACAAGTAACAAATTGAAGGGAAGATGAACACACCTGGAGAAATGAAGAAGGCGACGAAGATCCTGGAACTGAAGAATATTGAAGGAACTCGCGGGGATCTTGAAGCTTTCAGGAGAACGGAAGAAGATGGCCACTGTTGAAGACCTGGGAAGAGAGATCTTGGAGATCGAGGAAAACGAATGGAGTGGAAAACCCTTTGAATGATCTTGGAGGCAACGAAGATCCACGAAGCTTTTCTGGGAATCTTAAAGGTTCTTCGATGATGATTGAAGACGTTGCTGGAGCTTGAATGAAGCGATGAAGATCTTGTGAATCTGGAAATCTGAAGTTCTTGGAAATCTGAGTATCGTCGTTCTGGAAATTGCTTGAAGTTTCCGGCAATGGATGAAGTTTCCGGTGGACTTGGCTGAGTTTTCCGGTGAGTAGTGGGTGAAGGTAGACGATGAAGATTGGAGGAGATCGGATGCGTTTCTGGAGAAAACGGAGGATTTGCAGTCTCCGGCGACCTTAACGGTTTCCGGTGACCGTTGCGGTGGAGGAGGGCGGTCCGGTGGGCGTTTGCATGGCCGGCGATGGGGGGGACTGAGTGGAAACCAGGTGGCGCTGGGGAGGGGTGAGGGACGGACGCGTGGCAGGAGGAAGGAGAGGGAGTAGGCACGTGTGGGGTTGTGTGGCGCAGAGAGAGAAAGGGTGAGTCTGGAAACGTGGCAAGATGTGGAGAAGTGGGAGTTGTGAGGTGGGGGCCTTGAATTCGCACGCGTGTCACGCTTAAATAGCTGACACATGGCAATTGCAATTCTGGACAAAAACATGGACAAAAACGGACTGATATGAACTGGGCCTCCAACCTGCACTGGGCCCAAACGAAAAAATGAATTCAATAAACCCAAAAATTCTGAATTAAAAATGGATTAAACCTAATTGAAAACTAATTAAAGACTAAACCTAATTAACTAGTAATTAAAACTACAATTAAACCTAAATGAAAATTAAACTATCCTAATTAATTCTAACAAACTCAATTAAAACCTAACTAATATTAAACTCTAATTAAACCAATTAAATCCTAATTAAATCTAAAAGATGATTAAAATCTAGTTAAACTCTATTAAACCAAAAAACAGAATTAACATCTAATTAAAAAACAAACTCTAATCATTTCTATTAATCCTATAAACCAATGAAAAAAGACTATTAATTTCTATTATTTACTATCTAAAAATAAAAACTCTAATGATTTTTATTTAACAATCTATTAAAATCCTATTTAAAACTAATAAAAGAAAAATCTATTATATTCTATTAAAACTATAAAAAAAACTATTAAAACCTATTAAAAATTCTATAAAATTCTAAAAAATGATTTAAAGCCATTAAAAATATTAAAAAATCTATTTAAATTCTAGGAAATCTATAAACCTATTAAAAATTCTACAAACAGCTATTAAATCCTAAAAATGCAAACAAAGGCCAATGGCCAACACAAAGGAGAGCGCGAGACCAGATCGACGCAAATAGTAAACCCGGACACCAAGAATCTCCAAAATCACTGCGTAAGCCGAAAACACCGAGAAACGCACAATTTCCCGAAAATAAAACCCTGATTAACTAGACTGGATCTGAAATATCCGGTAGATGAAAACCAAGCTGTAACCCTGACATCCTCTGTCTGTGCACAAATGTCATGCATCTGATATGCGAATACGAATTTAAACCACGAACCAGATAAGAGAACCGGTTGGTCAAATTTTAGGGTGCAACAGCTGCCCCTATTCAAGCGGCTTGGACCTGAATGGGTGAAGAGCGCGCAGCCTTCACACGTTCAAAGGTAAATGACGGTTGAATACCAATGAAGCCCTAAAATTTGCCAACCGCAAAAATAAATTGCGCACACCACCGCTTGGGGAGAATTAACCAGGGAACTGATTTCCATTGCCACAGTGACAACTAAAACACTATCCATCAACCCGCTTATGAAATAATCTGATATTGTCCATGGACCATCCCATTCCGAAGAAGAGGGTATACACTGAACAGTGAGAAATTGTTGATCTCTCTTATCAACCTTTCGTATCCTGAAGAAACGAGCATACACTTAACCAAACGAGACAATGCTGATTTCACTTATCAACCTTTCGCTCGAACCTGAACGAGCATCCACTAAACAGCGAGAAAATGTTGATTTCCCTTACCAACCTTCCGTTCGTACCTGAACGAGCATCCACTAAACTGCGAGAAAATGTTGATTTCACTTACCAACCTTCCGTTCGTACCTGAACGAGCATCCACGAAACTGCGAGAAAATGTTGATTTCACTTACCAACCTTCCGTTCGTACCTAAACGAGCATCCACGAAACTGCGAGAAAATGTTTATTTCACTTACCAACCTTTCGTTCGTACCTGAACGAGCATCCACTAAACAGCGAGAAAATTGTTGATTTCACTTACCAACATTCCGTTCGTACCTAAATGAGCATCCACTAAACTGCGAGAAAATGTTGATTTCACTTACCAACCTTCCGTTCGTACCTGAACGAGCATCCCTGTGGGGGTACGAGAAACTTAACCAAGCAACTCTGAGAGGACAATTCTGATGACGGCCGTCCAATACCTATTCTGGCAATAGGTATCCTGAAAACACTCCGCTGGGGGAAATTGGGAACTTAACCAAGCACCCTGACGAGAATAACCTTGTTGAAAAATAAGAGGAATTTAACCAAACAACTCCGTGGCGAATACCCTGCTGGGGGAAATTGGGAACTTAACCAAGTAACTCATTGAAGTAACACCCTACTGGAGAACATAACTCTGATAGGGAAACTACGGATAACCACCCAAAAATCTGCATTACCATCTTCCAACGCTGACACCACAGCATC
This sequence comes from Lathyrus sativus, assembly GCA_963859935.3. NCBI lineage: Eukaryota > Viridiplantae > Streptophyta > Magnoliopsida > Fabales > Fabaceae > Lathyrus > Lathyrus sativus. The sequence goes on from OZ012735.1 coordinate 511,162,799, forward strand.
CTGAGAAAGACTCAGCTGGGGGAAAAAGGTGTTTGACCAAGCAAACTCTGCTAAGGGAATATGACATGACGAACACGATCACTGCGTGCCTGGCGCAACAACCCTCTTGATAGGAGGAAACACGATCACTGCGCGTCTTGGCGTTGCGAACAAAACATACGGGATGAATACGATCACTGCGTACCTCTTCCGCGAAAACCCTGCAACATGACAATGACCACGATCACTGCATGCCCTGCGCCACAACCCTCTTGACCGGAGGAAACACGATCACTGCGCGTTTTGTGCCGCAAACAAAACATACAGGACGAATACGATCACTGCGTACTCTACCACAAATCCCCACAACATAACGATGACCACGATCACTGCGTGCCCTGCGCCCCAACTCTCTTGACAGGAGGAAACACGATCACGGCGCGTTCTGTGCCATAAACAAAACATATGCACATTTCTGCGAACCACGATCTCACTTATCGACAGAGAAAATACCTGAGGCTGGACGGGTAATCAATCCTGCTTACATTTCCAGAATGCACATGTTTGATGATGCCGTAATGCTTCCATACTGCATGGAAATGCTACGTATTCGTGCGAAATGCAAGTGCTTATGATGCATGCTTATGCAAAGAATTACTTCAGCAAAATAAATGCTGAAGACAAACTGGATCCGCTGGGGATGACCGGAATTCCACCGATACGCTTCCAACAAAATAAATGCTGGAAAGATGAACTAACTCCGCTGGGGATAACCATCCTGCTGGGGAAGTAGCTCACAAACTCAAAACTTCAACCTCTGCTGAAAACGATCGTCCTGACAAGGAAGGATCAACCTGTTGGAGAAAGAGAAAAGCAATCCTGGACACTGCTTTCAAAAGGTATCAACACTCTGATTACGCCATGTGGGGATAATTCATCCTGCTATCACTGAGCTGGGGATTGACCAATGTGCTCTGATTCGTACTATACAAGAAACTCTTTGGGGGAAGTTAATCATATTCGTCTCGACCTTCGCTGGGGAGGACTTTGCTCTGCTTGATAAGCCAATTCTGAACTACTGAAGATGCATTGATCTTTTCCTTTGACGCAATCTCCACTCTCCTGGGGAGACAACATTCAAATTTGCCTGGGGCGACTCCACTGAGGAAAGACACAACATTCATCCCCTGGAGAGGGTACCAGCCTGCCATGGACTCTGGCGGGGAACTTTGCGAGCTTTTGAATACCTGCAAAAGTCAACAAGCAAACACAAGACAATCTATGCAAAAAGAAACGTCTTGGTAATCACCCACGACAACCATTCAGGTAATTTCCGGTTTTAACAATCATCGGCCGAGGCCCGCCTGTTTACACGCATGTAAGTTTATCAAAAACATCGGCGTTTTTTACAAACAAAACTGTAAAAATTAAAACCAAAGTCACACACTACACTGAATAACACACTTTATTGATAACGGCCTGAGAATAGGCAAGATTTGTACATCGGATGCAACTCCTGAAAAGAGGTAGTCACACATAAACAAAATGCAGAAATGTACAAAGATACAGAATAAAATTTGTACACATGTCGGCAACGTGTTACAGACGAACACCATGAACCGATCCTCCTATGACTCGCCGGACTCTGACGCTTTCCTGATCTCTGTCTTCGGAAGAGATTGTTTTGGATAGTTGACCCCCCAGATGCTCCCAAACCACTAAACAATCAAACTTGGACCGCAGTCATTTGCTTCTCAAATACCTAACTTTTGCGTGAATCGCCCTTTGCGGGTTTTCAATTCACCGGGATACCCCTTCTTGCCGAAGCCGCCCAGTGTAGGTTTTCGACTTCGCGGGTGTACATTTTTTCCATTTTATCCCTAACTTTTGCCCGAACCTTTTTATTCTGTTTTTTGGTTCGCCAGGATGCCCCATTTTTGCCTGGACTCTCTTTTTACTGTCCAGCGGGTCAATTTTTAAGCAAAGTATTTTTTAACTGCGTCCGAGTTCACAGGGGAAGAAAAGTCTTCACCATCCATGGTGGATAGTAATAAAGCTCCTCCGGAGAAGACCTTCCTCACGACGTACGGACCTTCATAATTGGGAGTCCATTTGCCCCTGTGATCCGATTGCGGTGGGAGAACCTTCTTCAGCACAAGATCACCCGTCTGAAAGCTTCGAGGTCGAATCTTCTTGTCGAACGCTTTCTTCATCCGGCTCTGATACATCCTACCATGTGCAATTGATGCCAGTCTCTTCTCATCTATCAAGCTCAGCTGATTCAATCTATTTCTCACCCACTCTGCCTCATCAAGCTGAACATCAAGCAAAACCCTCAAAGATGGTATCTCAACCTCCAATGGCAGGACTGCCTCCATGCCATACACCAATGAGAACGGAGTTGCCCCAGTTGATGTACGCACCGTCGTGCGACAACCGTGCAAAGCAAACGGCAACATCTCATGCCAATCCTTATACGTTACCACCATCTTCTGAACAATCTTCTTTATGTTCTTGTTGGCCGCTTCAACAGCGCCATTCATCTTGGGTCTGTACGGAGATGAATTATGATGCTCGATCTTAAACTCCCAACAAAGATCTTTCATCATCCTATTGTTCAGATTCGAACCATTATCAGTAATAATCCGTTCAGGAATACCGTATCTGCAAATTATATCCTTCTTGATAAATCTGGCCACCACCTGCTTCATCACATTGGCGTAAGATGCTGCTTCTACCCACTTGGTAAAATAATCAATCGCGACTAGGATGAAGCGATGCCCATTAGAAGCAGTAGGCTCAATCTTGCCAATCATATTGATTCCCCACATGGAGAAAGGCCACGGAGAAGCTATAACATTCAGTGGACTGGGTGGCACATGGATCTTATCAGCATAGATCTGGCACTTGTGACACCGCTTGGCGAACTTGAAACAGTCCATTTCCATCGTTAACCAATAATACCCTGCCCGCAACAACTTTCGGGTCATAGCATGCCCATTAGCATGTGTACCAAAAGTTCCTTCATGGACCTCTTCCATGAGTAAATTGGCTTCCTTCTCGTCTACACACCGGAGGAGTACCAAATCGTGGTTCCTTCTATACAGAACGCCGTCGGGATTCAGATAGAAGTTGCCTGCTAGTCTCCTTAGAGTCTTCTGATCACGACTGGATGCCCCAGCCGGATATTCCTTGCTCTTCAGGAAATTCTGTATGTCGAAATACCAAGGTTTGCCGTCAGATGCTTCATCAATTGCAAACACAAAGGTCGGCCTATCAAGGCGAGATATGACAATCCTGGGAGCCTCATTCCAGTAGTTGACCTTATACATCGAGGATAATGTTGCAAGGGCGTCTGCCATTTGATTCTCCGCCCGGGGTACATGATGAAACTCCACTTTATCAAAGAAAGGTAGCAACCTTCTCGCATAATTCATATACGGTACCAGATTAGGTTGGCGTGTCTCCCACTCTCCTTTAATTTGATTCACAACCAATGCTGAATCCCCATATACGTCCAGATTCTTGATCCTCAGATCAATAGCCTCCTCCAACCCCATAATACAGGCTTCGTACTCGGCTTCGTTATTCGTCACTGGAAAAGTCAATCTGGCTGTAAATGGGATATGCGACCCGTGGGGAGTTGTAATAATTGCCCCAATCCCGTTACCGTACGAATTGACAGCCCCGTCAAAAATCAATTGCCACTGGGAACTCCGCTCGGGACCTTCACCAGGCAACGACTCATCGCAATCTTTAGCCTTCAAGTACATTATGTCCTCATCAGGAAACTCAAACTTCATAGGCTGATAATCCTCAATTGGCTGTTCGGCAAGATATTCGGACAAAACACTTCCCTTAATGGCCTTCTGGGAAACATACTGGATATCGTATTCTGTCAATACCATTTTCCATCTAGCAATCCTTCCAGAGAGCGCTTGCTTTTCAAACACATACTTGATCAGATCCATCTTCGATATCAGCATGGTTGTATGGTTCAGCATATACTGTCTTAGACGTTTGGCAGCCCACGCCAATGCACAACACGTCTTTTCGAGCACAGAGTATCGAGATTCACAATCCGTGAACTTTTTACTCAAGTAGTAGATTGCATGCTCTTTCCTTCCCGTCTCGTCATGTTGACCGAGAACACAACCCATATTGTTCTCAAGAACCGTCAGATACATAATCAGTGGTCGTCCTGCTACTGGGGGTATCAACACCGGAGGTTCTTGCAAGTATTCTTTTATCTTTTCAAATGCCCTTTGGCAATTTTCGTTCCAGACCACCGCTTGATCTTTCTTTAACAGTTTGAACAAAGGTTCACACGTGGTCGTTAGGTGAGAGATGAACCTAGCAATGTAGTTCAATCTCCCTAAGAATCCACAGACTTCTTTTTCTGTTCTCGGTGCTGGCATCTCTTGTATTGCTTTTATTTTTGCAGGATCGACCTCGATTCCTTTCTTACTCACAATGAACCCCAGTAGCTTCCCGGATCTCACTCCGAATGTACACTTGTTAGGATTCAGCCTCAGCCTGAACTTCCTCAGCCTTTTGAACAACTTCAACAGATTAACCAGATGTTCTTCCTCCGTTTGAGACTTGGCAATCATGTCATCGACATACACCTCAATCTCTCTGTGCATCATGTCATGAAAGAGCGTTGTCATAGCCCGCTGGTACGTTGCCTCAGCATTTTTCAAAACAAAGGGCATCACCTTATAACAGAAGGTTCCCCACGGGGTGATAAAGGTCGTTTTTTCCATATCCTCCGGGGCCATTTTGATCTGGTTGTACCCCGAAAATCCATCCATGAAAGAGAACACTGAAAACTGAGCCGTATTGTCAACCAACACATCAATATGCGGCAGCGAGAAATCATCTTTCGGGCTCGCTTTGTTTAGATCCCTATAATCAACACACATTCGAACCTTGCCATCTTTCTTTGGCACAGGCACAATATTAGCGACCCAAGTGGGATAAGTGGTGACAGCCATGAATCCAGCATCCCATTGCTTCTGCACTTCTTCCTTAATCTTTACAGCCATATCAGGACGAGTTCTTCTGAGTTTCTGCTTCACGGGTGGGCAATCTTCCCTCAACGGCAGACGATGAACGACCATGTCGGTATCCAAACCTGGCATGTCCTCGTAGGACCAAGCAAATATATCACTGTATTCACGCAGCATCTCAATAAGCTCTTGCTTGACGTCAACCTGCAACGCGGCCCCTATACGGATATTCCTGACGCATTCTTCAGACCCTAAATTGACAATATCAATCTCTTCCTGATGAGGCAGAATGACCCTCTCCTCTTGCTTCAACAACCGACTCAGCTCTTCTGGTAAGTCACTATCCTCAACAATCTCCTCCTCAGCTTGGAAGATCGGATGCTCGAAGTCTAAACGAGTCATAGGAAGTCTTTGGTTGATGTCATCTGAAAATTCATGAATCCTGCGAGGGAAACGGTTAAGTGCTTCAAAATGATATACAAGCAAAATGCATAACCACGCTGCCATTTTATTTCAAAATAAAAACAGAAAGAAAGGGATCATAACATTTGAATGTAAAAAACGTCGTCATTTATTGATCATGCAAACATACAGGTAAACAGTTAGGCCCTAAGACGAGGTCAACGATGCCCCGGGCAAGGCATGTGATCATACAATGATTGAAAAAACAACGCATTACTGTTTGGTGACTTGGATGACGTCCTGGATGGACCAGTTGCATAGGCTTTGCCCTGGCGTGCTGGGTCGAATCCATGCGTCCATGTCGCAGTCGCTATCCACTTCCTCCGTATCAGACACGGCATTAATCCTTTCGAAGCTAACCCCTCCGGGCGTGAACACCAGAGGTCCCTTGTACTTAGGCGCACTCTGTGAGGGAGATGGGCGGTACCCCAAGCCATACCTATCTTGCTTCACTGGTAGGTCCAGAACCTGCCCCCACTTCTGAGTCTCTCCCGCTTGCACCAACGCCTTGGCTTCTTTATATGAGAAAACGGTCACCTCTTGCCCTTCACTCTTCACCGGAGCTTCTTCTTTAACCTTCACCCCTTCGAACGCCTGACACAATGTTTCATGAATCTCTCCATCTACCTCCACGTACTTGAAGGAAGACAAATGACTGACTAAGATATCCTCTTCGCCACACACCGTCACAATACTCCCCTCAACCATATACTTCAGCTTCTGATGGAGTGTAGAAGTTACTGCCCCAGCGGCATGAATCCAAGGTCTCCCGATCAAACAGCTATATGCAGGCTGGATGTCCATGATGTAAAACACTGTATCAAACACCTCCGGACCTACCTGGATGGGTAACGTTACTGACCCGAATACCGACCTCCTCGTTCCGTCAAAGGCTCTCACCACCAAATCACTGGGTGTGCACAACAACCCACGGGTATCCAATTTCAACAGGGCTTTCTTTGGTAACACATTCAACGAGGACCCAGTGTCTACCAGCACATGGGATAAAATCGGGCCCCGGCATTCGATAGAGATGTGCAAGGCATTATTGTGATCACGCCCTCGAGGCGTTAGGTCAAAATCCGTGAATCCCAAACCATGCCCAGCATTAACATGTGCCATAACTCCCTCCAACTGATTAACTGAAATCTCTTGCGGCACGAAGGATGTCTCAAGTACTTTCAACAGGGCATTTCTATGCGCCTCAGAACACAACAACAGCGATAATATGGATATATTTGACGGGGTTTACTGCAGGTGATCTACGATCTTGTAGTCACTTTTGCGAATCAATCTCATGAATTCTTCCACATCTTTGGTTATCGGCTCTTTCTCCTTACTCCCCGAAGATTCCCCCTCAACAACTTTGTTCTTACCCCTGGCGAGCCTCTCTGCCTCGACCTTAGGTGAAGTGAAAATTCTCCCGCTCCGGGTTATACCACCCGCTCCCACTATGTTGTCTACGGATCCCGCTGGCGGATCATTCAAGTCGATCTTTTCCCCATTGCAATACACTTCAGCACCGTAGCTCCACGGGACTGCTTTTGTGCTTTCATAAGGGACTGGCTTAGCCTTGGTAATAGTAATGGTCGGCCTTTTCGATGATGCCGAAATCGTCACTGATTTGAACGGAATGGTGATCGTAGCAATCTCCCTGCGCTCTTTTTCAGATTCTGTCTCAACAGACTTCTCTCGCCCCACAGACCTGTCAAACTGCAGGATTCCTTCATCAATCAAACCTTGAACTCCCCTTTTCAACTTCTCACAGTCCCCAGGTTGAACCAAACAGTCAACACACTCTTCACTGCATCCGGGATAGACACCTCCCTCCAATAAGCGCTGCTTTACATAACTCAAAGGGGTCTTCAGCTTGCTCACTTCCGAAATCAAGTCCAACTCATCATCTATCAGGATTGCATTGGCCCCAGCCCCACCATGCTTGCGCATTGGCTGTTGCGTGATATTAGGACCGTCCTTCCCGAAGTTAATAGCCGTACTATCAAGCAAATCCTGTACTTTATGCTTGAAAGCTAGGCAATTTTCAATATTGTGCCCCGGTGCACCCGAATGGAAGTCACAGTGCTCATTAACATCATACCTGACTGGTGGCTGGCCAGTTGGTGGTGTTAAGGTCCTCTTCTCGACTAGCTGCAATTTCAACAAAGTTTGAAGGAGTTCTGCATATGATACCGGCGGTACCTCGAATACTCTCCTCGGTCGTGGGTTCTAAAGTCTGCGCTGATTATTATTAGGCTGCTGCTGAGCCTGCTGCTGAGAAGGCCCTGGGATGGTTACGCTTGCAACCTGCGATTGCTGATGCCAGTTCTGACTTCTATTTCTCCGTCGAGCATTGTATACAGCCTTGGTATCACCCTGCCTTTTACCACCAAACATCTTCTTATTACCTCCTGCAGTACTGGACTCACCCGCTTGAATTTTACCAATCTTCACCCCGTTTTCAATGCACTCCCCCATCAAGATCAACTCAGAGAAAGTACTCATCGAAAAATTGAGCAACCGGTCATAGTACATTCCAGAGAAAGTTCCTATGAACATATCCATCATTTCGCGCTCCACCATCGGAGGGTGCACCCTAGCAGCCAAATCTCGCCATCTCTGGGCGTATTCCTTAAAGCTCTCGCTAGACTTTTGAGACATGCTTTGCAGCTGGACTCGGTTAGGGGCGAGATCACTATTATATTGATAATGTCGAACAAAAGCCTCTGCCAGCTCTTTCCAACTCCTGATCTGAGCAGGCTCCAAGCTCATGTACCACTCCAGCGATGGCCCTGACAGGCTATCCTGGAAGAAGTGCATTAGCATCTTTTCATCCTCAGAATACGCAGACATACACATGTAAAACGCGCGCACATGCACCCTAGGGCACGTATCCCCTTTGTACTTATCAAACGACGGCGCTTTGAATTTCAGCGGGACCCTCAACCCCGGGACCAGCCCCATATTTGACATATCCAGCCCAAGAGCATTCTGGCTGGCTAATCCATTCACTTTCTCTTCTAGCAATCTCATCCGGTGGTCGTCATCCCTAGCTCTTTCATACCCCTCGTTCTGACCAGAGAACACATCCTCCTGACGATCCTCCCAGCGAGGTACTGCATCATATCCAACGTAATCTGCATCACGGCCCGGACCCGTTTGGAAGTACCTGGGGTCATACCTCAGATTGCCCATCTCTTGAGCGTTGTATGCACCAGTTACATATCCAAGATTACCATAACCATAGTCACCAAACCCAGCCTTGGTGCCAGCAATGTTGCTATACCCCATATTCACACCATTGAAGCCCTGGTTACCATTATTTCCAATCATTCCGACATTCTCAACGCCCCCATTGAAACCCTTGTTGACATTACCCATAAATACCCCAGCAGTATCTGCATTGGCATTCACATTACCGGCGTTCCCACCTCCGCCTGCAGGACCAGTTTCTCCAGCATTCAAACCGGTTACGGGAATAGCATCAGCACTTTGACGATTCTCAATTCGGGGCGAAGCAACAATATTTTCACCATGCGGTGTCCCGTTGTTTTCAGCCCGTGCGACTATCGGTTGAACTAGATTCTGCAGCTGCTCTTGCCCTTTGGCGATGGTCTCCATGGTTTGCATGAGCATGGCCATCCTGTCACGCATTTCTTGCATTTCACTCTGCACATTGTCCATGATCTTCTTGTGATTAGTTCTGGTAGAGTAACGGTGGACCCGCTTTTCTGCAATCCTGAAAATACCTGGATATATGGAAGAAGAATGATAAGGAACATGGATCACAAACCTGTAATGCAATGTGATTTATGCAAACAACAATGCAAAAATGCTAACGTGCATGTGTGCGTTGGGGGTATTTCCCCTCCAATTCCAGTGTCAAGGTAGCAAGACAAAAGAAACCATAAAGACAATATTTAGAAAAACCCTCATATATTGGAAAAACAGTCTTGTCAAGGCGTTACACAACTATGTTCCATACGACTGATATGATAAAGGGGGATCCCAACCAACATGCCTGGTGGTGATCTCGACACATAGAATACAAGAGAGAAATCAAGTGCGGGTACGGTCGCAGAAATCCTCGAATAGCTTCTTCGTCTCTGCGTGATCTGGTCGATAAATCAAGCCTTCTATCAACTGATCCCTTTTCCTGACCGTTCCATGGATATCTCTGACAAAATCTTCCCAAGCCTTATCTTGGGCACCGTCCTCAGGTTTGGGCCTCTTGGAGCCTGCCCTGTGCTGACAATCTTCCAGATTCTTCATGGCATCAATCAGTTTGCGTTCGGCCTCGTATCGACGACATGCTTCTTCTTCAAGCTCTCCAGTCTTCACTTTAACCTGTTCTCCCAACTGAGCAACCTGTATCTTTAGCTCTTCTTCCCGTTCTTTGCGTTTGGCCATAGTGAGGTCCCAATGCTCTCTGAACTTAGCTAACTTCGTGTAGGCCCTTTCCAGCTCTTGTTTCTTAGTAGCCAATACACTGCTAACTGAGTCTACATCTAACTCCAGACGCTTCTTGGTTTCAGTCAACTCCAATAAAGTAGTCTTCAGATGTTTCAAAGTTTCGGCCTGTTGCTTGGAAAGATATCATGTTTCAATATTTTCATGACGAAGCTGGGCGTTCTCTTTCTCTGAAGCTTCTTTAACCTTTGCTAACTCTTCTTTCTCCGCCATCAGCTGCTTGTATACCTGCATGCCTATAGTGGTGGGCTCCTCCACCGGAGAAGGATACAATGGCTGAACTGCAGGATAAGGCATAAGGAATTTCGTAGCTCGTTCACGAATCCATTCCACATACGGACCAAGAACTCGAGTACCCCCTTTGCTACATGAAGGCTTCCCTCTCTTATGCAGGTTCTTCCATGCTTTCTCAAGCTTGATCAACATCTCTTCCTCTATTGCCCCAGTGAGATACAGAGATTCCTGTATCTCCTCGGGCTTCGGCGCTTCCTGAGGTGCATACCCAAACTGCCTGATTAATAAGGAAGGGTTGTAATTGACACACCCTCTCCTCCCTATCAAAGGAACATTAGGGAATCCTTCACATCTGCATATGACCTCAACTCCTAACACCTCCTCATTAACCCACACCACATTCTCAGAAGTCAACCCCATCAAGCGCTCAGGCCATCCTAAAGAATCAATAGAAGTGACGAAAGGCCCTGACTTCGGCATATGACTAGTAAACCACCTGCACAGTAGAGGTACACAGCAAGAGACATTCCTTCCTCGCCGCTTTTCATTTTGGTAGTGAGTGGAATGGTGGATATCTCCCAACAAGGTAGGAACTGGGTTCTTTGCAGCCAGAATATAGAAAGCATCTGCATCAACAAAATCAGGAAGGTTTGGGAACAATACAATGCCATAAACACACACAGCAAGGATGGCGTCAAAAACAACCCAGCCACCCTTCTTGGCATACTCCCGAGCCTTCTCCACCAAAATAACCAACGGAAATCCCCACGCATCTCCTCTTCTGATCATCTTCCCTGTCAGCTCAAACTCTCCTAAGTACAGAATAGCAGAAAGCTCGGCCAGATTAGGCTTAGCGTCCGTGTGATAGAAAGGCATCTGCTCGCGAATCGGTATATCCAAGAGTGCAGAATACTCCTCCAGGGTAGGAGCCAAGACAAAATCAGGAAATACGAAACACCTGAGCTCAGCATCATAAAACTGTAACAGGGTGTAAATGCCGCTGATCTCATAAGCTGAGGCTGGTAAACATAAGTCAGGATCCTCCCATATGTCTTCCTGAAATCTCCCATCACCTTCTTCCTAGCAATAGTAATTAACTCTGACAACAGACTGATATCTGGAGACGGGAATCTGTAGGGTAACACTCTCTTCATGGCTTCCATGTCTTGCTAGGAACCAACCACCGGAACTGGGAGGGAAAATATGTACCTGCAATACACACATGTTAGTTGGATGCAAATGGTAATGCACTAATGCAATATGATAAATGATGCAATCAGTGAACACAGGGGCCATGTTGTAGCCTGAAGAGGAACATCTCTGTGATGTCAAAAACAGAAAACCACCACAGTCACCAGAACCTCATGACGCTGACTATCATCTGACACCCAAAATACCAATACCCTGGTAAGAAATCCATTTGAACCTCTGTAACTGACGAGAAAACCATCTGATAATAGTATCAACCTCAAACAAGAAACCCATCTGATCCAAACAACACACCTGTTAACGAGCCAAGAAAACCATCTGATAAATACTGAATCATGGTTTCTGAAGGCCAGTTTTCCTGCAATAACCCAATCCCCCTCACAGGTATGGACCTAATCCACGGACAAAGGTACGGCATCCTATGCGGTCATCAGTGTCACAGACTTTCATGAGTGACGATACGATTCCCAGAAGGAGTGGCATCATCAAGTCATGAAGAGGCCTCACTTAGCTGACTTCCAAATGATCGGTCCCCAGAGTCGACAATCCTCACGTCTGGACTCCCCTCATATCCTCAGGACCGGAAAGGAGCACCTCGGAGAGAACCTTGTCTGAGCGCAGATTTCGTAGGGAACGGTGCCTGCTCAGCAGACAGGTTCGTCTACTACTCTCCGCAACTATGTCTAGGTGCATACTCAAGCCCAGGTCCGGCTTCTCACTCATAGTAACCTCCCTTTCCCACATCAATAATCATAATAATATAGTGCTGAAAGTAAATGCGGAAAGGTAAAGGTGCGGGAAAGTAAAATGCGGAAAGATAAAACACATATGCACAACACCCAACAGATAAACACCCAAGCGCTAGGATTGACTCGCGTAGGGGATGGGAAACGGTCCCAGCATAAGGGATGGGAAAAGTCCCTATTATTACAACTCCCCAGCAGAGTCGCCAGCTGTCGCTACTGCGAAAATCGGCGCCGGCTGACAGAAGAGTCGCCACCGTGCGTTATTTATCCCAACGGAGGGAAAGGAAACGCTCAAAGTAAACCTCGCAAAAAACGGGAAAGGTATGGTCATCGCAACCAAAACCTGGGTTCGGGAGTCGGTTACGTAAGGGGAAGGTATTAGCACCCCTCACGTCCGTCGTACTCGACGGGATCCACGCTTGGTGTTTATAAGGAAAAGGGTGTGTTTATCTATCTACGCTAATGGTCAGTCTGAAAAGAAAAGAAAAGGACGGGACTCGACAGAACAATACGGTGTTCTGGGCCTACGTACTCCCTCGTGCAATGGGAAAGTCAGAGTCAACGTAGTTCGACTACCTACGTCTAGACGGGGGGAAGGTTGCTCGCCAGGACATCGCGTCTTGTGCCTACGTACTTCCACACGGCGTGGAAGATCAGAGCAAACGTAGTTCGACTACGCACGGCACAAGCTGTTCAAGTGTTTTTTTATGGGAAAATGCACCTTAACCAAGGGTTTTCACAGTCCAGGAGGACAAAATGTTTTGATGTTTGTTCAAATCTTTTGACGGAAGAAATGAATTCACTTTTGTTTTATCCTTTATTAAGTGCTTTTCTGTTGTTTCGAGAAAGAAAAGAGACACCCTAAAACTATGGTTGAAAGGGGAATCTACCTAATGTTATCATGCCTGGTTAACCAACCTAATGTCTATCATAACTCCTCCACGGCAGAGAAGTTAGAGCTCCTAAGGGATCATGGCCACAGAACTGAACAGCGAACAGGAATCACTGCAAAGTAAAGAAATACTGGAAATATGCATGAATGCAACAACCAAACAATCAAGGCACAAGGGCCACACACCACAGAGGCAAGGGAGCTCAGCTCTACCAAATACCAGCAAGCAAATCCACTCAATAACAATCAAGCAGAAGGAGGACCACCTCAACTTCTCATGCACACAAAGCCTATTTCTAAGATGCACCTATCTCAGAAATATCTAGATGAACCCCTAAGTCTAATGCAGCACAGCACCACACAAGTCAGACAACATAAAGGGAAGGCTAACCGGCCTGGAAAACTCCTATCCAAAAGCATGAAACTACCCTGAGCAAGACCCCTAAACAACCCTAAAACAAAACCCTAATCTACCTCTGAGCAAAGCCTTATGCAAAACCCTAATCAAATCTCTAAGCAAAGCCCTATACAAGAGAAATCAATCCCAGTCTTCAAGCTTCAAGACAAGCTTACCAAAGAAAGGGAGCTAAGTAGGCAGACTCATAGTGCCTTCCTCAGGAAAGTACTAGGAGGCTCCTACTTAGGAATCATATCCCATGTGGCTCAACAACTGTGAACGGTTTACATTCCTCCTCAGGAGAAACTAAACTCACATGAAGGCTCTGACATCATTGGATACTTGAGAAATCCTACATGAACTAAGGGAACTAAGTGAACAGACCCATAATGCCTTCCTCAGGAAAGTACTAGGGGGCTTCCACTTAGGAATCATATCCCATGTGGCTCAACAACTGTGATCGGTTTACATTCCTCCTCAGGAGGAACTAAACTCACATGAAGGCTCCAACATCATTGGATACTTGAGAAATCCTATATGAACTAAGGGAACTAAGTGAACAGACCCATAGTGCCTTCCTCAGGAAAATACTAGGGGGCTTCCACTTAGGAATCATATCCCATGCGGCTCAACAACTGTGATCGGTTTACATTCCTCCTCAGGAGAAACTAAACTCACATGAAGGCTCCAACATCATTGGATACTTGGGAAAGAGGTGAGAAGAAAGGATGAAAGACATCCATAGTACCTTCCTCAAGAAAGTACCATGAATTTCCCTCAAACTTCAGGGTCTCAAACCTCACAGAAAGAGAGCAAACTCCTAGACCAGGACCTCAATCCATGCATCCTTGCAAGCTCCAACAAGACTTCATCCATCCTCCACCTTCAAGAAGGAACCACAGACCCTCAAACCAAAAGAAACTATCTCTGAAGTTCAACCACAGTTGAACTTCAAAGTCAGAAGCCCTCAAGACTTCTCCTATTCTCAAGCTCAAGCAAAAATAACAGAACACCCTATAAAAATCTACCAAATATCTAGGGGAAACCTACATGGCTCTATGATCCCAAGATCAAGTCTCAAAGCCTAAGTCAACTTCTAAGGCTACTAAACAATCCCTAACATGGAATGGTCAAGGGTTAACCAGCAAGTTATGAGGTCTCTACTCTCTAACCCTAAAACAACATCAATCAATCTCTAAAAAATCCACAAAAATCCTATGGGGAGCATGCATCAGTCTAGTATAACATACTAAAAAACTAAGGCAAAATTCACTACCAAATGAGAGAAATAAAATCAACAAGGCAGACACATCACAAACCAATTATTCAATACCAATTAAAATACAAAAATGCAAATAAAAATGAAAATGCATGATCAATTCAATATTTTTGCACTATAAAATTCTGAATTGAATTAGGAACCTATAGAAAAAAGAAGGGAATTAATTGGATACTCCTACTATTTTTTATGGATTATTTTCTAACATGATACAAAATGAAGAATTTTAAAAAAAGAAATAAAACAAAAGGGGGGTGGGGCGATAGCAAAACCATAGCTATTCATACTGGGCCCCAAACATAGGGGGTGCGCCCAGCAATTGGGGCCAAGGCCCAGACCAAACTCAGCATTCTTTCATACTCAGGGGGGGATAGCGAGTAAATGGAGGGGTGCGCTTCAGCAAATCAGACTTGGGCTTAACCCAATCCAAACCCTAGCCCAAATCATCACCCAACAAAACCAGTCTTCTTCCCCAAAATTTCAATCACTGTTCACTAAACCAAAACCCTAGCGCCGTTCATCCCCCAAATCCCTCTCTGAAACTCCTCTGAATCCTCTCAAAACATTCTCAAACCCTCACACATCCTGAACGAAACTACACCCTAATCAACTATCACACGTGAAATCAAACTTCATCTAACACTCTCAGATCGAAATCAAACTTCACAGCTCACGATCTAAGCACATCAACAAAGATCCAGCTAAACCCTAGCTACGCACAAGTAACAAATCGAAGGGAAGATGAACACACCTGGAGAAATGAAGAAGGCGACGAAGATCCTGGAACTGAAGAATATTGAAGGAACTCGCGGGGATCTTGAAGCTTTCTGGAGAACGGAAGAAGATGGCCAATGTTGAAGACCTGGGAAGAGAGATCTTGGAGATCGAGGAAAACGAACGGAGTGGAAAACCCGTTGAATGATCTTGGAGGCAACGAAGATCCACGAAGCTTTTCTGGGAATCTTAAAGGTTCTTCGATGATGATTGAAGACGTTGCTGGAGCTTGAATGAAGCGATGAAGATCTTGCGAATCTGGAAATCTGAAGTTCTTGGAAATCTGAGTATCGTCGTTCTGGAAATTGCTTGAAGTTTCCGGCAATGGATGAAGTTTCCGGTGGACTTGGCTGAGTTTTCCGGTGAGTAGTGGGTGAAGGTAGACGATGAAGATTAGAGGAGATCGGATGCGTTTCTGGAGAAAACGGAGGATTTGCAGTCTCCGGCGACCTTAACGGTTTTCGGTGACTGTTGCGGTGGAGGAGGGCGGTCCGGTGGGCGTTTGCATGGTCGGCGATGGGGGGGACTGAGTGGAAACCAGGTGGCGCTGGGGAGGGGTGAGGGACGGACGCGTGGCAGGAGGAAGGAGAGGGAGTAGGCACGTGTGGGGTTGCGTGGCGCAGAGAGAGAAAGGGTTAGTCTGGAAACGTGGCAGGATGTGGAGAAGTGGGAGTTGTGAGGTGGGGGCCTTGAATTCGCACGCGTGTCACGCTTAAATAGCTGACACATGGCAATTGCAATTCTGGACAAAAACATGGACAAAAACGGACTGATATGAACTGGACCTCCAACCTGCACTGGGCCCAAACGAAAAAATGAATTCAATAAACCCAAAAATTCTGAATTAAAAATGGATTAAACCTAATTGAAAACTAATTAAAGACTAAACCTAATTAACTAGTAATTAAAACTACAATTAAACCTAAATGAAAATTAAACTATCCTAATTAATTCTAACAAACTCAATTAAAACCTAACTAATATTAAACTCTAATTAAACCAATTAAATCCTAATTAAATCTAAAAGATGATTAAAATCTAGTTAAACTCTATTAAACCAAAAAACAGAATTAACATCTAATTAAAAAACAAACTCTAATCATTTCTATTAATCCTATAAACCAATGAAAAAAGACTATTAATTTCTATTATTTACTATCTAAAAATAAAAACTCTAATGATTTTTATTTAACAATCTATTAAAATCCTATTTAAAACTAATAAAAGAAAAATCTATTATATTCTATTAAAACTATAAAAAAAAAAACTATTAAAACCTATTAAAAATTCTATAAAATTCTAAAAAATGATTTAAAGCCATTAAAAATATAAAAAATCTATTTAAATTCTAGGAAATCTATAAACCTATTAAAAATTCTACAAACGGCTATTAAATCCTAAAAATGCAAACAAAGGCCAATGGCCAACACAAAGGAGAGCGCGAGACCAGATCGACGCAAATAGTAAACCCGGACACCAAGAATCTCCAAAATCACTGCGTAAGCCGAAAACACCGAGAAGCGCACAATTTCCCGAAAATAAAACCCTGATTAACTAGACTGGATCTGAAATATCCGGTAGATGAAAACCAAGTTGTAACCCTGACATCCTCTGTCTGTGCACAAATGTCATGCATCTGATATGCGAATACGAATTTAAACCACGAACCAGATAAGACAACCGGTTGGTCAAATTTTAGGGTGCAACAGTTACCACTGGAAGTTGAGATTCCTTCCCTGAGGGTATTACAAGATGTCCAACTCGACGAGGCAGAATGGGTGAAAGACAGGTTGAACCAGCTGAGTTTAATGGATGAGAAGAGGTTAGCTTCTTTAGCATACGGTCGTTTGTACCAGAGCCGGATGAAGAAAGCGTATGATAAGAAGATACATCCTCGGAGCTTTCAGACGGGCGACCTTGTGTTGAAGAGGATTCTCCCGCCACAGACAGATCACAGGGGCAAGTGGACCCCCAACTACGAAGGGCCATACGTTGTCAGAAAAGTCTTTTCAGGAGGAGCTTTATTGTTGTCCATCATGGACGGTGAAGACTTTACATCGCCTGTGAACTCGGACGCAGTTAAAAAATACTTTGCTTGAAATTGACCCGCTGGACAGGAAAAAAAAAAGAGTCCAGGCAAAAATGGGGCATCCTGGCGAACCAAAAACAGAATAAAAGGTTCGGGAAAAAATTAGGTATAAAATTAAAAAGATGTACACCCGCGGAGTCGAAAACCTACACTGGGCGGCTTCGGCAAATAAGGGTATCCCGGTGAACTGAAAACCCGCAAAGGGCGGTTCACGCAAAAGTTAGGGATTTAAAAAGCAAATGACTGCGGTCCGGATTTGATGCTGCATTGCTTGGTGGTTGGGAGAATACTTTGGGGATTCGTTTATCAGATACAATCTCTTTAGAAGTTTGAATACCGGAAAGCGCCACAGTCAGGCGAGTCATAGGAGGATCAGCTCATGATGTTTGTCTGCATCACGGTGCCGGCATATGCGCAAATTTGATTTGTCATTGTATTTATGCTTCCTTTTCATACTTGTATATTTGTTATGCGTGACCTCCTCTTTTCAGGAGTTACATCCATTGTACAAAACTCTGCCTATTCAGGGGCCCAATCAATAAACATGTTATTCAGTATTTGATACTTGTTCTTTACTGTTTTGTATGTGAAAAACGCCAATGTTTTGATAAAACTAGCAAGTGCATAACATTGTCGGCCCTTGCCAATAATTGCTAAAACTTCGAATTGACTGAAAATGATGTCACTAACGCTAACTTGAATAGATTTGGTTGTATAGACTTGTCTTGTCTCGTTTGTGGTGTTGCAGGGTTCTTGCCCATATGAAGTGGACGATCAGAAGATTGCAGTCCTAACCAGAGGCTCGTGACGAAAAGACTTGATCATTATGTGAAGTGAATCAATACGCAGGTCGCGCTTCATTCCCGTAAGCGGAGATGACACTGTTCCCCACTGAAGAAGGATTAGTTTCCCCAGCTAGTCGCAGCTTATCCAAAGGATATTCTCCAGAAGGTCAAGATTGATACTCGCCACAGGACGTTTATCCTCAGTCCCGAGTTTGTATCCAGATGGTTTACCTTTTCCCAGCAGGGTCGTTTACCCTCAGCAGAGTTTGGTAATTCCGAAATTTCGTAAGCTGTATTAAGACAGTGATGTTTCACCAAAAGGATTCTTCGTCCTCAGCGGAGTTGTTTAGTTTTCAGCAGATTGATCATTCCAGAGTTGTAAACTGTGCCCAGACAGTTCAGTATCCCCAATAGGTTTGTCTATTCTCCCCAGCGGAGTCACTCCCTGTTTCCAGCGGAGTTGGTTAAGATTCCCCGAGAGAGTCGTTTCTTCCCCAGCGGAGTTTCCTCTCCCCAGCATGTGTTTTTCCTCCCAGTGGAAATTGAAGGTTTAAAGCTCTCCCCGGCAGAGCTTGTTGTATGTCCTGGCATTTATTTTTCCGGAATACTTGGTGGCAACCGTTCCTTCCCCAGCAGGGTGGTATTTGCCCTCAGCATCCGTGATGAAGCGAGCTTATCAGAGCTTTTCCCCAGCAGCCTGAACCTGCATTTGCATTTGCATGCATTATCATGTTTGCATCCATCTAGAAAACGCGTAGCATTTCCATGCTGTATAGAGCATTGCGCTATTGTCAAACATACGCATTTTGGAACATAATCCAGGTTGGTTAACCTTTTGCTTTCAGGTGTGTTCCTCGACAAGAGTATGGAGTTCTAAAGCTCAGGTGTCTTTTCAGACAATCAAAGTCTTGACGTGAGACATATGATGATGCGATTCAGTTTATCATCATCCCGCAGAGTTACTGATTGAGGTTTTCTCGTGTCCGATCAGCAGACTGTTTTGTCAAGTTTGTTGCTGCAGTAGCATCTCAGGGTTCCATGTATCAAAATTTCAGAAGTGGTCGCTTGTTGTCAGAACGGGTGTCGGTCTTTGGTTTTCAGAATATCTCCAGCTATGTTGATAGAATTTCTTCGTGTTGACGAATCATTCTTCCGTGTTGACGGAATATAGAGTCCTATTGAGGACGAAGTTTGACTTCTCCATGATGATGGAATATGGAGTCCTGTTGAGGACGAAGTTTAACTTCTCCATGATGATGGAATATGGAGTCCTGTTGAGGACGAAGTTTGACTTCTCCATGATGATGGGATATGGAGTCCTATTGAGGACGAAGTTTGATTTCTCCGTGATGACGGAATATGGAGTCCTGATGAGGACAACCTATGCCTATGATGATAGGATTTATTCGTGTTGACGAATTACTCTCTCTGTGATGACGGAATATGGGGTCCTGATGAGGATGAGTTTTCCCCGTGTTGACGGAATGTGGGGTCCTGATGAGGACGAGTTTTCCCCGTGTTGACGGAATGTGGAGTCCTGATGAGGACGAGTTTTCTCTGTGATGACGAAATATGGGGTCCTGATGAGGACGAGTTTTCCCCGTGTTGACGGAATGTGGAGTCCTGATGAGGACGAGTTTTCTCAGTGATGACGGAATATGGGGTCCTGATGAGGACGAGTTTTCCCCGTGTTGACGGAATGTGGGGTCCTGATGAGGACGAGTTTTCCCCGTGTTGACAGAATGTGGAGTCCTGATGAGGACGAGTTTTCTCTGTGATGACGGGATATGGAGTCCTGATGAGGACAATTTACGCCTATGTTGATAGGTTTTATTCGTGTTGACGGATTATTCTCTCCGTGTTGACGGAATGTGCGTCTTGATGAGGACAAGGTATGATTAGGTGGATAGGATTTCTTCGTGTTGACGAAATGTGAGTTCAGAGATGTACAAGAATGGTACTCCTATGATGATAGGATTTATTCATGTTGATGAATCTATTTCCCTTGTGTTGACGAAACGTGAGTCCTGACGGGGATAAGTTATTTCTATGTTGATAGGAGTTCCTCGTGTTGATAAGACGTAAATAAGACTCTATTGCCTATGCTGATAAGATCTCCTTATGCTGACAAGATGCGGATAGCCCATCCCCAGTGGAGTCGACAAGTTTTGTTTCTCCATGATGATGGAATATGGAGTCCTGCTGAGGACAAATTTGAAAAGTACTGATGAGGGCAAGTTGTATTCCTATGATGATAGGATTTCCTCGTAATGACGAATTTATGGCTTTTCGTGTTGACGAAATTTAAGGGCAATTGTGAATAAGTTTTCCTGTGATGATGGGATCTTTACTCGTGTGGATGAATTTGTTTCTCTTCTTGTATTGACAAGTTTAGTCCAGTTGTGGACAGAGGTATTTTCGCAAAGATAGTTCAGTACTCGTGGTGTTACATGGGTGGTGATAGTCAAAATCAGAGTTATTCTCCGACGACTGATCGGTTGCTACCGTAACAATCATGTTCACTCGACGAATGTCGTTCCCCAAGCAGTGGTGCAGTTTATTTCTGCGGTTGGCAAATTTCAGGGTTCTTTGGTATTCAACCGTCTCGTACCTCGAATGTTTGAAGGCCGTTCGCTCTTCACCCAGTCGGGTCCAAGCCGTTTGAATAGGGGCAGCTGTTGCACACTAAAATTTGACCAACCGGTTCCCTATCTGGTTTATGTTTCGATGCATTTTGCATTCGCATTCACATACAGCATGCATTGCATTTTTATCAATCAAGATTGATTTTTATCGGGATTAGAGCCCCTGGCGTTTCAGGCAGTACAGGCCGGTCAGGATAAAAGTCTGTTGAGAATTGGTGTTCGTTCCTTGTGTTTTCAGGCCATATCGATGCCCGGATTCCGCTACGGTAGCGCAATTGTGCTTTAATCGGTTTAATCAGCCTCCTGGCATTTTTAGGATTTTTCTTTTATTTTTCTGGATTTTTAATGCATTTAATTTAATAGATTTTTTTAAATAATTTTTAGAGTTTTAAATAGATTTTCTTTTTCTAGAGATTTAATAGATAATAAAGTTTTTAGATATTATTTCCTTTTAATAGATTTTTAAGAATAGATATAAGTAGATTTTTTTTTCTCTTAAATAGATATTGGTTTTAGAGATTTAATTGCTTTTAATAATAGAATGGTTTTAAAAAAATAAATAGATATTATGTTTCTTTTAAATAGAATAGTTTTTTTAAATAGAGATTAATTGTTTTTTAGATTTTTTATTTGTTTTTTCAGGTTTAAAATAGTTTTTTAGATTTTTTTTATTAATTAGGATTTTATAGATTAATTAGGATTAATTTTAGAATTAATTAGGGTTAATGGTAGATTTAATTAGTTTTTATTATTATTTTCGTTTTTAGACTTTAATTAGGTTTTTTTAATAGGCTAATTAGGTTTTTTTTATTAATTTTTGTTAATTAGGATTAATGATGGATTTAATTAGGTTTTCTTTTAATTTTTGTTTAGGATTAATTAGAGTCAATTTTCAGTTTTAATGTTGTTTTAGAGTTAATCCAGGTTTAGTCTTATTGGGCCAGCAATTATCCATTAATCAAGTCCAAATCAGGTCCATTCGCAGATGCCACGTGTCCTATAAAAGGGACGCCACGCTTCACTCTCTGGGTTGGCCACCTCACACCCTCACACACTCTCTCAGCGCCACGTACCACCACACGTGTACCCTCCTCACTCTCTCTCTCCCTCAGAATCCTCCACGCGTCACACATGTAGTGACCACAGCACACGTGTAACACTCTCACGCATCCCTATGCCACCCGTCCTCTCGCCGGAGACTCCCACCGCCGACCATGCAACAACCCACCGGACCACCTCCCTCCGCCGCAACTGTCGCCGGAGACCGGTGAATTCACCGGAATCTGCAAAAATCTCCAGAAGTTCATCCAAACTTCATCTTCCTTCTCCGATCCATCTTCATCAACAATCATCCATCATCCCTAGAATCTTCAACAACTTTGCTACACTCATACAAGATCTTCGACAGCTCCTCAAAGCGTCTCAAGAACCTCGTCGTTGCCATTGATCCTCAATCTTTAACAGAGATCCTCCCAAGAGTCAGCTCCCTCCCGGTCTTCACAAACTTCGTCAGATTCATTATCGTCATCACCAGGTTTTTCATCCTGAACTTGCTAGCTTGGTTGTTGTTAGCGTTAGAACGAATTGATTTTGTTGGCTAAGAGAGCAATATAGGTTGAGATCGGAGTGATTTTTGTGTCTGGTTGAGAGATCTAGGCAGATATAGCGATTAGAGGAAGGTTTAGGGTTGAGAGATTGAGAGGCGGAGAGGGTTTCAGGGAGAGAGGTTTCAGATGGAAACGGTGCTAGGGTTTCCAGTTGGGGGAAAGATGAACAGTAGATGATAGTAAGGTAGTTCTAGGGTTTTACTTTGCTGAAGTTGGATTGAAGGAGTCTCGGGCCTTAAGCCCAATTGCCAGTTACTGAATGTACTCCCATCTTCCTCGTGACACCCCCTCCCCCTGGTTTGAATTGGTTTGGGCCTTCGACCCAGCTTGCTACTAACACCCCCCATTGAGGGCCCAAACGAGAATTGCAAGCGAATTGTTCACTAACTGCGCCCCCCTTGTTTTTTGTTTTCTGAAACAAACATGGGCCTTGCATGAATTGTTAGCTGCACCCCCAGTTTGGATAACCGAGGCAAATTCGTTGCTTTTCGCCCCCCCCCCCCCCCCCTCCCCCCCTGTTTTTCTCTTAGTTTTTATTGTGTTTCTGGGTTATTACTGGGCCCAGCGTGTTGCTTTCAACACACCCCCCCCCCCCCCCCTCCTGGGCCCAGTGTGTTCTGAAGGGAAATGAAATGTTGTTACCACCCCCCTTCTCAATTATTTTAATTGAATTTTCATTCTCATTTTGTTTGCATATGTTTTACAAAATAATTCATAAAAAATCCAAAAATGATCAATTTTGCATGGGATTTTTGCTACATTTTAATAATGATGTCAAGAAAATAAAAATAGTATTTTAGGCTTTTTTCCATTTATGGTGATTTTTTACATTTTAATTGCTTTTATTTTCATATTGTTTGTACATGCATTTTGGTGAATTTCGTTTGGTCATTTAAATCCATATTTTGATTCCATTCTTTTTGTACTAGCTAGATTAGAGCATTAAATTCCCTTAGAGATTTATTTCACATTTTTGTGATTAAATCTTGATTAGTTTTGATTAGAGAACATTAGGGTGTTAGTTTTAGGGTTCAAACTCAACATAGGTGCATTATAACATTTTCTTTTGGGGTTTTTAGCATGAATTAGGTTATGGGACATATAGGGTATGTAGGTTAGATATAGAAATCCCCTTAGAATAAATCTTAGGATTTTAAATACTATTTTACTATTTTTAGTATATTTTGCAAATTGTGTGGTTGTTTGGTGTGCCCACTTGGGGTTTTATCTGTCTGCTTGGGCTTTTATTTGGGGTATGGGGCTTGGTTTGAGCTTGTGGAGCATGAAGACATCAAAGGAGAAGATTTAAGATGATTATCAAATGTTGAAGCTTGAAGATTACTTGAGCTGGGAGTTGTTTTGAAGGCATAGGAAATAATAGGAATAAGCAGAGCCTTAGAATAGACTGAATTGTTTTGTGCAAACATGGATAGCTTCCTTTGCTTCCATTCTTCTCAATGATTAAAAGTCCCTCTATGGTATTCACCTACCTCCTTTGGAGGGATAAGTGGCCTTACCTTAGAGGTAGAACTTTGAGGGAAACAGTCTGTTACAATGTCAACTGTTTATAGACTTCCTTTGGTTGTCAATGAACTGTTTGACATTCAATTTATTCTGATAAGTCAATTCTCATCTGGGAGAGCTTGTCTTGAAGAAAGAAGCCATTGAAGATAGAGATGAAGATCAAAGATTGACAAAGATGAAGATTGTTCATGTCAAAGCTGTGCAACTGTTAAAGCTAGGGTTTACTGCTGTTTGGAGCTATCTGCTGTATGATGTTGTCAACTGGTTCAGATTCTATGTCTGCTTGAGCTTGGGGATTTCTTGAAGATGGAAGCTTATTGTATCTTGGGTATCATTAGAGTTGGATTTTTGGGGTTCATTAGAAGATTGCTGTTTGTCAACTATCAGAGTTTGAGGTTTGTTCAGAGCTGTTGTTGTAGGAGCTGAGGTGCTATCAGAGCTGGTTTTGGGGTTCATTTTCCTTTGTTGTATTGTTTGTTATATTTTCCACTTGAGGTTGAGGTGAAGCTGTTTCACTTTGCTCATTGTTTTCTAGGTTCGAGGTTGAGTGGGACTCCCTTGCCTCGCTTGTACTGCTGCATTCATGCATTTTACTGCTTTATTGTATATATGTTGTTGCTTTCCCGTTTATCCCTTAGGATCTCTGTTTCTCTCTGCGCAAGAGAGAAATATGACAGACATTAGGTTCTCATCCATGCCTGACAACATTAGGGTAGATTTTGATTCCCATTTTAACCCTAGGTTTTAGAGTTCTTTCTCTTCTATCTCAAAACAATCAGAAAAATACAATAAAAGGATAAACATTAATAAAAGACAGTTCTTGCGTAAAAGACTGTAAACCAATCAAAGAGTCATTTTTGTCCGCTTGGACGCGTAATTAGAAAAACCTTTTTCAGAAGGATAAAAAAAACAATCAAGACAAACTTGTGTCGTACGTGGCCCGAACTACGTTTGCTCTGATCTTTCATGCTGTATGAAAGTACGTAGGCATAGGATGCGATATCCTAGCGAGCAACCTTCCCCCCTTAACCCGTAGTTAGGCGAACTACGTTGACTCTGATTTCTCGTTCCAGACGAGAATACGTAGGCATAAAGTGCGATACTTTGCCGAGTCATTTTATTTTCTTTTAACCCCAGACCTGTAGAGTAGATAGAATAACAATCCGTACCAGAAAACAAGCGTGGATCCCGTCGAGTACGACGGACGTGAGGGGTGCTAATACCTTCCCCTTGCGTAACCGACTCCCGAATCCAGGATTTGGTTACGATGACCATTCCTTTCCCGTCTTTGCGGTAGGTTTACTTCGAGCGTTTCCTTTCCCTCTGTTGGGATAAATAATGCACGGTGGCGACTCTTCTGTTCAGTCGGCGCCGATTTTCACAGTAGCGACAACCGGTCAGCTGAACCACATCAGGGGCAGGGAGCTTGTAAGCCACGGTCTTCCTTAGAGAACCCATAACAATACAATAGGAGGCAAGAAATCCTGAATCGGGGAAAACGGTACCTGCAACACAGACACACGTTAATGAAATGCAAATGAGTATGCAAAGCAATGTAAAATGCAATCATGCAGCAGGAGATCAAGGCAACTGTGTTGTGGAGATTCTGTATCAACAAAACCATGATGCTGCTCTGTCAAGAACAACCACTATCGGATAATAAGGAAAACCCTGGTATCGGACCACAAATCTGCTCTGTCAAGAACACACACATATAGGGCCATAAATCTGCTCTGTCAAGAACAAACATCTGATAGTAAGGACCTCTGATACAGGACCAAAAATCTGCTCTGTCAAGAACACACATCTGATAATAAGGACCTCTAACACAGGACCAAAAATCTGCTATGTCAAGAACACACATCTGGTAATAAGGACCTCTGATACAGGACCCAAAACTCTGCTCTGTCAAGAACAAACATACATCTGCAGATGAGAACCTCTGGTATCAATAACACTGATTCACTGTCAAGAAAACCAGGTAATCTGAAGGTCAAAGTTTCCTGCAATAAACCCAACCCTGCTCACAGGTATGGACCTAAACTGAATCAAGTTTGGCATCATATGTGTTCACCAGCGTCACAGACATTCAAGAGGGGTGATACGATACCCAGAAGGTGTGGCATCACCAGCTCATGAAGCGGCCTCACTCGGCTGAATCACAAATGATCAGTCCCCAGAGTCGACAATCCTCCAAACCAACAACCCCCTCAACCCAAAGGGTTGAAAAAGAAGCCAACCGGGAGAACCTCGTCTGAGCGTGGATTTCATGAGACACTAGTGCCTGCCAAGCAAGCACGCGCCCACTAATTTCCACAACTAATGATATGTTCGCTCAAGCCTGGGTCTGGCTTCTCACTCATCAGAATGCCCCTCCCACAATAGCACAGATAATCATATCATACTGAAAATAAAGTACGGGAAATAAAATGCGATAAATAAACACAACCTAACAAGTAATCATACAAGCGCTAGGATTGACTCTCGCAGGGGACGTCGGATCCCCAAACTGACTCGCATACGGGACGTTGGATCCCAGGAAACTATCAAGGTCCCCAGCAGAGTCGCCACCTTTCGTTATTTATCCCTCAGAACGGGAAAGGAAACAATCGGAAAAACCTGACGAAAAAGGTATAAGACAAGGTCATCGCAACCGTTGTCTGGGTTCGGGAGTCGGTTACGCAAGGGGAAGGTATTAGCACCCCTCATGTCCGTCGTACTCGACGGGATCCACGCTTGTTGTGTTTACTGGACGAGTTGGTTTATCTATCTACCTATTAAGGCTGGCTTAAACAGAAAAGAAAAACGACTCGGCAAAGCGTCGCGCTTTATGCCTACGTATTCTCATCAGAGAATGAGAAATCAGAGTCAACGTAGTTCGCCCTACTACGGGTTACGGGGAAGGTGGCTCGCCAATACGTCAGTATTGTGCCTACGTACTCTCAACAGGCCTGAGAGATCAGAGCTTACGTAGTTCGGGATAATACGGATTACGGGGATTCAGATTCATCTGTTTTATTGAGTAGGGTTAAACAGCAGTTCCAGCAGTTAGGGACAAAGCCTATTTGCGTTGGCGCTAAAGTTTAACGACACTCTTTTCTTCAGAAAAGCTCTCTTTTAATTATGGGCCCACGGGGCAAAAAGGTTTGAAGTTTGTTTTCTGTCTTTTACGGAAGAAGTGTTTTTTTTATTGTGTTTGCAATTTCAATCGCACTAAAGACTATGACCTGAGAGTGAATGCGTCGCATGTCACCCAAAGGGTACCATACTAAACATCCAGACTGTTGGAAAGAAGCTCTCCAACAATCCTTTCTCAGATAGCTTAAGGCTCGTAACGTACGAAAGAAATCATTCATGATTATTGTATCTTAAGCTGTTTTGAGATGAGAAGAGAAAGGGACAACTACAGGGAGACTATCAAGTCCTACTGTTGTCATGCCAAGGATTCATCCTACAGTCGAGGTTTGAAACAGGGAACTCCTAGAAGTTATCATGCATAGGTTTCAACCTAAAGTTCTATCATCACTTCCTTATCAAAGGAAGTGAGATTCCTAAGAGATCATGTCAATGATAAACAGATACAGATAAAGCATCAGCTTAAACAGTAAACAGGAATACAGTAGACGACTGTAAAATGCATGCAATGCAAGTGAGGGAGGAAATGTGTTTGGGGCAGCAGCCTCCACAAGCTCATCTCAACCTCAAGCCAGATATGAATCACAGTAGTCATACAGAAGAAATAACAACATGATGTCAAGCAAGGTATAAGAGACTGTAATCATACAGAAGAAAATAATATGCTATCAAGCAGGATATAAGGGACTGTAATCATACAGCAAATAAAAACATACTATCAAGCAAAACAACCCACATGGGCAAGGGAGCTGGGCTCTACCGAATACCCGCAAGCAAAGCCATACAGTAACAATACAAGCAGAGGGAGCAACTCAACCTCTAGTGCAATCGTGCTCCTAGCTTAAAGTCAGTCTAATCATGGACTTATTCTAATGCATCAGGCAAGTCATACAAGGCACATCAGCAATACAGAAAAACAGACAAGAAAGCAGATCAACAACTCCCTCTTTCAACTCCAAGCCTCAGCTCTTCTAACAGCAACCCAGTCTTCAGAATTCAATCACCCTTCAAGGCTATCACTTTTCATGATAAATATCAATTTGTTTCTCCAGGTTTCAACTCATCAGACATATAAGTTTCAACTTATCTTCCTTTCTCCAAGCTTCAACTCTTCAGTCAATTCCACCTTCAGGCTTTGCTCTTAACCACAAGTGTCAACTTGATTCTTTCAGGATCTCCATGCATCAGTGTAAGTATTAACTCATCTTTTATTCCTCAAGCCTCAGCTCTACACTCAATCTCAATTGAATCCTCTTCATAAGTATCAACTCAGTCTTCAAGCTTCAGCTCTCTTTGCTTTACCAGTCTCAACTAGCTTTCCTCTTCATCTTCCAGCTTCAGCTTCTCAGAGTAATCTTCAAACATCTGGAAGTGTCAATTTCCTCCTTCAATTCTCCTTCAAGCAAGGAACTCCTCACTCTTCATTCAATCTCCATT
This sequence comes from Lathyrus sativus, assembly GCA_963859935.3. NCBI lineage: Eukaryota > Viridiplantae > Streptophyta > Magnoliopsida > Fabales > Fabaceae > Lathyrus > Lathyrus sativus. Next base: position 511,191,472 of record OZ012735.1, read on the forward strand.
GGATCTTCAAGTATCAACTTGTTCTTCAAGCTCTTCAAGCTTCAGCTGCAATGACAATGCTCAAGGAATCATCCTCTTCCACACTCTTCAATGAAGTCTTCATCTTCAAACTCAAGTCCAACATCTTTCAAGATACTCAAACCAGAGGATAATTGATTGAACATGATGAATGGAAATGATAAACAGCTTACTGACAACCAAAGGAATCCTGTAAGGGTTCGTCATTATGAGAGACTGGTTCCCTCAAAGTTCTACTTCCCAGATAAAGCCACTCATCCTTCCAAAGGAGGGATGTGAATATATGAGAAGGACTTTTAGTCATTGGGAGGACTGGAAGCACAAGATGCTTTCCATGTTTGTGAAAGAAATCATTCTAACTACATGGCTCTCCCAATGTCCTATCTCCTAATCTTCATCAGACACCTTCAGGCTCAAACAAATCCAAAGCTCCAAGCAACTCCAAGCATCCTCACCTTGTCTTCAACTTGTCTTCAATCTCAACCAAAGGCAAACCAAGCACAAACCCTAATCTAAAGGGACTAGGGAATAAACTAGTTGAATTAGTAAATTAGGGTCACCTAAAACCTAGAACTAAAGTTAGTCCTAACTAAAATACTAAAATCAATTGTAAAACCCTACAAAAATTACTATGGGAACCTAGGTCAATCATGACTCTACCATATTAATTTCAAAGCTCAAACCGTCAAATTGGACCTAGAACTAAATTCTACATTCTAAGGTATCAAACCTAAACCCTAAAAAGGAAGCATCCAAATATCAATCTAGAAAGCACACCTATTTTCATCACAAAAATGTGATAAAACTTCTATGGGATCATACATGTCTAACCTAATCACACACAAAAAATTAGGCTCAAAATCATCACCATGAGATCATACAAAATTCCACAAAAATATGCATCAAACATGAACATTTTAATATCAATTAAAATACAAAATTCCAATTAAATCATAAATTACATGAAATAAAAATATTTTTTCTCTAAAAAATAATAGACTCAATCATGAGTAATATGCAAAAAGAATGGGTTCAATTGGATAAATTTTCAATTAATTATGATTTTTACAAAAACCATGAATAAAATGAAAATAATAATAAAATCCAATTGAAATGAATAAGCGCGCGGTGTAAATAGCAGTCATTTTCAGTTAAAATCTGGGTTGGGCTCGCCGGGGGGTGTGGATAACACTTAGATCACTAAGCCCAAAACACTGAATAAATGAAACGCATCGTTTCATCATCAGAAATCCTTCACAATTCAATTTTAAAACGTGGCCCTTGGATCAGCTTCCAATCAAAGGTCAAAACAAGATCCAATGGTGTAAACTTCATCTCCTACCTTTTAAACCTCTGAGCTTCGCGCCCAGCTTCGGCCACCACCGGTAGAACTCCAGCCATCCCCTTCAACCCTAATTCTCCCTAGAGGCCTCCAATCCAAGAGGTCAAAATATGAAACTCATTCCAAATCTTGCCACGAATTCAACCATACCCATAGTTTCTTCTGAAACCTCAAGAATCATCATCTCCCAATCTCAACCAAAAATGGCAATTCTCCTAATTTGTCTCTAATTCATCAATTAACCATCTGAAATCCATCCTATGCCATTCTACCATCAATCTAGCACCCTAATTCAACCTAATTCTACCTAAATCATGCTATAGGAAGAAGGTTACCAACCTGGAAATTCTTGAATAACAGATGCACCAAATCTTCACTTCAAGCTCTCAAATCTTCTGGACACGATCACTGAACCTCCTCCTTGCTTCTGTATGCAAAAGAATCAATGGAAAGTGCTTCAATCTTGAAACACGATGATGAGTTGCAGGTGATGAAAACCACTTGCTCATACACGATCTAGCCACCAATTCTTCTTGAAAATGATCTGAAATCACTCCTTGACATTCATGGAAGAAGTATCAATCAAGAAAATGAATGGAGGATGGAGAATTTGGTGAAACCGATTTCAATTGCAATCCAAGGAAACTCAATCTCAAGCTATGCTCAATCCTTCAATGATCACAAACCTCTTCAATGGATCCACTCTACTCCTTATATAGATGAAGTTTGGATGATCTAGAACCCTCTAGATCCTCCCAGTGAGATTTTCCACTTCTCATGTCATGAGATTTTCAATCATGTATCATGACATGCTCAATTCTGTTTGCAGCTTGAAATTCATCTCAATCTCTTTCAATTTCTCCCCTAGTGACATTTTGGAAGGGTTTAGCTTGCCAAGTTCCTTGCTCATGCCTTGATTTTAAGTTATGCACATGTTACTTAATATGCAAGCAAGTGCTTTTCAAAGCAAGTCCACAATTTAGACCTCAAATCAAAAATATGGCTAAACCAATGTTTTTAAAATGTTTTCTAGAGTCAAAATGATATATCACATGCCATGTTTTGGATGTGTGGGTTGAAAATATCAATTTCCAACTTTGGTTTATTTAACTTATGCCTTTATTTTAGATCATTTTTGCAACTTTGATCTACAAGCATTTCCATCATCTCATGACCTCCTTACTAGCCTTAAAAAATCATTTTGAACAATTTTGATGTTGAAGATTTTTCCATTTGAAGCTTGGAAATAGGAGTTATGGCCTTATGCTTGAAATGACCTGTAATCTCCAAATGACCAAAATGCCCTTGACTTGTCAAAGCCATAACTTGAGTTCTACAAATCCTATCAAGGACTTCTAGTACTCTCTAGAAAGCTAAGAAGATAAGGAACAACATTCATGTTGACCAAAAGTTCATAGGAATCATCCTTCTTGGGCAAAAGTTTGATGCAAGTTGGGTAACTTTCAAGGCCCCAGATTAACATACTTCAGATGACCTGTAACTTGTCAAAGTCATAACTTGAGTTCTACAAATCCTATCAAGGACTTCTAGTACTCAAATTAAATCTAAGAACAAGCTCCACAACATTAATGTTGGGGGTAAGATGAGATGACAATCACATCTTGAGCTAAACTGCCTTGAAGATAGGGGTCAAACTAGGGGATTTTACACTGTCAAGCCTTAGAAACCCTAGCTTGAAACTTCTCAAACTCTTCAATAATGATGCGTTGACCTTGTAATCATCCTTATAGCATCTCAATGCATCAATCCATGATCACATGGCTCTTGAATTAGGTCTCAACCCTCTCCAAATCATCAGTTGACCTAGGGTTGACCCAGTCAAACCCTAATTACACCACTCATGGCTGGGTCTTCTTAATCTTGCACAATGACCTGTCTAGGCTCCATGATGGCTTTCAAGACATCTCATAAGCTCTATCAAGGCTTCAAGTCCATCTCCTGGCTTCAGAATCATCTGAGGAGCTCCCACAACTCTCAAGTTAGGAGGCACACAACCTTGGTTTCAACCACTCTCTCTGAGGATCTTTTGACTTCTCTGACAAAGATATCAACCCTTGACCATCTGAATAACCTTCCTAGCTAAATTCAAACTCTTGTGTAGCTCTTGATTGGTACTCATACCTCTTGATCTCCTGCATACATGTCAATGAAATGCAAATGATAATGCTGATGTGAATGAAATGAAACATAAGCTAGGTAAAGAAATGTTGGTCAAATTTTGGGGTGCAACACCCTATACCGGCCAAATGTTTGTCAAACTGTCCTCTATCAATATGGTTTATAGGTGCTTTAAAGTATCCCTGATCTGCTTCGATGTTTTCGATAATACCATCTGGTCTCTAGATGGCGATCCTCTGATGCATCGAAGATGGCACTGCCCCCACTCCATGGATCCATTCTCTTCCAAGTAGTAGATTATAATTGGCAGTAGTCTCCACCACCATGAAGACAGTCGGGCGTGTAACGGTTCTGACCGTGACATTTACCTGAATGACTCCCATGGTCGAACCCACTTTTCCTTCATAGTTTGATAACACCATGTTGTGTGGCTTGGTGTCTGTCTCACTTTTCCCAATTTTGTTCAACAGAAAATGTGGCATTAGGTTTGCCGTAGCGCCGCAATCCACCAGTATTTTATTAATTGGGACCTTCTCTATTGTGTCGTAATATAAAGAGGCTTCAGATGGTTTTTCATCGCCTCTGTTGGCCGTTCATTGAAGGCATTTTGCTCTTCGACGCAGCCGTTGTTCATTACATAATAGCATACCGGCTTATGAGCCATTATTTCCCAGTCCGTATATGTGTCTGAGTTTTCAACTACGGAAATCCTATCGAATTCCCTGGGCATTACTAATACCATGTTGACCAAAATATCCAACGTATCATCAGAGCCTTCATCAAAATTATCGGTCATTTCATCATCGACCGATTTCCTCTGTTCTTTGACCTGTGTTGGAAACAAATTTCTTCCTACAGGTGCCTTCGCGAAGGCCTTTGTTCGGCCCTCCTGTTGAATGGGGATATTGGTGTTGGATTGTGGTTGGTCTTTATGTGCACCTTCTCTATGTGCTTTTCTTCTTCTCTGCTCACGTCTCCATTGGGATCGAGACATGGGATTCTTCCCTTTATAATTTTCTGACACATGAGCAGCCTTTGAAGACTGAAATTATTTTCGATAGCTTAGCGAAGATCCTCGTTGTACTTCGAAGTTCTTCCATATCTTCTGCCCTTGCTGGCTGTTCTCATTGGGTTTCGTCCACTTCCCATCAGTGGCCTCAGCATTGGCCTTAAAGCCAGTGGGTTTGTTCGTAGGAGGCCTCATGCGAGGGTCAGATCTTTGCTGAAGGCCTCTTCGAGGGTCGAATCTTGGCCTTTCGTTTTCTTGCCTCAGCCTTCGTGTCCCTTCTAGCTTTTGTGCATCCTTCTTGTCGAATATGGCACTACATCGGGGACAGAGTATCACACTAGAACCTTTCTCCTGGCAGCGGTGAAGGAAAGAAACGATAGATTCCTCCTGCTCTGGATAGGCTTCCCTTGTGTGTGTTTCTTGTTAGTTCGACTCACTATCCGCTACCTCCTCATGTTGGGTGAATTGTACCATGTTAATTTCAATTTCTTTGGCCAGATTAAGCTTCTTCAAGCTTAACTCTACGCCTTTGGTGGCTTCATCAATCTTAACGAAGTCATCAGCCATTTCTTTGGTCCCTATCTCCCAACCCAGATTGTTCCTGTTGTTTGGGCTCTTGGTTTCATCCCTTTGGTCACAGCTATCAACTTCCATTTCGACACAACTTTTTTGTCCGAAGCTGATGGTAACTTTCGCCATCACAACTTCGTCTATGGGATTGCCATCAGCCTCTGTTACTTCGATTGAAAAGTCATAGCCGTCGGCAACTTCGAGCATATTAGCCTCGACTGGCTCTGTGTAATTTGCGCCTGCTGTTTGTAGAGGATCTAAGTCGACCTTCATTTGGCCATCAGCTTTATCTCCGAACTTTAGACGTTCTTCTTGGATCGCATTCTGAACAAGGTCCCTGGAAAGAAAACATTGATATGTTTTATGACCCAAGAAATTATGATATTTACAAAACCCTCTTTTCTTCCTCTGTTCTATGGACGGTATTTTGGCGCCAGGAGGCACTATCATTTGTCTGTCTTTAACTAACAAATCGAAGATTTCATCACATTTTGTGATGTCGAAAGTATATGTTTTCCTTGGGAACCTATCATTCTTTTCAGATTCGATATAACTCTTCCCTTGTGGGGGAGCCAATACTTTGCACAAGTAAGGCGGTCCTTGCTTAAGTTCAGCAAGGTCCACTTCGCCATCGTTGAAACTCACAGACTCATCACACAGACCTTTGACGTTCTCATTATATTCGACAAAAGCTACCTTTTATTCTTATTAAACTTAGCCTTCTCGTCTTTGAGTCTTTCGAGTTGTCGAACTCGATCGGCTAATTGGGTCATGTCCCTTAGGTACTAGGTATCCAACTTTTTCCTAATAGAGTAGTCGAGACCCCCAACGGCCATTTCGACCAACTCATGTTCAGGGACCTGCGTGAAGCATCTGGCCTTAAGTAAACGGAACCTATTAAGGTACTCCTCTATTGGTTCAGAAAACTTACGCTTCACACTAGCGAGTTCCTTTAAGCTAACTTTAGTCTGACCCATATAGAACTGTTCATGGAACAAACGCTCTAACTGGATCCAGTTACATACCGTGTTAGGGGGAAGCGTTGTGAACCAGGTAAAGGCGTTTTTAGTAAGAGAACTTGAGAAGTATTTTATTCTAAGGCTTTGATAACGCGAAATCATATCGTTTATTTGGCTTGATTTACATGCATTTATTTGTGACTTTTATTAATTTATCTTGATTTATGTTCTATTATATGATTAATTCACTCCGTTTAGCAGATTGGGGAGAATTTGGACTAAAGAAAGAAAAGAAGAAGAAATGGAAGGAAAACAGATGAAAATAGCAGATACGGATTTTGCTGTTGTGACGACCGTCACACAGTCCTGACGACCGTCACACGGGTGACGACCGTCACATATCATGACGACCGTCATGCAGAATCTGAAGTCACGATCAATCTTAACTTAATTTCTTCCTACACTTTCTCCACTCACTACCCACTACTGGAAGTTACTCCCACTCCCTCCATAACTCACCCATGATCTCTGGAAGTTGAAGAATGAAATATCTCCTATAAATAGACAAGAGATTCACAGAGAAAAGCGGGTGGATTCTTCATCCCGAAGGACTGCCAAAGTTCTATTGAAGTCATCGTTACTTTTATTTCTTTTCCTTTTTCCCTTTTTGTTCAGAGCTTTGTATTTTTCTTTCTGCAATTTTATTTGGCCAATTGGCCAAAGTAGAATCCTGCCGACATTGTGGAGGACTACTCTTCAATATCAGTACTACTTTCCAGGTTCTTATTAATTAAATTACTACTTTATTTCTGTCATAATGCATATTTTACTATTCTGTTGTTTATGTTTATTTCCGTTTGCATTAATTATCATGTCTACCTAAGTTAGTTTTATCGGTATGTAACTGAATTAGTAGGATAGGATTCAATAGTAACCGACACCTTCCCTTTTTACAAACAACCTTTCTGGCCGTAGTTTTTAATCTAAATTCTAAATAAACCTTTGTCACGACAGTGAGAAGCTATTTACGGTGGTTTTGCCACGACAGTGGGAAACCATATTAAGGTACGAACCAACAAGCGACAGCTGAGGCTAGAACCAGATAGTAAAAACTAGGCATTGATTTTAGACACAGCGAAAGTGCTTTAAAAGAAATTAGAATCTATTTGTTTACAAAAAGCAGTTTTAACCCCGAATGGGACAGCGAAAGCGTACATTCGGCCCTTAGAATTATGACCCAAGTCAACAACCATCGTGAGACGAAGGTCTTTAAACGAGTAAGTTCTCCTGAAAAGTGTTTGCAATAGACAAAAAGGCACCGGTAACCTGCCGAATTCCCGATAGCTAAAGCGTTGCATACCGATATTCCTTTACCGCATTTCTTTAAACCAAAAATCTTTATTTCTTGTGCATTTAATTTCATTCGCATTCAGCTTTCCTAATTCCATTAGCCTTAGCTTTACGCCGTAATAATAGATAACAGTAGATTGACATTGGTCTCTGTGGGTTCGACAATCTTTTATATTACTTCGATATTTCCGTGCACTTGCGGACGCATCAGGCTTTCATCATTCGTTATCTCTCTAGCCTTGATTAGGTAACGAGCCACATGTTCAACGGTGGATTCCGTCGTATCTCCTAAAAACTTAGTGAATTTGGGTACTTTCGTCCTAGGAGGTAACTCCACCTGAAGGATATAGTCTACTATAGGTGAAGTGTAGTTTGACATGGTGAAACCAGTGTTTAACCCATTTCTGGCCATATATCTCTCGACCATGGCTGCTAGATTATTGTCGACGACCACGTTGTTTCATCGAACTTGCTGGACTACATTGTCCGTGTCTTGGTTCCGATTTACAACCACTACTCCTGGGTTTCTTTCTCCCAAGCCACGGGGTTGGTTTTGCAAAGGTTCCTCCCTAAGCCCTTCGACTACCGAAGGGGATATCCTTCCTTGGTTTCCTACGTCGACTTCTGCCATATTCGCCAAGTTGTCTCGTGGGGCATCCACTACTGCGGCTTGGTTTCTGGTTAAGGGAGGTACCCTCATGAATTCAGTCAATCTCGTTAATTGTACCGCCAATTGTTGATTGGTCTGGGTTGTATTTGGGATTAATGGTTGAAATATTTCACCCATGGTTTGTGACAAAGTCTGAACCATTTGTAAGTTACTTTCATCCATCTGCTGTCTCAAACAAGCAACTGAGGTGTTGGTCAAATTAGGGCCTTGTGTCGAATACCTGTTGCACCCTAAAATTTGACCAACCGGTTCCTATATCTGTTTTATGTTTCAACGTATTTTGCATTCGCATTCATATACTGCATGCATTGCATTTTTCTCAGTCAGATCGATTTTATCGGGATTGCAGCCCCTGGCGTTTCAGGCAGTTCAGGCCGGTTTGAATAAGCGTATTTTGAGAATTGGTGCTCGTTCCCTGTGTTTTCAGGCCATCTCGGTGCCCGGGTATCGCTGCGGTTGCGCAATTGAGCTTTATTCGATTTAATCGGCTTCCTGGCATTTTTAGGATTGTTCTGTCATTTTCTAGATTTTTAATGCATTAATAGTTTTTTTTAATGGGTTTATTTGTTTTTGTAGATTTTAAATAGGTTAGTATTTTGTTTTATAGAATTTAATAGATTCTCATAAATGGTTTTTAGATTTTTAAATAGATATTCATTTTTTTAGATTTAATAGATCTTAGCCCATTAGATATTAGTTAAAATAGAATAGTATAGTTTTTTAATATAGATTTTTAATATAGTTTTGAGAAGATTAATGGTTTTAATAGACTTTAATATGATTTTTAGAATATTAATAGATAATAGTTTTTAGAATATTATAGTTTTATTAGTTTTGGTATTGATTTTACAGAGTTTATATAGGATTTAATAGGTTTATTAGTTTTTTCTAGATTTTAATAGGTTAATTGATTTTATAGATTTAATTGGATTTTTAGATATGTTTTTAGATATTAAATAACTTTTCTCTATAGGTTAATTAGGTAATCAGAGGTCTTGATTAGAGTTTTTTAGTTAATTTCCGTTAGTTTTAATCAGATTGTAATCAGGTCCATTAGCATTTAATTGCATTTTTATTAAGTCTATCAGTGTTAATCCAAATTCGGTGGGCCAGGTGTCCCAACTCTGGGGGCCCAAGTTCAAAATCGTGACACTTGTCAATATATAAAGCAATCCACGCGTGTCATCAGTTTTCCCCGCCACCTCACTCTGCTTCAGCCACCTCACTTCCACTTCTCCGCATGCAGGCCACGCGGCTTCCATGCATGACCCCACACCACCACGTGTTCGCCTCTCCCTCACCCTCTGCATGCGAAGCTGACACCCGTCCCCTCACCGGAACTCCTCACCGGCCGGCATGCAACTGCCGGCGGCCACCCCAACCGCTCACCGTCGGCCACCCTAACCATCACCAGCCACCACTCCAACTGCCTACGACCGCCACAACAACCGCCGAAAACACAAAATCTCCAGAAAATCTTCATCCACCTCGCCAATCTTCATCTTCTACGATCACTTTCATCATCAATAATCATCAACCATGAATCGATTTCCAGAATTCCTCACATGTTCTTCACAATCATTTTCCAGAATTTTTCAAGCTTATTCAATATTTTTTCAGAAGAATTGCATGAATCTTCATCAACATTTCCAGAAGGCGTCAAGAACATCATATGTTCATCAACCATTCCCAGAATCGTGAAGAACTCGTGTGATGTTCATCATTTCGTCATCACTCTTCAGATCTCCACATGCATCCACGAATGGATCTTCAACAAACTTCCTTGCCGTTAACATTATCTCCAGACCTTCGCAGATCATCAAGATCTTCGTTCATCAACCTTCCGATCTAAGACCTTCAACTTTAAGAACATGCAATCTCCGTCAAAAGAATCCCTTCCGTCCAGTGCTTCGTTTCCTTCACCGTCGACGATCACCAAGCTACTTCGTCGGCGATCTCCTTCAAGATCGTCAGAAGAACTTCCAGATTTTCTCCAGACGGTACCATCTCCACCGCTTCGCCCAGGTTCTTTTCTTTGAAACCACCACTTCTATAGTTTGTTATTTAGCTGTAGATCTAGATTTCGTGGTTGATAGGTTTGAGATGGAGGTAGGGTAGAATCTAGGGTTAGATTGACCGGTAGGACGTGAGGTTTAGTGAGGATGATTTGGGAATGGAAACTGAGGAGGTTTTGTGGTGCGTTTGAGAGATTGAAGGAGTTTTAGAGAGGGAGATTCAGAGCGCCGCTAGGGTTTCTTGGTTAGGGAAGGTGAACAGTAACAGTGTGTGGGGAGAGTTAGAGGAGCTTTAGGTTTTTGTTTTGGCTGAGTGTGAATTGGGTTGGGGCTTAGGCCCATTGCGCGTTTACTCATCATACTCCCCCGTTTCCCATGGAACCCCCTCTCCCCTTGTGCGAATGTGTTCTGGGCCTTAGGCCCTGTTGCTATTCGCACCCCCAGTGGGAGGCCCAACATGGATATCAAGGCGAGTCTTCGCTATCTGCACCCCCCCCCCCCCATTTGTTTTTTTGTTTTTTCTTTTGTGTTTTTTTTTCTGAAGCAGATTGGGCCCAGCGCAGTGATATCTGCACCCCCCTCCTGGGCCCAGTGCATTTCTGAAGTGAAATATTTGTTGTTGCCACCCCTGTTCTTCCATTTTGTTTGAATTTTCATATTATTTGCATATAGTTTACTACAAAAATCATAATAAATCCAAAATTAATCAGAAAAATATTTCAAAAATACCTCCATGATCTTGGATTTATTTGTGATTTTATGAAAATAATAAATTCCATATTCACCCATTTTTCAATTTAATTTGATTTTTCCCATTTTATTGATTTCTTTAATTTTGTACATTTGATACATGTCTTTGTAAATTTGCTTGTGACCAATTGGTGAATAGTTTTGAGTTGATTCTTGTTGAGTTGATTAGATTAGAAGTATAGGTTCCCTTAGAGATTTATCTCACATTTTTGTGATTTAATCTTGTTTAGTTTTGATTAGATAACATTAGGTTAGTATAATTAGGGATTAAACTTGACATAGGTGCATTGTAACCTTAGAATTTTTGGGTTTTTAGCTTGAATTAGGTTCTGGGACATATAGGGTATGTAGGGTAGACGTAGAAATCCCCTTAGAATTAATCTTAGAATTTTGAATACTATATTACTATTTTTAGTATATTTTGCAAATAGAGTGTTTGTTTGGTGTTCCCACTTGGGTTTTAATTGTGTGCTTGGGCTTTTGGGCTTTGATATGGGGTATGGGGGCTTGGTTTGAGCTTATGGAGCATGAAGACATTAAAAGAGAAGATTGAAGATGATAATCAAATGTTGAAGCTTGAAGATTGTTTGTGCTGGGAGCTGATTGAAGACATAGGAGATAGGAGATAGGTAAAGCCTTAGAATAGAACAAATTCCTTCATAAACATGGATAGCTTCCTTTGCTTCCATTATTCTCAATGACTAAAAGTCCCTCCATGATATTCACATCCCTCCTTTGGAGGGATAAGTGGTTTTATCTAGGAGGTAGAACTTTGAGAGAAACAGTCTGTTACAATGTCAACTGTTCATAGACTTCCTTTGGTTGTTAATAAACTGTTGACATTCAATTTATTCTGATAAATCAATTCTTTGCTGGAGTGCTTACCTTGAAGGAAGAAGCTTGTATAAGAAGACCTAGTGCATTGAAGATTGAAGAAGGAGGAGCTTGTGCTGTCAAAACTGTGAAGCTAGGGTTTACTGCTATTTGGAGCTATCTGATGTCTGATGCTGTCAACTGGTTAAGATTTTGTGCTTGCTTGAGCTTGGTAATTTCTTGGAGATGGAAGCTTGTTGTAGCTTGGGTATCATTGGAGTTTGACTTTGGGGGTTCATTGGAAGATTGCTGTTTATCAACTGTCAGAGTTGGATGTTTTTAGAGCTGCTGCTGTAGTAGCTGGTGTGCTGTCAGAGCTGGTTTTGGGGTTTTTTTTTTCTTTGTTGTATTGTTTGTTAATTTTCCCCTTAGGTTTGAAGTGTAGCTATTTCACTTTGCCCATTGTTTTCTAGGTTCGAGGTTGAGTGGGACTCCCTTGCCTCGCTTGTACTGTTGCATTCATGCATTTTACTGCTTTACTGTATATTTGATGTTTCTTTTCCGTCTATCCCCTAGGATCTCTATTTCTATCTGCGCAAGAGAGAAATATGACAGACATTAGGTTTGAATCCATGTATGACAACATTAGGGTAGTTTTTGATTCCCATTTTAACCCTAGGTTTTAGAGTTCTTTCTTTTCTATCTCAAAACAATCAAAAAATACAATAAGAGGTTCAACATCAATAAAAAACAGTTCTTGCGTAAAAGACTGAAAACCAATCAAAGTGTCATTTTTGTCCGCTTGGACTCTTAATCAGGAGAAAACCTTTTTCAGAAGGATAAAAAACAGTCAGACAAATCTGTGTCTTCCGTGGCCCGAACTACGTTTGCTCTGATCTTTCATGCTGTATGAAAGTACGTAGGCATAGGATGCGATATCCTAGCGAGCAACCTTCCCCTCCTTTCCCGTAGGTAGGCGAACTACGTTGACTCTGATTTCTTGTTCCAGATGGGAATACGTGGGCATAAAGTGTGATACTTTGCCGAGTCATTTTATTTTCTTTTAACCCTTGACCTGTAGAGTAGATAGAATAACAATCCGTACTAGAAAACAAGCGTGGATCCCGTCGAGTACGACGAACGTGAGGGGTGCTAATACCTCCCCCTTGCGTAACTGACTCCCGAATCCAGGATTTGGTTGCGATGGCCATTCCTTTCCCGTCTTTGCGGTAGGTTTACTTCGAGCGTTTCCTTTCCCTCCGTTGGGATAAATAACGCACGGTGGCGACTCTTCTGTTTAGCCGGCGTCGATTTTCACAGTAGTGACAGCTGGCGACTCTGCTGGGGACTCCAACGGTTCCCTATGCGAGTCAATCCTAGCGCTTGTTTTCCCGTCGTGGGTTTTGTATGGATTTACTTTTTTATTCATTTACTTTCAGCATTATTTTATTATGATTATTGCTGTGGGTATGAGGGGGTTCTATGATTGAGAGATAAGCTGGACCTGGGCTTGAGTGCACCTAGAATTAGAGTGGAAATTAGTGGGCGCGTGCGTGCTTTGCAGGCACTAGTGTCTCATGAAATCCACGCTCGGACGAGGTTCTTTTGGTTGACTTCTTTTTCAACCCTTTAGGTTGAGGGGGTTGTTGGTTTGGAGGATTGTCGACTCTGGGGACCGATCATTTGGGAGTCAGCTAAGTGAGGCCTCTTCAGGATATGATGATGGCACACCTTCTGGGTATCGTATCATCAGTCTTGAAAGTCTATGACGCTGATGACCGCATAGGATGCCGAACTTGTGTCAGTTTAGGTCCATACCCGTGAGTGGGAGGGTTTTTGCAGGAAACCTGACTTCCAGACAATTCGGTATTTTGGTCTTCTCGTCAGAGCGAACGTACTCAGTCAGCAGCGCAGCAGTATTCAGAGATTGTGGGGGCTGTGATCCCGTGTTTGCTGCATATTGCATTGCATTTGCATAAACATGTTTGCATCATGTTGCATATCATTCTCCAGCTAGCCATAGCTCTTATCCAGCCGTTGTTTTGATTCTGAGGGTGAATCTCTGGTGATTGGTCTGAACAAGTGTTGATTGGTAGAAGACGACCAGTGGGTTAAGATAGATTGGGGCAGAATTGAGCAGTGAAGTCCGTTGAAGGTTGTTGATAGCTACGTCAGAGAGCAACTTCCGGTTTGTTGATACCTTGTCAGGGTTCACTATGACGACCAACCCTCTGTATGGTTCTACTTCCGAGGCAGACTTTCCACAAGTGAACAACCTTATTGCAGACTAGTCTGTGCAACCTCCGGTTAGGGACAGAGACCGACGTGAACAGTTTGTTGTCCGCAATGAACGACCTCCTCTTATCAACAGTCAAGGTATTGTTCTCCCTATAGATAACATCCGAAGAGAGATCCCGGTAGCTAGGACCGAAGACCCAAGAACTCTTGAGTATGATAGAAGGCTCCGAGTGTTGGAAGAAGGAGTGAAAGCCTTGAAAGGTAAAGATGCTTCTAACCTCAATGCTGTAGACATGTGTTTGACTCCTGGCCCGGTACTGCCTCCTAAGTTCAAAGCGCTGAGATTTGAGAAGTATAATAGAGATAGCTGTCCGAAGCAACATTTTGTGATGTTCTGCCGAAGAATGACTTCGTGTGTGCAAGACGACAAGTTGATGACTCACTGCTTTCAGGATAGTCTGACTAGGGCATATCTGAGTTGGTATATGCAGTTAGAGAGCAAACAGATTCGATCATGGGTGGATTTAGCCAGAGCTTTGCTGAAGCAGTACGATTATAACCCAGACATGGCTCCTAGTCGCATGCAGTTGCGAGAGTTGTCTCAAAAAAAAGATGAAACCATCAGGAAGTATGGTCAGAGAGGGAGAGAATTTGCTGCCAGAGTGAAGTCGCCGCTCCTAGACCGAGATTTAATGAGCATGTTTGTAAACTCCCTAGAGAGCCCGTATTTTGAAAGAATGCTTGGAAATGCACCAAATTTCTCTGAATTGGTAAGGGCAGGAGAACGCATTGAGCGTAGCGTGAAAATTGGAAGAATTCAGATTGTTTCGGACGGTCAGGCTAGTGAAACTGAATCTCTCTATGATTATCAGAAAGAAGAAGGAGTTGTGATCAATGCCATCATGCCAGATGTTGAGTATCTGTTGCACCCCAAAATTTGACCAACATTTATTTACCTAGCTTGTGTTCATTAGCATTATCATCTGCATTTCATTGACATATGTGCAGGAGATCAAGAGGTATGATTACCAATCAAGAGCACCACAAGAGTCTGAAGCTAGCCAAGAAGGTTATTCAAGTGTTTAAGGATTGATATCTTTGTCAGAGAAGTTAAGAGATCCTCAGAGAGATTGGTTGAAACCAAGGTTGTGTGCCTCCTAACTTGAGAGTTGTGGGAGCTCCTCAGATGATTCTAAGGCTATGAGGATGGACTAGAAGCCTTGAGATAGCTCATGAGATGTCTTGAAAGCCATCACGAAGCCTAGAGAGGTCATGGTACAAGATTAAGAAGGCTCAGCCATGATTGATGTAATTAGGGTTTTGACTGAGTCAACCCTAGGTCAACTGATGATTTGGAGAGGGTTGAGACCTAATCCAAGAGCCATGTGATCATGGATTGATGCATTGAGATGCTATAAGGATGATTCCAAGGTCAACTCATCATGATTGAAGAGTTTGAGAAGTTTCAAGCTAGGGTTTCTAAGGCTTGACAATGTAAAATCCCCTAGTTTGACCCCTATCTTCAAGGCAGTTTAGCTCAAGATGTGATTGTCATCTCATCTTACCCCCAACATGAATGTTGTAGAGCTTGATCTTAGATTTAATTTGAGTACTAGAAGTCCTTGATAGGATTTGTAGAGCTCAAGTTATGACTTTGACAAGTTACAGGTCATCTGAGGTATGTGAATCTGGGGCCCTGAAAGTCACCCAACTTGCATCCAACTTTTGCCCAAGGAGGATGATTCCTATAAACTTTTGGTCAACATGATGTTGTTCCTTATCGTCTTAGATTTCTAGAGAGTACTAGAAGTCCTTGATAGGATTTGTAGAACTCAACT
Organism: Lathyrus sativus; assembly: GCA_963859935.3. Lineage (NCBI taxonomy): Eukaryota > Viridiplantae > Streptophyta > Magnoliopsida > Fabales > Fabaceae > Lathyrus > Lathyrus sativus. The sequence goes on from OZ012735.1 coordinate 511,207,183, forward strand.
TATGGCTTTGACAAGTCAAGGGCATTTTGGTCATTTGGAGATTATAGGTCATTTCAAGCATAAGGCCATAACTCCTATTTCCAAGCTTCAAATGGAAAAATCTTCAACATCAAACTTGTTCAAAATGATGTTTTAAGGCTAGTAAGGAGGTAATGAGATGTTGAAAAGGTTTGTAGCTCAAAATGGTAAAAATGACCTAAAATGGAGGCATAAGTTAAATAAGTCAAAGTTGGAAATTGAAATTTCCAAGCTACACATCCAAACCATGGCATGTAATAGGTCATTTTGACTCCAAAGAAAATTTTAGAAACAATGGTTCAGCCACATTTTTGATTTAAGGCTTAAATCATGGACTTGCTTTGGAAAATGGTTGCTTGCATAATAAGGTACAAATGCAAAACACAAGGAAAGGCAATGTACAAGCTAGTAAAGTGTCTTAACACATCATGCATCTCATCTAAGGAGATTTTCAGGTTAGCACAAGTTGCTGCAAGAGGCATAGCATGAGATGGCATGTGAGATGAGATGAAATGAAAAACTCATGGCATGAGAATCCCAATTTCTCATTGGATGATTCCAGAAGGTTCTAGGTGGTTTAGAATCATCCTATATAGTGTTTAGAACTTGCTCAGATGCAAGGTTGGTGAGAGATTAGAGAGGAGAGTGAGATAGCCATTTCAATTCCTTCCATTGCAAGTTGAAATCAAATTCTACTTTCCACATCATTTCCATTGCTTTTTTCAATCCCAACACATTCCATTGATCATACTGAATGTGTGCATACCAATTTAAGGGCAAGATCATGAAGAATTGAAGAGTTGGCACTTGGATTTTGGGAGCTGCAAGTCACCATCGAGTTTGGAGATTCAGGCTTTCTTGATCAAATCTTTTGCAAACAGAAGCTTTATCATCAATCAAGGAAGGTTTCTGAGGAGTTTGAGAGGTTGAAGTGGAGCTTTGACCTATTTGATATTCAAGATTTGACAGGTTTGTAACTTTTCTCCTACACCATAATTTAAGCATGATTAGGTAGGTTTGTTAGGTTAGAATGGTTAGAGACAAGTAGGAGATGGATTCTGGGAAGTTTGAGATCATTTTGTGAAGTTTGAGTTGATGACACCATTTTTGTTTTGATCAAGAACACGACGGATAGTGAGCTATAACATGAGTTTGATATCAAGAATTAACCAGTGTGAGGTGGTGATCATTCTGAGGTAATCAATTTCAAGAATTGTTAGAATTGAAGTTTGAGTATATTTTTTATCTTGGATCGGGTTTAGAGATTGGGGATGATCCAATTGATTCTAAGGCCATGGTTGTGATCAGGGTGAAATTTAGAACAGGTTAGGGTTTTGAACCATGGATTTTGGTTGAGATTTAAGGTGATACGAGTTGGGAGAAGCTTGAGCTATGAAGCTCTGTTTCCATGGCTTCTCCATTCAAACCCTAGCTGGAGGAAGAAGATGACTTGTTGGCCGTCTGATCATGCGTGGACTCATTGACTGAGTGGAGATCCAAAGGCTGTGATTTTATTTCATTTGAAGAGGGAAATCTGAAGACAATGAAACGAGGCGTTTCATTAAACTGAGGTTTTGGGCTTTAGTGGACTGATTGATATCCCCACCCCCTTTCATGGCCCATTTGCATTTTGAACTGATTTTTGTTACTCTTTGCACCGTGTCCTTTCCTTTTTCTTTATATTTTCTGAATTGATTTTCTGATTAGAAGTGGGCCTAGCGTGTATTGTTGTTTGCACCCACATTTTAAGCCCATCTGCATATTGAACTGTATGGCATTGCTATCTGCACCAATGTTTTACCATTTTATTTTCTTTTTCTCCATTTTATTTTAATCTTTGAAAAATCATATTAAATAGAAAAATAATGATTTTTGCATGGGGATTTTTTCTCCCATTTCATGTTAATGTCTAGAAAATTATGAAATCAAAATATTTTCATTTCATGCATTTTTAATATTTTTTGTGTATTTTCTCTTTTAATAGCTTTTTAATTCCTTTTATGTTGATGCATAGATTTGTAGAATTTTGTTTAGCTAGTTCCCTTCATATTTTTATGCCATTCGTTTTAGGATAGTTAGATTAGGACCTTATCTCCCCTCTGGATTTATTCCATAATTTTTTGATTAATTTTTGATTAGTTTTTCTTAGATGACTTTAGGTTGTGTAGATTTAGGTCAATCCTTAACATAGGTCCACAATAACACTAGAATTTTGGGTTTCTAGGTCAAGATAGACATTGGGACACAAAGGGTATTAAGGGTAGTCATGTAGGATCCCCTAGAAATTATATTAGATTTTAATATAATAGTATACTATTTTTAATTGATTTTTGTAGTTGATTGTTGTTTGTGTTGCCCTTGTGGGCTTGTATTTTGTTTGCCTTGCTTTGTGGGTTTTTGCTTGGCTTGGTGGGATTGGCCTTGCTTTGTGGAGCATGGAGGAGCATAGTAGAAGACTTGAAGATTGATTAAGGAGCTTGAGAGCTTGAAGACTTGTTTGTTTTGTTGTTGTTTTAGGGTTAGGGATTAGGAAGAGCTTAGACTTAGTTGATTCCTTTCTTAAACATGGATGGTATCTTTCACCTCCATTATTCCCCATGATTCAAGGTCCTTCCATGGTATTCACCTCCCTCCTTTGTAGGGATAAGTGATGGTACCTAGGAAGTAGAACCTTTGAGGGAACTCTTCTTTTGATGTTGAACCCTTATAGGTCACCTTTGGTGGTCAATAAGCAGTTTAATATCCTAGCTTACCCAGTTAAGTGATTTCCTCTGGTTTGAGTACCTTGAGAGATGTTGGGCTTGAGTGTGAAGATGAAGACTTCATTGAAGGGTATGGAAGAGGATGATTCCTTGAGCATTGCCATTTCAGCTGAAGCTTGAAGAGCATAAAGACAAGTTGATACTTGAAGACCCCATGAAGATCCAGTAAAGACTGAAGGATGAAGTTGATACTTCCAAATGATTAAAGACTATTCTGAGAAGCTGAAGCTTGTGGGAAGAGAAGACCAAGTTGATACTTATGAAGAGGATTCAATTGAGATTGGGTGTAGAGATGAAGCTTGAAGATTAAAGGATAAGTTGATACTTACTTTGAAGCTTGAAGAACAAAGGAATCAAGTTGATACTTGTGGTTAAGAGTGAAGCCTGAAGGTGGAACTGACTGAGGAGCTGAAGCTTGAAGAAGAGGATAAGTTGAAACTTATGTTGAAGGGTTGAAGCCTGGAGAAGCAAATTGATATTTGTCAAGAGTGATTGAAGTCTGAAGACTGAGTTGCTGTCAGAAGAGCTGAGGCTTGGAGAGAGAGGGGAGTTGATCTGCTTTCTTCTTTGTTCCTTTTTTGTATTGATGTGCCTTGTTTGACTTGCTTGATGCATTAGAATAAGTCCATATCTAGACTAGCTTTAATCTAGGAGCATGATTGCACTAGAGGTTGAGTTGCTCCCTCTGCTTGTATTGTTACTGTATGGCTTTTCTTGCGGGTATTCAGTAGAGCCCTGCTCCCTTGCCCATGTGGTTTATTTTGCTTGATAGCATGATTTCATTCCTTCTGTATGATTGCAGTTTACTGTATTTTTCTTGATAGCATGTTTTATTTTCCTCAGTATGATTACTGTTATTCATATCTGGCTTGAGGTTGAGATGAGCTTGTGGAGGCTGATGCCCCACACACATTTCCTCCCTCACTTGCATTGCATGCATTTTACAGTCGTTTACTGTTTACCGTTTAAGCTGATGCTTTATCTGTTCCGGTTTATCATTGACATGATCCCTTAGGACTCTCACTTCCTTTGATAAGGAAGTGATGATAGAACGTTAGGTTGAAACCTATGCATGATAACTTCTAGGAGTTCCCTGTTTCGAACCTCAACCATAGGATGAATCCTTGGTATGACAACAGTAGGACTTGATAGTCTCCCTGTAGTTGAGCCTGTTCTCTTCTCATCTCAAAACAGTTTAAGATACAGTAATCATGAAGGATTGTTGGAGAGTTTCTTTTCAACAGTCTGGATGTTTAGTATGGCACCCGTTGGGTGACATGCGACGCATTCACTCTCAGGTCATAGTCTTTAGTGCGATTGAAATTGCAAACGCAATAAAAAACACTTCTTTCGTAAAAGACAGAAAACAAACTTCGAACCTTTTTGCCCCGTGGGCCCATAATTCAAAGGAAAGATTTTCTGAAGAGAAGAGTGTCGTTAAACTTCAGCGCCAACACAAATAGGCTTTGTCCCTAACTGATGGAACTGTTGTTTAACCCTACTCGATAAAACAGATGAATCTGAATCCCCGTAATGCATAGTGCCCCGAACTACGTAAGCTCTGATCTCTCATGCCTGTTGAGAGTACGTAGGCACAATATTGATGTATTGGCGAGCTACCTTCCCCGTAACCCGTAGTTAGTCGATCTACGTTGACTCTGATTTCTCATTCTCTGATGAGAATACGTAGGCATAAAGCGCGACGCTTTGTCGAGTCATTTTCTTTTCTTTTTCAGACCAGCCTTGATAGGTAGATAGATAAACCAACTGGTCCAGTGAACACAACAAGCGTGGATCCCGTCGAGTACGACGGACGTGAGGGGTGCTAATACCTTTCCTTTGCGTAACCGACTCCCGAACCCAGACAACGGATGCGACGACCTTGTCTTACCCTTTTTCGTCAGGTTTTTCCGATTGTTTCCTTTCCCGCTCTGAGGGATAAATAAATAAAGGTGGCGACTCTTCTGTTGTGCCGGCACCTTATTTTCGCGTAAGCGACAGCTAGCGACTCTGCTGGGGATCGAACCCAGAATCTCTGGTTCTCCGATTCCCTATGCGAGTCAATCCTAGCGCTTGTATGATTACTTGTTGAGTTATGTTTATTTATCGCATTTTTACTTCCCGCACTTTATTTTCAGTATGATATGATTATCTGTGCTGTTGTGGGAGGGACATTCTGATGAGTGAGAAGCCAGACCCAGGCTTGAGTGAACATAGCATTAGTTGTGGAAATTAGTGGGCGCGTGCTTGCTTTGCAGGCACTAGTGTCTCATGAAATCCACGCTCATACGAGGTTCTCCTGGTTGGCTTCTCTTTCAACCCTTTGGGTTGAGACGGTTGCTGGTTTGGAGGATTGTCGACTCTGGGGACCGATCATTTGTGATTCAGCCGAGTGAGGCCGCTTCTTGAGCTGGTGATGCCACACCTTCTGGGTATCGTATCGCCCCTCTTGAATGTCTGTGACGCTGATGAACGCATAGGATGCCGAACTTGAGTCAGTTTAGGTCCATACCTGTGAGCAGGGTTGGGTTTATTGCAGGAAACTTTGACCTTCAGACCACCTGGTTTTCTTGATAGTGGATCAGTTTTGTTGGGATTTGAGGATCTTATCATCAGATATGTATTTGTTCTTGATAGAGCAGGTTTTGATCAGAGGATCTTATCATCAGATGTGTATTTGTTCTTGATAGAGCAGGTTTTGATCAGAGGATCTTATCATCAGATGTGTATTTGTTCTTGATAGAGTAGGTTTTGATCAGAGGATCTTATCATCAGATGTGTATTTGTTCTTGATAGAGCAGGTTTTGATCAGAGGGTCTTATCATCAGATGTGTATTTGTTCTTGACAGAGCAGGTTTATGACTGGGGTCTGAGGATCTCATTATCAGATGTTTGTTCTTGATAGAGCAGAATTTCATTATCAGATATTTGTTCTTGACAGAGCAGATTTATGATTGGGGTCTGAAGATCTCATCAGCAGATATATGTTTGTTCTTGACAGAGCAGAGTTTCTTGGTCCTGTATCAGAGGTCCTTATTATCAGACGTTTGTTCTTGACAGAGCAGAATTATGGTCCTATGTATATGGCCTTATCAGATGGTTGTTCTTGACAGAGCAGATTTGTGGTCCGATACCCGGGTTTTCTTATTATCAGATATAGTGGTTGTTCTTGACAGAGCGGCGTTATGGTTTTGTTGATACAGAATCTCCACAGCACAGTTGCCTTGATCTCCTGCTGCATGATCGCATTTTACATTGCTTTGCATACTCATTTGCATTTCATTAACGTGTGTCTGTGTTGCAGGTACCGTTTTCCCCGATCCAGGATTTCTTGCCTCCTATTGTATTGTTATGGGTTCTCTGAGGAAGACCGTGGCTTACAAGTTCCCGGCCCCTGATGTGGTTCGGCTAACTGGTTTGATAGCTTTAGCAGATGATTTTGTGAGGGATGAGTTCAGAAAATCTTACGGAAAATTGCTCAGTTTGGTTCGTAAACCTCCTGCGTTCAAGTTGAATGGGTTGCACGCTCTGCTGCAGTTCTACGACCCTCCGTTGAGATGTTTTACTTTTAAGGATTTTATTCTCGCACCCACGCTAGAGGAATATGCTGATTTGTTAGGTGTGCCTATCAGGAGGCAGATGCCTTTTGTTCATATGGATGCTGAGCCTGATCCGACTGGTTTAGCTCCTTCACTTCATCTGGATGCCTCCGAGTTGGTATTGACTAGTTGGAACAAGGTTCCTGGTTTCTCCCTGCAGTTTTTAGTGGGAAAGGCTCAGCTGTGCACCAAAGACGGATGTTGGGTCGCGTTCAACGCCATTCTCGCTTTGTGCATATATGGCATCATTTTGTTCCCCAATATGCCCGATTTTGTAGACTTTGATGCATTTCATATCTTTGCTTCAGGGAATTCAGTCCCTACCTTGATAGGAGATGTCTACCATTCTATCCACTACAAAAACGAGAACAGGAGGGGCAAGAATGTCTCATGTTGTGTACCCTTGCTTTATAAATGGCTTGATAGTCATCTGCCCAAGAGGGGTCCCTTTGTTTCGTCTGCAGCCACATCTGAGTGGTCCGAGCGTCTGATGAGTTTATCTGCAGAGGATATTGACTGGTTCGACAGAGACAGGTTGGGTACCGAGATTATCTTCAGCTGCAGCGGGTTTCCGAGCGTGCCTTTGATAGGCAGGAAAGGCTGTATAAACTACAATCTGTCTTTGCTGGTCCGACAGTTCGCGTATGCTTTGAGAGCTCCGTCGAGGGAGGAAGAGGTGCAGGAATCTCTGTACCTCACTGGTCTTCTAGAGGGGGATCTATTATCTAAGCTGCAGCGCGCATGGAATGGTATCAGTAAGCGAGGAAAGCCATTGCTAGGGAGAAGCAATAACCAAGCCTACCCTCCGTATGTGACTTGGATCAGAGCCAGAGCAGATGCTATAGGGATGCCGTTTCCTCATGCCAAGCCAGAAAGTTCTCCAATGATTGAAGAGCCTACTACTGTGCCCATTCAGCAGCATAATCAGGTGTTAGCTGAGCGAGATGAATTGAAGCGGGCAAATGAGGAACTGGAGAAGGAATTGGCTCAGCTCCGAAGCGAGAGGAACGAAGTCGTTCATTCTTTCAAAGGGCAGACAGAGCTGGTGAACCAGCTGGGCACATACTTGACTAAGCAGATAGTCGAGCGTGAGCGCATGGGTCAAGACTTCAAAGCTGTCAACGACGTACTGGCTACGAAGAAGCAGCACTTGGACGAAGCATATCGGAGGATATCCAAGTTCAACCAGCACTGGAAGGCTTCCCTGGCCACCAGGAAAGAGCGGGAGGATAAGCTGATGCTACAGATCTCCAAGCTGGAAGCCCAGGTGAAGGATAGTGAGAAGAGGTTTGATGAAGAAACCGCTCGCAGATATGCCGCCGAAGGCCAACTCAACAGGGCTCTCGCTAACCTGAAGGAGCGCAAACTGACGTTTGAGTCCAAGAAACGGAAGCTAGAAGATTGCTTCGGCGAAGGAGCATGGGAAGGTTCGGTCGAAGGACTTCAGTACACCATTGTGCAGAGGGAATTACTCGTCGAAGGGTTACTCACTTTGCCGGATCATCCAGAAACGAAGGAGTTGTTAGAAGAGTATCGCGCCCGTGGCCGTACCTGACTATTTGTATTCCTCTTGTTTTGATCATTGTTGTATGCTGACCATCACCAGGCTTGTTGGCTGAGGTCACGCTGTTGATTCATCTTGTACTCGTTGATGTTGTGTACTGCCCTGATAGGCTTTCTTTATATGAAATTGTTATTTCCATGATTGGACTCGGACTTCTTATTATTATCAGCACCGGCACTCAGGCACTAGGATCGGGGGAAATCTCCCTAACGCACAGACACACGTTTGCATTTGCATGAAGCATTTGCACAACGAGCATTTTGTTGTTTTTCCTAACCCTTTTGTGTTTTACAGGTTATTTCAGGTTGTTTCAGGTTGTCTCAGGTGTTTCCAGGATTGATCAGATACCTATTCACCGCTATCCGACTAGAGCTAATCAAACCAGGATCATGGAGCAAGTGCAAACTGATGTTCAGGAACTCCACGAAAGAATGGATCGCTTCATTGAGCTCATGCAAGCAGTCGCTAATGGCCAGGATCAGCTCAGAACTTTGGTTCAGCCTCTGATTTCCAGGGTTGATAGCAATGGCGTACTCCACGGTGGGACCGTGCCTACTCCTCCACCAGTTGAAACTCCGCAGAATGGTGTTCCCGTGACCAGGGGCAACGGCAGTGCCAACGGCAATGTGATGGCCAACCTGGGACTCAATACGACGGGCGTCGGTAATGGGAGTCTGGAAGCTAATGTCAATGTCGGGCTGGGCAACGGCAATGCAGGCGTCGGGAATCTGTTTGGGCCTTAGCCATGGCTAGAGGATCGTCAGGACGATGTGTTCTCTCAGAGAGGTGCTGAAGGGGAGCTGAATGCTGAAGCACGGCTTAGATTCAAGGCACTTGAAGATAAGATGAGAGATATCGAGAATCAGAACACCCTGGGCATTGATATGTCCAAGTTGGGACTAATTGCTGATTTCAAGGTGCCTCCCAAGTTCAAGGTACCTGACTTTGAAAAATATAAGGGCACCACTTGCCCTCTCGTCCACCTGAGATCGTACTACAGAAAAATGTCTGCTCATTCTGAGGACGAGAAGTTGCTGATGCACTTCTTTCAAGACAGTCTTTTCGGGCCATCCCTTGAGTGGTACATGAGCCTGGAGCCCACTAGTGTGTGTACATGGAAGGATCTTGCTGAAGCATTTGTGCACCACTACCAATACAATAGCGACTTGGCCCCGAACCGAGTCCAACTGCAGAATCTGTCGCAGAGGAATAATGAAGGGTTTAAGGAATACGCCCAGCGGTGGCGTGAGTTGGCAGCCAGGGTTCAGCCGCCGATGGTTGAACGTGAGCTCGTGCAGATGTTCGTAGCCACCCTCCCAGGGGTTTACTATGAGAAGTTAGTCAGCGGTATGTCCGGAACATTCTCAGATCTCATTATCACGGGCGAGCACGTCGAAAATGGGATCAAGATCGGGAAAATTCAAGGTGATTCATCCTCAGCTGGAGGCGGAAAGAAACCTTATGCTGGAAAAAGACGAGAAGGAGAAGCGAGCGCTGTGACCAATGCTCGAAGGAAGGGTAAAGGTCCTCACCAGCAGGTGGCCAGCATAACTATCCCGGCAGTTCCACAGCAGCAGCAGCAGCAACCGAATCAGCAGGGATACAGAAAGTACCAGAATCGGGCACCTTTGGCGAACCGTCATCTCGAGACACCGCCCATGTCATACGCACAACTCTTGCAGACTTTGCTTCAGCTACAGTTGATCCAAAAGAGAACGTTGGCTCCCTTGACAGGGGCACCTCCGCCAGGGTACGACGCGAATGCCACTTGTGAGTTCCACTCAGGGGCACCAGGCCACACAGTAGAGAACTGCAAGGCCTTCAAGCACAAGGTGCAGGACATGGTGGATGCCAAGATCATCAACTTCTCCGATAATGTGCCAAATGTCACGAAGAACCCTATGCCGAATCATAGGGGAGGCGGAGTGAACGCCATCATCGAAGACGAGATTTCAGATTTGTTGACTGACGTCAGAGATCTGAAGACGCCGTTTAGCTTCGTTAAAGCTAAGTTGCTGAAAAGAGGGTTCTTTCCAGGTTGCGGAGAGCTATGCATGGACTGTGCCACACGTTCTGATGGATGTGAGCAGTTGGTAGAAGGAATTCAAAGTCTGATGACTGAAGGGATTTTACAGTTTAGCCGGAGGGCCGAATGTGGACCAGGAGAGGTAGTGCTGAAGCAAGCCGATGAGGTCGCCACCATCACCATCCCTCGCCAGACGATAACTATTTCTGCACCCAGACCGCCCACAATTACTATCACCCGAGCTGGGCCGATACCCTTCGAGAGCACTAACGCCGTCCCGTGGCATTATGGGGCTGAAGTCTACTGCAATGGCCAGAGGTTGGAGCTAGAACCGTTTGGGTCGACTGTGGAGAACCTTGCAGGAATCAGTGGTATTACTCGCAGCGGAAGAGTGTTTGCACCACCAGAGGTCGTGGTGGATAAAGCAGTCAGAGCTGATGCGACCGATAAGGGTAAAAGTAAAGTCGTTGAAGAGGTCCCGCGTGGGGCAGAAAAAGACTTGCTTGTTAAAGATGCCGAGGAGTTTATGCGGTTGATTAAAAAGAGTGACTACAAGATTGTGGATCATCTCCATCAGATGCCCTCGAAGATTTCCATTCTGAACTTGTTGCTGTGTTCTGAAGCACACCGCAACGCGCTGCTGAAGGTGTTGAACGCCGCATATGTACTGCAGGAAATATCGGTAAATCAGCTAGAAGAGGTTGTAGCCCACGTGAACGCTGGCAACGGGATAGGTTTCACTGACCTAGAGCTGACGCCGAAAGGGAGGAATCACAACAGTGCCCTGCACATCTCGATAGAGTGTAGCGGCACGATTATATCGCACGTGCTGGTGGACACGGGTTCGTCACTTAATGTTCTTCCGAAGAAGGCATTAATAAAGTTGGATACTCGTGGAGTGATTTTCACACCCAGTGATCTGGTTGTGAAGGCGTTCGACGGAACTAAACGACATGTTTTCGGGGAGGTGACCCTGCCAACCCAAGTAGGCCCGGAAACGTTCGACGCGGTCTTTTATATTATGGACATCATGCCTGCCTACAGTTGTCTCTTGGGCCGGCCGTGGATCCATGCTGCTGGTGCCGTGACCTCCACGTTGTACCAGAAACTCAAATATGCTGTTGGGGGTAGCATCGTAACCGTGTGTGGCGAGGAAGATATAATGGTGAGCCATTTGTCATCCTTTAAGTATGTGGAGATGGATGGCAAAATCCATGAGACTCTATGCCAAGCGTTCGAAGTCGTCAAAGTGAAGGACGTAGCTCCTGTAGTCACAGAAAAGCCAGAGATGACTCTCTCCTCATTCAAGGAAGCTCGGGCCGCTGTCCAAGCCGGATCTACCCCAGGTTGGGGGCGAATTTTGGAGATACCCAACAAGCAAGACAAGTTTGGGTTGGGATATTCTCCTGGAGATGAAGCTTCTTCTTCTAGCAGTGCGTCTCGAGGTAAAGGGCCGATCCAGTTTACCAGTGGCGGGGTGATTTTCGAAAGCATCAACGCAGTGTCTGAAGACAGCGGAGATAGCGACTGTGACCTCGACTCTTGGATCCAGCCACGCAAGCCAGGCGAGGGCCTCAACAATTGGCCCGTCAAGGATATCATCCAGATGACAAGCGAAGAGTAATGATTTACTTTTTCCAATCATTGTACAACCCTATGTCTTACCCGGGGCATAGTGGTTTTATTGTCAGGGCCTTGTTGGATTATGTACATGCATTTTGTTAATAAATCAAAGGCGTTTTTTCGTATCCAAATATTGTGATCTCTGTTATTCCTGTTTTATATTTGTTTTGAAAAACAATAAAATGGCAATGGGGTTTGTGCTGAACTGCACATCCTTGTTTTAAACTTAACCCTTGTTATTGCAGGATCCACATAACAGATGACATCGACTCTGGGCCTTCTATGGCTCACTTCGACTTCAATTGCCCGATCTATCAAGCCGAAGAAGAGATTGATGAAGACGAAGACCTTCCTGAAGAGTTGTCCCGCTTGTTGAAACAAGAGGAGAAAGTTATTCTGCCTCATGAAGAGGAGATCGAGATTGTGAATCTGGGTTCTGAAGAACTCGTCAGAAACGTCAGGATAGGGGCTGCATTGCAGAGTGATGTCAAGCAGAGATTAGTCGAGATGCTGAGAGAGTATAGTGACGTCTTTGCTTGGTCATACGAAGATATGCCCGGACTTGACACAGACATCGTGGTCCACCACTTGGCGTTGCGAGAAGATTGCCCTCCCGTTAAGCAGAAGCTTAGGAGGACAAGACCAGATATGGCCGTTAAGATCAAAGAAGAAGTGCAGAAACAACTTGATGCTGGCTTCTTAGCGGTCACCACCTACCCTCCGTGGGTCGCCAACATAGTGCCTGTACCGAAGAAGGACGGTAAGGTACGCATGTGCGTCGATTATCGGGATTTGAATAGGGCGAGCCCTAAGGATGATTTCCCGCTGCCTCATATCGATGTGCTGGTCGACAACACAGCCCAGTTCTCCGTGTTTTCGTTCATGGATGGCTTCTCCGGTTACAATCAGATCAAGATGGCGCCGGAGGACATGGAGAAAACGACGTTTATCACTCCTTGGGGAACATTTTGCTATAAGGTAATGCCTTTCGGTCTGAAGAACGCAGGGGCCACTTACCAACGAGCTATGGTTACTTTGTTTCATGACATGATTCATCATGAGATTGAAGTCTATGTTGATGACATGATTGCGAAGTCCCAAACGGAGGAGGGACATCTGGTCAATTTGCTGAAGCTTTTTGAGAGGCTTAGGAAGTTCAGGTTGAGGCTGAATCCTAACAAGTGCACTTTCGGAGTACGGTCCGGAAAGTTACTGGGGTTTATCGTGAGCGAAAGAGGCATCGAGGTTGATCCTGCAAAGATAAAAGCCATACAAGAAATGCCAGTGCCAAAAACAGAAAAAGAAGTTCGTGGTTTCTTGGGCAGAATAAACTACATTGCAAGGTTTATCTCTCAGCTCACGGCCACATGTGAACCGATGTTCAAGCTTTTAAAGAAAGATCAGGCGATTACCTAGAATGAGGATTTCCAGAAGGCATTCGATAAGATAAAGCAGTATCTTCAGGAACCTCCAATCTTGATACCCCCAGTGGCTGGACGGCCACTAATCATGTACTTGACAGTTCTTGAGAATAGTATGGGGTGTGTTCTCGGTCAGCACGACGAGACGGGCAGAAAGAAGCATGTCATTTACTACTTGAGTAAAAAGTTCACAGACTGTGAATCTCGCTACTCGATGCTGGAGAAAACGTGTTGCGCACTAGCCTGGGCTGCCAAACATTTACGACAGTACATGCTCAATCACACCACCATGCTAATTTCGAAGATGGATCCGATCAAGTACGTCTTTGAGAAGCAAGCGCTTTCGGGCAGGATTTCCAGATGGCAAATGGTGTTGACGGAATATGACATTCAGTATGTTTCCCAGAAGGCCATCAAGGGAAGCGTATTGTCTGATTACCTTGCCGAACAGCTGATGAAATTCGAATTGCCTGATGAGGATATCATGTTTCTCAAAGCGAAGGATTGCGATGAGCCGTTGCCCGACGAGGGGCCAGATAGGAAATCCCAGTGGAAGTTGATATTCGACGGGGCGGTTAATTCCTATGGAAGTGGCGTTAGGGCGATCATCACGACTCCCCACGGATCCCACATCCCGTTCACTGCGAGACTGACGTTTCCGGTCACCAATAATGAAGCGGAGTACGAAGCATGCATCATGGGTCTAGAAGAGGAAATTGATTTGAGAATCAAGAACCTAGACGTATATGGTGACTCAGCGCTTGTGATCAACCAGATTAAAGGGGAGTGGGAGACTCGTCAATCGAATTTGGTGCCGTACATGAACTACGCCAGAAGGCTACTTCCGTTCTTTGATCGAGTGGAACTCCATCACGTGCCCAGAGAAGAAAATCAGATGGCTGATGCCTTAGCCACGTTGGCTTCGATGTATAAAGTCAATTTTTGGAATGAGGCTCCAAGAATTGTCCTTTCTCGTCTTGATAGACTTGCATTTGTCTTTGCAATCGAGGAAGCCGCCGACGGCAAGCCATGGTTCCATGACATCCAGACCTTCCTTATGACTAAGAAGTATCATGCGGGTGCGTCAACCCAGGATAAGAAGACTCTGAGGAGGCTGTCTGGAAATTTTTATCTCAATCCTGATGGAGTTTTGTATAAAAGAAACCACGATCTCGTGCTACTCAGATGTGTAGATGAGAAAGAGGCAAGTATGCTCATGGAAGAAGTCCATGAAGGCACATTTGGTACGCACGTCGGCGGGCATGCTATGACGAGAAAGATCCTGAGAGCAGGGTACTACTGGCTGACGATGGAGTCGGATTGCTTTAAATTCATGAAAAGATGTCATAAATGCCAGATTTATGCTGATAAAGTTCATGTGCCGCCGTGCCCGTTAAATGTCATGTCCTCCCCGTGGCCGTTCTCCATGTGGGGCATCGACATGATAGGCAAGATCGAGCCCACTGCATCTAACGGTCATCACTTCATTCTAGTAGCTATCGACTACTTCACCAAGTGGGTGGAGGCAGCCTCGTACGCTAATGTGACCAAGCAGGTGGTGGCTAAATTCATAAAGAGGAACATCATCTGTCGTTACGGAATTCCTGAGCGGATCATTACTGATAATGGTTCGAATCTGAATAACAAGATGATGAAGGAGCTGTGCCAGAGTTTCAAGATTGAACACCACAACTCATCTCCTTACCGGCCGAAGATGAATGGCGCCGTTGAAGCGGCCAATAAGAACATAAAGAAGATTGTTCAGAAGATGGTTGTGACCTACAAAGATTGGCACGAGATGCTATCATTTGCACTGCACGGTTATCGTACAACGGTATGTACGTCAACCGGGGCAACTCCTTTCTCCTTGGTGTACGGTATGGAAGTTGTCCTACCGTTAGAAGTGGAGATCCCTTCTTTACGAGTTTTGGTTGATGTGAAACTCGACGAGGCAGAATGGATTGCGAACCGACTGAACCAACTCAGCCTGATGGATGAGAAGAGGTTGTCATCGATTGCGCATGGTCGTTTATACCAAAGCTGAATGAAGAAAGCTTATGATAAGAAGGTGCGTCCTAGAAGCTTTCATACGGGTGATCTCGTCCTGAAGAAGATTCTTCCTCCATACTCCGATCACCGGGGCAAGTGGACTCCCAATTACGAAGGTCCGTATGTCGTCAGCAAGGTCTTCTCGGGAGGAGCTTTGTTGTTATCCACGATGGATGGTGAAGATTTTGCATCCCCAGTGAATGCGGACGCAGTTAAAAAATACTTTGCTTGAAAGCGACCCGCTGGACAGTAAAAAGAGAGTCCAGGCAAAAATGGGGCATCCCGGCGAACCATAAAAAAAAAGGAAAAAGGTTTGGGCAAAAATTAGGGATATAAAAGGAAAAAATGTACACCCGCAAAGTCGAAAACCCGGATGGGCGACTTTAGCAAAAAAGGGTATCCCGGTGAACTGAAAACCCGCAAAGGGCGGTTCACGCAAAAGTTAGGGATTTGAAAAAGCAAATGACTGCGTTCCGCGTGTGGACTTTCATTGTTTAGCGGTTTGGAAGACCTGAGGGCCGTTTATCCGAATCAATCTCTTCTGAAGCTGAAGCCTCGGAGAAGTATCGAAGTCGAGTGGGTCATAGAGGGATCAACTCATGGTGTTCGTCTACGCCTCGTTGCCGACATTTGTATATACTGATGTATATTTATGTTTTATTTTTGCGCGGCTTCCTCATTCCAGGAGCTTGCATCTGTTGTAAAACATTTTTACCCATTCAGGGGTTCGTTATCAATAAAATGTATAGTATTCAGCAATTCTGTTTGTCTGTTTAGCATTTATCTGTTTTGTTTGCGAAAAAGAACGTTGATGTTTTTAATAAAATGCGCATACATAAACTTACTGGCCTAGGCCACTGATTGTTGAAACAATGAATTACTCGAACATTGTCACGAGATAATAACCTTGATAGGTCCCTTTGAGAAGGGTATCTTGTCTGTTTATTTGTGTTGTTACAGGTGTAGCATATTCCAGACAGTGCGCCGTGCATATCCCCAAGCAGGATGATTCCTCCTTCTCCAGCAAGTTCAGCAGCCTCTCCCCGCAGAGTCTGAACGTGAGATCATGAGCATTGATATGTCTCCCCAGGAAGAGAAGATTCTCTCCCCGATCAGATGCATCCTGAAGGAACGTCATCTCCTCAGCTGAGTCATTCACTGAAGTGTGCAGCAATTGATGGTTCAAGACTGAAGTCTCCAGCGGAATTGAGGTTCCCCACAGAGCCGTACTCTCCCCTGCAAGCAGAATGATTTCTTCTTCCTCAGCCGAGTTTGCAGATCCCCAAGAGAATCGAGTCCTTGGAAGCCGCTCAGGCCATGATTGGTTTTCCCCAGTGGAGTGTTAAATAGTTGATGCTGTGTTTTCCCGCCAGAGTCGTTGTCTCCAGGGAAGTAGCCATGAAGGCCGTGCAGTTTATTCTTGCGATTGACATCGCTTTTCCTCAGCAAGTCCAGGTTCTCGTAGAGCTTCGTCCCCCTGCAGCAGTCAACTGAAGTTTGTTTCCCCTGCGGAGTCCGATTGAGATTGGCGGGACCTTTCTCCCCTAAGCAGGATGATTCCTTCCCCCACCAGAGCGGTTCTTTCTCCTTGACAGAAGGATTCTCCCTTCAGCATTTATTTTGCTGACGGGATCGCATCATTTTGCATGGCTGCATAGCATTTATCGTAAACGCATAGCATTTCCACCGTGTGGAGCATTGCGCCATTGCCGAAGCATATGCATAATAAACATGATCTAGGTTGTTACCGTTCTTATTTTGCAGGTGTTCCGCCGTAGAATTGATTGCCCAAGATGATTCTTGAATTCTCCCCAACGGGGTCGCTTGCTCAAGATGATTCTTGAAGTTCCCAGCGAAGTCTACGGCTCAAGATGATTCTTGAATTCCCCAGCAAGGTCGTTTGCTTAAGATGATTCTTAAAGTCCCTAGTGCAGTCGCCAGAGTGGGTTGCTCAAGTTGATGCTTAGATTCCCCGGCAGAGTATTCGCTCAGGATGATTCCTGAAATCTCTAGCATAGTTATCGGTTCAGGATGATTCCTGAAGTCCCCGGTGGAGTTATGTATCCAAGATGATTCTTGAAGTCCTCAGCAGAGTTGATTCATCCAGAATGATTCCTGGATCCCCGAAGCAGAGTTACTTGATAGTTCTCCAGAGGCCCCAGCGGAGATGTGTCATCCCCAGCAGGTTTCTGAATAACGAAGTTGAAACTTCCCTCGAAGACTTACTGATGAAGTCCGACCGAGTTAACAAAGCAGTTCTCTCAGTTGATGCGGAGTGCCTGATGGCAAAAGTTTGGATATTCCCAATTGGCTCATGATTGACCAGGAATTCTGTTCCCGACTTACTGATGAAGTCCGGCTGATGCCCAAAGTTTCTTTGAATGCCCGATGGCATGATCAACTTGTTGACCTGGTGAGTCCCGAGGAGTTCGGATGCCTGACGGCATGATTGACCATATAATACCGGTTACCGTGTGACCAATTCTCCAGCTAGTTGTCGTGCAGCTAATATTTCAGTTTCCGAATATGTGTTCCCATCAGAGTACCGTGTACTTGTGCAGTTGGCAAATTTCTGGGTTTGTTGGTATTCAACCGTCTCGCACCTTGATTGGTTGAGAGTCGTTCGCTCCTCACCCAGTCAGGTTCAAGCCGTTTGAATAGGGGCAGCTGTTGCACCCCAAAATTTTACCAACATTTATTTACCTAGCTTGTGTTCATTAGCATTATCATCTGCATTTCATTGACATGTGTGCAGGAGATCAAGAGGTATGATTACCAATCAAGAGCACCACAAGAGTTTGAAGCTAGCCAAGAAGGTTATTCAAGTGTTTAAGGGTTGATATCTTTGTCAGAGAAGTTAAGAGATCCTCAGAGAGATTGGTTGAAACCAAGGTTGTGTGCCTCCTAACTTGAGAGTTGTGGGAGCTCCTCAGATGATTCTAAGGCTATGAGGATGGACTGGAAGCCTTGAGAGAGCTCATGAGATGTCTTGAAAGCCATCACGAAGCCTAGAGAGGTCATGGTACAATATTAAGAAGGCTCAGCCATGATTGATGTAATTAGGGTTTTGACTGAGTCAACCCTAGGTCAATTGATGATTTGGAGAGGGTTGAGACCTAATCCAAGAGCCATGTGATCATGGATTGATGCATTGATATGCTATAAGGATGATTCCAAGGTCAACTCATCATGATTGAAGAGTTTGAGAAGTTTCAAGCTAGGGTTTCTAAGGCTTTACAGTGTAAAATCCCCTAGTTTGACCCCTAACTTCAAGGCAGTTTAGCTCAAGATGTGATTGTCATCTCATCTTACCCCCAACATGAATGTTGTAGATCTTGCTCTTAGCTTTAATTTGAGTACTATAAGTCCTTGATAGGATTTGTAGAGCTCAAGTTATGACTTAGACAAGTTACAGGTCATCTGAGGTATGTGAATCTGAGGCCCTGAAAGTCACCCAACTTGCATCCAACTTTTGCCCAAGGAGGATGATTCCTATAAACTTTTGGTCAACATGATGTTGTTCCTTATATTCTTAGCTTTCTAGAGAGTACTAGAAGTCCTTTATAGGATTTGTAGAACTCAACTTATGGCTTTGACAAGTCAAGGGCATTTTGGTCATTTGGAGATTATAGGTCATTTCAAGCATAAGGCCATAACTCCTATTTCCAAGTTTCAAATGGAAAAATCTTCAACATCAAACTTGTTCAAAATGATGTTTTAAGGCTAGTAAGGAGGTCATGAGATGTTGAAAAGGTTTGTAGCTCAAAATGGTAAAAATGACCTAAAATGGAGGCATAAGTTAAATAAGTCAAAGTTGGAAATTGAAATTTCCAAGCTACACATCCAAACCATGGCATGTAATAGGTCATTTTGACTCCAAAGAAAATTTTAGAAACAATGGTTCAGCCACATTTTTGATTTAAGGCTTAAATCATGGACTTGCTTTGGAAAATGGTTGCTTGCATAATAAGGTACAAATGCAAAACACAAGGAAAGGCAATGTACAAGCTAGTAAAGTGTCTTAACACATCATGCATCTCATCTAAGGAGATTTTCAGGTTAGAATAAGTTGCTGCAAGAGGCATAGCATGAGATGGCATGTGAGATGAGATGAAATGAAAAACTCATGGCATGAGAATCCCAATTTCTCATTGGATGATTCCAGAAGGTTCTAGGTGGTTTAGAATCATCCTATATAGTGTTTAGAACTTGCTCAGATGCAAGGTTGGTGAGATATTAGAGAGGAGAGTGAGATAGCCATTTCAATTCCTTCCATTGCAAGTTGAAATCAAATTCTACTTTCCACATCATTTCCATTGCTTTTTTCAATCCCAACACATTCCATTGATCATACTGAATGTGTGCATACCAATTTGAGGGCAAGATCATGAAGAATTGAAGAGTTGGCACTTGGATTTTGGGAGCTGCAAGTCACCATCGAGTTTGGAGATTCAGGCTTTCTTGATCAAATCTTTTGCAAACAGAAGCTTTATCATCAATCAAGGAAGGTTTCTGAGGAGTTTGAGAGGTTGAAGTTGAGCTTTGACCTATCTGATATTCAAGATTTGACAGGTTTGTAACTTTTCTCCTACACCATAATTTAAGCATGATTAGGTAGGTTTGTTAGGTTAGAATGGTTAGAGACAAGTAGGAGATGGATTCTGGGAAGTTTGAGATCATTTTGTGAAGTTTGGGTTGATGACACCATTTTTGTTTTGATCAAGAACACGATGGATAGTGAGCTATAACATGAGTTTGATATCAAGAATTAACCAGTGTGAGGTGGTGATCATTCTGAGGTAATCAATTTCAAGAATTGTTAGAATTTAAGTTTGAGTATATTTTTGATCTTGGATCGGGTTTAGAGATTGGGGATGATCCAATTGATTCTAAGGCCATGGTTGTGATCAGGGTGAAATTTAGAACAGGTTAGGGCTTTGAACCATGGATTTTGGTTGAGATTTGAGGTGATACGAGTTGGGAGAAGCTTGAGCTATGAAGCTCTGTTTCCATGGCTTCTCCATTCAAACCCTAGCTGGAGGAAGAAGATGACTTGTTGGTCGTCTGATCATGCGTGGACTCATTGACTGAGTGGAGATCCAAAGGCTGTGATTTTATTTCATTTGAAGAGGGAAATCTGAAGACAATGAAACGAGGCGTTTCATTAAACTGAGGTTTTGGGCTTTAGTGGACTGATTGATATCCCCACCCCCTTTCATGGCCCATTTGCATTTTGAACTGATTTTTGTTACTCTTTGCACTGTGTCCTTTCCTTTTTCTTTATATTTTCTGAATTGATTTTCTGATTAGAAGTGGGCCTAGCGCGTATTGTTGTTTGCACCCACATTTTAAGCCCATCTGCATATTGAACTGTATGGCATTGCTATCTGCACCAATGTTTTACCATTTTATTTTATTTTTCTCCATTTTATTTTAATCTTTGAAAAATCATATTAAATAGAAAAATAATGATTTTTGCATGGGGATTTTTTCTCCCATTTCATGTTAATGTCTAGAAAATTATGAAATCAAAATATTTGTATTTCATGCATTTTTAATATTTTTTTTGTATTTTCTCTTTTAATAGCTTTTTAATTCCTTTTATGTTGATGCATAGATTTGTAGAATTTTGTTTAGCTAGTTCCCTTCATATTTTTATGCCATTATTTTTAGGATAGTTAGATTAGGACCTTATCTCTCCTCTGGATTTATTCCATAATTTTGTGATTAATTTTTGATTAGTTTTGCTTAGATGACTTTAGGTTGTGTAGATTTAGGTCAATCCTTAACATAGGTCCACAATAACACTAGAATTTTGGGTTTCTAGGTCAAGATAGACATTGGGACATAAAGGGTATTAAGGGTAGTCATGTAGGATCCCCTAGAAATTATATTAGATTTTAATATAATAGTATACTATTTTTAATTGATTTTTGTAGTTGATTGTTGTTTGTGTTGCCCTTGTGGGCTTGTATTTTGTTTGCCTTGCTTTGTGGGTTTTTGCTTGGCTTGGTGGGCTTGGCCTTGCTTTGTGGAGCATGGAGGAGCATAGTAGAATACTTGAAGATTGTTTAAGGAGCTTGAGAGCTTGAAGACTTGTTTGTTTTGTTGTTGTTTTAGGGTTAGGGATTAGGAAGAGCTTAGACTTAGTTGATTCCTTTCTTAAACATGGATGGTATCTTTCACCTCCATTCTTCCCCATGATTCAAGGTCCTTCCATGGTATTCACCTCCCTCCTTTGTAGGGATAAGTGATGGTACCTAAGAAGTAGAACATTTGAGGGAACTCTTCTTTTGATGTTGAACCCTTATAGGTCACCTTTGGTGGTCAATAAGCAGTTTAATATCCTAGCTTACCCAGTTAAGTGATTTCCTCTGGTTTGAGTACCTTAAGAGATGTTGGGCTTGAGTGTGAAGATGAAGACTTCATTGAAGGGTATGGAAGAGGATGATTCCTTGAGCATTGTCATTTCAGCTGAAGCTTGAAGAGCATAAAGACAAGTTGATACTTGAAGACCCCATGAAGATCCAGTAAAGACTGAAGGATGAAGTTGATACTTCCAAATGATTAAAGACTATTCTGAGAAGCTGAAGCTTGTGGGAAGAGAAGACCAAGTTGATACTTATGAAGAGGATTCAATTGAGATTGGGTGTAGAGATGAAGCTTGAAGATCAAAGGATAAGTTGATACTTACTTTGAAGCTTGAAGAACAAAGGAATCAAGTTGATACTTGTGGTTAAGAGTGAAGCCTGAAGGTGGAACTGACTGAGGAGCTGAAGCTTGAAGAAGAGGATAAGTTGAAACTTATGTTGAAGGGTTGAAGCCTGGAGAAGCAAATTGATATTTTTCAAGAGTGATTGAAGTCTGAAGACTGAGTTGCTGTCAGAAGAGCTAAGGCTTGGAGAGAGAGGGGAGTTGATCTGCTTTCTTCTTTGTTCCTTTTCTGTATTGATGTGCCTTGTTTGACTTGCTTGATGCATTAGAATAAGTCCATATCTAGACTAGCTTTAATCTAGGAGCATGATTGCACTAGAGGTTGAGTTGCTCCCTCTGCTTGTATTGTTACTGTATGGCTTTGCTTGCGGGTATTCGGTAGAGCCCTGCTCCCTTGCCCATGTGGTTTATTTTGCTTGATAGCATGATTTCATTCCTTCTGTATGATTGCAGTTTACTGTATTTTTCTTGATAGCATGTTTTATTTTCCTCAGTATGATTACTGTTATTCATATCTGGGTTGAGGTTGAGATGAGTTTGTGGAGGCTGATGCCCCACACACATTTCCTCCCTCACTTGCATTGCATGCATTTTACAGTCGTTTACTGTTTACCGTTTAAGCTGATGCTTTATCTGTTCCGGTTTATCATTGACATGATCCCTTAGGACTCTCACTTCCTTTGATAAGGAAGTGATGATAGAACGTTAGGTTGAAACCTATGCATGATAACTTCTAGGAGTTCCCTGTTTCGAACCTCAACCATAGGATGAATCCTTGGCATGACAACAGTAGGACTTGATAGTCTCCCCGTAGTTGAGCCTGTTCTCTTCTCATCTCAAAACAGTTTAAGATACAGTAATCATGAATGATTTCTTTCGTACGTTACAAGCCTTAAGCTATCTGAGAAAGGATTGTTGGAGAGTTTCTTTTCAACAGTCTGGATGTTTAGTATGGCACCCGTTGGGTGACATGCAACGCATTCACTCTCAGGTCATAGTCTTTAGTGCGATTGAAATTGCAAACGCAATAAAAAAAACTTCTTTCGTAAAAGACAGAAAACAAACTTCGAACCTTTTTGCCCCGTGGGCCCATAATTCAAAGGAAAGCTTTTCTGAAGAGAAGAGTGTCGTTAAACTTCAGCGCCAACGCAAACAGGCTTTGTCCCTAACTGCAGGAACTGCTGTTTAACCCTACTCGATAAAACAGATGAATCTGAATCCCCGTAATGCATAGTGCCCCGAACTACGTAAGCTCTGATCTCTCATGCATGTTGAGAGTACGTAGGCACAATACTGATGTATTGGCGAGCTACCTTCCCCGTAACCCGTAGTTAGTCGAACTATGTTGACTCTGATTTCTCATTCTCTGATGAGAATACGTAGGCATAAAGCGCGACGCTTTGCCAAGTCATTTTCTTTTCTTTTTCAGACCAGCCTTGATAGGTAGATAGATAAACCAACCCGTCCAGTGAACACAACAAGCGTGGATCCCGTCGAGTACGACGGACGTGAGGGGTGCTAATACCTTCCCCTTGCGTAACCGACTACCGAATCCAGACAACGGATGCGACGACCTTGTCTTACCCTTTTTCGTCAGGTTTTTCCGATTGTTTCCTTTCCTGTTCTGAGGGATAAATAACGAAAGGTGGCGACTCTTCTGTTGTGCTGGCACCTTATTTTCGCGTAAGCGACAGTATCCTCGAGGTGAATCGGTGAAATTTGTCGGTTCTTCATCTTCTGTGTCTTATTATGCTGGACAGACCACTGTGACTAGGGCACCCTATCAGGAACCTTATGTCACTTCTTTTGCAAATTATCGAGCTCGTGGCCGAGTTTATCAGAATCAGCATCAGAATCAGAACAGACCTCGTAACAACTTGGAACGGAGGAATGCTCCTTCCCACCCAGTGCCTATGCCGTGTAGCCAGTCGCGGCCATCTTTGATCCAGAGTTCTTCGGTGGAACCTAAAGCTCTTAAGCCTGTTGCAGAACCTTACCCTCCTGGGTACAATCCCCACGTTCAGTGTGGTTACCATGGCAGATCCCCGGGGCATTCAACTGAAGATTGCAAAGCTTGTCAGGCGACAGTACAACAGTCGATCGACCAAGAGTGCATTTCCTTTCCAGAAGGAGTTTTGTCTGTTCACGTCTACCTTTCAGCTGTCTGAGCTCGTAGATCCAGAGGGTTTATTTTCGAGAAGCCAGTGGTCCAGACAGGCCGACACCCTCAGCATTGTCAGTCCTCAGGCTGTTATCATTTGCATTTGTAGTTTCTTTTCTGTTAGTTACTACTTGCTGTTAAATATTGTTTGTTTCGAATGGTAATATTGATAAAGTGACTATGCATTTTTCTGAACTAATCATGTCGTTGTTGCTCATTTATTGCATTACACTGGCACTTGCATTTTATTCACTCCACTTTGTCACTATGATTAGCAAAGATTGGAGGGAGGATGACGAAACTGAATACTCATAACCGATGATCGTATGCTTTCAGATAAAACCTTGCCGATGACGTACAAGGCATTGTTTCAAATTCCCTAAACACTGGAGATATAAGGAGTTAGTCCCTTGTTAACCACTTCGAGCCAGGAAGTAGAGGTTTTTTCGGACTTTTAAACCCTCGCATCTTGACCCGGGGCAGGGTAGCTGTCAGTTAGCTTGATTGAGCGTTCAAGTCTTACATAGGAGTGTTTCCTTTCGAGGACCAATCAGTTTATACCTCTCCAGAGGTCGTGCCTCGTCAACCACAATGGTTAAACCTCACCAATCAGGAGTGAGACAATTACAATCCTTTCGGAGCAATTAAGACAATCAGTGTCACACGACTTTGTTCCAAAAGACAAAGAAAGAATAAGAGAGCCCGCTAAGTAAAAAGAACAAGGAAAAGCTGGAAAGCTAATACTTAGGCAAAAGTTAGGGCATCCCGCTGGACTTCAAAAGAAAGTCGAAAAGAACTCAAAAGGAGTCAGTCCAGGCAAAAATTAGGGAATCAAAAGAATGAAAAAGAAAGGATATAAAAAGAAAAAAAATCCTCGAACAAGGACAAAGTCGTGTGGACACCGAAACCGAAAACGAAAAAGGAGTAGCGGTCACTCTGGAAAAAAACCTTGTGAGTTCCTTAACTATGGTTCTTACCATTCAACATACCTCTCGAAGAGGCGAGCGCTCGAGCCAAGTTAATTGAACTTTAGGATCGGAGATCATCACGTAGAAGGGGTGGGTACAAATCATAATTTGAGCCAAATATCCTTTGTTTCACGAACCGTGAACCCGACCACGATACAACCCTTAAAAGACCTAATTGAGGCAAGGTTTATTCTGAAAGCGCATTACGATAAGGTTGAGTGACCTGACCTCCTCTTGATTTGCTAGTCATATCCTTGTTGCATTTTTCACTGATCACATAAGCACTACGGTTGAACTTTGGGTCATTCGTCACTCACAATCATGACACGTAAATGAGTGACAGCACAATTTTTTCAAAACTTTTTCAAAATTTGCATGAACACTGCATTAGAATTACCATTCGGGAATGAACAATTTTATTTGCAGGTTGGTAGTTGACAGGAAAGAAATTCCAACAGGGAATAATCGAACAGGACTGAATAATTCAGCAGTCTGGACCAGAATGGTGTATGTTATGAAACCCTGTAAATCCGGGGCATTGACTTTCAGTGAGTTCAGAATCAGTCGGTCTGAGGACCAGTCCCGAAGCATCGGTTGATTACGGGGCAGTTTACCTGAGAAGCAGATGATCAGAAGCGAATCTTCTCGAGAGCCAATCAGGGGCAATTATCCAGAATCTTGTGTTTGATCAGGGCAGGTTAAGTCGCTCAACGCTCGTTCAGGGGCAAATCACTTCAGAGATAGTGAAACCAACTATGTTGATGATTGTTTAATTGGGGTTGAATCCTTTTGTCGTACAAACACCGGGGCAAGCCATCGCAAGGTCGTATTGTAGCAAGTTGCTTTCGGTTCGGAGTGGGTTTTTCCAAGAGCCAGATTAAGGCAAAGTCATTGCAGACAGGGGCATGCCATCTTAAGAACGCAAAGGTTATTCTTTATTCGAGAGGAATTCGATTTGAAGTATCTCGCTGAAGTTCAGAATACTGGGGCAGTTCATATCAAACCATCAGGGTACAAATTTTCAGACTATCCCATAGAGGTTCCCGCAGGCCGGGGCATAACAGAGGCGAAAGAATTGTTCTTCTCCAACAGAGTTACTCAGAGATACTTGAGCAGATTCAGCCAATCTTCAAGTTTGAGACGAATGGCGGGAAATCGTGACCCTTCAACTAGAAGCCGTGAATTCAAACAGGATATTGTCCAACATCAGGCGTGTATGACCCATCACGGATGTACAGAAGTCCAATCATACTGGGCACGTTCGGTTATCCCCAGTAAAGTCATACATCCGCGAATCAGCCGATAAGGGGCAAAAGATTATTGCAAGACCGGGGCAGATCACCCTACGAACAAAAGATCTTGTTGGGACATTCTTTTGGGTTTGACGTGCAGAAACAGTTCAGATCTAACCGTCAGGGTACAGAGATCGAAGAGTCCTTATCAGAAGGTTGGTGCCGATTCAGGGGCAAGGTATTGTGAGTAGCACTATGGCTAGCTTTTTCTTTCCAGACGAAGTGTTCAGACTGGGGCATGTTAGTATTTTTGGGGCAAATTTCCGAGAAGGTGAATGGAATTCATGTAGTCCTAACCAGAGGCTCTTGACGAAAATACTTGATCATTATGTGAAGTGAATCCCCATGCAGGTCGTACTTCATTTCCCGAAGCTGAGATGACACTGTTCTTTACTGAAGAAGGATCAATTTCCTCAGCTAGCCGCAGCTTATCCCCCAAAGGATATTATCTAGCAGGTCAAGATTAATGCTTGCAACAGGATGTCTATCCTCAATCCCGAGTTTGTAAATTGTGGCCAGATGGTTTACCTTCCCCAGCAGGGTCGTTTACCCTCAGCAGATTTGATAACTTTAAAGTTTGTAAGTTGTATTCAGACAGTGGTGTTTCTCTAAAAAGGATTCTTCGTCCTCAGCGGAGTCGTTTAGTTTTCAGTGGATTGATAATTCCAGAGTTGTAAACTGTGCCCAGACAGTTATTATCCCCAGAAAGGGTGCCCTATCCCCAGTAGGGTTGTTTAGTCTCCCTAGAGGAGTCATTCCCGGTTTCCAGCGGAGTCGGTTAATATTCCCCGAGAGAGTCGTTTCTTCCCCAGCAGAGTTTCCTCTCCCCGGTAGGTGTTATTCTTTCCTCCCAGTGGAAATTGAAGGTTTAAAGCTCTCCCCGGCATAGTTGGTTGTATGTCCCGACATTTATTTTGCCGGAATACTTGGTGATACCCGTTCATTCCCCAGCAAGGTGGTATTTGTCCTCAGCATCCGTGTTGATGAAGCAAGTTTATCAGAGCTTTTCCCAACAGTCTGAGCCTGCATTTGCATTTGCATGCATTATCATATTTGCATCTACCCAAAACGCTTAGCATTTCCATGTTGTATGGAGCATTACGCCATTGTCAAGCATGCACATTTTGAAACATAAATCAGGTTGGCTAACCTTTTGCTTTCAGGTGTGTGGAGTTATAAGGATCAGACATGTTTCCAGATATTTGAGGTCTCGCTGTGAGACACGGGATGATATAGTTCATCTTCTTATATTCCCCACAGAGATTCTTGGTTAAGTTTCTCTTGCCCTCAGCGGAGTTGGGCTCATATCTTCCAAAATTGTTCAGAGGTATTATCCCCAGCATGGAGTTGTGATATTTAGATTGGTCTTCGTTGAGTATCCAGGCTCCGGTATGTTCTCGTTGAGTGTTCAGACTCCGATGGTTTTGTTGAGCGTTCTGGCTCCAGTTGTTACGTTGAGTATTCTGACTCCGGTTGTTTCGTCGAGTATCCGGGCTCCGATGGTTTGTGGAGCATTCTGGTCCCAGTTATTTCGTTGAGTATCCCGACTCCAACAGATATTCATTTTGTGATGCGGTCGTGCTATTACGTTGAGTGCTCAGACTCCGGCTAATTGCATAGAAAGATTCAAACTTTGTGCTCGTTGAACACTCAGGTTCCGACATTTCCAGAATACCCCAATAGAATTAGCTATTATTGCAAACAGGCAAGGAAGTTATATACAAAGTGTTTCCCTGTAAGAATCAGGCAGGTAGTCCGTAGGAAACAGGCGGATAATGATAAAAGAAGTTGTACCGTATGAAGCAGGCGGAAGAACTTCGAAAGATCTCTAGGAATCAGGCAGATGACTTTTCCCGTATGGAGCAGGCGGAGGAATCTCTCGTATTCAGGCAGATGGTGTTCCCATGATAGATAGAGTATGTGTCTCAGGACAAGACAGAATGTGTTCACATATTTGACAGAAATGTTTCCCCAGCAAAGTTGCCGGGAGCTATTCGTGTTGACGAATTGTATTCCTCCGTATTGACGGAATATGCGTCCTGATGAGGATAATTTATGCCTATGATGATAGGATTTCTTCGTGTTGATGAATCGATGTCCCCGTGTTGACGAAATATGGAGTCCCGTTGAGGACCAAGATTGATTTCCCCGTGTTGACGGAATACGGAGTCCTGTTGAGGACCAAGTTTTATTCCTCCGTGTTGACGGAATATGGAGTCCTGTTGAGGACCAAGTTTTATTCCTCCGTGTTGACGGAATATGGAGTCCTGATGAGGACAATTTATGCCTATAGGATTTATTTGTGTTGACGAATTACTCTCTCCGTGTTGACGGAATGTGCATCCTGACGAGGACAATTTATGCTTATGTGGATAGGATTTTTTTCGTGTTGACGAAATGTGAGTTCAGAGATGTACAAGAATAGTGTTCCTATGATGATAGGATTTATTCGCGTTGATGAATCTATTTTTTCCTCGTGTTGACGAGACGTGAGTCCTGACGTGGACAATTTATTCCCATGGTGATAGGAGTTCCTCGTGTGATAAGACGCAAATAAGATGTCATTGCCTATGCTGATAGGATCTCCTTGTGGTGACGAGATGCGGATAACTCATCCCCAGTGAAGTCGACAAGTTTTATTTCTCCGTGTTGACGGGATGAGGATTCCTGATGAGGACAAGTTTGATTTCTCCATGCGGACGGAATGAGGAGTCCTGATGAGGGCAAGTTTTATTCCTATGATGATAGGATTTCTTCGTGATGACGAATTTATGGCTTTTCGTGTTGACGAAATTTAAAGGCAATTGTGGATAAGATTTTTCCTGTGATGATGGGATCTGTACTCGGGTTGACGAATTCGTTTTCCTTCTGGTGTTGACAAGGTTAGTCCAGTTGTGGACATAGGTGTTTTTGCAAAGATAGTCCAACACCTGTGATGCGACCCAGGTGGTTGAGGGTGAAATCAAAATCGTGTCAGATATTTGACCAGTTGTTACCGTAACAATCGGGTTCACTCGACGAATGTCGTTCCCCAAGCAGTGGTGCAGTTTATTTATGCGGTTGGCAAATTTCAGGGTTTCTTTGGTGTTCAACCGTCTCGTACCTCGAATGTTTGAAGGTCGTTCGCTCTTCACCCAGTCGGGTCCAAGCCGCTTGAATAGGGGCAGCTGTTGCACCCTAAAATTTGACCAACCGGTTCCTATATCTGGTTTATGTTTCAACGTATTTTGCATTCGCATTCATATACTGCATGCATTGCATTTTTCTCAGTCAGATCGATTTTATCGGGATTGCAGCCCCTGGCGTTTCAGGCAGTTCAGGCCGGTTTGAATAAGCGTATTTTGAGAATTGGTGCTCGTTCCCTGTGTTTTCAGGCCATCTCGGTTCCCAGGTATCGCTGCGGTTGCGCAATTGTGCTTTATTCGATTTAATCGGCTTCCTGACATTTTTAGGATTGTTCTGTCATTTTCTAGATTTTTAATGCATTAATAGTTTTTTTAATGGGTTTATTTGTTTTTGTAGATTTTAAATAGGTTAGTATTTTGTTTTATAGAATTTAATAGATTCTCATAAATGGTTTTTAGATTTTTAAATAGATATTCATTTTTTTAGATTTAATAGATCTTAGCCCATTAGATATTAGTTAAAATAGAATAGTATAGTTTTTTAATATAGATTTTTAATATAGTTTTGAGAAGATTAATGGTTTTAATAGACTTTAATATGATTTTTAGAATATTAATAGATAATAGTTTTTAGAATATTATAGTTTTATTAGTTTTGGTATTGATTTTACAGAGTTTATATAGGATTTAATAGGTTTATTAGTTTTTTCTAGATTTTAATAGGTTAATTGATTTTATAGATTTAATTGGATTTTTAGATATGTTTTTAGATATTAAATAATTTTTCTCTATAGGTTAATTAGGTAATCAGAGGTCTTGATTAGAGTTTTTTAGTTAATTTCCGTTAGTTTTAATCAGATTGTAATCAGGTCCATTAGCATTTAATTGCATTTTTTATTAAGTCTATCAGTGTTAATCCAAATTTGGTGGGCCAGGTGTCCCAATTCTGGGGGCCCAAGTTCAAAATCGTGACACTTGTCAATATATAAAGCAATCCACGCGTGTCATCAGTTTTCCCCGCCACCTCACTCTGCTTCAGCCACCTCACTTCCACTTCTCCGCATGCAGGCCACGCGGCTTCCATGCATGACCCCACACCACCACGTGTTCGCCTCTCCCTCACCCTCTGCATGCGAAGCTGACACCCGTCCCCTCACCGGAACTCCTCACCGGCCGGCATGCAACTGTCGGCGGCCACCCCAACCGCTCACCGCCGGCCACCCTAACCATCACCGGCCACCACTCCAACTGCCTCCGACCGCCACAACAACCGCCGGAAACACAAAATCTCCAGAAAATCTTCATCCACCTCGTCAATCTTCATCTTCCCCGATCACGTTCATCATCAATAATCATCAACCATGAATCGATTTCCAGAATTCCTCACATGTTCTTCACAATCATTTTCCAGAATTTTTCAAGCTTATTCAATATTTTTCAGAAGAATTGCATGAATCTTCATCAACATTTCCAGAAGGCGTCAAGAACATCATATGTTCATCAACCGTTCCCAGAATCGTGAAGAACTCGTGTGATGTTCATCATTTCGTCATCACTCTTCAGATCTCCACATGCATCCATGAACGGATCTTCAACAAACTTCCTCGCCGTTAACATTATCTCCAAACCTTCGCGGATCATCAAGATCTTCATTCATCAACCTTCCGATCCAATACCTTCAACTTTAAGAACATGCAATCTCCGTCAAAAGAATCCCTTCCGTCCAGTGCTCCATTTCCTTCACCGTCGACGATCACCAAGCTACTTCGCCGGCGATCTCCTTCAAGATCGTCAGGAGAACTTCCAGATTTTCTCCAGACAGTACCATCTCCACCGCTTTGCCCAGGTTCTTTTCTTTGAAACCACCACTTCTATAGTTTGTTATTTAGCTGTAGATCTAGATTTCGTGGTTGATAGGTTTGAGATGGAGGTAGGGTAGAATCTAGGGTTAGATTGACCGGTAGGACGTGAGGTTTAGTGAGGATGATTTGGGAATGGAAACTGAGGAGGTTTTGTGGTGAATTTGAGAGATTGAAGGAGTTTCAGAGAGGGAGATTCAGAGCGCCGCTAGGGTTTCTTGGTTAGGGAAGGTGAACAGTAACAGTGTGTGGGGAGAGTTAGAGGAGCTTTAGGTTTTTGTTTTGGCTGAGTGTGAATTGGGTTGGGGCTTAGGCCCATTGCGCGTTTACTGATCATACTCCCCCGTATCCCATGGAACCCCCTCTCCCTTTGTGCGAATGTGTTCTGGGCCTTAGGCCCTGTTGCTATTCGCACCCCCAGTGGGAGGCCCAACATGGATATCAAGGCGAGTCTTCGCTATCTGCACCCCCCCCCCCCCCGGTTTGTTTTTTTGTTTTTTCTTTTGTGTTTTTTTTTCTGAAGCAGATTGGGCCCAGCGCAGTGATATCTGCACCCCCTCCTGGGCCCAGTGCATTTCTGAAGTGAAATATTTGCTGTTGCTACCCCTGTTCTTCCATTTTGTTTGAATTTTCATATTATTTGCATATAGTTTACTACAAAAATCATAATAAATCCAAAATTAATCATAAAAATATTTCAAAAATACCTCCATGATCTTGGATTTATTTGTGATTTTATGAAAATAATAAATTCCATATTCACCCATTTTTCAATTTAATTTGATTTTTCCCATTTTATTGATTTCTTTAATTTTGTACATTTGATACATGTCTTTGTAAATTTGCTTGTGACCAATTGGTGAATAGTTTTGAGTTGATTCTTGTTGGGTTGATTAGATTAGAAGTATAGGTTCCCTTAGAGATTTATCTCACATTTTTGTGATTTAATCTTGTTTAGTTTTGATTAGATAACATTAGGTTAGTATAATTTGGGATTAAACTTGACATAGGTGCATTGTAACCTTAGGATTTTTGGGTTTTTAGCTTGAATTAGGTTCTGGGACATATAGGGTATGTAGGGTAGACGTAGAAATCCCCTTAGAATTAATCTTAGAACTTTGAATACTATATTACTATTTTTAGTATATTTTGCAAATGGAGTGTTTGTTTGGTGTTCCCACTTGGGTTTTAATTGTGTGCTTGGGCTTTTGGGCTTTGATATGGGGTATGGGGGCTTGGTTTGAGCTTATGGAGCATGAAGACATTAAAAGAGAAGATTGAAGATGATAATCAAATGTTGAAGCTTGAAGATTGTTTGTGCTGGGAGCTGATTGAAGACATAGGAGATAGGAGATAGGTAAAGCCTTAAAATAGAACAAATTCCTTCATAAACATGGATAGCTTCCTTTGCTTCCATTCTTCTCAATGACTAAAAGTCCATCCATGATATTCACATCCCTCCTTTGGAGGGATAAGTGGTTTTATCTAGGAGGTAGAACTTTGAGGGAAACAGTCTGTTACAATGTCAACTGTTCATAGACTTCCTTTGGTTGTCAATAAACTGTTGACATTCAATTTATTCTGATAAATCAATTCTTTGCTGGAGTGCTTACCTTGAAGGAATAAGCTTGTAGAAGAAGACCTAGTGCATTGAAGATTGAAGAAGGAGGAGCTTGTGCTGTCAAAACTGTGAAGCTAGGGTTTACTGCTGTTTGGAGCTATCTGTTGTCTGATGCTGTCAACTGGTTAAGATTCTGTCGTTGCTTGAGCTTGGTAATTTCTTGGAGATGGAAGCTTGTTGTAGCTTGGGTATCATTGGAGTTTGACTTTGGGGGTTCATTGGAAGATTTCTGTTTATCAACTGTCAGAGTTGGATGTTTTTAGAGCTGTTGCTGTAGTAGCTGGTGTGCTGTCAGAGCTGGTTTTGGGGTTTTTTTTTCTTTGTTGTATTGTTTGTTAATTTTCCCCTTAGGTTTGAAGTGAAGCTGTTTCACTTTGCCCATTGTTTTCTAGGTTCGAGGTTGAGTGGGACTCCCTTGCCTCGCTTGTACTGTTGCATTCATGCATTTTACTGTTTTATTGTATATTTGATGTTTCTTTTCCGTCTATCCCCTAGGATCTCTATTTCTCTCTGCACAAAAGGGAAATATGACAGACATTAGGTTTGAATCCATGTATGACAACATTAGGGTAGTTTTTGATTCCCATTTTAACCCTAGGTTTTAGAGTTCTTTCTCTTCTATCTCAAAACAATCAAAAAATACAATAAGAGGTTCAACATCAATAAAAAACAGTTCTTGCGTAAAAGACTGAAAACCAATCAAAGTGTCATTTTTGTCCGCTTGGACTCTTAATCAGGAGAAAACCTTTTTCAGAAGGATAAAAAACAGTCAGACAAATCTATGTCTTCCGTGGCCCGAACTACGTTTGCTCTGATCTTTCATGCTGTATGAAAGTACGTAGGCATAGGATGCGATATCCTAGCGAGCAACCTTCCCCTCCTTTCCCGTAGGTAGGCGAACTACGTTGACTCTGATTTCTTGTTCCAGACGGGAATACGTGGGCATAAAGTGTGATACTTTGCCGAGTCATTTTATTTTCTTTTAACCCTTGACCTGTAGAGTAGATAGAATAACAATCCGTACTAGAAAACAAGTGTGGATCCCGTCGAGTACGACGGACGTGAGGGGTGCTAATACCTTCCCCTTGCGTAACCGACTCCCGAATCCAGGATTTGGTTGCGATGGCCATTCCTTTCCCGTCTTTGCGGTAGGTTTACTTCGAGCGTTTCCTTTCCCTCCGTTGGGATAAATAACGCACGGTGGCGACTCTTCTGTTTAGCCGACGCCAATTTTCGTAGTAGCGACAATACCCTAAACTCTAGTTTTGGGGGTTTCGATCCATGTTCACACCTGACCCTAATCCTTGTAGCGGCGAAGCCATCGCCTGATCTGAGAATATAGGAGGTGCACTTTGGAGCCCTTGCATCATAGCAGTGGGCATCCCATATGAGGGGTTTCTTGGTGACTGTGAAAAATCAGGGGGGACAAACTGCCTGGACGTCGAACTTCCTCCTAACAAAATCTGAGGATTCGACGTTTGGTGACCAATGTATTCCAACACTGGTTGAGTATAAGGCCTTATCATTATCGATCCCACCCCAAGTACAGAAGGCGTCTGTACTGTCCTCACTGGAAGCACCGTTTATTCTCCCGTCGACGGTATCGGAGGGGGAACTCCCTTGTCTCTTATTCCCTAGATGGAACCGTCTCCTTGATGGGTGGGGTTATCTGGCTGGTTCGTATCCGTAGCCATGTTCCTACTGTTTCGTCTTGGTCGTGTCTCTTCGTTTACAGCGGCAATTCTACCACTTCTTAGTAACATAAAATGCACCTCTCACGAAAGGGACCAGTACGACTACAAATTTTTTTATAAGTTCAGTTTTATAAAACAGATTTTCTAGCACTGTCCCGCTGGGCGTGCCATTTTATTTCCCTTGAAAATCAGAAAACAACCGCTGATCTTCCAAATCTAACTTTGGTGACTCACAGGATCGATCAGATTGATCCTAGGACATGTGCTAAAAGATTTGTTTTTGTTTTAAGAATATATTCAAGCTCCACACTCGAACAGTATTGGGGTGAAAGAATTCTAAAGGAACATCTATTCGACTACGGGTTAATTTAAAGACAAAACGAAGCTTTTAATAAAGGAGAGGAAAGTTTGTTGGGAGAAAAGAAGTCAGATTGAGGACGAAGAGAAAAGAATTGCATAGGAAGGAGAGAAATAAAGTAAGGAGAAAAAGGGGTAAAGACAATAAAAGACTTTGTAAAACTTAAAGTAAAAACAAGTAAATTGCATTAAGTTAAAAGATGGTGTGTTTACATCACATACAATCTCTTGCAATACTCGTTTTCTCTACACTCGGATACTTGGAGTAATTTCAAGAGTAATTTGTACAATAGTAAATTACAACACTCCTTGGATATGTCTAAGACACCCTATTTATAGTAATAAAAAAATAACCTCTAATAACCTCCATCATAATCTCCTTTCGCCACTTGTCACAAATGCATGGATCTACTGCTCATAAGGTGACACGTGTCTCCCTCAATATTCAATAAGCAAAACCTTTCCCTCTAATATTTAAATTTCAAATCCTTCGACAAACAATCCTTCTCAGCAGGCGGTCGAACTCCTGGCTGCTGGGTGAGTCCTTCGACTCCTTCTTCTGACTGCTTTGCCTCTTTCAACCATTCTCTTGTTCTCAACTTATTTTTTACCCTTTTGTCTTAAATACCTTCTTTCTACATGAGACGTCAAATTTAGGAGCTAACAATGAGAAGATCAATATCTCTAAAGAAATGATCATTGCTGAATTAAAAGAAACCTGTAGGGAATTAGGGGAAACTATCAATACTACCACTGCAAGAAAGATCAAGCTAGAGTCTTTCATTCAAAGTCTTGAAAGAGATGCAGCTAATATTGATAGTGAGGCTGTACCAGAGGAAGAGTCTGAGGATAGTGATGAAGATGTCTCAACAGATATTGAAGACATTGTCTCCAGTTCTTCTGAGGAGGAAGATTAAGTTGTCTGCTTTGGTGGTTTGCTGATGGTCTGATGTTGGTGTGGCTAGTTTGTTTGTTTTTAGTTAGATTTTTTTGCTTTTGGTGGCTGCCTTAACAGAATGATATATTTGTTTTGATCTACTTGAGCTTTGTGTTGTAATAACCCTCTAACTCTATGCTTCCAACCTTATTTGATCTATACTATTTGTTTAGTTATGATCTTAATTTGTGGCTAAAAAGGGGGAGAAGTAGTAGTAGTAGTAGCATGTTTAGTTGTGTGTGCCTCAGTAGGTTTGGTTGTGGTTATTATCAGCAAGTTGTGTTGTGTGCTTCACAGGTGGAAGATGAGCTTGATGTTGTGCATGTTTACTCTAAACATGTTCGCAGGTGTGCTGATGTTGTTAGGAGTGTGTGTGACTGCAGGTTGTGTTTGCCTGATGCTATGTGCATCAGTTGAGGGGAGTAACACAAGATGGTGTGACATCTGTAGTTTGGACTAATAGGTGATTTTTTTTGGCTATGGAACAGGTGTGATTCAGGATATCATCCTAGATATCTTGAAATCCATAATCCAGAACAGTCTGGATGAAAGTGTGTGAACAGGTTGGTCCTGAGTGGCTGGAAGCTGATATTGTTAGTGTGTGTAGATGACTCTGATATGGTACTACATCATGTGTGTTAATTGGTAGTTTTAGCTAGTAGCTTTCCTGCATGATTAGATATATGGTATGAACTTTCTGCTTCTTGTTCTCTGATATGATGACAGAGTGTTTTAGCCAAAATTTTGTCAAAAGGGGAGTTTGTAGATGTTTTTTATTGGCTGTATTTTGTGGTAAAACATTGATGTATGTGTGAATGTCATGACTGATGTTATGACATACATAATATGTGTGTTGCATGGTAAGTTTGGATAGCTAAGAGCAAAGTATGTTGGATGTCATGCTGGATGTTATGACATCAAGCAGTGGACATCAGAGAGCGTGTTTTAGGTTCTAGTATATTACATGAGGAAACTCAGGCTATACTTCAGGAAACATTTTAGGGATCCTAGTTATCTCAGGCGAAATGCTAGGCAATGCTGAGGATAACATGAAATGTCCCTAACCTAATTGGAAGCGCGCAGCTTTATGAAAAGAGGTTTAACTTGGTTAAACCTAATTTCTACACTTAGGCCTAAGATCTTTCTGCTGCTTATAAATAACAAAGTAGAAATCCTAATTGGACAGGGGTCCTGGACAGAGTTTTAGAGAGTTGTTCTATGTGTGTTTATGAGTTTAAAATTTTGTGTTATGCAGTCAGTTCTTCACGTGTGTTTTGTGTATTAGGATTCCTTGTAAGCCAAGCAATTATCTGTTGTATGATTGCATTGGACTAGTATGTTTTGATTTTTACTCTGTTTGTGTCACTCTAAGCTTTTAAGCACGAGTGTTGTGTCTCTTGATCAAAGTTGTGAAGCAGATCAAGGTGTGTTTGAAGTGTGTCTTCAATTTTATCTGTAACTGAATTGGTTGATATCACTGTTGTGATTGAGGGGGAGTGAATTGGTTACTCAGGTCTAGTGTTAGGCTGAAGTGTCATTGGGTAGGTCTTAAGTGAAGAGTGCAAACTGGTTGTTTGACTCTGAATTAATTCTACTAATAGTGAATTTCCTCCCTGGCTCGGTAGCCCTCAGATGTAGGTGTGCTTTACACTGAAATGGGTCAACAATTCTCTGTGTTATTTGCTGCTTTCAATTCCTGTTTATTGTTAAGTTTTGTAGTCTGCTCAGTAGTGGATGTCATAACATCCACTGTAACATCGACTGTTTGGTACCTAGAATTTCAATTATTCAAAACAAACAAGTTCTTACATGCTAATTATGCTTTTATAACAAAATACATATAAGAAAACAACATGAACTGTCTGACAAGTCCTTCTAAAGGCGTTTATGAAGTATTTGTATCCAAGACTGGTACAGTAGTAGTGGTTTCCTCTGGTGGAGCCTCAATGAAATGGGGAGTATAAATACGACCATTGCGTGTCATCTTAATTGCCCCAACTATGTTTGTCACATCTTCATTAACTGACTTCAATTCTTCCTTCGGGATAATATTCCCATATTCCTTGTCAATCATGGTCACATCATCTTGAGGATCACTAAAATGAAGTGGACTCGGCTTCTGAATAATTACCGGCTTTGGCTGATTCACTGAAGGAGTAACTGGCTTAGACATGTTGAAAACAGGCTTTGCAGAGCTTGATCTTGGCAAATGGAAACCCCTGAGAGGAGTTCTGATCTGAGAGACATCAAGAATAAGGCTTTCATCAATAGCATTAACAGCCCCATGATTTGGTAGAGGGCTATTCCTTACATTCGGTTGAGGATCATCAAAAGACAAGATCTTCTTTTCCATTAACTCCCTAACAAGGTACTTGAGAGCGTAGCAACTTTCTAAATCATGGCCAGGTGCACCCTCATAAAATAAACAATGAGCGGTGGCGTTGTAGTTGGATGGTAGAGGATTTGGAGGTGGACCCAAAGCTCTAGTGGTAATCAGACCTTGTTACACTAATGAAGGGTACAACTCAGTAAAAGTCATCGAATCAGAGGACATGGCTTGTACGGTCTCCTATTCGGCCCATTTTGACGGGGTGCCTGACTCTTGGGTTGTTGATAAGCGGGAGTGTTGGGCACTCGTTGATAGTTTGCAGGAGTTGGTACAGGCTAATAACCAAGAGGTTGTTGATATACCGGAGGCTGATAGATCGGAGCCGGTTGCACAGGCTGATAAGTAGGAACTTGTTGATTGAAGGTATGTGTAACAGCAGCTACATAGGGTTGTTGAGCATACTGAACCAAATAACCTTGTCATTGAACATAATTTTGCTGACGTTGCCAAGGTGGATGAGCAACCATTTTAAGGTAGTGCATGATCGAGCGGCGCTTCGGGCGTGTAGCTCCTTCATAATGGTCGAATCTCGGAGTTTTGAACTTTGGAGGACTAACTTGTTGAATTGGTTGAGCAATAGGAGCCATAGAAGGAGGAGGCACAAAACCAGGTGGAAGACCGAAAGGAGGTACACTTACAGTAGTGACAGATGGTTAAGGATCCACAATAGTATTAGTAATCTCAGAGACAATAATGGACTGAGTATCCATCTTTGCATTCATGACCTGTAGCATCTCCAGAATCTGTCCCACACTTCCCCGAAGGTCTTCAAGTTCATTGCTAACACGATCAAGCTCTTGATTTTATTCAACCATCTTTTTCCGAGCTCGGGCTCTGGTGTTGTACTGATGCAGAGGACTCAGGATGACAGAACTGGAAAGCGAGAGAACCGAGAATGAGAAACCGGTGGAAAAATGCAATGCAAGACATGATGCAATGCAATGCAATGGTTTCAAGAATTTCAATGGTCGATTGCAAATATTTTCTAGGAAAAGCTGGAAAAGGTTTTAGACTTTAAAATGTAATACTTTTTGAATTTGCAAAGGACTATTGAATTCCTTGAAACTAGGAATGATATGATGTTTTATGCAATGCACAAACACACAAAAGCACACAAAGGTCCTAGGTTAGAGGGACAATGAGCGGAGCCAAGGTCTACCCATCCCAAAAAGGTATGTACTATGGGTTAATTGTACCTGCAGAACAAGGGTTCTAAAGTGGTTCCCAAAGTCATCAGTCCATCTTTCGGATATTATCAATTTCTCGACTGACTCGGTGGTTAATAATATTCTCAAGAGAACCTCTTTTAAGTGTAGTATCGGGTAGCAACTATTTTGGGAATACTCCCTCATAGTCCTTGCACTACGTCCTAGATAAGGCCAAACTTGTATTAAGGTAACTGCGGTCCCCAGTATCACAGGCTCCAATCGAAAATAGTGAATGTTTTCACGACTACTCGTTCAACAATACTAGTTTTCAAGAGGGCCTCAACTGAGTGGTATTTCTCAAGTCAGCTTGGTCGGGAATCACTCCCTATAAGCCTCGTCGAATATATCACCTTCCTATAAAAATTGCACTCAAGTCCGGGTGTATGACTTATCTCACAACAATGATACCCCAAGCAAGGTACAACAAAATATATACAAGCAAATAACAAAGCAAATAAGCAAGAATAAAAACAAGATATGGATAACCCTTAAAAGATGCCACATTTCCCCAGTGAAGTCTCCATTTTCTGTTGCGGTGAGAATAGGATATAAAATTATTGATTAATTTGAATCACAATCTTGATTCACAACCGGTCTTTGATTTATCTGAAGGAAAGGTTAAAGAAAGGAAAAACCTATTTTGCATCGTGAACACAATGCATGGAAAGATCTAGGGTTCGGGGGTTGGTTAAGCTTAAGGAAGGTATTAGCATCCTAAACTTCTGTAGTATTCTACAGGAACCTCTTATTTTAAACATGTTATTGCTATATTTATTTGCTTAAGGGGTAGTGCTAAGGGTTTAAAAGGTAAAGAGAAATACCTAAAGGGTTAGTCCTAAGTTTACTCGTTAAGACTCACATCTTGTGCCTACGTATCCGAGGTAGGGGATGGAATCAGAGTAATCGTAGTTCTCCTCACAGAGGGAGGAAGACGAACTTCTTGACAGTGGTCAAGGTTCCAAGGGGGAAATAAGCATTCATAGGGAAGCGCTTACTTGGAATGCGGCGACTACGATTCAACGTTATAAAATTGAATTAAAAAGGGTAAAGAGTAAGTATTCCACAGCGGGAACTTACATGGAGTGCAACGACTCCTGATCCTAAGGCTAGGATACAAGGGTGGATGTCCACGGCGGGACGCCTAAGCATGAGTACGGCGACTGGAAGTCTTAAGGTTTAAAAGGGTAGGGTGTAGGTTATTGACACGGCGGTCAAACAGGTAACCTTTCCTTCGGAGGAGATTTAACGGTAAAAATAAAGCAGTGAACAATAATTGAAAATGTAAGCAGGGCAAAGATAAATGAAAATGTAAAATGATGGTATTGTGATAATTTCGAGAAGTGATGTTAGCAATGAGTTGATTAAAGGTCAATGATTAAGTGGAAGTGGTGAGATTATTTTTAGTTTAAGAAAAAGAAATTATGGTTGATTGTTTTTATGATTTTTGTGAATAAGAATA
The DNA here is from genome assembly GCA_963859935.3 of Lathyrus sativus. Classification (NCBI taxonomy): domain Eukaryota; kingdom Viridiplantae; phylum Streptophyta; class Magnoliopsida; order Fabales; family Fabaceae; genus Lathyrus; species Lathyrus sativus. The sequence goes on from OZ012735.1 coordinate 511,248,029, forward strand.
TGATTAAGTGAAAGTACGAGAAAAAAAGTTAAGTTATTTTAAGTTATTTTGAAATTGAGATTTTTAGGTTAATTAAAAAAGAATTTTTATTTATTAAAAAAAGTTCTAAGTCATTTTATAAAAATGTTTTTTGGGATTTTTTATTTATTAAGAAAATGAGCTTTACTTGAAATTAAAATAAGCATTTTTATATTTTTAATTATTGCAAGAAAAACTTAAATTAAAATAGAATTAATATTTTTTATTGTTTTTTATATTTAAAAACGTTTTTTAGTTAATTAATTAGCAAAATGTTTTTTTGATTTTTTTTAGTTAAATGTTAGTATATGTTAGTGGTTAGTAACTATACTATTAATAAAATAATTACAAATCAAATAAAGAATTAGAAAGAAAATTAAATAAAATTAAAAAAAGCAAAATGGGTCGGGCTGGGTGGTCAGGCCCCAGACCCGACCCGGTTCTATGCTTAAAAGGGGAAGGGACCAGAATTTAGGGTTTTAACCCTAAACCTAATCCCCCAACGGCGGCGCCCTTGAGGGGCCTTTCTCTGCAATTTGTTTTGCTCTTTCCCCACTTCTCTCTCTTGAATTTCTTTGTTCTTCTTCATCATCCATGTGTTTCACTCTTCTTTCGTCCTCCACGGTTTTCTTTCTTCTTTATGAAAAAACAAACAAAGAAACATCAACTATATGGTCTTACGTTGTAGTTTTGCGGTTTTGTTCTTGAGGATGGTGGATTTACGATGATGTTCTTGAGGGCTTATGATTTTTCTGGTGGGCTTTTTGATGTTGGCCGTTTCGGAAATGGTTGACGGATTTGTGGGTGATGTGGATTCGCGATTTGGCTTGAGTTATGGCGATGATGAGACGGTTTCCGTCTCTGAGCCGCCGTGGGTTTTCGGTTGTGAGTAGATCGCCACTTTTGGGTTTTTGTATGGCCGATGATGTTTGAACTGAGGTCTGGGTTTTCGGATTTGTGATTTGAGGTTTCGGAATTGTGATTTTCGGATTCGTGATGGTTAACGAATTTTCGTATGATTTTTCCTCCTGATGGAGCTGTGCATTTTTTCGGTGACGGTGGTTTTCTGATGCCCCCTTTTCATCCAAACTTTTGTTCTTCTTATAGTATTTTGTTTCAAAACATGTTTTGATTATTTAAACAAAGTCTCCTTTTTGAAGGAAACATGTCTTAACATGTTCCTGATCATTTCCACACTCGGATTGGCATTGTTCGTTTTGTTAATGGTGGTAATTTTCTGTCTTGATGGTGTTGGATTTTTTGCTGTCAGATTTTGTTTTAGAAATGTTATTAAAACTGTTGGGTCTTGTTCATTTGACGACTAAATCCAGTTCTCAAATAAAGACATATTGTATCAAGAAGAATCTGACATCAATACTGTCATAGAAATACAACCATTCTCAAACCAAGTGTCATGTGAATAGAGATAGGAAACCCTAGTTGCTTGGGGAATCCTCTGATAATGAACTGACCCTATAATCATCAACAGACTAACGACACGGCTGCACTTCGTGAATTAAAGGCATACGGTAGTATTTTCCTACCTTTTCCACATGCCTGCAAAACAAACAATCTGAGCAAATCGGTTAGCGGTTAGTTACAACAAAATACGGAACAAAATGGAATGTGAAATGATCAGTGATCTAAGGGTAAAATTTGGGGTATGACAACAAGGAACTACACAAAAAACTTATTAACATGGGTAACAAAATACATTTCAGTTACCTGAACTATTTTTTCATACTTTTACTATGTTTTTTATACCATTTATATTACAGGTTATGCATTGATGGAGGCTACATTTAACTACTATCGCGGGGAAATCCGAAGAATAGACATTGAGACCTCACGTTGGATAGGCAACATACACAGGGAGAAGTGGGCTAGAGCATATGGTGGAGGGTAATGTTGAGGACATATGACAAATAACTTGGCAGAAGCCATGAACTCTGTACTAAAGGCAACTCAAAATCTTCCAATCACTGCATTGGTCAAATCTACATACTATCGCATGGGTTCCCTCTTTGGTAAAAAAGGCCACCAATGGACCAAAATGATGGCTTCTGGCTAAGTTTTCATGGATGGGTTAACAAGGGAATGACTGATGAAGTAGCCAAGGCTAACACATATAATATCATGCAATTTGATCACGAAAGATTATGTTTCATGGCGCAGGAAAAAATTAATCAGAATGATGGTCGTCCGACAAGTACATTCAATGTTGATCTGAGGAATCAATGGTGTGACTGTGGGAAATTTCAGGTATTTCACTTACCTTGCTCCCACGTTATCGCAACAAGTTCTAGTATACATCAGAACTACTCCATTCACATTCCAGAAGTTTTCACTGTTCTTAACATATTCAAAGTCTACAAGGAAAGCTTCTTGGGACTACCCCACGAGGAGGAGAACTGGCCAAAATATGAAGGATTTACTCTTTTCCACGACGATTCTACGAGAAGAAATAAGAAGGGAAGTCCAATTAGTAGTAGGATTAGAATTGAAATGGACAACGTTGAAAAGGAAAAAATAAGGTGTGAGACTTGTAGAGAAATATGCCATATGCATAAAAAAAATGTCCAAATGTTGTCGGCCCGTCAAACCGACCCGTCTAGATAATTTTTTTTCTTTTCAAGTTAATAAGTTAGTAAAGTTTTTAGCTTGCATTTAATGTTTTTGTGATCCAACATTAATTTATAATTCAAGACAACTTTTACTAACAACTACGAAACAAAGACTCTGCTAATAAAACAACAAGACAATGAACATTTAAATGATTCAACAAATCAACAAACCTAGGAGATTACAACCATCAACTTAATATCAGCTTGCCCATACATCATCATAACACAATCATAATCATTTTTTATAGCTTTCCAGACCTTGCCATCTCCATCTTTAACAAGCCTTTCATTTCTTCTAATCTTTTCACCTTCAACAATTTCACCTTCTAACCACCTCACCAAACTTCTTTGAAAATGCTCGAATGTCACTGTGTTCCATAGTAGGATCTTCAACAGGGGTTTTATTGGTGAAAAAACCAGTAGAACATCTCTTTTGGTAAGAGGAGTGTTTGGATTGGTAAAATACTCCATGGCCGGATCCATATTTCAGTCTAAAATGAAGAAATTGGTGTACTAGTGTTGCACCCCAAAATTTGCCCAACCTTTTCTAACCTAGGTTTATGTTTCAATTGCATAGTCATTTGCATTGTCATCATGTACATAGTGTATTCATCTGCATTGCATAGCATGAGCAAGCTATCTTAATCAGGGGATCAAGTGATGTTCTTATTTCAAGAGGTATATCCAAGGGTTTCATTCATATTCAAGACTACTCAGGTCATCAGGGAAGAATTTGAGCTTTGAAGAGCTGCCAGGTTGATCAGTGAATTCTCTCCTATCTCGAAGCTAGTGGGGGATCATTAGAGGAAATGTGAGCTATGAGCCAAGAGCATGAGGTGTGTATGGATGTTATGAAGAGTCTAGAGAATCATTTTTGAGGAGAACCAAGTCATTTGAATGATTGCAGGAGCCTCAGTCGAAGTCAGTCAACTAGGGTCAACACTGGGTCAATTCTAGGTCAAAGAAGTGTTTTGAAGGGTATCAAGGATCATTTGAAGAATGGGGGATTCATTATTTGCTAGGTAAATATGGATATGATGTTATGATAAAGAAAAATCAAGAGGAGTCAAGGAGAACTGGAGTTACTAAATTAGGGTTTTATTGTAAAATCCCCTGATTTAGGTCAAACTTCAAAGCAGTGTAACTCAAGATTCAAGCTTCATATGGATTCTTGGTCCATATGAAACTTGTAGAGTATCTGCATAGCTTTAATTTGAGTGGTGGAAGTCATCAAGATGATTTGTAGAACTCAAGTTATGGCTCTTGCAAGTTACAGGCCATCTGAGGGCACTGAAATTTGTCTGTGAAAATTGTCTGTATTCCAAGCAACTTTTGACTTTCAAGGGTACTTCAAATGGATTTCTGGCCAACATGAGAATTGTTCCTTATTGTCTTAGATTTCTAGAATGGTATGGTATACCTTCATATGATTTATGGAACTCTACTTATGGTCTTGGCAAGCAAAGGGTATTTTGGTCATTTGAGGATTACAGGTCATTCTTAGTATATGCCTAAAACTCATACAAGGAAGCTTCAAATGAAAAACTTCACAACATCAAAGTTGTTCAAAATGGGATTTTAAGGCTAGAAAAGAAGGTGTGAAAGTTTGGAAAATTTTAGAGCATGGAATTTTAAAATTGGTGCAAATGACTTGAAAATGGCTTATAAGTTGAAAAAGTTGAAATGAAAAATTGGTTTGGGAGATCTACAAATCCAATATGGGTCATCCAATATACCAAATTGATTCCAAACATCATTTTAAAGACATTGGTTCAGCCATTTTTTTGAGTTAGGGTTTAAAAATTGGACTTGCTTTGTATTTTTGTTACTTGCATAATAAGGCAAGTATAGAAAACTTGGCACAAGATGAATTTTCAAGGCAAGGAGCTTACATACACTTCCAATATCTCATGTAAGGAGATTTTGACATAAGTTTGGAAAGGTGCAAGCATGAGATAAGAGATATTCAAAGTATCATGGCATGAGAAGTTCATGAAATTTCCACAACTTTCTAGAATCCTCCAAGATTATTCTAGAAACCTCTAAGTTTGTTAATCATCATCTATATATTGGATTGAGATCATTAAGAGTAAAGGTTGGTGATAGTTGATGTTGAATCCATTTTTCAAATCATATTGAATTTTTCTCCATTTTTCCCACACTTTCACATTTTGGAATTTCCATTTTTTTCAATTTTTTTTCTCTCTCACTTTCCATACTTTTTCTCTTCACCAATCAATTACACAACAATTATAGAGATGGTTCATCATTTTTTTTTAGAGAATTGGAGCAAGAGGAACCTTGTAGTAACATGAAAAAGTGGTGAAAACTCAAATTCCAATTTTCACTTTTTCATCAATTCAAGACTTGTCAAGGCTTCAAACATATTCACCAAGTATTGTTGAGTGATTCTACATCATTTTCTCAAAGAATTGGTGATCGAGTGAAGCTCCATAAGCCATTTTTCGGAGGTATAAAGAATTCGACATAACTCATTATTTAGGAGTCTTTCTTGCATTATTTTTATTGCATTCCATTGCTCTCATCTCCTACATGGATTCTAGTACAAAAAAGATGAGTTTTATGACAATTTTTGGTTCTTGAGTTTTTCTTGAGGTGCCACGTTTTGGGAGTTAGAGAGAGTTTCAAGAAAATCTAAGACCATATTTGGATTCCTTGATTTTTTTCCTTCAAGTTTGACCAAAATTTGGTGCGAAACGGATAATTATTGATGGAGTTATGGTGCTTCAAAGTAGCAAAAAACTCATGTTCATGGGGCTGCGGGTTACTATTCACAAAGTTGAAAAATTTGATTTGGAGAAGAAGGTGTTAACACCGTCGGATGCATTTCCAAGTCAAGGTTTCTTCCATTCATCCAACGCCTCTCACTGCGCCACGTAATCGGTCACATAAGCCTCATGCCACTTTTATTTATTCATGTTATTTTCTTTTATTTTCCTATTGCCATGTTTCTTTTATTTTTTCTGTTTTATATGCTGACTTCAAATAATCATAAAAAATAGGAAAATTAGTCTTTTTGATCCCCATTTTTTTGTGCTGAATCTTTAAGATGTCTAGGATTTAATAAAACTGGAATTATAATTTTACCATTTTTTTATTTTTTCTTTGGATTTTTTACATTTGGGTCGTCATAAAAAGGCCAATGCTGGTGCTATCATTTTGTTGAATTTCTTTGACCTATCAAAACACAATTTAAATGTCAATCCTTTTGCAGGGATCTCATACACACGCTGAGGTATTGTGATATATTTTTGTGGGAATTTTATTGTACCATTTTAATTGGTTTTGGATGCTTTCTTTAACATGCTCCACTTTAATCTTTCCTTTGGTATACATGAGATAGCTTGCAATGTTTTCATCTTGTTTGACCATTTATCTTTGGATATTTTTGTGGTATCTCTCACCCCTGGTTTGTGGCTTGATGTAGGGCATTGGAGATTTTTATTTGAATTTTTTAGCACCTTTTGCTATTTTTCTTATGTTTTGTATTCGAACTTGTAATTTGGACTTCCGAACGGACTTTATTTTTGTTAAGGCTCCAACGGCCGCTTTGTGTTTGCGTGATGAACGCCGTGGCTTATATTTATTATTATAGATAGGTTATAGGTATTGGAAGACCCTTAGGTGGCTGTTATTTGTATGTGTAGCTTGCCCGATTATCGACTTGTTTGTATGATAGCACGTTGCGATTCCAAATAGTGGATTACGCGTTTCATTCGGAGTTTTCACTCGATTCTTTGCATATGATCACTTGATATTTTCTTATTCCATCCATGAATGGGCTTGAGGTTGAGATGAACCTTCCTCCCTCCTTTGCATTGCATTTACCATTGCTATATTCATGTTCACTTGTATGCGGTTATTACTTGTATTTCCGTTTCTTCCTTTCGTTTCCTTTCCCGTAGGACTTCCATTCTTCCTTGTTCAAGGGAGGATGTGATAGACATTAGGAGTTAACCCATGCATGATAACATTAGGGTAGATTTCATTCCCTTTTAACCCTAGGATTTGTAGAGTGTCATCTCTTCTTCCTTCAAAACAACAGAAAAACATTAATAAAGGTTATAACAGAGATTAATTCATTTCTTCCGTCAAAAGATTTGAACAGACATCAACCTTTTTGCAATAAGAAAACCCTTGTTTAAGGTGAGATTTTTCATAAAAGACACTTGAACAGCTTGTGTCGTGCGTAGCCTGAACTACGTTTGCTCTGATCTTCCATGCCGTGTGGAAGTACGTAGGCATAGGATGCGATATCCTAGCGAGCAACCTTCACCCACCTTCACCCGTAGTTAGGCGAACTACGTTGACTCTGATTTCTCGTTCCAGACGGGAATACGTAGGCATAAAGTGCGATGCTTTGCCGAGTCATGTTTTCTTTTCTTTTCAGCCCTCATCCTTTAGTTTAGATAGAAGTGTAATCCGTACAACCAAGCAAGCGTGGATCCCATCGAGTACGATGGACGTGAGGGGTGCTAATACCTTCCCCTTGCGTAACCGACTCCCGAACCCAGGTTTTGGTTGCGATGACCATACCTTTCCCTTTTTCGCGAGGTTTACTTCGAGCGTTTCCTTTCCCTCCGTTGGGATAAATAACGCACGGTGGCGACTCTCCTGTCAGCTGGCGCCGATTTTCGCAGTAGCGACAGCTGGCGACTCTGCTGGGGATCCAACGTCCCCTGGCTGCTAAGGACTGCGATGGTCCTTATGCATTTGGGATCCAACGTCCCTTAAGAGAGTCAATCCTAGCGTTTGTTTACCCGTCGAGGATTTTGTATGGATTTACATTTCTGTATTTACCTTTCAGCATTATATTATCATTATTATTGTTGTATTGTGGGGTGTGACGGGTGTTCTTTGATTGAGAGATAAGTCGGACCTGGGCTTGAGTGCACCTAGATTTAGAGTAGAGATTAGTAGGCGCGCACGTGCTTTGCATGTCCTAGTGTCCCGCGAAATCTATGCTCAGACGAGGTTCTTCTGGTTGGCCTCCTGTCCTGCCCTTTGGGTGGCTCGGGTTGCTGGTTAGTTGGATTGTCGACTCTGGGGACCGATCATTTGGAAGTTGGCTAAGTGAGGCCTCTTCAGGATTTGATGATGTCACTCCTTTTGGGAATCGTATCATCACTCCTGAAAGTCTGTGACGCCGACGACCGCATAGGATGCCATACCTTTGTCAGTTACCAGGACATCCACCTGTGAGAGGGTTTGGGGTTATGCAGGTAACTAGACCTTCAGATACCGGTTATTTCTTGATCAGAGATCCTGGGTATTTATGGATATTTGTGAGGTCTATCAGAGACCTGTCTGAGTTTTGATTTGAGGTCTATCAGAGACCAATCAGGGTTATGGTTTGAGGTCTGTCAGAGACCAGTTGGAGTTATATTATGGGTCTATCAGAGACCAGTGTGGAGCTTTATATTGGGTTTATCCGAGACCATGATTTGAGACCTTCGATATGATTCAGGCTTCTCGGCTACAGCACTTGGTCCCTGTTGCATGTTGCTTGCATTGCATTATTTGCATGATCATTATCATTGCATCCCATTAACGTGTGTCTGTGCTGCAGGTGCATTTGCATATCCCCGGGTTCTAGTATCTGGACTTCCGAGTATTGATCATGGCGGGTTTGAGGATGACAGTTGCTTACAAGCTACCTATTCCTGATATTACTCCACTCCTGGGTCTGATTTCTCTGGCAGGTGAGGATGTCCGTAGAAGCTTTAGGCAGAGTTACGGACGGCTGTTGAGTTTGGTTCGCAGATCCACCGACGATGAATTGAACGGGCTATACACGCTGATGCAGTTCTATGACCCGGCTTTGAGATGCTTTACATTTGCAGACTTCATTTTGGGACCAACCATGGAGGAGTATGTGGAGTTTACTGAGCTGCTAGTGCAGAATGCGGTTCCCTTTATTCACTCTGCCGCTGAACCTAAGTTGGAGGATCTAGCCAAAGCCTTGCATATGGATGCTTCTGAGTTGTTGATAACTTCTTGGCGAGGGGTTCCGGGTTTCTCTCTTCAGTTTCTGGTTGGTAAGGCTCAAGAGTACGCCAAGAATGGGTGTTGGGTGGTCTTTAACGCTATTTTGGCTCTATGCATTTACGGGATCGTGCTGTTTCCCAATTTCCCAAACTTCGTGGACATGGATGTGTTTCATCTGTTTGCTGCTGGTAACCCAGTACCTACACTGATCGGGGACTTTTATCATTCGATGCACTACAGGAATGAGAACAGGAGAGGCAAGAATGTCTCTTGTTGCGTGCCTCTGCTGTATATGTGGTTCAAGAGCCATCTTCCTTCGAAGGGACCTTTTGTGGATAGTGCGACCACATCTGACTGGCCAGAGCGGATGATGAGGCTGTCTTCTACAGATATCGAATGGTTTGATCGAGACCTGCTGGGGTCCGAGCTTATTGTCAGTTGTGCTGGGTATCCTAATGTTCCGTTGATAGGGAGAAAAGGGTGCATCAACTACAACCCATCTTTGTTCGTCCGTCAGTTTGGATATGCGCTGAAGAGCCCACCTCAGGAGGATGAAGTACAGGAATCTCTGTACTTCACAGGTGATTTGAGCAGAGAGCTACTAGCCAAGCTTCGGCATGCCTGGACGCGTATTAACCGAAAAGGGAAACCGCTGTTGGGGAAGAGTGATTGCCAGGCGTATGCACCCTACAAAGTTTGGATTCAGGAGAGAGCCAGACAGATATTGATGCCATTTCCAGCTGCTCCGATCCCTGTTTATATTTCGGTGGAAGAGCCAACCACGGTTTCCAGGGAGGTCTACGAGCGAGTGGTGAAGGAAAAGGAAGCTCTGTTGGTGGTTAATGAAGATCTAGAAAGAGAATTGGCCCGGATTCAAAGTGAGAAGAACGAAGCTGCGTACTCCCTTCAACAACAAACTGAGATGGTAACCTTGTTGAAGACTAAGTTGGTTAAAGAAAAGGAGAAGCGGGAACGCCTGGGACAGGACTTCAAGAGCTCTCATGACATGATGGAAGCTAAGAAGAAGTCGTTGGACATCGCTCACCGAGAGATCGCTTCATTCAATAAGACGTGGAATGCCACTCTTACTAACAACAAGGAACGGGAAGATAAGTTGAAGCAGCAGATCGCCGATCTTCAGAGCCAGTTGAAGGCCACTAAGAGGCAGCACGAAGAAGAAGTCATGACTAGATATGCCCTTCAAGATGCACTGAAGCAAGTAGAGGCCCGCAGAAAGGAAGCTCGGTCCCAGAAGAGGAAGCTAGATGAGTGCTTTGGTGAAGGCGTATGGGAAGAGTCCATCGACGACTTGCGGCGAGTTCTTAAGTAGAGGAGTCTACTCATAGAGGGATTGCTTGTCCAGCCTGATCATCCCAAGACAAAGAAGTTGTTAAGGGATTATAGGGATTATGGGCATACCTGATTTGTTCATGCTTTATTGTACGCTGACCATCACCCAGTTTGTGGGTTGAGGTCATGCTTTTGTTCGTCTTGTGATACATTGGTGTTATACTTTAGCCTTTGAAGGCTTGTTCAATACATGAGTTGTTTTCCCTTCTGTGATTGAATTTCAACTTCTTGCAACTGCTTGTCACCGCATTGTCACGGCGCTGCCTTGTATTAAATGTATCGGCACTAGAACGGGGAGAGTAATTCTCCAATGCACAGACACGCATTGCATTTTGCATACATCCTCATATTTGCATTACAGGTTTATGATCCAGGTATCTTATCTCCCGCATATTGCAGGTATTTTCAGGATTGAAGAAAAGCGGGTCCACCGTTATTCTACAAGAACTAACCAGAAGAAGATCATGGACGCCATGCAGAGTGAAATGCAAGAGATGCGTGACAGGATGGCCCTGTTCATGCAAACCATGGAGACTATCGCCAAAGGGCAGGAACAGTTGCAGAGTCTGGTGCAGCCGTTGGTTGCTCGTGCTGAGAACAACGGTACCCCGCATGGTGAAAATGTGGCTAACTCTCCCAGGGTTGAAAATCATCAAAGTACTGATCATATTCCAGTCGCTGGGCTGAACAACGGAGAAGCTGGTCCTGCTGGTGGTAACGGAAATACTGGTAACACTAACGGAGACACTGCAGGAGTGTTCGTAGGGAACGTCAACCAGGGTTTCAACATGGGTGCGGAGAACGTCGGGCTGAATGGCGGCAATGGTAATCAGGGCTTTCAGGGTATGAATGTGGGATATGGCAATGTGGCTGGCGCCAAAACTGGATACGGAGACCATGGTTATGGTAACGCAGGATATGGAATGGGTATGAACAACGGCCAGGATATGGGCAACCTGAGGGGTAACCCCAGGTACTTCCAAGCAGGTCTGGGCCGTAACGCTGGACATGCTGCATATGAAGAGATACCTCGTTGGGAGGACCATCAGGAAGACGTTTTCTCAGGTCATAATGAAGGCTACGGGAGGCCTACAGGGGACAGCCTCCGCATGAGATTGTTGGAAGAAAAGGTAAATGGTCTGGCTAATCAGAACGCTGTGGGACTGGATATGTCTAACATGGGGTTGGTACCAGGGCTGAGGGTACCTCTGAAATTCAAGGCGCCATCTTTTGATAAGTATAGAGGCGACACGTGCCCGAGGGTGCATGTCCATTCATTTTACAGAAGGATGTCTGCGTATTCGGACGACGAAAAGATGCTTATGCACTTTTTCCAAGACAGCTTGTCAGGGTCGTCATTGGAGTGGTACATGAGCCTGGAGCCAACACAGATCAGAACTTGGAAGGAATTGGCGGAAGCTTTCGTGAAGCACTACCAATACAATAGCGATCTCGCTCCTAACAGAGTTCAGTTGCAAAGCATGTCCCAGAAGCCCAAGGAAAGCTTCAAAGAGTACGCCCAGAGATGGCGTGACCTGGCCGCAAGAGTACAACCACCTATGGTCGAGAGGGAAATGATGGACTTGTTCGTAGGGACATTCTCAGGGATGTACTATGACCGGCTGCTCAACTTCTCAATGAGTACCTTCTCCGAGCTGATCCTGATGGGGGAGCGTATAGAGAACGGGATAAAAATTGGTAAGATTCAACCGGGAGAATATGCTTCGGCTGGAAGCAACAGGAAAGCCTTCGGTGGTAAAAGGCAAGATGATGCTAATGCGGTGTATAACGTTCAGCGGAGAAATAGGAATCAGAATCGGCGTCCACAGCCACAAGTTGCAAGTGTGACTATTCCGGGACCACCTCAGCAACAGAGACAACAACAGCAGCAGGCTCAGCAGCAGCCTAATCAAAATCAGCGGCGGTTTCAGGCTCCAAGGCCGAGGAGGGTATTTGAGGTACCACCGATGTCTTACGCAGAACTTCTTCAGACTCTATTGAAATTACAGCTAGTTGAAAAGAGAACCTTAGCGCCGCCGACTGGCACGCCACCAGTAGGGTACGACATCAACGAGCATTGTGATTTTCACTCTGGTGCACCCGGGCACAACATCGAGAATTGTTTAGCTTTCAAGCACAAAGTGCAAGATTTGCTTGATAGCTCAGCCATCAATTTTGGGAAGGAAGGTCCCAACATTACGCAAAAACCAATGCCAAACCATGAATAGGCTGGAATATGGTGGACAAAGAGGAGTTCTATAGTTCGTGTGGGCCGTTAAAAGTAGATCAGAACAGCGGTAGGCTGCCTCTCATAACTGATTGTGAAGATAGCTGGTTCAGCAGCAGGACAGACGTGAAAGCCCGGTTCTCGGAAGCTGGCGTTTTTCTTTGTTTTATCTTGTCATTTCTTTACGTTTGTAGTTTCTTTCATGTTTGAATTGCGATCTTGTTTGTAAAACTTGTTGTTTTCATTTCAATTGATGATGATGAAATAAATATGCATGTTTTGATTAAATCCATTCATGTTCACTAATTGTTTTTATAAATGTCCAACACCTGGTTAAGAGGAATCTGGGGGGGATGATGAAAATGAATGACATGCAACTTCCGATATTGTATGCTTTTGAAATAAAACCTGTTGATGATGTACAGGCATTGTTTCAAATCCCTAAACACCGGAGTTATAAGGAAGATAATCCCTTGTCGACCCTTTTGAGCCTTGTAGTAGGAGTTTCTTTTTGTGAATGAAAAACCCTCAATCTTAACCTGGGGCAGGGTAGGTGTTAGCTAATTTGACCGAGCGTTCAAGTTGCAAAAGGAGCGTCCATTCGAGGATCAATCATACCTCTAGAGGTCGCGCCTAAAAAACCACAATGGTTAAATCAAGAGTGAGACAGTCACATCATTCCCCAAAGAGTCAGACAACCAGTGTCACACGACTTATTCGAAAAAAACGAAAAGTGAGAAGAATCAAAAGCCCGCTAAGTCACAACTTTAAGACAAATGACTTAGGCAAAAATGAGGGCATCCCGCTGGACTAAAAAAATCAAAAGAAACTCAAAAGGAGTCAGTCCAGGCAAAAGTTAGGGATAAGAAAAAGATGAAAGGAGGACAAAAAGAAAAATCCTCAAATCAAATGCGAGTCGTGTGACCCTAAGTGTCAAAGACGAAAAGTGAGTGGCTGTCACTCCAAAAGTTCATGGGTTCTCGAACTATCACTCCTATCTTTCAGCCTCTGAGAGGTGAGCGCTAAGGTCGAATTAGCTGAACGTAGGATCGGAGAACATCAAGGAGAATGGGTGGGTTAAAATAAACTTTGATCCTTTATCCTTTCCTTCAAAACCGTGAACCTGACCATGTTATAACCTTCAAAAGTCCTAATTGAAGCAGGTTGTTTCGAAAGCATACTTCGGTAAAGGTCACGTCGATTCTGACTCCTAAAAGGGTTCCTCTTACCGTGTCGGTACTGATGTTGATAAATGTTTTGTGCATTATATGCCATAAACTGTTTTTCCCTTTTCCCAGTGAACAGATTGGATGCCAAAACTATCATATGTGTTGCATTAATATGTCTTTTACGCAGAACAACTTGTTTTACTTCCGAGTAAGCGCTTGACAGCAGGAAAGTTTTCTGCAATGGAAAGTATGGTCAGGATAGAATACAGAGCGCCCGAATGTTCCGAGAGCAGGGGCAAGCTATTATCGTGATTCCCAGTCAGGTCAGCCATGCAAAGTCAGCTACTCTGGGGCAATCAGGTCAAGATTCAGTAAATCTCTCGTAGTTGGAGGTACTGTTCCGGACCATCTACTCGGGGGCAAAGTCATTGCGATCAGGGGCATTGACTTCCATTGAGTTCGGAATCAGTTAGTCTGAGGACAAGTCCCGAAGCTTCAGTTGATTAAGGGGCAGTATGCTTGAGAGGTAACTAATCAGAAGTGAGTCTTCTCGAGATCCAATCAGGGGCAGTCATGCAGAATGTAGAGATTTGAAAGCAGACACTTCAGGTGGATAATCAGACCAGGATAAGTCGCTAGAATGCTCATTCAGGGGCAAGTCACCGCGGAGAACGTTGAAAACAACTGGGTGATCGGGGCTAATGGAGATTGAATCTTTTGTCGTATAGATGCCGGGGCAAGTAATCTCGAGGTCGTCTCATAGCAAGCGGTTCAGCGCAAGTATTCCCAGGAGTTAGATAGGGGCAAGTTGGGTGCACTGGGGCAAGTTATTCAAAAGCTCGCAAAGTTCCCCACCAGAGTCCATGGCAGGATGGTACCCTCTCCAGAGGATGAACGTTGTATCCTTCCCCAAAAGGAGTCAGTCCAGACAAAATTGAATGTTGTCTCCCCAGAAGAGCGGAGATTGTGTCAAAGGAAAAGATTAATGTATCTTCAGCAATTCAGAATTAGCTCATCAAGCGGAGCAGAGCCTTCCCCAGCGAAGGTCAAGACAAATGTGATTAACTCCCCAGAAAGTTTTGTGCAGTGCAAATCAGAATGTGTAGTTCAATCCCCAGCTCAGTGATAGCGGGATGATTTCCCCAGCTCAGTGATAGCAGGAGAGGTTCCCACAGAGTGTGGTCAGGTGGTTGGAGCTGCTGAAAGGAGTTTCCCCAAGAAGGATTGTCCTTTCTTTTCCCAGCAAGTCGCTCTTCCTCGTCAGGAGGACCTTTCTCAGCAGATTTTGGAGTTTTGAGTTCGTGAGCTACTTTCTCAGCATGATGGTTATCCCTAGCGGAGTTAGTTCATCTTTCCAACATTTATTTTGTTGGAAGCGTATCGGTGGTATTCCGGTCATCCCCAGCGGATCCAGCTTGTCTTCAGCATTTATTTTGCTGAAGCAACCTTTTGCCTAAGCATGCATCATGAGCATTTGCATTTTACCTAAATACGTAGCATTTCCATGCAGTATGGAAGCATTATGTCATTATCAAACATGTATTGTTGAAACATAAGCCAGGTGGTTATCTCTTCAGTTTCAGATATGTGGTTCCCTGCCGATAAGAGAAATCGGGATTCAGGAGGATGCTATTTTGTATCATTTTGGGGGTTCATGCTGTAAGGCACGCAGTGACCGTGTTGATCTTGGTGTGTTGATTTGTGGTCAGAGTACGCAGTGATCGTATTTGTACCATCCACGGGGTTCATATTGTAAGACACGCAGTGATCGTGTTGATTTTGAGATGTGGATTTGTGGCCCAAGTATGCAGTGATCGTATTTGTGCCAGGTGTGGAATTCATGTCGTAGGACACGCAGTGATCGTGTTGATATTGGTATGTGTATCTATGGTCGAATGGCGCAGTGATCGTATTCGTCCCGATTTAAGCAGATTGTTTTGTAAGGCACGCAGTGATCGTGTTGGTATCATCCAGGGGTTTCATCGAGCAGGACGCGCAGTGATCGTGTTCACTTTATTATTGGGCAAGACACGCAGTGATCGTGTTTGCCATGTCATGTGATGGTTGTTGGTCAGTACGCAGTGATTGTATTCGTCCGTTATACAGTGGTTATAGATTGACACGCAGTGATCGTGTTCATCCAGATTTGTTGGTCCGTGTACGCAGTGATCGTATTCGTCCGTTATACAATTTGGTTATGGGGTGAGGCACGCAGTGATCGTGTTTCGTCTGGTTGGTTGTGGCCGAAGTACGCCGGGATCGTATTCGTCCCATGTTTGAAGTGGTGTCACAAAGCGCGCAGTGATCGTGTTTTTCCTCCAGTCAAGAGGGCCGTGACATGAAGCGCGCAGTGATCGCGTTCACCCTAGGTATGATTGGAATATGCAGTGATTGTATTCGTCCAGTTATGTGGGTTAGTTGAGACACACAACACGCGGTGATCGTGTTTTCCCCAGTCAAGAGGATCGTGGCTCAGAACGCGCGGAGATCGTGTTCAAACACGTAGTGATCGTGTTCAAGATACGCAGTGATCGTATTCGTATAGCATGCAGTGATCGTGCTGATAATACCATGGGAACTTGTGATGCGGGGCACGCAGTGATCGTGACTATCGTATCAGTTGGTTTTATTGGCCGGTACACGCAGTAATCGTATTCGTCCTATTACATTGGTTAGTACACGCAGTGATCGTGTTCATCTTGTCGGTATCTATGGCCAATACACGCAGTGATCGTGTTTGTTCCATTACAGCGCACGCAGTGGTCGTGTTCATCATATGGGTGGTTGAAGTGCGCAGTGAACGTGTTCGCCTTTTCTATGTGAATCTATCGTGTTTACCTTATCCGGTTGGATTTGTGGTCGATGTGATTTTGGTGGTAATGCAACACGCAGTGATCGTGTTTGTCCCATTATGCGGTTTTGTTTGCAACGCCAGGACGCGCAGTGATCGTGTTTTCTCCTGTCGAGAGAGTTGCGGCGCAGGGCACGCAGTGATCGTGGTCATCGTCAGGTTGTGAGGATTTGTGGTAGAGTACGCCGTAAACGTATTCGTCCTATACGTGGTCTTGTTTGCAACGCCAGGATACGCAGTGATCGTGCTTTCTCCTGTCAAGAGAGTTTCGGTGTAGAATGCGCAGTGATCGTGTTCACCTTGTTACAGAGGATTGCGCCGGACATGCAGTGATCGTGTTCGTCATGTCATGTTCCCCCTAGCAGAGTTGCTTGGTCAAGCAATTCTCTTTCTCCCCAGCCGAGTCCTTTCTCGGAGTGCTGAAGAAATAGCAGGGTGCAGATTGTTGGGTGGTTACTCACAGTTTCCCCAATAGAGATATAATCCCCAGCGGGGTGATCTTCAACGAGATACTTGGTTAAGTTCCTCGTGTTCCCCGTCAGAGTATTCTTTGACAAGTCGCTTGGTTAAGTTACTTGTATTCCCC
Organism: Lathyrus sativus; assembly: GCA_963859935.3. Classification (NCBI taxonomy): domain Eukaryota; kingdom Viridiplantae; phylum Streptophyta; class Magnoliopsida; order Fabales; family Fabaceae; genus Lathyrus; species Lathyrus sativus. Next base: position 511,264,863 of record OZ012735.1, read on the forward strand.
ATCTAAGTCTTTCTTAGGATGCTGTGGAGTCAGTATTATGAGACGGTAATACAGATTTTCGGGTGGTTACCCGCAATTCCCCAACAGAGTTATGTGCCCCAGCAGGGTGTTACGTTAGTGAGTTGCTTGGTTAAGTCTCTCACAGTTCCCAGCAGGGTGCTCGCTACAGGAGTTGTTTGGTTAAATTCCTCATATTTTTCAACAGGGTTAATCTCGTCAGGGCTTGGTTAAGCTTCCCAATTTCCCCAGCAGGTGTTTGACGGCAGTCGTCAGAATTTGTCCCCTCAGAGTTGCTTGGTTAAGTTTCTCATTTCCCCGCAGAGTCGGTTGTTCATGTCTTCGGACCTTGTCTCGTTTGGTTAAGCGTTCTCTCGTTTCTTCAGGATACGAAAAGTTGATCAGTGAAGTCAATATTCTCCCGCTGGTTAGCGTGTGCTCAGTTGATAAGTGAGATCAACAGAGGTTGATAAGTGAGATCAACAGAGGTTGATAAGTGAGATCAACAAAGGTTGATAAGTGATATCAACAATTTCTCGTTATGTGGTGTATGCTCATTTCTTTGGAATGGAGTGGTCTGCGAACAACATTAGTTTATTTGACAGATGGATGGCTAGTTGTTGCCGTGACAACAGAAGCCAGTTCCCAGGGTTTTCTCAAGCAGTAGTCGTTTTCGCAATTTATTTTTGCGGTTGGCAAATTTCCGGGTTCTTTCGTATTCAACCGTCTCGTACCTCGATTGTCTGAAGGCTGCGCGCTCTTCATCCAGTCGGGTCCAAGCCGCTTGAATAGGGGCAGCTGTTGCACCCCAAAATTTGCCCAACCTTTTCTAACCTAGGTTTATGTTTCAATTGCATAGTCATTTGCATTGTCATCATGTACATAGTGTATTCATCTGCATTGCATAGCATGAGCAAGCTATCTTAATCAAGGGATCAAGTGATGTTCTTATTTCAAGAGGTATATCCAAGGGTTTAATTCATATTCAAGACTACTCAGGTCATCAGGGAAGAATTTGAGCTTTGAAGAGCTGCCAGGTTGATCAGTGAATTCTCTCCTATCTCGAAGCTAGTGGGGGATCATCAGAGGAAATGTGAGCTATGAGCCAAGAGCATGAGGTGTGTATGGATGTTATGAAGAGTCTAGAGAATCATTTTTGAGGAGAACCAAGTCATTTGAATGATTGCAGGAGCCTCAGTCGAAGTCAGTCAACTAGGGTCAACACTGGGTCAATTCTAGGTCAAAGAAGTGTTTTGAAGGGTATCAAGGATCATTTGAAGAATGGGGGATTCATTATTTGCTAGGTAGATATGGATATGATGTTATGATAAAGAAAAATCAAGAGGAGTCAAGGAGAACTGGAGTTACTAAATTAGGGTTTTATTGTAAAATCCCCTGATTTAGGTCAAACTTCAAAGCAGTGTAACTCAAGATTCAAGCTTCATATGGATTCTTGGTCCATATGAAACTTGTAGAGTATCTGCATAGCTTTAATTTGAGTGGTGGAAGTCATCAAGATGATTTGTAGAACTCAAGTTATGGCTCTTGCAAGTTACAGGCCATCTGAGGGCACTGAAATTTGTCTGTGAAAATTGTCTGTATTCCAAGCAACTTTTGACTTTCAAGGGTACTTCAAATGGATTTCTGGCCAACATGAGAATTGTTCCTTATTGTCTTAGATTTCTAGAATGGTATGGTATACCTTCATATGATTTATGGAACTCTACTTATGGTCTTGGCAAGCAAAGGGTATTTTGGTCATTTGAGGATTACAGGTCATTCTTAGTATATGCCTAAAACTCATACAAGGAAGCTTCAAATGAAAAACTTCACAACATCAAAGTTGTTCAAAATGGGATTTTAAGGCTAGAAAAGAAGGTGTGAAAGTTTGGAAAATTTTAGAGCATGGAATTTTAAAATTGGTGCAAATGACTTGAAAATGGCTTATAAGTTGAAAAAGTTGAAATGAAAAATTGGTTTGGGAGATCTACAAATCCAATATGGGTCATCCAATATACCAAATTGATTCCAAACATCATTTTAAAGACATTGGTTCAGCCATTTTTTTGAGTTAGGGTTTAAAAATTGGACTTGCTTTGTATTTTTGTTACTTGCATAATAAGGCAAGTATAGAAAACTTGGCACAAGATGAATTTTCAAGGCAAGGAGCTTACATACACTTCCAATATCTCATGTAAGGAGATTTTGACATAAGTTTGGAAAGGTGCAAGCATGAGATAAGAGATATTCAAAGTATCATGGCATGAGAAGTTCATGAAATTTCCACAACTTTCTAGAATCCTCCAAGATTATTCTAGAAACCTCTAAGTTTGTTAATCATCATCTATATATTGGATTGAGATCATTAAGAGTAAAGGTTGGTGATAGTTGATGTTGAATCCATTTTTCAAATCATATTGAATTTTTCTCCATTTTTCCCACACTTTCACATTTTGGAATTTCCATTTTTTTCAATTTTTTTTCTCTCTCACTTTCCATACTTTTTCTCTTCACCAATCAATTACACAACAATTATAGAGATGGTTCATCATTTTTTTTTAGAGAATTGGAGCAAGAGGAACCTTGTAGTAACATGAAAAAGTGGTGAAAACTCAAATTCCAATTTTCACTTTTTCATCAATTCAAGACTTGTCAAGGCTTCAAACATATTCACCAAGTATTGTTGAGTGATTCTACATCATTTTCTCAAAGAATTGGTGATCGAGTGAAGCTCCATAAGCCATTTTTCGGAGGTATAAAGAATTCGACATAACTCATTATTTAGGAGTCTTTCTTGCATTATTTTTATTGCATTCCATTGCTCTCATCTCCTACATGGATTCTAGTACAAAAAAGATGAGTTTTATGACAATTTTTGGTTCTTGAGTTTTTCTTGAGGTGCCACGTTTTGGGAGTTAGAGAGAGTTTCAAGAAAATCTAAGACCATATTTGGATTCCTTGATTTTTTTCCTTCAAGTTTGACCAAAATTTGGTGCGAAACGGATAATTATTGATGGAGTTATGGTGCTTCAAAGTAGCAAAAAACTCATGTTCATGGGGCTGCGGGTTACTATTCACAAAGTTGAAAAATTTGATTTGGAGAAGAAGGTGTTAACACCGTCGGATGCATTTCCAAGTCAAGGTTTCTTCCATTCATCCAACGCCTCTCACTGCGCCACGTAATCGGTCACATAAGCCTCATGCCACTTTTATTTATTCATGTTATTTTCTTTTATTTTCCTATTGCCATGTTTCTTTTATTTTTTCTGTTTTATATGCTGACTTCAAATAATCATAAAAAATAGGAAAATTAGTCTTTTTGATCCCCATTTTTTTGTGCTGAATCTTTAAGATGTCTAGGATTTAATAAAACTGGAATTATAATTTTACCATTTTTTTATTTTTTCTTTGGATTTTTTACATTTGGGTCGTCATAAAAAGGCCAATGCTGGTGCTATCATTTTGTTGAATTTCTTTGACCTATCAAAACACAATTTAAATGTCAATCCTTTTGCAGGGATCTCATACACACGCTGAGGTATTGTGATATATTTTTGTGGGAATTTTATTGTACCATTTTAATTGGTTTTGGATGCTTTCTTTAACATGCTCCACTTTAATCTTTCCTTTGGTATACATGAGATAGCTTGCAATGTTTTCATCTTGTTTGACCATTTATCTTTGGATATTTTTGTGGTATCTCTCACCCCTGGTTTGTGGCTTGATGTAGGGCATTGGAGATTTTTATTTGAATTTTTTAGCACCTTTTGCTATTTTTCTTATGTTTTGTATTCGAACTTGTAATTTGGACTTCCGAACGGACTTTATTTTTGTTAAGGCTCCAACGGCCGCTTTGTGTTTGCGTGATGAACGCCGTGGCTTATATTTATTATTATAGATAGGTTATAGGTATTGGAAGACCCTTAGGTGGCTGTTATTTGTATGTGTAGCTTGCCCGATTATCGACTTGTTTGTATGATAGCACGTTGCGATTCCAAATAGTGGATTACGCGTTTCATTCGGAGTTTTCACTCGATTCTTTGCATATGATCACTTGATATTTTCTTATTCCATCCATGAATGGGCTTGAGGTTGAGATGAACCTTCCTCCCTCCTTTGCATTGCATTTACCATTGCTATATTCATGTTCACTTGTATGCGGTTATTACTTGTATTTCCGTTTCTTCCTTTCGTTTCCTTTCCCGTAGGACTTCCATTCTTCCTTGTTCAAGGGAGGATGTGATAGACATTAGGAGTTAACCCATGCATGATAACATTAGGGTAGATTTCATTCCCTTTTAACCCTAGGATTTGTAGAGTGTCATCTCTTCTTCCTTCAAAACAACAGAAAAACATTAATAAAGGTTATAACAGAGATTAATTCATTTCTTCCGTCAAAAGATTTGAACAGACATCAACCTTTTTGCAATAAGAAAACCCTTGTTTAAGGTGAGATTTTTCATAAAAGACACTTGAACAGCTTGTGTCGTGCGTAGCCTGAACTACGTTTGCTCTGATCTTCCATGCCGTGTGGAAGTACGTAGGCATAGGATGCGATATCCTAGCGAGCAACCTTCACCCACCTTCACCCGTAGTTAGGCGAACTACGTTGACTCTGATTTCTCGTTCCAGACGGGAATACGTAGGCATAAAGTGCGATGCTTTGCCGAGTCATGTTTTCTTTTCTTTTCAGCCCTCATCCTTTAGTTTAGATAGAAGTGTAATCCGTACAACCAAGCAAGCGTGGATCCCATCGAGTACGATGGACGTGAGGGGTGCTAATACCTTCCCCTTGCGTAACCGACTCCCGAACCCAGGTTTTGGTTGCGATGACCATACCTTTCCCTTTTTCGCGAGGTTTACTTCGAGCGTTTCCTTTCCCTCCGTTGGGATAAATAACGCACGGTGGCGACTCTCCTGTCAGCCGGCGCCGATTTTCGCAGTAGCGACAACTAGATCTGAGATTTAAAGGTTACAAACAATGTTATTTATCAAAAATAGAAAAATAGTTAAATATTTCACTGCTCGTCCAATGGATGGTCGAGCATCATCATGTCATAATTTATGTTTACTAAATAAAATTAAAACTAAAAAAGGTAACATACAAGCTAATCATCAACAACAACCAACACAAGTGGATCTTCGACTCCTCTTTTAACTTCGCCACTATGTTCTAAAAACATACATCAAACATCTTCATCATTTTCTATACGATCCAAGTAATACATGTGCGTACCCTCCGGGCTTGCATCAGTCAACGTTATATACGGACAACGATTCCACTTTTCTCACCTTTATACGACGATCACCTAACTGTCGAAAACTCGTGTTAATTGTTGCAATCACGGTTCTGAAATTCCACTACAGATCTAGGTAAACACTGATTTTTTTCTTGCCCATATAACACAAGAGCCCAAACAGGCATTTTTAAAAATACAATTTGCTTGGTCGAATGATTTGTGTTGATACGCATCAATCTACTTATAGAAAAATATTACGTTTAAACTCGGTCGTTCATTGACCGAGAATCCTTAACACTAGGTCGTTCATTGGCCGAGAGTCTCTAAACACTCGATGATTCATTGGCCGAGAATCTCTTAAGGGTGGTGGCTTTATTCGGCCATTGAATTTAATGTCAAAACCGATTAAAATAATTAGTATAATTTTTTTCATAAAAAAATACATTTATTTAGCATTTATTTTAACAATTTTAAAAATATATTAATTTAAAAAAATTAATATTTTTTAATCTTATTAATTTAATAAAATATATTTTTAATAATTAAAATTATTATAAAACCAATTAAAACAGTTAAAACAATATATTAATCAAAAAAATTAAAAATAATATTAAAATAATAAAATGCTCACTACTTTATTGATCGAACACCTACACAGTTAAAAATCCTTTGTCTGCTCGTCACCTTATTGACCGAGCATATACTATTACTGGGCATTTGAATTTTTTTTAAAATAGAATATTATGGTATTTAAATTTTAGAATTAGGATAGAACAGTAAGAAAGAAACTCTTGTTTTATAACAGAAACATATAATATAATGTAGGTCCAAGCACCGTGTAATAATCCTTAGCAAGGACCTCATTAGGGTAGTAATTTGTATTGTTGTGTAGTCTGATATTAACTATTTTTCAGGCTGAAAGTACTCTATTTAATAAACTTTGTTTATTAAAATAAAATTAATTGAAAAAAATTAAATGTATTAATAAAAGATATATTTTACAAAACAATAATAAATACATTTAAACTTTTAATGTTTTATATTTAAAAATAATTATATATTTAAAAAGTATTTATAATTAAGAGTAGAATAAATAATAATAGAATTTAATTGATATACACTGTAAAGATTTTTTACACTGTCAATTAATCAGAACTGTTGATTTATTTAAAATATTTGACTTCTATTTTAACTATCTAAAAGATAATATCAATAGATGATGGTGATGCATTGACCGTGTAAAACATTTTACATTGACAATACATAACAATTAATCCCATAATAATATCACATATATGTATTTTAATGGATCAATTTTTTCCATATTACATCAATACAAATAACTTATTAAATTTAATATTATATAAAAATAAATGTCATCTTTAACTAGAGGTGCCTAGAAAAATGCAAATTTAAAATTATAGTGTCAATCACAAAACACTATAAAATATAGAATTTTTCACTCAAATAACTCAACTTTTAAAAAAAAAATAATTCAAAATAACCCACCTTCCAAATCCAAACTACCTCAGTTAGGGTTTGCGATTACACAAGGGTGCCAGATGGATTGGCGACACCTTGTTAAGGCTATAAGGGAGTCACCAATTGGATTGGAGACTTCTCATGCAACCTCTAATCCAATTGGCGACTTGGTGTTGAACTTACAAGGGAGTCACTAATTCATCTGAAGACCCCTTGTATTTTGAAATTTTTTTCAAAAAAATAGATACTTCAAAAAATAATTAATAAAATACGTCAGACGGGAAAATCAATGTTATCATTAATTAAAAAAAGTATTACATAAACTAATGTTGGCAACCAGGTTGATCATACCAGTCACCGGTTCCATATCCCCTAAGCACTCTAACTCGTTGCGCTCATCCCCCACGTTGTTGATTCACGCCTGGTGTTTGAGGAGTTGAAGTCTCAGGAATATTCCCAGATGGTTCCCGAAGGATCTCTTGCATTTCCATTAGGTCTTGTGTGTTGAAACTGCGCGTGCGACCCATGCTAGAGTAGTTCAGATGTGATGAAGGGGTCATTGGTGTGCGGCATGGGCGGTTGAAGGGGAGGCATTGGTGTGAACGATTTGTTGGAGAAAGGTTGAAATGGTAGTGGTGATTGAAAGCCATAAGGTTGTTGAGATGGTTGAGTGGGTAGGTCAGGGTATGATGTCGGAGGATTTTGGCTATGGAAAGATGTTTGGGCGTTATGGCTATGGTATGATGTACCCTTGTTATGGTTATATCTTGATGTTGTGTTGGGGCCATAGCCATATTGAGATTTTGGGTAGTAGTCAGTGTGTGGGAGATGGTATGGGGGACGTTCTTGGTATTGTGGTTAAGTGTTTGGCATGTTTGGATGGTGAATGGGTTGGTAACTCTGTTGGGTGGGGGGCTGTGAGTAACATGGCCTTTCTGGTGGGTTAGACGTTGAAGCGTATTGTGTGTAGGTGGTTTGTCGTGGGTCGTATAAATATCTGTCTTCAGAGACAAACCCAGTTGCAACCGATTTGTACCAAGCTATATAATTAATAGTTGGTATAGATGGTGTTGCCATCACCGAGTCACGTAAGACATGGGCGCTGCGGGTCATCCATTTACGACGCTCAAATTTTGCAAAATCCTTCCAGTCGGGAAACTCCCATTGATCATTAACTCTTTTTAGATGCCATTTATTGATGTCAACAGGAAGATCTAGAATGTTTTGATGCATTCTAAATTGTAGTTTGACACGGTAACTGTTGTGCATCTCCGCAGTTGTGAATCTGATGATCGAGACGCATGCAGTCCAAACAACATTATCTTCTTGTCTGACTTCATGTAGGTGTTCCATGTTTAGATACGGACGCCATATGAACTGAAGAAGAGAAAATATTAGATCATTAAATAGTTGATATAAAATACAAATTGATGTAGTTTAGAGGCCTTACATCTGCAAGTATTAGGTGATCCAACAAATTGCGGTATTGAATGATAAAATGTCTAGGGTATCTATTGTAAGTCATACCCTTAGTCGACCATCTAAACCAAAAACAGTTCAAACTCAATTAGTTAGAAAGAATAATTATTAAGTGAAATAATCAAAGATTAAGTGATTAACTTACTTTTGTGCATACGGGAAGGAAAAGTCGTTGTCGTTGAAGGGCGTTAGGGATGGCAATCTAGACCAACCCCGTGCTTGGAGAAAAACGGCGCATCCAAAAAAAGTAGATGTGTTTTTTTTTGTGCACTTACATAAAGAGCTATATAAATAAGACAGACAAGCGGAGCCCCAACTATACTCTCTTGTTTTAGTTCGGTCTCTCAATAAAAGTAAATACATTATATGCATAGAAGAACCAGTGTCCTCAGGAAATAAAAATAAACTAATTAAAAACATTAGATAACATCTGGTTTTTATTATTTTCATTTCCTCTGTAGAATCATCATCTAATATAAAACCGGCGTACCGTGATTTAGGCGCGAAAGTAAGATACCTTGGCCTCTCGAGTTCTCATCTAGCAAGTCGGCATCCAAAAATTCCTCACAAATTGAACCATTAAGGTTTGTTGTTCCATTGACCGTCTTGCCATCAATACGCAAACTGAGTAACATGTATACGTCCTCTAAGGTCACGGTACATATACCGGTTGGAAAAAAGAAGATGTGTGTCTCAAAGCTAGTATAAACTTTGCATCAACGGAATAAGACATGATTTTGCTTACATGTCCGAAGCCGGCGAGCTCAATATGTGGTTGAATTAATTCGTCGGGTGCAACATATTCATGGGCACAATACCGAAACTTAGAGACTTCCGACATGATAGTAAAAAAATTTATTAGACTTAAAAATTATAAGAGTTAAAAAATTATAAGAGTACAAAAAAATTAACAGAATCATTAAAAATTAACATATACAAGAAACAATGAACACTTATATAAGTCACGATATTTGCGACAGTGTCTCTATGTGTTTCACCCATTGTCAACAATGCCATTACAAATGATTAAATATGAATCAGATAACTAGTATACTGACACAAATAGACTTGATATTACCTCTCTGAAACAAGTAAGAATCAGATGGTGCATTTTACCCATGCTTGTATCACCCTTTTATAGAGAATTCTTCTAAACATGCAAGCCGGAGGAGTTGGCGACTCTATTGAACATTTATAAAGGGGAGCCAGTCCAATTGGCGACCCTTGCTATGGAATCTAGGTCAGCAACGTAGCCTGAGCCTTGTTACATGCATACAAGGCATGTTGTCACCCACATGGCAACATGTTGCAGTGAGAATCGTGATATCAAGCTATTGATTAACTTGAATCTTAAATTCTTAAATTCACAACCGGACTTTAATTTATCCAAAGGAAAGGTCTAAAGAAAGAAAGAACCTTTTGTGCGATGTAACAACAACGCTAAGAGATTCGGGGATCGGGGGTTGGTTATGCATAGGGTAGGTGTTTCACATCCTAAACATCTGTAGTACTCTACAGGAACCTTTTGTTTGTTTGTATGCTAAGTTTGCTAAATGCTTGCTATGGATTGGGATTGGATAAAAGGTGAAGGTTAAAACCTAAAGATAGTTTCTAAGTTTGCTCGCAAAGACATCGCGTCCTCTACCTACGTATCCTAACTAGGATAGAATCAGAGCAATCGTAGTTCACCTTACTAGGGTTGAAGAACACTTGATTATGATCAAGGTTCAAAGGGGAACAAACATCACTATGCTTGTGTAGAGTTTAAGAACTCTCTAGATCTAAGTTGAACACTCAAAGAAGGGAAGTAAGTAATCATCTTCATGATTCTTACATAGAGTTAACAAACTCTATCTTAAGTTCTAATTGAAAGAGCACTCCTAACAAAGGGTAAGTTTCTTAGACTTAAGCAAAGTCTAAAGGACAGGTTCTAACTTAACTAAGTGGATAGATGACTTAACAAAGTCAAGGGAGGGTAATGAGCTATCTATGACCCAAAGGTTAATAGAGAGACTTTCCTTTGGAAGGATAGAAGGGGAGGCAACTTGGATGAGAACTAAAGAGTTCCATCACTTGGGGAAAATAAACTTAACAAAGCATAAACATACAAACATGATGAATATGAGAGACATGGTTACAACCAAGAATAAACAAGCATATTATAATAAGCAAGTACTTCAAATAGGATGAATGGTTACAACCAAAGCATGGTAATAAGGATATCACAATATCAATGATTTCAATCAAATAGATGGTCACAACCAAAACATGCAAGCATATTACAATAGGCAAGCAAAGATGAGTTCTTACAAGATTAAATGAAAGATAAAGACTTAAGCATCTCTTGACAGAGATGAAGGTAACAACCAATGCAAACAATTATAACTTCATGGGGATGTTACATGGAAATCAAATAAAACATGCATGATGCTCACAAGCAAAAGTAATTGCAATTATATACACAAAGGGTTTGACAAAAACTCACATCAAGCACAACAACAAACATTAAGAAAATGAATCCAAGGTTTTGAATGATTAGGAGGGTAAGAACCCTAAAAGAAGCATGACCATTTTTTAATGCAAAGTTGTTTCAAAAAATGAGATTTTTAGAATATTAATGTACCACATGAAAATATGCACAAATACGAGATAGTTGCAAAAAGAACCAATCAAAAATAACAAAAATGAAGAAGTTATGATTTTTGGAAATTTAATGATTATTAAATAAAAAAACAAAGGATTTAGCAATTAAAAAAGAGGGAGGCGCTTGGTGGGTGTTGAACCCACCACCTCATGGTTGCCAACTTAAAATCTTACCAAGCCAGCTAGAGGCACGCGCGTGCAAGTGGAAGGAAGGAAAGACTAAAATATGAAAACATGGCAAATATGGAAAAAATAAGGAAAAAGGGTTGATCCACACGGATCGAACCCATGACATGGTGATGGCAAGGCGTTATGAGAGTGAAGGCTTAACCACTGGGGTGGAGATACATCCAAGTATTATGCCACCCCGAAATAAACAAATACTTAACAAAGTAAGTAATCCGGACAAGGCAAGATGAATAAAGGAACAAGTCATAACATGAAAACGGTAACACCATAAATCACTCAAAACTCAACAAAATTTAGCAAAATTTTAGTCTATCTTATGTGAAATTTAACAAGGAAAACAAAGGCAATCTCAGTTTTTCAAGATAGTGCATCAAAAATAAAACTCGAATGCAAATGCAAAGTGAAGCTTATGCAATGCAAAATGGTATCTACAGCTCATAACAGAAGTAAATAAGGCTATGTAATGGTATGCACAAGTTTCAAATATGCAAACTATGGATTCTAGATGCAAGAACTGATCAAAAACACCTTCAAACAAAATCTGGCATGCAAATGGCAAGAATGGAATAATAATGTTGGAAATGCTGTTTTGGCAGAAAGAGCAACAGTTCATGATGCAGCCTATGTACTCAACTCAAACATCATACACAAAATGATTCATGTACATTAAATCAAGGATTCAAACATGATGCAAGAACTTAACAAAATTGGTGGCACATGAGTTGAAGCATGAAACAGAAGTTGACAGCAGGTTATATGACAAACAAAATCAAAATTCCAACTATCCACACATCATGAATTCTGCAATACCTTTACAAAAGCAAAACATCTTAAGAAATTGCATCAATTCAAACAAGTTGGTCTATTCTTGACAGTTTAGCAGTATTGTGCTCATGGACTAGCAATTAAACCAATCTGGATCCAACATGTAGAAAACTCAATACATAACAACAATAGTTGGTCTTCAGTCAAAAAATCATGCCAAACATATCAAATTCAAATCAAGCCTTTAAAAAGTGATGGTTATAACCATAGGAAAATGGATCTAGACAGATTTCTAACAAGAAAATCATAGTAGCAGCAAGCAGTACAAGATGGCAATTAGCATCAAACAAGGCATGCCCTTGGTTTACAAACAAATCACAAATGCAAAACTTGACAAAGTTTAGAAGTAATCAATTGCAACATCACTTGACAAAGTTGGAAAAAAAACATAATAGCATGGCAATGTTCATGAATTCAGGCAGTTGTGACAGCAAAATATGACAATATCAATGATCAATGGTTTAGCCCTAATTCTATATGCATACGTCATTTTGAAAACATATGTCAAATGTTAGCCTACAAAAAATGGTGCTATGGCAGTTCAAGACCCTAGGAAGTTGTGGCAGCAGACATGGATTTTACAAAATGGCAAGGCTAGCACAAATCATCAATCAGTCCTAATACCCCTAATGCATATGACAGTTGCAAGCTTAACAAAGGCATCATGGCAGTTGGTTCTCAATGGCATATGGATGCAAGTATTCAAAAAAAATTAATCAATGGGGCTGAACAACAATTCAAAATAGATTCACACCAAAGGCTTGCAATGTAACAAAACAAGACATACAAGCTTATCACAGTTGGCAATGTAAACAATATGTGAACAAAACATGGTTACAACCACAGCCCTATCATAGTTCCTAAGGATGACAGTAGTGATGCAAGTATGAAACAATGCCATGATTCAAAGAGTATCAGATTTCATGTTAACAAACATATGCAACAATGGACAATGGTAGGCAACAAATAAGATATGATCATATCATGCTTGAAACAGTCCTACCATATAAACCTAATGAAAACACCAACTGATGCAATAATAACAGTGCCAAACATCCATAACACATGATTCCAAGGTACAAGACTCACAAGTCAAACACAAAGCAAAAGTAACATGAAGGCACGCTTAATATAACCATGGCAAGTATCAAGTTTAAAGCACATGTCATGACAGTTACAAACATCAAGACAACAAAAATAGGTATTGGTCCTCATTATTCACATGAGTCATTCCAATGACCTTTGACAAGTCCAATGAGGCAGAATAAACTTACAAGCATGTTTAAGATATGTTAAAGGCCAAGCTCAAGCACACAAATGATCTCAAAAGATGGTAGAACTAAAAATGACCACTTAGTTGAAAAATGCACATGATTTGAACATGGTAAGAACAAAAATTGCTGCAGATCAAAACCTAACCAGTTTTAAATGATACCAACATCACATGGATCTAATATGTAAGAGTTTCCAAATCAAAATGTTAACTAACAGGATCATGATATAAAAATGGTAATGCAACAGAAGCAAGTCAATATTCTTTCACAAACAGAAACAGAACCAAACAACATTAAGGCATGACAATTGCAACTATCCTCACATGTTCATACATGACATATAATAGCACTTAAGATACCTCAAGGCTTAACACACAACCATATAACATATTGTATAATGATCATAAAAACAAAAATACATTAATGAGCAGGCAAGCAAAATGTGGCAGATTTAAACATGAACTACACATACACATAAAGCACATTGTAACAACTAATGTATACTAATCATGTTTATGATAGTTAGAAAAAGAGATAGTAACTACCAACATCTTATAGACTTCCTAGCAAGCAAATATAGAAGGAAAACCTTGGAGCCTCCAAATGAAATCCAATTCAATGCCTTGATGAGAATGGTGGCCTTTCTTGCACTTGAAGTAAACAAGTGGATCTTAGACCAGAACTTGAAATAAGTGATGATGATGAGATTTTAGGTTATGGACAGTTGGTATACCACAAACCTAAGGTGTTTGGAGGTTTACAAAGATCAAAACAGGTCTGGTATGTGTTTTGGCAGATTTTGAGTATGAAGTCAAACTTTCCTTGGTTGAAAGTTGACTTTTGGGAAAATGAGGGTTTTGACTGGTTTAAAGGCTTGAACACCTCCCACACATCATTTGTGGATTGTGTGGATGGTTTGTGGTGATTTTGGTTGAGTGAAAATGGTTCTGGAAGCTGTTTTGCTCAAGACAGATTTTTGAGGTTTCTTGGGGTGGTTTTCTTCACTTGTAAGAAAATGCAAGGTAGTATGAGAGCAATGAGTTTCTCTTGGGTTGTAGAGTGCTCTAATGTACCTTTCAACATAGAGGAAACCTCTATTTATAGGCAAGGAGAGGCTTGGGGCAGATTGGTACTTTGGCCCTTTTGGGGGGAGTTTTAAAATGAAATCTTGCTTGAGATTTGTTGCAGCTGCAAGTTCAAGTCTTTGGCTCAAGCTGATGCATTACGCAAGTGGCATGAATGACAAAGAGGTGACTGAAGTATGACTAGGGAGTAGGAGCACTGCAACTGCAAGACTTTTTTTCCATAAAGTTTCTTTTTCCTCCTTTTCTTTCATTAAAATAATGCAACTTGCCTCCAACTTGCAAGACTCATCAAACCTTTAATTTTCTGCATTTCGTCTCCTCATATTCTCTAAATATCAGATAGATACATGATCCAAGGGCTGAGAATAGCTCAAGTGACCAAAAGGTGATTTTGTGAAAAAGTGAAAATGTTGGACTCAAGTCTTGAAACCTCATCTTGTTGGATCCATAACTCTCAACTCATAAAGGCTATGGAGGAGTTCTAGTAAATTTTGGAAAACCCTCGTGTAGCTCTACAACTTTCATGTTTTCATGAGTTTTAGATTCCCAATGGAACTAGGTCAAAAGACCTCTCAAAGTTGCTGAAAAACATGCCTAAAAAGGCCAATAACTTATAATTTTTCTAAGTTATTTTTCCCTCTCGAAATGACTTTGGCCATAACTCAAAATCTATGCATTTTATGCTCATGGACCACTGTGGGACTTTTGTAGGACTTGTCAAGAGCTTTCCAATGAGCTTTGAACCAACTCAATTGGATGTGTGATTAGGGAGTTATAGTCTTGCCCCTTTCAAAACCCTAATTACTCGATTTTTTGATTACTCCTCAATCCTTGATCCAACGATCATGAAACTTCATGGACAGGTGTAATATGTTACTAGGAACATTTTTTCTTCATATCTTGAGGTCAAATTCCTTATGAGTGAAGAGTTGACTTTTTGGTCAACTGAACGATCGATCGATGACTACCGAGTCGACTGATGGTGTTCCGGGTCTTTTGAGGCCTTGAAACTTATTGAGTAGACTTTACTAAACCATATGAACTTTATGGACCATGATCCCACCATTGGAACACCATTTAAATCAAAAGTCAAACTACAGTTGACTTTTCCTAATCGAAAATCCTAATCGGGTATCCTAAACTGCATTGTTCTTGATCCTTGGGTGACAACCTCAAATTGGATTCATACTTGATCCAATGGAGTATTTTTGATGATATGGAAACTTATTTCATGGAGAATCAATCCAATATGTTGACTGATTAACCATTGAAACCTCGATTCTCGGTTGTACAGAACCCTAATTCACCTGTATCTTAACAAAGACAAACTTGAAATGGGTTAAGGTTAGATAATCAAATGAATATGATCCTAAGATGATGATGAAGATCTAAGGGGTCAAAAATTTGGGTGCAACACAACAAACAACATTAAAGTTGTACCATGTTGCCAATGCAGGTGGCGACTCCATTAAATGCATGTTAGATGTCGTCAATTGAGTTGACATCTTCAATTAATTAGTTTGTCTTTGTCGCCAATTAATATGGCGCCTTAATGGATGTCCAAAAAATATAAATATGTTCCCATGCATGCAAATACTCATAGAAATAATTTTACTAGTCCATTACTAGTTCTTTTAGTATGTCATCTGCACCCAAATATATTGTGAACGCCCACTACAATGGAGAGACATATGTCTCTGATGTATCTAGGTTTGATTTTCAAAACACCGACACTGTCCGTTTGACAGTCAATAGAAACACAAGTTTTTTACATTTCAGAGAAAGATTGGAATCGAAATTACGGCTCGGTCCTATAGCACAAATAATATTTCAAAACCCGATTTATTTTGAAACCAACCACGTTAAATTTTATCCACTTAAAGTGCAAGACGACGAAGATGTAGAGAATATGTTCCTAAGTCACGAACATTCTGGTTTCAACTACTTTGAGTTGTATACGTTCATCCAACAAAATATTCCATCTCAACAGTCTCAAATCATCGATCAATCAACAGTTTTTGACTCAGATGAAACTGAATCACAATACTCAGATGAAACAGAACTAGAGGTCAACGTCGTTGATGCAGAAGAAGAAGGAAGTGAGACGCTGGTAGATGAATTGTTGAACGACAATATTGAAGATGACGAACAAGTACCAATACCTCCAGGTCAGGCATACTATCCGCCTCAACATATGACAGACTTGGACTTGTAAGACGATAAGAGATTCATAAATATGTTTCATAACTTGTATAGATGGTCAGAGAATGAGTTAAAAGTTGGAGACTAGTTTCGTAGCAAGGCGGATTGTGTACGATCCATTAAAAAATATCACATGGATAAATCTGTTAATTTCAATGTACAACGAGCTGATTCGAGAAGGTATGTCATTATTTGTCGTAATCCACTTTGCAAGTTTCGGCTTGCTGCATCTTACAACAAGAGAAGCGATTCTTGGATGATAACTTCCATAGAGCCACCTCACAGTTGCACTGTCACAAATATTATTCAGGATCACCGAAATCTAAGCGCAAAATTGATATGTCAAGACATTTTGCCGCTTGTTAACAAGGGTTATTCAGTCAAGGTGAGTATAATAATCTCTCATATCGTAACGCAATATAATTATACTCCATCGTACAAGAAGGCGTGGATTGCAAGGACAAAGGTTGTTGAACAAGTCTTTGGTAACTGGGAGGATTCATACAAAGAATTACCACGATTTTTGGTAGTGCTAAAGACATACACACCAAGAACTGTTGTAATCATGCAGACAATGCCTGCATGTAGGCTAGATGGAACAACTGTTGATGGAAATGTCATATTTCACCGTCTTTTTTGGTTGTTTCAACCATGCATAAGAGGTTTTGCATTCTGCAAACCTGTTATTCAAATTGATGGAACATGGCTCTACGGAAAATACAAGGGCACCTTGCTTATGGTAGTTGCACAAGACGGTAACAATAATGTCTTTCCCATAGCCTCTGCTCTGGTTGAGGGTGAGACTTCTTCTGCTTGGAGTTTCTTCCTTAAGAATCTCAGAACACATGTCACTCCACAAGCCAACCTCTATTTGATTTCAGACAGGCATGCTGCTATAGAGAATGCGTACAATAACCATGATAACGGGTGGCATAATCCTCCTTCTGCCCATGTGTATTACATTAGATATATTGCACAAAACTTTATGCGTGCAATTAAAGACAATAACCTTTGCAAAAAAGTTGTGAATGCCGAGTATGCTCTAACTCAACCAACATTTCAATACTACCTTAACGAAATTAATATGTCAAATACAAATGCAGGAAGCTGGTTAGACAACATTCCACTCAAAAAGTGGACAAGGGCTTTTGATGGTGGATGTCGTTGGGGCCATATGACGACAAACCTTGTGAAATCCATGAACGGGGTATTCAAAGGAATTAGAAACCTTCCAATCACCGCTTTGGTGAGACCAACATATTATAGGTTGGCATCACTTTTCGCAACAAGAGGCGAGAGATGGAGTGCAGTGTTAACGTCCGGTCGGGTATTAAGTTAAATCATTATGAAATTGATGAAAGAGGATACTATCAAAGCCAACACACATGCAATTACAATCTTCGATCGTCATAGGCAAACATTCAGTGTACAAGAAATAATGGACCATAATGAGGGGAGACCTAATTTATCCTATGCCTTCAGACTAAACAGATGTTGGTGTGACTGTGGCAAGTACCAGGTCTTCCGTGTACCTTGCTCACATGTCATTGCAGCATGCACACATGCTCATCATGATGCTTATGGCTATCTATCTGATGTTTACAAGGCGATTAATGTTATGAACGTATACAACGAAGGCTTTGCAGTGCTACCAATGGAGGATTATTGGCCTCCATACCAAGGTGACGTAGTTTGGCACAACGATACCATGCGAAGAAAGAAAAAGGGACGCCCAAACAGTAAGCATATAAGAACCGAAATGGATACGACTGATAAAATGATAAGATTGTGCTGTATATGTCGTCAGCCTGGACACAACCGAAAAAAATGTCCCAATGTCGGAGGCACATCTGCATCATGATTTAGCTTATCATTTCATTTGTTGTAACCAAATATTTTCATATATTGACGAGTCTTTGTTACAACGGTCTTAACAACAAACAAGACTAACAACACACAACACATACTAATTTCATAAAACATAAAACATTAACTAGGTGATTACGACATTCCTAACTGATTACAACAATTAAACTGATTTCATTAGGTCCAAACATGACTTCCCTCGCATCTTTGTCTGTCTTAACACGAACCCATCCACGCAGTCGATCAAGTCTCTCGATATTATAGATCTTTTCCCCTTCACCAATGTCTCCTTCCAACCACCGGTTCAGCTCCCACTTAAGTTGATTGAAACTTTGTATGTTCCAAAACAACATGTCCATCAGAGGCTTCTCTCTCGAATAAACGCTTTTTCTCCACCGACGACGATACATGTTATTAGTAGAACAAAGATATCAGATGAAATGTGAAAGTAAATGATCAGAACACCTCTATTTATAGAATAAAATTTCAAAATACAAGGGGTCTACAAATGAATTGACGACTCCCTTGTAAGTTCAACACCAAATCGCCAATTGGATTGGAGACTGCATGAGGAGTCTCCAATCCAATTGGCGATTCCCTTATAGCCTTAACAAGGTGTCGCCAATCCATCTAGCACCCTTGTGTAATCCCAAACCTTAATCGAGATACTTTGAGAATAATTTTAAAAGGTGAATTATTTTGGAGTTTTTTTTTTTATAAAAAATTGAATTATTTGAGTAAAAAATTTTAAAATATATTTTAATTTGATAAATAGTTTAATTAAAAAAAGATGTGGATTAAGCAGTTATGTACTGAGAGAATATATCATTCATTGGTTTGGTCAAATAATTTAGACTAAAATTCACCCAAATGTGGTGGATTTAAATCCATACTCTTATATTTGATATTTTATTCAATTATCAATTTAAAAAATTAACCAGGATAATATATCACTAATTTAAATAAAAGATAAATGTGTGTCTATTATAAGTTAATAGAAATATCTTTACAACATGTGTAAATACAATTTTTTTTGTTACATCTAATTATACCAATTTAATTAATACATTATATTCTTCAATTTTTGTTTCGTTGATGGTTAGTGAATAATATAGAAAGAAAATTAACACATAAATATAATAATAAAATTTTATTTTGACAATTGATTTTATTTAAGAGACAATTTTTATTTTCATATATTAAAAATTTATTTTTCTTCTTCACCTCACGAGTTTATTTTATTAATAGACAGAAAAAAATAAATAAACAATAGACATTAAAAAATATCTTCATTAATTTGGGTATTCACAAAAAGAATAAAATAAATAATCACGTTCTCGTTAAAAAAGAATAGCATATGTAGGGGTGAGCAAGAGACGGGTCGGGATGGATTATGAATAACCCTGACCGTGTCCTAAATTTTGATCAGATTATTTTAATGATCCTAACCCGTCCGTACTTAAACCCGTAAAAATTCTGATAATATGTCATCAACTTTTTTTCCCTAAAGCATAGTAAGAAGATATAAAATAAAAAATATGATGTAAGAGAACTGATGTGTATTTAGTATTTACTTAGTACATATATTAAATTAAATTATGAGGTGAAAAGTGGAAAAATTTATTGAAAATTTAAAATAATTTAAATATACTAATAAATTAAATAAATAAATAAATAATATTAGATTTTTATTTTTAATATTAGAACGGGTTGGATAATCCGAGGGTCAACCCTAACCCATCCCATCTATATTAGGTTGGGACGGTCGGGTTTCTGCTCAACCCTAAGCATATGTACAAGTTGAACTTGAAGTTAACGAAGGAAGTGAAAGACATTTTCATCGATCCACAGCATAACAAACAGTGACAGAGTGTAACAACATCAAGAAGAAGAATCAAATCAAAACATGGTGGATGTAAATTCACCCTTACTCAGCGAAATCGAGGAAGAAATCACCCAAGACCACCAAAACGACACCGTAAGGCACGTCCGTACAAAGGTACCGGAGGTTGAGATCCATTTATTCCGGCAGGGGAAAGGACCGGTTGTTGTGTTCAAATCGGCGTTGGGAGGTTGGGAACAGGATCAGATTGAGATTGGGGATATTCTCGAAAAACATGGATTCAAGTGTTTATTTGCGTTTAATCATCAAACTCGTGTTCGTGGTGTTCCTGTTCGGTTTAACCCTAGGAATGGAAGGTCGATTTTGACTTATAGAGATGGTGCTGTTGTTTACCTTGATGGAGAACCTAAGGTTTGTTTTCGAAATTGTTCTTTTTTTTTGTTGTTAATTGGTGTTTTTTTGGTTGTTTTATGCTTGTTTGTTTCTAGGTTTATATAGTTTTATATTGAGTTATGATTTTTTTTAGGAATTCTATTTATGTTAAATGAGTGGATAGATATATGATATATGGCACAATGTTAGGTTCTGGATTGATCCATGTAACAAACCCTGAGTAGGATATGACTTGATTGTTGTTTGTTGTTGGAGTATTTAGTAAGCTAAGAAACACTAACCCGAACGCAAGATAGGACACTGGGAGAAATTAGAAGTTATTGAATGTGATTGGTGTTGGAAATCCACACATGTTGGACACCAAACTCATCTTAAATATGAAGCCAAACTCATCTTAAATATGAAGCGACGCCGTAGCCTATAATTACCCTTGTAGGTTTCTGTTGATAAATAATGGCTGAAGTTCACTTGGCCCTAGAATTAGTATCACAATGGTAGCTTCCTACGTCTAGAATCGGATGATATTTTTTCAGTGGTTTATTTACTAGTACACCTAGCATCAGTTTAAGAAAAAGATAAAAAAGATTAAGAAAATTGACTATTTTTTAATATTTTGTGTAACAGATAAAAAAGATAGTCAATCAATTACCCTCTTCGTTCTTTTTCCTTGTTCTTCGTTCTTTTTTTCAACTACCTCATTCTTAGTGTGCAACTCAACCATATTTTTGATGATATTAAGTCCTTTCAGTGCCTCTGAAACCCTGGAAGTCAACCATACTCTGAAACACCGGAAGAATATGGTTGCTTATTTTATATGTTTATCAAAATATAAACTGATGTTAGGTGTATGTAGTTAGAATTGTGATACTAGTAAATAAATCAATGCGATCTGATTCTAGGCATAGGAAGTTACCATTTTGGTACTGATTATAGGTGTATTTCAACCTTTATATATCAACTGAAAACTGCAAGGAAATCGACATGTGTGACATAGATAACATGTGTGACATAGATAGTGTAAAATTGAGAAGTCATTTGTAAATTTTATTCTTGGGTATGTTAGGTGTATGTAGGACTATAGCCCCTATTTTGGGTTATTGGCGTCTGTACTGGTTTATCCAATTGGGTGTTGTATTTTCTCATCAAAGGGTATATTTTAACAATCTTAAAGCTATGTAAAGCTTAATGGAAGACCATATATTTATTTTCTTATAGCCTCGGCCATCAATTTGAATCTATTAGATTTCACAACTTCAAAAAGAAACCCACACCCTCAAAAGCATTGAGTTATGCACTAAATGGTTTTTGCTCTTTCTTCCTCATAACAAGCATCATTTATGCTTATTTCCTTCATGGCTTTTCCAATTTGGATAGTTTGTTTTGTTTTGCTCGAAAAAGTAAATCCACGGGCCTTTTGGCATTTGTACTCTTGTAAACTTTGCTTGTCGTTGGTTGATGGAAGAATCAGAGACACATTTGTATTTGCTTCATATAAACTTAGAGCACTTCTGTGATCGTCTAAAATATTTGAATATGCATAATCACTTTAGCTCAGAAACCATCAAACAATGTTTGCCTCAGATGTTAATCCTTATTAGGAGTATAGGAATCAACAAGTGTTCAATGAACTACTATAATTTAAATAAAAGGAAAATTATCAGCTTTCTCAAAAGCTCGGGGGAAATCCTTTTTTCATTTTCCAGGTTTTGCTAGGGATTAGAATTGCAGTTTAAAATCGTGTTTGTACAATAACAAGTTGTGTAATTTGATCGATTTTTTTTTCTCTTGAATTTTCAATAATGATATCAGTCATTAAAACTGTTGTGGGATGTAAGCATCTAATTACCGAAAAATTGTATTTTTGCAGGACTCACTACTTAAACCAATTACCAGGATCTTGGTCGGGGTAGCACTAATAACCCTCATGATAGTAATAGTTTCTAGGGATACTCCTGAATGGATGAAGAAATTAAACTTTTCTTCTGGGAACTTTTCTCCTTGGATCTTGGCTTGTGTAGTTATTGTCTTCACCCGTATGAGAAAGAGAACCAAAGATTTTCTAACAAAGCGCGGTTGGTGAATGAACCCCGTGTTGCTGATTTTATGGTAGGCTTTTATGCTTGTCTCTCCGCGATTTCAAGTTGTCTAAATTGATATATTTTTGGCAATTAGTTTTATCATCATAAACGGTATAGGTTTATAATAGTCGATGTTACATTTGATAATTCTGGGTATAGGTTTATAATAGTCGATGTTACATTTGATAATTCTGTCTGATACACGCTCTTGTTGTTCGGAAAGTAAGGGGTTCTTTCTTTCTGCATATTATTTCTGCTTCATTTTGTTTTGCTTCTATGAAGCACATAGAACTAAAGTGGAAAAATATTTTAACAGAGAGAACTTGTCAAATGATATATTTTGATTGATGAAATTGAATAAAATGAGATGAAATGGAATACAAATAAGTTTATAAGAATCACTCATTATGTGGGATTAACTTACTCAAAAACCATCTTACTATAACGAAACTCTTCAATAATAGACCTTTCCAGTAAAACATGATATGCATCTTTTATGGTAGAACCATTTGAAATTTTTTTTAATAGTAAAAGCACAATTTCATTAATAGTCAAACCAGCAAATAATACAGAAATATTATCCATACATGGCCTAGAAGCAATTTTAGAAAAAATACTACATAATCATAAACATTATAATAAATTGTTCACAAGTTATGACACAACCAAACCAAAAGCAACAACATTTCGTTCAACAATCTACTTTCTTGCAAATAATATCAATGATAATGTGGGAGTGAGAATCCATAGTTTTTTTTTTTCTAAATTTAATTATGAATGATTTCTTTGACTTGTATATGAACATTTTGATTGTCTTTGATAAGACCCTCATGTCTAATAGCTGTTTCAAGTTTTTTCAAACGTTTTATATATTAAAACCTTATACCATAATCCATTTGATTCATTTTTAATTCTCCATAACAATTTTTTTACTAAGGCCATATAAAAAAATTTCATATTTTTTATCCCTTACCCCCCTTCTCCTACTTCCTTCCACACTTATCCCAGCTCATCAAATTACTTTCTTTATGTCCCTCTCGCAACCTATAAAAACTAAATAATAAAATTAAGAAGGAAAATGATACCTGATGAAGCATTGGAAACGGAAATATTTTTTTAAAATAACCAAGTAGTAATTTTAATTTATCAAAATAATCAAGTATTCAGAAAATTGTCCAAAATGGCTAACAAATCAATTTTGGGTCGCCATTTGAAATGGCGAATGAGTTCAAAGTGGATTTTGGAGAGCATGAATTCGCCAGATGAATTGGCGAATGAGTGTTGTGGGGATTCCATGCGTCAACCTGATTGGCGAATCAGTGCAATGCTAGGGTTTCCAAATCCATCATTCTTGGTTTTATATTTTGATTATTTTTTTATATTCATTTAATGTTTTAAAAAAATAAAAACGAATTTTTTTTTATATTTTGAATTATGATTTTTTTTTTAAACATAAATATTATTAATAAACTTAAAAAAATTAGATTTAAATGTTTAAATAAATTTTTGAATTAATAAATTTACAATAATGTGGTTTAACCTTAAAATTTATTTTTTAATTAAAAAACTTACAATAATTAGGTTTAAATAAAAATAATTTCTAATTAATTTAATAAATTTATATTTAATAAACAAAAAACTTAAACTGGTTTAAATACAAAATAAAAATATAGTGTTGAGCAAATTTTGAGTGTATAAATGTTGTAAGGTTATTTAAGTCATATCATATAGGGTACGTACTGTTTTTTTTACTATAAATACGACCGCAAACACATGTATGTTTTCACAACATTATATCCCAAAAGACTAAAGTGTTAGTGCAGTTCGAGTTGAGTGAAGTCTAGAATGTCTGCATTTCTAAATCAACGTTCTTCGTCGTCGTTATCAGCATCGGATGAACCTTTTCCAACGTTCGATCTAATGAAAAGAAATGCCCTAGTTGTGTTTTCACCAACAAAGCCTCCGATGAAGGTGCTCCTCTAGAATACGTAGACGTTGGAGCACTTGCACAGGGAACTGAACCGCTGGCTAGAAGGAGACATTGGTCCAGGAGAAAAGATTAGGAAAATCGAGAGGCTGCTAGAGGAGACCGGGAGAAACGGAGTTACTCGTGAATGGAGAAAAGTGGAAAATGATGCCGGTGTCCTTGTGATGATGTTGACACCCAAGAAGATAAAGTTGATGGTCGTGATATCGTAGACGCTTTGGTGCAGTGTTCTGTTTTAGGTCTTTACGTTGTTGTTATGTTTGTTTAATTTATGTTGGCTTCGCGCAATGTTTTGTTGTCATGTTGTTGTTCTGTCAGTTAACTATGATTTTAATTGATTGAAACCTGATATTATTCGAATGAAATTTGCTATTAATCTTATAAAAGTTGTTATTAATCGAATGGAATTTGATATTGATTTAACGAGACAAGATTAAATATGAAACTATGATCTACTGCTTGATCCTACGTTAGGACATTTTGTTCGATTGTGTCCTGGTTGCCGACACGAACTACACAATCTCACCAGCTTGTCTGCGGTATCCATCTCAATTCGAATGCGCGTGCTGTTAGGCCGACCCTTCTTTTGTCTGTGCATCAAGTCATTATGCCAAACAATTCCGCCTTCGTATTCAGGCCAATAGTCATCCTTTGCCACGACTTGAAAGCTGCATGTGTAGACATTGCATAGACTAATGACTTGGTGAACTGCAGAAAGAAGGTTGGTTGGGTCCTAGCGCAACTTGGAACATGCAGCTATGACATGAGAGCACGACATACGAAATGCTTGAAACTTTCCACAATCACACCAGCTCTTATCCAATTCAACACGGTAACATCCCCTAGGCCTTCCTTCGTTGTGATCCATAGACTCGGAAACACTGAACCAACTAGTTGTACGGTCAAAGATTGTGACCACGTCTGTGTTGGCTTTGGCAGCTTCCTCTTTCATGAATTTCATTGAAGTATCGCTATACAGCTGCCCCGATTGTAATACCGAACCCCACTTTGTACGTCTGCTATCAAAGAGCGATCCTAGCCTAAAATAGGTTGCCTTTACCAAGGCAGTTATTGGGAGGTTTCAGATTCCCTTGAAAACAGAATTCATTGACTCGACGGAGTTAGTTGTCATGTGACCCCATCGCACCCCATTGTCGTATGACCGCGTCCATTTCTCCCTATCAATGTTGTCAATCCATCTTAATGCGTCCGCGTTGTTCAGTCTGATCTCGTCCCGATAGTATCTGAATGTGGGTTCAGTTAGTGCATATCCCGCGTTCACAACCTTCTTTCGCAGCGTCATGTCCTTGATTTCCCGCATGAAGTTTTGGGCAATATGCCTTATGCAATAGACGTGGGTCGAGGGAGGATCCTGCCAACCGTTGTCATGGTTGTTGTATGCACTCTCGATGGATGGGTGTCAATCGGAGATCAAACATAAGTTGGGTTGTGGAGACACGTAAGAGCGGAGGTTTTTTAAGAAAAAACTCCAACCCCTAGCAGTCTCCCCTTCTACTATGGCGAAGGCTATTGAAAAAATGTTGTTGTTCCCGTCCTGTGCCACTGCCATGAGAAGTATGCCCTTATATTTCCCGTATAACCATGTTTCGTCAATTTGAATTATAGGTTTACAAAATGCAAACCCTTTGATGCATGGTTCGAACGCCCAAAAGACTCTGTGGAAAATTCCATTTCCAACAACACAAGTCCCGTCTGGTGTACAAGCAGGCATCGTCTCCAATATCGCAACAGTTCCTGGCGAGTAGTGTTTAAGGGCCACCAGGAATTTAGGAAGTTCCTTGTACGACTCCTCCCAATTTCCAAACACCCTTTCAACCGCTTTAGTCCTGGCAATCCAGGCTTTTCGGTACGAAGGAGTGTAGTTGTACCTTTGTACCATATGTGCAATTATGGTACTCACCTTCAAAGACGGGTTGTCGCTAATAACCGACATAATCTCATCGTAAATCAATTTAGAGCTGAGTTTGCGATGGTCTTGCATCGGATTCGAAATTATACAACTGTGGGACGGACCCATTGACCTTATCTTCCAGGAATCGCTTCTCTTCCTGAAAAATGTTGTTAATCGGAACAGGCACTCCTCGTTACGATAATAGATCGTATATCGCGTCGGATTTGTCCGATCGACTCTGTAGTCGGCTGAAAACTCCATGTGAAACTGTTTGATAGCCCAGGCACAATCTTCTTTCGTACCAAACTCGTCACCCTCTTTTAGTTGCCCCCCTGTTGTGTAGTTGGGGTTGTAGAAAACATCCCTCGAGGGTTCATCATCACCTAAGGTGATAGTAGTCATGTGTTGAGGTGGACAATATACATTGCCAGGTTGAACTTCATCCTCTGGATTGTTCACCATCTCGTCAACAGTGACTTTATTTGCTTCTTCTTCTTCGTCAACGACATCGACTTCAGGGTGTTCATCTTCCTCATCGCAAAAAACTTGAGACGAATCAAGTTGCTGAGACAGTTGTTGTTGTTGTAACGTAACATATAACACGATATCGGAGAACCCAGAATACTCGTGACTGTGGAACATGTTACGCCCGTCTTCATCGTCTCGCACCTTTAAAGGGAAAAATTTGCATGAATCAGGTCCGCCAAAAAATACTGGGTTTTTGTATATTATTTGCCCAACTGGACCACATTGCAGTTTTTTTTCGATTCTTGACTTCAGGTGTAAAAAATTAGACCTTCTGTCAATTAAATTTTTTGTAACATCCGTGTTTCTGAAATTGTATCCCAACACTTCACATTCGAAAACTTCACCGTTTAGATGAGCGGAAATCACATATTGTGGTGTTTGAGACATAGCGAAAATTGTGGTGTTTGAGTGTTTGACTATTTGAGTGTTTGAGTGTTTGAATGTTTTGTTTGAGTGTTTGAGCGTCTGAGTGTTTGATTATTTAAAGAGTTTAAAGGCTTTATAAAATGGGTTGAGTGTTTGATAAAGAGTTTAAAGATTTTTTTACATGTACAACAATGAACTTTGTAATTTTCACATGTATCAGTAAAGATTTTTTTCACATGAATCAATGACCAAATAACCATGCATGCAGGACACTTGTCATGCGTGCTCCACAATCAATCTCATGACAATGAACAAAACACTTGATAAGACGTGACACTGCAAAGTTCTGCTTTCACATGTGATACCGCATCAGGAATCTCTGCCTTTCACTTGTCACGCATGCTTCACAATCAATGACACGCATCAGAAATCAATGACATGCATCAGGAATCAATGACATGCATCAGGACACTGGTCATGCATGTGTTTGCAACCATCAGAACCTATCATACATAAAAAAAACAATAACTCTTTAATTAAGAAAAAAACATAATATGCAAAAAACAAAATATGATCCATAATATGACGTGACAATGAAAAGTTCTGCTTTCACATGTGATACCGCATCAGGAATCTCTGCCTTTCACTTGTCACGCATGCTTCACAATCAATGACATGCAGCCTATTTGATTAGACGAGACAATGAAGGAATCTCCTTTTCACATGTGATCCTGCATCCACCATGCTTGATTAGACGAGACACTGCATCATGACATTAGTCCAACATGCATTTACATCACATGCATCATGACATTAGTCCAACATGCATTTACATCACATGCATCATGACATTAGTCCAACATGCATTTACACAACACATGCATGACGACACACGTCCAACAAGCTCTTACACAACACATTCTTCAAGCCACTTGTGAAGCATGCATTTACAACATATCCACTCGTTGAATATAAATATAGGGTCTTTACCCATCAAATTCTACTCACACTTAAACTCTCATACTCTCAACTCTCAAACTCTCAACTCTCAACCTCTTAACTCTCAACCTCTCAACTCTCAAACTCTCAACTCTCCATCTCTAAATCTCAACATCCCAAACGACAATGTCTCTACTGACCATGGGTGACTCGCACAGAGGGACGGCTGAAAACATCGTTGAGTTTGTAAGTCTCTTGTTCTTGTCTATGTTTACAATTTTGTCTAAAAAAACGTTAGTAATTTTACTTCTTCTCTAACGTAACATTCATTATTATGCATGATGTATCAAGGTTTCGATTTCGTGTGCATGATTACATACCACACGCCCCGCTCATTTCAGACTACCTTACTCATTGTGGGTTTGGTGATTTGATCAAAATCAAATCTTATTCCCTCGACATGAAATTTATTCTAGTGTTGTTAGAACGCTGGAGACCTGAGACACATACATTTCACCTACCTTTTGGTGAGTGTATTGTGACTCTTCAGGATGTTTACATGTTGCTCGACCTACACATCGATGGTAAGACCGTCAACGACAAAGTTGGTGTCCCTGACCAACTTTGCGAAGATTTATTGGGTGCCCCTCTTTGTATAGACGGACCTCAGGCGGAAAGCGAGGGCCGCCCGAGGGGCCAGGGAATAAATTTAAAATACCTTAGAGAACAATACAACCGTATTGTCTTAACTGATGATAGCACCGAGTTTGAGAAAATACAAAAAACTCGGTGCTATATTATGATTTTATTCGGGCACTTTTTATTTCCAGATGGCACTGGAAATACCGTCCATACTATGTATTTACCATTATTGCGGAATATTAACAAAGTGTGTGAATATAGCTGGGGATCAGCTGTCCTCGCCCATCTATATAGCGCACTTTGTAAAACTTCAAAAAAAAATTTATGCACTTTTTTATGGTTGTGCTTACCTTCTGCAAGCGTGGGGTTGGTCTAGGATGCCAATGCTTGCTCCAATAAACAGAAATTCTTTTACGTTCTCGTACGCCAACAAGTAAGTATCTTTTCAAGATTATTTAGCAACTACATATTCTTTTTCAGTTAATAATTTCTGAGATGTGTTTATTTTTTTAGGTGGTCTGTTCTAAGGATGAATTATCAGAGATGTCCAAGGCACTCTATAATTCAATACCGCAACCTAATCGACCACCTTGGGCCAGATGATGTAAGTTATTTACCATTAATTTTTTTAATGTATATGCATAAACCTCTCAAACTCTGTCTAACTTAATTGTCCAACTTTATTGTAGTTTGTCTGGATGTCGTACGAGGGTCTCGACCACGAGCCCAGCCCCAACGATGCCGCTGTGTGGACATCAAAGACACCCATAATTAGGTTCACTACGGTGGAGATGCACCAGAGTGACCGGGTGAAACTACAATTTGGGATGCATCAGGATATTCCAGATGCTCCAGTAGACTTGGGGCAGTGGCATCAAAAGTGGGTAGACGCACAGTGGAGTCTCAGTGACTGGAAGGAGTTTGCGAAGGAGTTGCGTATACACTGAAAAAGTAGAAGGCAATACGTCTTAACCGACCGTATTGTGCACGGGGCTAGGCCAAGTCTTCAATATATGACTTGGTTTAGGTCTGTCATGACATTCCAGCCTTTCCTGTCCCAGCCAACCTATTTGGCCGACCCAAGGGAACGCGGTTCTTCGTCAAACCCACAACAACAGTTCAGTGCCCAAACCCAGCCTTACGAAAATCCATACATGCCAACAAATACCCCCTATCAACAACGACAACCTTACATGCCACCACCCACCCAATCCCAGCCTCAACCACCTTACCATTACAGCCCTGATACCTCTTTTGAGCCTACCCCCTCCACCTATAGCCCAGACAACTCATTTGACCCTCCCCCTCCAACTACACCTCCAACTACCCCTCCAACGACCCCCCAAATTATCCATTATTCGACTACCACACCCCGCAACAACCAAAACACCTAGACCAACTCAACTCCATGTACACATTCGGACAACCATACCGTCCATACTCCACCCAACCTCCCCGACAATCCTTCGAAAACATGGGCATCGGGCTTGACTACGGAAGCGCCGTTGACAGTGGACCTCCCGGCTATTGGGGTCAAATGATGCAAACTCTATCTGATACGCCGGGGCCGTCCCAACCATACCCTCCTCCACAACTCAACACACAGAGACCAGACACACCACAACAACCTCGTCGTAGACCTCGTCGCGATGCACGTCCCCCACAATGTGGCACCGGTGGTCACTTGGATAAAGCCGGTCATTAATTTTTTTCTTTTGTTAAATTGTAATTGTACTTTTCATTAGATTCTAAATTAATATAATTTGTTATTTCTATATTTTATTTTAACATTCTCTTCCCTAATTTTTTCTTAATTTATTCAAATTTCAATTAAAAATAAGGTATTTAAAATAAAGTATTTAAAAAATAGAATAAAACATTAATAATCAATTATTAAAATTTATTAAAAACTAATAAAAATATAAACGAAGCAAAAATGAATTTAGAAACCCTAGCATTGCACTGATTCGCCAATCAGGTTGGCGCATGGAATCCCCACAACACTCATTCGCCAAAATCCACTTTGAACTCATTCGCCATTTCAAATGGCGACCCAAAATTGATTTGTTAGTCATTTTGAACAATTTTTTGAATACTTGATTATTTTAGTAAATTAAAATCAATACTTGGTTATTTTAAAAAAAATTCCTGGAAACGGAGTATATATATATATATATATATATATATATATATATATATATATATATATATATATATATATATATATATATATATATATATATATATATATATATATATATTAGAATCATCCTACCTTTAATTGATAAGTTTTTACCTATGATGCATAAGTACAAATACGGTACGCGGTGTGGATATTGATATCGGTACGGGATATGTCATTTAAAAAAAGTTAAGATACAAATGTGTTCATAAATTTTTTTTCTATAAATTGTATGAGTAAATAACTTAATTGTTAGTTTTATAACAACATATTACAGTAACAGATTTAAAAAAATTAAAAATAATATTAAGATCCAATAACAAATAACAAATAAGTAAAATACTTAAATTTAGTATATTGATATTTGATAAAATTACAAATTTCACTCAAATTTAAATAATAATAAAAAAATAAGTACCACGAATAGGATACATATACCTACTTCTCAAATACCAATATTTTATCATTTTAAAAGTATCTACTTTACCATTTTAAAAGGACCTATGTTTCAGAAGTTTTTATTCAGCCACCTTAAAAGTATCCTTTTCACTGCGTCCACCATTAGTTCTCAAGTGAAAAACCTTCAACGATATACACCAATTGATAATCATACGTGATTAAAGAGTGTGCTACCAGCTTTGCAATTTAAGTAATCAACTGTTAATTTTAACCAATTTTTGTTGACATTTATTTCAACGAGAAGACGCTTGATGAAATTCAATTTTAGACCAAAGTCTAATTCAAAAATCTTTACACCAATTTTATTGTTCTAACACTTTCTCCAATTAACAAAGTATTGTCAACTTATTGCAAATGAGATATCTGATCCTTGTTAGCGTCAAAACTAAAGCCTTCGAATCTTTCAATGTTCACCCTTTTTGCTTTATGATGTTAAAATCCTCTATTACTACTAAGAATAAAATGTAAGCGGAAATATTCATGGATATTATATGAGATTAAAACATCAATACTTACTTGTTGAAGTCATGATTCGGAATTCCGAATGGATGAATGACCGAATCTTCCTCTGTATCTCACACTCCCGTTCACAACTTTCAATGGGACAAGTTATGGAGCCGTCAATTATGTTTCTGATTCTTTTTGTGATTACAGAAGGGACCTAGCCATATAATATATATAACCCTAGTCCCTACCCATTATGGGCTCAAGGTTAAAACTCACACTTTTACCCACACCAATCAGGTTCCAGATACTCAGCCATTAGTTAAAAATTGATCACTTAATTAATTAAAGGGCTTATATATGCACCCCCAGCAGAATCACGATTAACCCGTTTTTTACAAATTAAACCACAATTGATTGTAGCCCATAAAATATTAGATAAATCTAACATTCTCCCACTTGGGCAAAATCAATTGTATGATTTTTATTTTAAAATACATTTTGAAAACGACTCTCGGATTAATGACTAATTCCTTAAAATGCGGCCGCATTTTAAGGAAATCCATGATTCCAAGTGCAGTATCTGAATATGACTCCATCCAACAAAAGTTAAGCAGTATTGAATCACGACGATTATTATGTCCTTCATTGACATAAAACCTTTCGTGGTTACAAATACTACATACTCCGTCAACTAGTCATCAGTGTGGAGTGTGGCAAGAAAATAACATGCTAATGTGATCCAACAACCATTTGCTATTTTCTTCGTCAGTCCTTAACAATTTCTCTCAAATGCATTAAACACAAATAAATTGTATGGTTTTACAAACCATAATGCCTCAGCTCCAATATGGCGTCGACCACCGGTGCAGTGGTCCTGACAACGCCGAGCTTAAAATCATAACCATGCCTTGAACTCCAAACTAGTGTCGACCATAGGCACAATGGTTTCGATGACACTGAGTCCTAAATTTAGCAATTTACATGTAAATAAACAATGACAAATGATAATAATAATAATAATCATTGTAATATCAATTGCTTAAAATAGAAAGTACTCGACAATCCAACATTTAAAGTGTCTAAAATAAAATATAACATGATAAAACAAAATGACATAAAGAACTAACTCCCACTAACCAAGTACAACAAAAGAACTCACAATGCCCATGTTCTCAACATGGTTTTTGAACACAATGGGCCTAAGTCCCTTAGTTAGGGGATCAACTAGCATGAAATCAGTACCAATGTACTCAACAACAATGTCATTTTTCTTTACAAGATCCCTGACTGTCAAATACTTCAATTCCAAATGCTTAGAACCGCTAGAAGTTTTATTATTCTTGGAGTAGAACACAGCTGAACTATTATCACAGTAAAGCTTTAGTGGCTTTGCAATGGAATCAACAATACGAAGTCCAGTTACTAAATTTCTTAACCAAACAACATGAGTGGCAGCATCATAACAAGCAATAAACTCTGCCTGCATAGTAGAAGAGGCGACAAGAGTTTGCTTTTTACTCTTCCATGATATCGCGCCTCCAGCTAACATAAAAATGTAACCAGAAGTAGATTTTCTATCATCAACACACCCAGCAAGATCAGAGTCAGTATACCCAACTATTTCCAAGTTGTCAACTCTCCTAAAAACAAGCATACATTCTTTAGTTCTTTGCAAATATCTCATCACTTTCTTAGCCGCAATCCAATGATCATTCCCAGGATTAGACTGGTATCGTCCCAAGACGCCAACTATGAAAGCAATGTCAGGCCTAGTGCATACTTGAGCATACATCAGGCTGCCCAATGCACTGTCAAAGGATTTTCCCTTCATCTCTGCCCGCTCAATCTCAGTTTTAGGACATTGATCTTTACTGAATTTTTCTCCTTTAGTAATTGGAACATCTCCTGGCTTACAGTTCTGCATATTAAATCTCTCCAGAACTCTATCAATATAAGCTCTCTGTGACAAGCCAAGCACACTACGTGATCTATCTCTGTGTATTTCAATTCCCAATACAAAAGATGCTTCACCAAGGTCCTTCATATCAAAGAACTTGGTTAGCATAAGTTTGGTCTCATGAAGTAGACCAAGATCACTACTTGCGAGCAAAATATCATCAACATATAACACAAGAAAGATGAATTTGCTCCCACTGATCTTAAGATAGATGCACTGATCAACTTTATTTTCTTCAAAACCCAATGAAGTTACCACCTCATCAAATTTCAAGTACCATTGTCTAGAAGCCTGTTTCAAGCCATAAATAGATTTTCTTAATTTACAAACCAAGTGCTCATCACCACTTTTTACAAAACCCTCTGGCTGCTGCATGTACACCTCCTCATTAAGATCACCATTCAGAAAAGCAGTCTTAACATCCATCTGATGCAATTCTAAGTCAAAATGTGCTACAAGGGCCATAACGATTCTAAAAGAGTCTTTAGTGGAAACAGGAGAAAAAGTTTCATTAAAATCAATCCCCTCCTTTTGTGTGAAACCTTTAGCCACAAGCCTTGCCTTAAACCTCTCAATTTTACCTTTCGAGTCCTTCTTTGTTTTGAATATCCACCTGCATCTAATCGCTTTATAGTTTCTTGGTAACTCCACTAGTTCCCAAACATCATTATTTATCATGGATTTCATTTCATCATGCATTGCATCTGTCCACATGCTAGATTGAGAACAAGTAATAGCTTCTAGATAATTATTAGGATCAATAACAATACCAACATCATAAGCATCCTCACTAAGATAAACTACAAAATCATCAGGGATAGCAGGTCGCTTTTGTCTTACTGACCTTCTAACATGAATTTGCTCAACTGGCTCATTAGGTTGTTCAACCCCAGTTATAATAGGAGGATCCACTATATTTTCAACAAGTGGTTTAACCACATCTTCAACTGGATGTTCAGCCACATTCTCATTTGGAGCAAAACCTCCAGGAGTCGTGGATGATCTAGCATTATCAAAATTAGGAAGTGACAAAGTAACAACATCATGCATAACACAATTAATATTATCAGATTCGGTGACAAGCTCAGCAACATCAAGCTCAAGGAATTTTGCATGCATGGACTCCACAATTTTATTACCTCTACCATGACAAAAGAATCTGTATCCTTTAGATCGATCCGGATATCCAATAAACAAACAACGACTTGTTTTTGGGTCAAGCTTTGTCTCAAAAGGATTATATATTTTAACCTCTGCAGGACAACCCCAGACACGGAGATGGTTCAAACTGAGTTTTCTACCTGTCCAAAGCTCAAAAGGTGTTTTTGGAACTGATTTACTAGGAACTTTATTAAGTATATAGAGGGATGTTTTCAAAGCGTCACCCCATAAAAATTCTGGTAAATTACTTCCAATCATCATATCTTTAAGGGTGCGGTTTCTCCTTTCAGCTACACCATTATGTTCAGGAGTACCAGGCATGGTGTATTGTGGAACAATTCCACAATCTTGCAAGTATTTTGCAAAAGGTCCCATGTGTTGCCCAGTAGAATGATATCTACCATAATACTCCACCACGGTCAGAACGTACCACCTTTATCACTTTTCCTAGTTGCTTTTCAACCTCAGTTTTAAAAATTTTAAACTTTTCAAGTGCTTCTGATTTTCCCTTAATCAAGTAGAGATAGTCATACCGTGAAAAATCATCAATGAAAGTGATAAAAGATGTATTACCACAGATAGTTGGAGAAAGGGGACCACTAATATCTGTATGAATTATTTCCAAAAGGTCTAAACTTCTAGTTGAACCTTTCTTATTGGTCTTTGTAAATTTTCCTCTAATACAATCCACACAAGTCCCTATACCATTGAAATCTAAGGAAGGTAAAATATCATCTCTAATTAATCTTTCAACTCTTTCTTTAGAGATATGTCCTAAACGCTTGTGCCACAACAAAAAAGATTTTTCTCTAATTTTAGATCTTTTAGCAATGGAGCTTTCAACATTTAAGGATGAGGATATCATATCACAATCCAAAGATAACTTATATAAACCATCCAACAAGATACCATTACCAACAACTTGAGAATTCAACATCAAATTTAATTTTCCATCATAAAAGGTAAATTGAAACCCAAACTTATCCAAACAAGATACTGAAATCAAATTTCTCCTAAAAGAAGGTACATAAAATGTATCTTTCAAAACAAGTTCAAAACCAGTTCTTAAGACTAAGCTAACATCTCCCACTAGCTCCACAACGACTTCAAGATCATTTCCTACCCTGAGTTTACTTTCCCTCAAGTTTGGTCTCCGCTGGTTTCTGAACCCCTCCAGATTTGTTCTTGTTGTCTAACCAAGCTTTAAAAGCATCACAATCAGTTTTCTTATGTCCCTTTTCCTTACACCAAAAGCACCAAACAGATTTCTTAAAAGCAACAGGT
This sequence comes from Lathyrus sativus, assembly GCA_963859935.3. Classification (NCBI taxonomy): domain Eukaryota; kingdom Viridiplantae; phylum Streptophyta; class Magnoliopsida; order Fabales; family Fabaceae; genus Lathyrus; species Lathyrus sativus. The sequence goes on from OZ012735.1 coordinate 511,301,323, forward strand.
CTGGGACTTCCTATATTATGATGTTGACCATTATCAGGTTTCCTATCAGGAATTCTATGAGCAACACTATGAGTGTTTTTCTTATTTTTCCAAGATTTTTTTTACCAGAATGGGGTTTAGCATGAAAGGTTAGGAGTGCTAGATCACTTTTCTCCTTCTCGAGTTTCTCTTCTTCAGCTACACACTTGGTAATGAGGTTATTGATAGTCCACTTATCACCAAATGTATTATAAGCAGTTTTGATTTGAGTGAACTCAACAGGTAGGCAATTTAAGGCATGAGACACAATAAAATTCTCATTCAGGTCAATGTCATGGGATTTTAGTTTGGTTTGGACATGAACCATCTTAAGAATGAACTCTCTGACACCCCCATTGTTATCATATTTCATGTCCGTGAGTTGTTTCATTAAACATCCAGATTCAGCATTATCAGATACCTGAAATCTCTCTCCAATAGCAGTAAGATACTCTTTAGCATTCTCTTTTTCAGGCAACCCACTTATCAGATGTTCAGAAATTGTTCTCTTCATAGCACACGAGCTAAGTCGATCACTCCTCTCCCACTTAGCTAATTTTTCTTTCTCTTCAGGTGTACTCTAATCATTGATCACAGGTTTGGTTTCACGCAGTGCCATGTCAAGGTCAGCAATCCCTAACGAAAACTCTAAGTCTTTCTTCCATTTTTTAAAATTAGACCCATTCAGGATCTCAATAGAAGTAGAACAATTGTTCATAGAGAAGGTCACTGATTAGACAAAATAGGAATGCATTAGAACAAATAATAAAGGCAAGATATAGCTTTAATGAACATAAGCTATCACTAAGAGGCCAACATTATCACACAATCCTCTTTGGGTGGAATGCGTAAAACCCAGGTTAGAACCAAGGTCAGAATCTCAGATGAGTCGCTCAATGAGCATACATTGGGTTCGAAAATCTATCTCCTTTGGGTAGATAAATTCTCTAAACCAAAACACCTCCAACAACTTTATCTACAAATTTCAAGAATAAGCTACTCAATGAGCATACATTGAGTTTAGAAATTTATTTCCTTTGGGTAAATAAATCCCTTAGACCAAAGCATCTCCAATAGTTATATCCTTAATCAATCACAATCTTTACATACAATTGTCCACCTTTGGGAAGACAATCACAGTAATGACTTAAAACCATTCCTCAAACTACAAGGAGACTTTTACAAATTAAAACGAGCGATCTCACTTTGGTGGTAATCACACACAATAATTTATAGAATTTCTTACATAGGAATTAAAAAAAATTCTTGCCAAAATAAATCATGAACCAATCATGAATTTAAACCATATAACATTCCTAATAAATTTTGTCTTCAACAGTATCAATCTCAATATTATAGAGATAGTACATAATATTTCAAAATATTTGACAAAATAAATATATCACAAATTTATATATAAACTAATATTTATCTAATAAAATATCCAAGACAATATAATTAAAAATAATAGTTTAATATATAAATTTATACAGTTTTATCTATAATAATTTTATTGGTAACAATATAGTACAATACTAAATTATATATACTTTTAATATATATAGTTGAGATATATAGTTATAATCATATTTCAGTGAGATACTTTTGAATTTAAAATATTATAAAATTTAGTATAAGAAAAATAAATTCAACCAAAAGTCGGAAGTGCACTATTCACATTAAAAGGAAAGACTAATTCTACCAAAAAGGCAGGAAGTGGACTATTGACTTGTAGAAGTAAAAACCAATTAAAGAAAACGACATTGCGCGTATCTTGGCATTCAATTAATCAAACAATTATATTTAATTGATCCAAAGTAAAAAAAAAAATATTGTATCGTGTAAAAGGACAATTGAAAGAGAACCTAACATCAATCCACTATTAATTTCATCAAATGTACTTCGAAGCCGTATGGTAATTCCAATTAAAATAAATACATAAAAGATTTTCAATTTCATATATACTTTATCGTATATTATTACAAAATTTTAAGATAGATATATCAATTCCAATTTTCATATTATTTATGGGAGCAGTACTGTAATAGTTAAAATATTAGACAATGGAAAAAATAATACCATCAATTTGTAATCACAAAATTAACGATAAACAATTAAGTCCTAACTCATATAATCTAGGCTCTGATACCAAATGTAAACGGAAATATTCATGGATATTATATGAGATTAAAACATCAATACTTACTTGTTGAAGTCATGATTCGGAATTCCGAATGGATGAATGACCGGATCTTCCTCTGTATCTCACACTCCCGTTCACAACTTTCAATGGGGCAAGTTATGGAGCCCTCAGTTATGTTTCTGATTCTTTTTGTGATTACAGAAGGGACCTAGCCATATAATATATATAACCCTAGTCCCTACCCATTATGGGCCCAAGGTTAAAGCCCACACTTTTACCCACACCAATCAGGTTCCAGATACTCAGTCATTAGTTAAAAATTGATCACTTAATTAATTAAAGGGCTTATATATGCACCCCCATCAGAATCACGATTAACCCGTTTTTTACAAATTAAACCACAATTGATTGTAGCCCATAAAATATTAGATAAATCTAACATAAAAATGATGAGTGTGAGTCTCCTTGTCTAAGACCCATTTTTTTTATCTTAAATTCAAAAATATTATTCACATACTTTTACCATTATCCTTCTAACCTTTACGTTTTTTAAAATATTCAAATCTATTATTTTTACCTATCAAATAATTTTATTATTTGATATTTATTATTTTCTGGTATGAATTTTTTCTTTATTAAATAATTTGCAACCAAGTTTTTTTATATGTATTTTTTCTTCATCAAATAACTTATAATCAAGTTTTCTGGCACATATTTTTTCTTCACCAAATAACTTGCAATTACGTTTTTCGGTATGTAATTTAACCGGTGAAGAAAAATTACATGCTAGAAAACTTGATTGCAAGTTATTTGGTGAAGAAAAAATACATATCGGAAAACTTGATTGCAAGATATTTGGTGAAGAAAAAATCATACCGAAAAACTTGATTGCAAATTATTTGGTGAAGAAAAAATATATACTGAGAAAATAATAAATATTTAATAATAAAATTATTTGATAAGTGAAAAGGGTAAAATTGAAATATTTAAAAATGTAAGGGTGAAAGAATAATGATAGGGGTATGAGGTAAAATTTTCCTTAAATTCAGACATTGAACTTCCATCTACAAGAGCGAGAGGAATTAACCTGTCACCCCCAACTTATACCTGGTACCCTCCATGATGACGAAATTTCATTTTTGTCATTAATTTTTTTTATAAATTTTTTTAAATTTATAGTAGTAAACTGGAATTTCGTGATATGTACTGAAAATTTTGAATTTTTTTATTTTTTACCTGAAATTTCCGGAAAAAGATATGAAAAATATCAGAAAATTCATTTTTTTTTTACTATATTTTTTGAAAATTTAAGAAAAAAATGAACATTTTTTTACACTACCATCAATTTCGAAATTAGTCGCACAATACTGAAAATTTTAAAATTTCCGAAAAATACCACCGATTTTGAAATTGGTGGTAGTGTAAAAAAAAATTTCGAAAATTTCGGTAATATAAATTTTTTTCACTTGTTTCAAATTTTTTTCAATGACAGTTTTGAAATTATGAAAGTTTGGAAGGGGGGCGGGGGTGACAGGTTAATTCCTTCAAGAGCTGAAACATGGGTTTTGTTAAGGAAAATGTTAAGGGGATTTCTTTTTCCACTCTTAGGGTGTGGCTCACGCCTCTGAAAATCCAAAATTGTCCTCGGGCGTTTTCAGAGATGCATCTTCAGACACACCTTAAATCATCTCATCCTGCATAAATCAAACATCCACCCCATTTTTGCCAAAAAGATAGTCTGAAGATGCATCTGCGAAACTTTCTACACGTTTTTCATTGAGTTGGTTTATTAAACCATTTAGGCGGTGATGCATCTTTTAATACGTTTTATATTATAATCGATGCACTTTTATTTGAATGTATTGTCGTCAACGATGTAATCTCAATACGATTTAATACTTAAGTAATATATATTCAACAATGATGGTGTAAATGTCGAATGTTTCTGTTTAAAAATTTTATGATTCACATTTTATGCGTATGTTTACAAAGTTTGTAGCGTGCTTTTGGTTTAGGGTGATTCCGGATATGTATATCCAGATACACTCCGTACTAAATCTAAGAAAAAACATCAGAGCACTTTACACTCTTTTTTCATAAAATATTAAGGCGTATCCGAAGATGCATCTTCAAAAAGTTTCTTGATGACAAGATAAGGTTTCTAAGGTGCAAAGTGATTCAAAACTTGTAAAAATAGGATGTCTCTCATCCCATATTTTCTACAAAATACACCATAATCAGAAAATGAGTACATATCCCCACCTTGCATTTGTGTATTTCAATGGTGCGAAGTCACCACTTCAATTTAGGATCACCGAGGACACACTTCTCACCGATCTGATAACAAAATAGAATACTCTCCTACGATATTATGAAAATCAAAGAGTTGTCAAGCTCGAGTATTGTTCACCCTTATTTGACAGCGAATAAAATATACAATTCACCAACTTTGAACGTTATCTGGAGTACCTTTTAGCGTTATACATCAAAGAGTCCGATGGAAGTGGATGTGAAGACTACAAGATTCGTCGAAGATATTATCAATATGCTGCAATGTCCTCAACTACCTGTTTATAACGATATATAATGTTAAATTTTATGTTAACGATTATCTATGTAATGTTTTAGTATTAATCCAATCTTTCAATCTTTTAGAAAATGTCATTTTTCCATAAGAAACTTCAAAAAATCCTAATCAACATAATCATATGTTATTTTAAAAATCCACTTTGAAGAGTAAAACTTCTTTATTATTTCTTTTAGGGTTTGTTTGAGAGTTGGTTTTTTAGGGTTTTGGAGGGGAAATTTTTGGAGGGTTACGTTTATATATTGAAATGTGTTTGATATTTTTAAAAAATTTAAAAACAATATGATTTTATATGTTAATGTAGTATATTGTTTTTATTTTTATTTTTATAAATATCAAATACATTTTAAAATATAGACGCAACTCTCTAAAATTCTTCTCTCTAAAATCCTCTAAAAATCAACTCCTAAACATAGCCTTAACATCATCCATTATTCATTTGCAATTAATTATAAGTTAATTCCATTCTATTTCATACGGTCAATCCAAACATAGTCATAGCATCATCTGTAATTTCATTTGCAATTATTATTCCATCAAGAATTTGGTGACCTACTATGAACAAAAATGTGTTTTCTAATATCATCCATCAATCACATGTTTTTATCCGTGTGCCAAAACCTTTGATAACACTTTGTATATACATCCTATTAGCAAATTAAGACGATAATCATTCAAATCTTGAGGACTTACAACTTTTGGAATCAAGACTATAAAAGAACTATTTATTCCTTTTGTCATTTTGTTGTTGGCATGAAATTCCTTCAAACATATTAACAAAATCTTCCTCAAACTCATCTAAAAAATCTTTCATAAAGCCAAAGTTTATTCCATTTAGACTATCACACACTTAAATCGGCGATCTCACCTATTCCTCGATAAAATTGTCAATCAACAAAACATTCTTATGTTGGAAAGCAAAAACTAAAGATTTAATGTCATATGTGGTTTGCATAACCATGATTTGTGTGAAAAATTAGCCGGCCATCCAAGTGTATGTAGGCTCATGACGGAAGAGAAGGAATGCGTTGTTGACATGACATTGAATTTGGTTCAACTGAAAAATATATTTGCAACATTGAAACGCAAAAGATAAAAAAAATCAAATATCAAGCAAGTGTATAATACTCGGTACCAAAATAACAAGGCACTTATGAGGAATAGAACTGAAATGCAACAACTCTTGAAACTATTGGATGATAACAATTACGTGTCTAGGTATGGAACGTGCGAGGATGAAGTTACTGTTAGAGATATATTTTGGACTCATCCTGATTCCATAAAGTTGTTTAACATGTTTCCTATTGTGCTCAGACTTGATTCAACCTACAAGATCAATAAGTATGGACTTCCACTATTGGAGATGGTTGGCGTTGCCTCAACTAAGAAGACATGATATGTTGGGTTTGCATTTCTTAAGTGTGAAAAAGAGGACAAAATTTTACTTGGACCTTAGAGGTGTGTCGGTCGCTGTTGAAGGACCAAAGTGAGATGCCTAAAGTGATTATTATCAACCGCGATACCGCCTTGATGAATTCAATTGCAAAAGTGTTTCCTTCTTCTAATGCATTACTTTGAAAGTATCACATGACAAAGAATGTGAGAAGTCAGGTTAAACCAACAATATGGATGAAACAAATAGAGCCTGAAGATGAAAAAATGGTGAAGGCGGATGTGGTTATGGAAAAAAAATAATGGATGCATGTAATCATATAATAAATTCTACCACAAAATAACTATATGTCAATTCCATTATGTATTTCCGGAAAGTGTATGAAAAGTATCCAGATTTGCTAAAATATGTTGAAAGCACAATTCTTGACCAAGTGAAGGAGAAAATTGTTTGTGCATGGACTTATAATGTTAGACACCTTAGAAATACAACAACTAACAGAGTTGAGTTCACCCATGCTACTTTGAAAAATTGATTGGAAAATAGTAAGGATGATTTGTGTAGAGATTGGGACTCCGTGAACCACATGATCCAAAAGCAGCATTTCAAAAGCAGCATAATAAGATACATACATCATTTGGTCGGAACATCATATTTTTGGAACACAAATTTAAATACAACACTCCTTATTCTCACTTGGTCGGTAACATTTCTCGGGCGGGTTTGAATTATATTTTTCATGAGGATAAACGAGCTAATAATGTAGGCTTCGATAGTGCAAAGCGTGGATGCACAATTGTGAAAATATATGGTCTCCCATGTGCTTGTGTTAAAAAATATGAAACTTGGTAGCCCAATAAGAATGGATGAAGTTTGCACTCATTGTAAGAGACTTAGGTTTGATAATGGTGGTTTCATGAATGACAGTAAATTAAATATCTCTATTTGACCAAATGGGAAGTGATACGAGAGAAAATTTTGAAAGCCGATGGCAACATGAAACTCCACATCAAAGAACAATTGAGGAAGATTGCCTATCCAAAAACCACTAACATGAAACTGCCCTCTCAATCGATAAAAACAAAAGGTGCTCAAAAGAAAATGAAACCTACACAGAATGAAAATTCAACTTCATGATCTCCTTCATATTTTGATCATGTTGACAAAGTTTTTTCTGACTCACCAACTCCAATATCTTAAAAAAGTGTTGTCAAAGAAGATTGCATTAGCAAACCACATTCTATTCCACCTCCACCAAAAATTCCATTCATCGACAAGATGCTCGTTTTATGCACAAATATATTTAGCATATCGTCGATGTTGTGGTGGGTGATAATTGCGGTTATCGATAAGTTTCGGCTTTACTTGCTAAAGGAGAAGATAATTGTAACACCCTTTTCTACCCCACGATTATTAAGGAAAAATAACACGAATTTCAAAGTAAATAAATAAATCTCAATAAAAATCCACCAAAAGGGCGTACATTTCTCAATGTCATCAAAATAGGTCAATACTCCGTAACTACGGGTTTTCCCCAAAATACATCAAACAACATAAAACAACGGAACTCAAAGCATAAAGTCAAGGTTTCCTCAAAAGGGAAAATATAAGCAAAATAACTCAATGGTATATAGTTTAACTCAAAGGAACCCAACCCGATGTTACATATCAGAGCAAGACCCTTTAAGCTAACCAAAAGGCTAAGAACTCAAAACTTCAAAAGTACTCCTCAATGGCGCCCACGGCTAAACTTGGTCATCTGCACGTTACCCACGTGGAGGTAACATTCAAACAGACAGGGTGTGCAAAACAATTCATAATAACCAATGTATAAAGATTAACATATCATGACGTCATATTCATATTCAACACATTCATATCCTTCATTTTGCCTCGAAGGCCACAACATCATAATTTATGCAAAAAGGCTCATAAATGCAAATGCAACATAGACTCAATGCATGTGGTACCAATCATCACATCACGATGGACACTGGGCCATCAATCCTCCATAGATCCCCATCAATAGGATTGATTCTACTAGAAAACCGGAGCACATCATAATACTTCACATCCACACAGTGAGATTGAAGCCAAAGTAATCGAGGTCCTGAACCGAAGTCCGGATGCACATGAATGCATGATGCACACGTCACAAATCATCCTCATAATAACATCATAGGTGCATCAACATTCATCATATTCATCATCATCAAACGTCATAACTCATCATCATAATCATCATCATACGTCATGTCATCATAGCTCATAATCATCATCACACATCATATCATCATATAATTCATCATAATAATCATCTTCACGCATCATGTCATCATATAATTGCATCATGATAATCATCATCACACATCATGTCATCATAGCACATCATAATAATCATCATCACACATCATATCATCATATAATTCATCATAATAATCATCATCACACATCATGTCATCATATAATTCGTCATAATAATAATCATCACACATCATGTCATCATATAATTCATCATACTAATAATCATCACACACCATTTCATCATATAATCATGTACAAACCACATAGAGCTCATATTCATACTCATATTAACCCATCATGTTATCACATATTATCACATATTAATTCATACTATTATCCCATATTATCTCATATTAATCCATCAAATTATACTTGCGGTAATCCTCATACTATCACCTATTAATCATAAAACTTCCCCGTCTTACTCATGTTAACTCATCACAGGAATCACAGAATCAAACATCACGGCATCGTTGCACACGATCAACATTCACGAAACTCTGCTACATTCGCTGGTATGTTTGCTAGGCGAGTCTGGGGCGAGTTCTTCGCTAGGCGAGTCTGGGAACACAATTGTTCGCTAGGCGAAGCTTTCTTCACTAGGCGAACTGCACGATGACAGCAAATTTTGCTATGCACCAGAACACGAATTCACTCAAAAGGTCACACGATTCACTTATCTAATGCCCCCAAAGCATCCCTAAATTATCCCTAAGGTCCTACAGCGATAAAGGCACAAAACCTACAGTTTATTAGGCCAATCCCGTAACCTACTCATGTCTTAAATCAAAATTTCCCTACAATTGCTCCGAAGGCATCATAATTTCTCATATCACATATCCATATCCCTTATGGTCAGCATATAATAACCTAAGGTTTCGGCCACAAGGCCTAAGGTTTCCTAATTCTCATATCAAATATTTAGTGATACATACCACTAGCCATAACCTCAGAGTCTTATCATCAATTCTCCTAATTTTCCCACAATCAACCCAAAATACCTTAAATTTTAAATCAACCATAAACACATCGAAAGGCATACATGGAAAATCATGAAAAGCTATACTCCCCATACCTTAACGATCGATCAAAGCCTTCTCAAATGTCTCCGGAAATCCTCCAAAGCTTTTGCCTCCAATCTCCCTCTTCAGAGCTCTGGCCACCTGTTGTGGTTAGAATATGATATCAAATTATTTATTAATTTGAATCGCTTCTTTAGTTCACAACCGCTCTTTGATTTCCGAAGGAAAAGGTCAAAAGAGGAGAACCTAATTTTGCATCGGAAAGACAATGCGGGGAGAGATCTAGGTAAGGGGTCGGTTAAGCTTAGGGAAGGTACTAGCACCCTAAACTTCTGTAGTACTCTACAGGAACCTTTTGTTTATTGTATGTTTTTTTTTATTTATTATATGCTTTAATATATATTGAGCTAAGGGATAGAGTGACCAAAAAACCTAAGGGTTAGTCTTAAGTTTACTCGGCAAGACATCGCATCTTGTGCCTACATATCCTGACGGGAACGGAATCAGAGTAATTGTAGTTCCCCTTGAAAGGGAGGTTAGAAACTTCTTGACTGTGGTCAAGGTTTCAATGGGAGTAAACGTATCTTAAGGACACACTTACGTGGAGTCTTGAAACTCCTATTTCTATGTTGAAAAGTTGAATTAAAATTAGGGTTGAAATTAGGGATTCCACGGCGGGAAACCCTAAAGTAGAGTACGACGACTCTTTGACCTAAAGCTAGGGTAAAGGGTATTTTCGTCCACGGCGGGACACCTAAGCTATTAGGGTTTTGAAATGGTCAAAGGTTAGGGTTATTGACTCGGAGGTCAAACAGCTAGACCTAATTCTTCGGAAGGGATTCTAACGGCAAATCATGCAAGATATAGCAAATTATTATACGGCATAAATAAAGTACGGAAAATAATGAAAGCGATAAAGAAAGCATCGCGACGATCACTCGCGTAAATTACAAATCCCCAAAAAACGCAAAATAAAAAATAAACCGCGACCATGGCCTCGCGTAAATTACATCCATGAGACAAAAAAGAACAAATGAAATAATAATAAGCTGAAACAAACAAATTAAGGAATACTAGACGAAAAAGAAAAAGGACGGGAACGTTAGGAACTTCTTATGATTATTATTTTTTTATTTAAAAGAGAATAATGGATTTCAAATTTTTACTTAAAACGAATGTGTTAATTTCATGGCTATTTTAAGATCTAAATTTAGAAGAGTTCATGACTTTTTATGAAAAATAGAGTCTTAAATTTTATTATATAAAAAAAAGGAGTTAAAATTTTTATTATGAGAAAAAAATAAAGATTTTTTATTATGAAAACATAGTTTTTATTTTGTTATGAGAAAAAAAAATAAAGTTTTTTTTAATGAAAAACAAAGTTTTTATTTTAGATTTATTAAAGGAAAAAAGATTAATTAAGGAAAATGTTATATTAATTATTACTATTATTAAATCATAAACTAATAAAATAATAGAATAATAACTAATTAATAAAAATAAAGAAAAAAAGAAAAGGAACAGAATTGAAAGGGGAGGGGGAAACGAATCATTAGTTATTATAAGGGGTTTTTCATCTTCTTCATTCTCTTTGTCCCACGCGGCGGCCATTAAAGCTCCAAAGAGCTTTTCGCTCCATTTTTCCAAAGCTTCTCTCATCTCTTTCGCGTTGCATGTGCGGTTCCTCTCCCGCTGAATATGTCCCTGAAAAAAACCATGAAAACAAAACCATAAATCAATTTTGATAAATTTCTTACGGAATAACGACCGGATTCAAAGCTTCTATCGGACGATGGTGGTGAATCTTTGATCTTAATGATGAAGCCTTGAAGGTTTTTCAAAAATCTCTCCGCTTCTGATAAGTCGTGAGAACAGCCGCCGTTTTTTTTCCTTTTTGTCTCCTTCTCCCCTTTTCTCAAATACAACGTATGTTTATATAGGAAACAAATTAGGGTTAACTCTAACCTAATGCCCACTTTAAAGCCCAACTTAAATAATTAGTCAAAACTAAATAAAATTTAAACAAATTAAAATAAACTTAAAATTCTATTTATTTATACTAAACATTAAAAATATTATAAAAAGAATAAAATCTTTTCTAATATTTTTAACTTTATGATTTTTGGATGTTTTTATGAATAATATGAAAAAAAGTGAAAAAATAATATATTTTTAAAAATAATTTAAATAAAATACGAAAATAATAATTAAATAATAAAAAAACTATTTTTGTTATTTTTTTTTTATGAAAATAGAAAAGTTAGAATAAAAATAAAAGAAACAAAACAAAAAGTGAAGAAGGTGGAATTTGAACTCTCAACCTCTCACACTTACAACTCCTTACACACGGTCTCTTGTCAATTGTGTCATTTTATTCATTCGAAATAAAGTGGCACTAGAAACTATGTAAATGTAGGACAAATTTGGGGTGCAACACCACCAAACTTTCACGGTTAATACAAATGAATTCTAATTTCCTTTCAGAACTCTATTTTGCCAAACCTAGTCTTGGGCCTCACAATTTGGGCTTTTCCCTCATTACACTTACTAACTGCTCCAAATGCTCAAATTACCCTTATTTCACTTATATTTATTTTAACTAATAATAATACTAATATTTCCATATCGTATATTATTAATTAAATAAATAGCCCAAAAATGCATAATTCCCAATAATCCACAAAATCACCGAAAACCATCAAAATACGAATATTCTCAATTAAATAATTAATTAAAATATTCCAATTAAAGTTGGGGTGTTACAACTCTCCCCCACTTAAAAGAATTTTCGCCCTCGAAAATTACCTCAAGGAGATAGAGTCGGACACGACTCTCTAAACTGATCTCCAAGTTCCCAATTCCAACTTTCTCTAGTTGTTCCTCCCAAAACTACCTCTTTCAAGGCAATCTCTTTACCTCAAAGTTGCTTCTCGTCCACCAATCCAAACTAGCAATGCCTCAAAAGTCAAATTATCTCCCACTTGTACATCGTCCCTCTGAATCAAGGTACTTCCTCAACTTAGACACATGAACACATCATGCAATTTCACAAGCGAAAGCGATAAAACAGTCTAACATGGTACTTCTCCCACGCTTCTGCTGCGCTACTCTGATACAGACCAACAAAACATGGTGTGAGCTTCCGAGACTTCAAAGCTCGACCAACACCAGTTATCGACGTAACTCTCAAAACCCACCTTTTCTTGGATCCTCTTGATCGTTTCAGTCGTCTCTTGCACCATCTCAGGTCCGAGTACCGCACTCTCGCCTGACTCATACCAACACAAAGGAGTCCTCCACCTCCTACCATACAAAGCCTCATACGGTGCCATTCTGATACTAGAATGGTAATTGTTATTGTAGGTAAACTCAACCAACGATAAATAACAATCCCCGATCCACGTTGATCCAACACACAAGCTCTTAGCAAATCCTCTAAAGACTGAATAGTTCTCTGTCTGTCCATCCGTCTGTGGGTGATAAGCAGAACTCAATCTTAACATGGTACCCAAAGCGTCTGCAAACTCTCCCAAAATCTCGATGAAGATCTCCGATCTCTATCCGACATAACGCTCGATGGTATCTCATACAACTTCGCAACTTCCTCAATGTACATCACATCTAGCTTCAACATAGAATGATTAATCCTCATCTGTGAGAAATGAGCTGATCTAATCAATTCATCCATAATTACCCAAATTGAATCATGTTCATCTCACAGTCTTCGGCAAACCTGACACAAAATCCATGGAAACACCATCCCATTTCCACTCTGGAATATCCAACGGTTGCATCAGACCCAACAGTCTCTGATGTACAATCTTCGACTGTTGACAAGTCTAACCATCGTATACAAACTCAACCACTTCTTTCTTCATCCCTGACCACCAAAACCATTCCATCAAATCCTGGTACCTCTTCATAGCACCGGTATGGATACTCAATCCACTTAGGTGTCCATCCTCAAGAATACTCTTATCTAACTCACATTGTCAGGAACATAAACTCTATCATAACATCTAATGATACCATTTCCCCTAATCCGAAAATCAGCTCTTCGACTTTGATTCATCAAATTCAACCGATCTACCAACTCAAATCAGAATTCTGACCTCTTCGAATCTCATCAAGAATACCACTAGTAAGCCTCAACATGCTAAGCTTAACTCCATAAGAAGTCTCTTCACAAACCAAAATCATATCACGAAATTGCTCAATCAGTTCTAACTCTTTTACCATCATCATCGGTATAAGCAAAAAGTTCCAAATCAATGCATCAACCACCATGTCTGCTTTACCTGAATGGTAATTCAACCCAAAACCATAATCCTTCGGAAGTCCCAATTATTTCCTCTGCCTCATAATTAACTCTTTCTAATCAACCAAATACTTTAAGCTCTTAAGATCACTAGACATCTCAAATCTCGAACCACACAATGAAGCCTCCAAAGCTTTAGCACAAACGCAATAACAACCAACTCTAAATCATGCTTCAGATAATACATCTTATGCACTTTAAGTTTCCTTAAAGCATCAGCTAAAACTCGCTGATGTTTCATTAACACAACCCCTCAATCCCATCAACGAAGCTTCACAATATACAACAATGGTTCTGTCGGATTCGGAAAAATCAAACCTGGGCTGTTGTCAGTCTTCTCAAAAGCTCTTGCAACTTTTCTTCACACTTTGCATCCAAAACAAAAGCTTGAACCTTTCTAGTCCACTACGTCAAAGGCAAAGATAACTTGGAAAATCCTTCAATGAATTCCAATAACAATATGCCTACCCAAGAAAACTTCTAATTTCAAATACAGGTTTTTGGAGCTTCCCATTGCTACACAGCTCCAACCTTCGTCATATCTCCCACAAACTCTACTCGAGATCACATGACCAAGGAACTTACTTCCTCCAACCAAACTCACACTTTGACAGTTTTGCATAAAACTGCTTCCCTTTCTATACTAATAACAAAATTTTCAGATGCTCAGCATGATCCTCCCAAAGTATCGTTGATTAACATAACCATCAACTTGCTCAAATAAGTATGTAAAAATCCCGTTCATATACTTCACACACCCTCATGGTGCCTTAGTCACCCCAACTGGTACTACGAAATACTCATCATGTCCACACCTTGTTTTACAAACAGTCTCCTGAATATCTTCAGCCTTCACGCGAATCTGATGATACCCATATCTCAAATCTATCACACTTGCAACAACCAACTGACCCATCAATCACCAGTCCTTGGAAGTGCACACATATTCTCGATAGTTACCTTGTTCACTTATCTATAATCCACTCAAAGCCTCACAAAACCTTCTTCCTTCATAATCAACAAAATTGGTACACCCCATGGTGACACACTCAGACAAAAGAGCCTCTCCTTAAGCGAATCTTTAAGTTGACTCTTCAACTCTTTCAATCCCAATGCATACACACTATATAGAGTCATCAATATCGGGCTAGTTCCAGGAACTAAGTCGATCACGAACTCCACTTCACGTTCCGGCGGTAAATCACTTATCTCATCAGAAAAAACTTCCGAACAATCACAATTAATTGGAAAAACCACCAACTTCCCCACTTTCATTAACACTCAAAGTTTCCATCAAAATAAACATCTCAGCACCATCCTGCACTGACTCACCAAAACAATCTGTAAGCACTTAGCTTAACTCAAAGCAATTCACTGTTCACACCATCTAAGCTTGCAAGACACGTCTATCCCATCCAAATGACTCCGTCCACTATCAACAAGAGATTAAGGGTGATCAGTCCCTCAAGTTGTCAATAGAAAGTCGAAAATCATGATGGGGCATAAAACATCTTTACCAAACCATAAGAGCGTTCATCGACACACTGAGCCACCACTCCACACTTGCAACATCCGAGAGAAGAACATCTTCTCCCCACTTGTTTCATTCCCACTTCTGCAGGCAAAGGTTAGAAAACGAACATGTACTCACAGTGTTTTTACACACATGTCGCATACTAGGGAACAAATAACATTAGACAACTTGGTCGAACGGACTAACCTGCTCTGATACCACTAATGTAACACCCTTTTCTACCCCATGATTATTAAGGCAAAATAACACGGATTTCAGAGTAAATAAATAAATCTCAATAAAAAGCCACCAAAAGGGCGTACATTTCTCAATGTCATCAAAATAGGTAAATACTCCATAACTACGGGTTTTCCCCAAAATACATCAAACAACATAAAACAGTGGAACTCAAAGCATAAAGTCAAGGTTTCCTCAAAAGGGAAAATATAAGCAAAATAACTCAACGGTATATAGTTTAACTCAAAGGAACCCAACCCGATGTTACATATCAGAGCAAGACCCTCTAAGCTAACCAAAAGGCTAAAAACTCAAAACTTCAAAAGTACTCCTCGACGGCGCCTACGGCTAAACTTGGTCATCTGCACGTTACCCACGTGGAGGTAACATTCAAACAGGCAGGGTGAGTAAAACAATTCATAATAACCAATGTATAAAAATCAACATATCACGGAGTCATATTCATATTCAACACATTCATATCCTTCATTTGGCCTCGAAGGCCACAACATCATAATTTATACAAAAAGGCTCATAAATGCAAATGCAACATAGACTCAATGCTTGTGGTACCAATCATCACAACGCGATGGACACTGGGCCATCAACCCTCCATAGATCCCCATCAATAGGACCAATTCTACTAGAGAACCGGAGCGCATCATAATACTTCACATCCGCACAGTGGGATTGAAGCCAAAGTAATCGAGGTCCTGAACCGAAGTCCGGATGCACATGAATGGATGATGCACACGTCACAAATCATCCTCATAATAACATCATAGGTGCATCATCATTCATCATATTCATCATCATTCATCATATTCATCATCATCAAACGTCATAACTCATCATCATAATCATCATCATACGTCATGTCATCATAGCTCATCATAATAATCATCATCCCACATCATATCATCATATAATTCATCATAATAACCATCCTCACACATCATGCAATCATATAATTCCATCATGATAATCATCATCACACATCATGTCATCATAGCACATCATAATAATCATCATCACACATCATGTCATCATATAATTCATCATAATAATCATCATCACACATCATGTCATCATATAATTCGTCATAATAATAATCATCACACATCATGTCATCATATGATTCATCGTACTAATAATCATCACACATCATGTCATCATATAATCATGTATAAATCACATAGAGCTCATATTCATACTCATATTAACCCATCATGTTATCACATATTATCACATATTAATTCATATTATTCTCCCATATTATCTCATATTAATCCATCAAATTATACTCGCGGTAATCCTCATACTATCACCTATTAATCATAAAACTTCCCCGTCCAACTCATGTTAACTCATCACAGGAATCACATAATCAAACATCACGGCATCACTGCACACGATCAACATTCGCGAAACTTTGCTACGTTCGCTGGTATGTTCGCTAGGTGAGTCTGGGAACACAATTGTTCGCTAGGCGAAGCTTTCTTCGCTAGGCGAACTGCGCGATGACAGCAAATTCTGCTACGCACCAGAACACCAATTCACTCAAAAGGTCACACGATTCACTTATCCAATGCCCCCAAAGCATCCCTAAATCATCCCTAAGGTCCTACGGCGATAAAGGCATAAAACCTACGGTTTATTAGGCCAATCCCGTAACCTATTCATGTCTTAAATCACAATTTCCCTACAATGGCTCCGAAGGCATCATAATTTCTCATATCACATATCCCTATCCCTTATGGTCAGACATATAATAACCTAAGGTTTCGGCCACAAGGCCTATGGTTTCCTAATTCTCATATCAAATATTCAGTGATACATACCACTAGCCATAACCTCAGAGTCTTATCATCAATTCCCCTAATTTTCTCATAATCAACCCAAAATACCTTTAATCTTAAATCAACCATAAACATATTGAAAGACATACATGGAAAATCATGAAAAGCTATACTTCCTATTCCTTAACGGTCGATCAAAGTCTTCTCAAATGTCTTCGGGAATCCTCCGAAGCTTTTGCCTCCAATCTCCCTCTTCAGAGCTCTGGCCACCAAACTCTCACGGTTAACACAAATGAATTCTAATTTCCCTTCAGAGCTCTATTTTGCCAAATCTAGTCTTGGGCCTCACAATTTGGGCTTTTCCCTCATTACCCTTACTAACTCCTCCAAATGCCCAAATTACCCTTATTTCACTTATATTTATTTTAACTAATAATAATACTAATATTTTCATATCGTATATTATTAATTAAATAAATAGCCTAAAAATGCATAATTCCCAATAATCCACAAAATCACCGAAAACCATCAAAATACGAATATTCTCAATTAAATAATTAATTAAAATATTCCAATTAAATTTGGGGTGTTACAATAATCATACACTTATCTGCCATCAACTTATCCACTACTAAAAATAAGACATTTGGTTAAATGATTTTACATCAGATTTTTAGATATATGATGTGAAAAATATTTGTTAAAGGATTTTACATCAGATTTATAAACAATATGATGTGAGAAATATTTGATTTAAAGATTTTACATCAGACATATATTTTCACTGATGTAAAAACTAACGCGGTGGCAATGTCGTAAATAATAAGAAATTTTGTTATAAAGGATTTTACATCGGGCCATTTATCCCAACCGATGTAAAAAGTTCTCAATAAAAAATAAATAAAATGGGTGAAACATTTTACATCAGGCCATGTACCCCATCTGATGTAAAAAATAATGCGGTGGCAGTGTCGTAAATAATAAGAAATTTTGTTATAAAGGATTTTACATCAGGTTGTTTATCCCAACCGATGTAAAAGTCCTCAATAAATAAATAAATAAAATAGATTAAGATTTTACATCAGGCCAATTTGCCCAACTGATGTAATAAGATTCTAAATAAAAATTTAAATAAAATTGATTAAATATTTTACATCAAGCCTATTTGCCTAACCGATGTAAAATGTTTCTTAAAATCCCAAAACCCTATCTGAAAACTTAAGATTCTCCAACTCCCAAAAATCTCTTATCATTCTTCTTCTTCGCTTCCACCGTCTCCGTCTCCATTTTTCTTCTTCTTCGCTTCCACCATCATTGTTTTTCTTCTTCCTCCGCCGCCACCGTCTACCATTCTTCTTCCTCCGCCGCCACCGTCCGTCATTCTTCTTTTTTTTTTCCGCCACCACCCATCCCTTCGCCGAAGATGAGGTGAGTCCCTTTTCCGTAAGTTTCTCATCGTATTTTCTCTAATTAATTATTTTCTCTATAGTTTCTCTATGTTTATTCAAAATAGGATTGATACTCGTACATGTATATCATAGGTTGTTCTTAATTAAAATAATAAATAATAAATAAAAGATACTGGTGATGCTACTCATAATAAAAAATTTTGTTATAAAATTTTTTACATCGGGCCGTTTACCCCAACCGATGTAAAAGTCCTCAATAAATAAATAAATAAAATAGATTAAGTCATTTTAATTGAAATTTTTTTAAGTGATTTATATTTAACTGATAATAATTGCATGATATTTTAATTTTGTAACATAAAAGGATTAAACAAAAATTTCAATTATGTAGTATATATCATCTAGATTATATTTTTTTAAAATTCATATAAAATGTGATCACATGCACTAATTATGAAATTGTATAAAAAATACAAATATTATGAGATGCTTCTTCATATTAATAAAAAATATAATTAAGCCATTTTACATCGGGTTGTTTATCCCAACCGATGTAAAAAGTTTTTGAATAAAAAAATAAATGGATTAAATGTTTTACATCGGACCATTTCGCCCAACTGATGTAAAAAGTTTTTCAATAAAAAAATAAATGGATTAAACGTTTTACATCGGGTTATTTTGCCCAACTGATGTAATAAGTTTCTCAATAAAAATTTAAATAAAATTGATTAAACCTTTTACATTAGGCCTATTTGCCAACCGATAAAAATGTTTCTTAAAATCCCAAAACCCTATCTGAAAACTTAAGATTCTCCAACTCTCAAAAATCTCTTATCGTTCTTCTTTTTCGCTTCCCCGTCTCCATCTCCATTTTTCTTCTTCTTCGCTTCCACCATCATTGTTTTTCTTCTTCCTCTGCCGCCACCGTCTACCATTCTTCTTCCTCCGTCGCCACCGTCCGTCATTCTTCTTCTTTTTTTCCGCCGCCACCAATCCCTTCGCAGAAGATGAGGTAAATCTCTTTTACGTAAGTTTCTCATCATATTTTCTCTGATTAATTATTTTCTCTCATCATATTTACATAATGTTGATGAATTAGTTAGCCATATACTAACACAAGAATACAAAAACCAAATATGTTTATCGTGTACTGCTACTTATTTTTAATCTCTAATTTATAAAATACAAAAAATAAATATGTTTATTCAAAATAGGATTGATACTCGTACTCGTACATGTATATCATAGGTTTGATACTGAGACTCACATAAAGACAAACCTATAATATACATACAAACTAGGATTGACACTGGGACTCACATAGAGAAACAAACATTTCAACTAGATCTGGGAGGAATAAGATTTCATGCAGTAAAATTATTTCGGATCTTTCACATGTACATTAGTTATGTATATACATACATATAAAGGTTATAATATTCGATACAATGTTGAAGTGTTTATATAAAAGTGACCACTCTTTTGTGAAATACTAACTGCATTGTACAGTTACACTTGTATACCATACGCATAACCTCACCTTTCTTTCATTTTTTCTGCTAAAAGACATAAACTTAAAAACCACATTTTTCTCACATGACAACACATACACACTTTAATATAACACTCTCTCTGGACTGTTGAAATAGAAAAAGAAAAGAACATAGAATACACTTCTTCTTTTCTCCCACATACACTATTCATAAATCATTCCACCATCAAGAATTTTTCACCTCATATGATGAAGTCTATGATAGCTTTGATGCTATGGGAGCTGTAGGAAAATATTCTCCGAATATTTGCTTACGGTATGTACTGGAAGGTTAATCCTCTTATATTAGGTGTTCTTTTCTTTTAAGTTGCAATGTTTTTTTTAGTAAGCACTATCCAAGTGTATGTTTATGTTCCATTTTCTTCACATAAGTCATAGAAATAACATAAATAATATACCATTTGACCGCCATAACCACCACCTTGTTTTTCATACAAACACCGCTTGATATTTTTTCTCTCATACTCAATACTACCACATCTCCATTTCATATTTCATTCTCTCACAAATTAACAACCCTCTCATAAACATAACCAGGAAACACTCTTTCAACTATCCAAGATTTATTTTTTTTCAACTTTTTCTTCTCCTATTATACCCATTTCTTTTTCTACACAATATAACATTTCCACTTATCAACCCAAAACCTCCCTCCTACATGATTTTGGCACCATACGCTCATTCACATTACCACCTATGTATAAATTTTTAGTCCTTTTAGATTGGCAATTTGAATAGTACTGGTTGCTTTCAATATATATATATATATATATATATATATATATATATATATATATATATATATATATATATATATATATATATATATATATATATATATATATATATATATATATATATATATATATATATATATATATATATATATATATATATATATATATATATATATATATATATATATATATATATATATATATATATATATATATATATATATATATATATATATATATATATATATATATATATATATATATATATATATATATATATATATATATATATATATATATATATATATATATATATATATATATATATATATATATATATATATATATATATGCGGGCTGATGTTATTCTTCAAAATGTATACATGTTGATGTGATGCTTTTTCCAAATGTATATATATGGTATTGTTAGCCATACTCTTTTTATTAGTAGTGCCATTTAATTTTAAATTGTATATACATAATTTTTGTTAGTTTTTTTAAATATATATATAAAGTTTCTTTACTGTAGGTTATATATATATATATATATATATATATATATATATATATATATATATATATATATATATATATATATATATATATATATATATATATATATATATATATATATATATATATATATATATATATATATATATATATATATATATATATATATATATATATATATATATATATATATATATATATATATATATATATATATATATATATATATATATATATATATAGAGAGAGAGAGAGAGAGAGAGAGAGAGAGAGAGAGAGAGAGAGAGAGAGAGAGAGAGAGAGAGAGAGAGAGAGAGAGAGAGAGAGAGAGAGAGAACACTTGGCAAAGTCAGATTGATTTGAAATATTTTTTTAATCATAAATAGTAGAACCAAACTCAGTGAGCTCTAATCCTTTTCGTAAATAACTAGAATTGTTAACTAATCGGTGTATTCAAAATAAAATAAAATTGTTAACTAACCATGCATTGCTTATTTTTATTATTTATGTTTGGTTTGTTGTTCATCTCATGTGTATTCTTCTAATAGGTTGTTTTTGCTTTCAATTTGGTTGAATTTTAAGGTGCCGCCACCGTCCGTCATTCTTCTTCTTTTTTTTCCGCCGCCACCAATCCCTTCGCCGAAGATGAGGTGAATCCCTTTTACGTAAGTTTCTCATCGTATTTTCTCTAATTAATTATTTTCTCTCATCATATTTACATAATGTGATGAATTAGTTAGCCATATACGTACGGACACAAGAATACAAAAACTAAATATGTTTATCGTGTACTGCTACTTATTTTTAATCCCCAATTTATAAAATACAAAAAATAAATATGTTTATTCAAAAGCGTACATGTATATCATAGGTTGTTCTTAATTATTTGATAATCCAACAGAATTAACACAAGATGATTTGTATGATTTGCGACTCCGTTGGGCAAAATGTTTCTTTGAGTTATATAAAAATTAAGCTTTATATGGTGAGTTATATAGAATTGTCTATGTATACCTGATTTGAGTTTCTTGATTTTGGTATTGTCTGCTGATGTTTATTGTTATTATTATTTATTGTCAGCAAATGTGATTTTGGTGTTTTCTATCGAAGCTAGCTACAACGGATTTCTTGTGGATTGCATGTTAGTATTCAAGTGTGGTAAAGAACTTATAAATGGTTGAATATTGAAGAATATGTGTACTAGATTAGTACTTTTGTAAATCAATTTGTACTTTTGTAAATCAATTTCTTGTGGATTGAACAATTGTATGTATACTAGATTAGTACTTTTGTAAATCAATTTGTTCATGTTGAAGAATTAATATGTGTATCCTAGCTATTTGGTGCAATGAAACTAAAAGGTTAGTTGAAAAAATATAAAAAATTGCATACCAAATAGGGACTAAAATTTGGTATGTGTGATGTTGGAAAAATATGAAAAATTAGGTACCAAAAAAATTACAGGGATTCCATATCGATTCGGATAAAAATTAGTCTAAATATTTAAGAAAAACAACCTACATTTTACATCGGGTGGGTGTGCCTAAAAACCGATGTAAAAACATAAATTTTGAAGACACGTAGCACACCTTTTACATCGGGTCAAAAAGGAAACTGATGTAAGAAAACATACCTATGAAACCTTTTACATCGGGTCAAAAAGGCAACCGGTGTAAAAAAACACACCTATGACACCTTTTACATCGGTTCTACTGACCAACCGATGTAAAAAATCACCTATGACACATTTTACATCGGTTCCGAATAACAACCGATGTAAAAAGTGCTTTTTTTTTATAAAAAAAAATTAATAATAATATATTTCACATCAGTCTTAACTGTCAACCAATGTAGTAGATGTATTTTTTACATCGATCTATGATCCAATGTAAAATGTCTTTGATTTACTACATCGCTTGGCTTTACATCGGACCCAGACCCGATGTAAAATGTGTTTTTGGCCCAATGTAAAAAGTCATTTCTGCACTAGTGATCTAAGAGTTGAGGATGCATAAAGAGTAATACACACGGTTGTACGAAAAGAAAGAAAAATTCGATGAAGCTTATGAGTCTCTTGTTCCTTGCCTTAGCGGTTCGACATTAGAGGAAAAATGGATGTGCATCCCTAAAATGGCTCACCTAATTGCATGTGCTTATGATAGAGTGTGTGTTGATCTGACATGATACGATTTTTCAAAAACCTTTTTCCCATTGCGCACTGACCCACCTTAAAATCCAAATGTTCGTATTATGTGTATTAGGTGGCTTTCAAAATTAAGTCATTTTGTTCAAGTTTACTTGAAACCGGGATGCCCTATACCACTTACATCACTAGAATGGACAACTCATTCAACAATAAAAGTCGAGACTTTGCCAGATCATTTAATGGAAAGGATGCAAGAGTTCTAGAAATTGAGCAACATTGAAATATAATCCAATGCACAAAAGTACAAGGGGATACCACCTATAGATTTACCTGGCGACATATACTTCAATTTGTTTTAATTTCTTGTTTTTCCAGATAAATAAGTGTATGTAATTGTGTCTCAATATAAATGAAATCTAATATATTTAACATTTGTTCATATTGTGTCTTAATGCATTTTTAATCTTTCCCATAATAACATTTGTTCTTTTGTAAAAGAAAATGTTTTGTTTTGAAACTGGTTCAGGAGAAGTTCCAGAGATGCATATTCAGAACAAGATAACAGGGTGCAGAACCAGAGATGTATCTCCTGAATCAGCATGCCAGTTATTAAGGGGTCCATATTGATCTATGGCTTCTATAAATCAAGGTGCTCTTATGTTATATTTCACACAAACTGTAAATGTCTAAAATGTCACAAATAAATATCAATTGGTATGTTGCAAATGTCTCCTTCTCCAGCTTTACACTCGAGAAAACGTTTAAGCTCACTGAGTACACCTCCCTCGAAGATATCAAATATGAAATCCATAATCTACTACCTTATGGAGGCAATCGAAGGATTGTGAAGCTCGAGTACCATCCACCGTCGATTGACAACGGAGGAAAGATTGAGTTCAACAAATTTGAGCTCAAGACGCAAACAGATGTAAGGGCTATGTGAATTACATATTTCTATTTTGAAACAAAAATTTTGCTCGAGTTGGAAGTGATGATTTCAAGATCGATCGATGATATTATGAAGATGTTGAAGCGTCCACTTGAATATTGAAGTAATGTTGCATTTTATGTTGAAATGATCTATGTAATCCTAATTTTATTTTATGAATTCTAATTTGATTCTGCTACTGATGTGTCTGTGTTACAGAAATATAACTACAGAAACATTTCGAAGATGCATCTCCTGAATAAAAATAACCAAATAATAAGGCGTCACTCAGAATGACATGTGTTGAGTGTGTGTTGGAATGCGTCCGAAGATGCATCTTTGAAAATTGGAGGTATTTTTGGATTTTCGCGTGGTGCCTAAGAAATTGCCTTATAATATGAGATCTAAAATTACTACCTGAGTCGGGCCTTTTACGTGATTCAGACTACCCGACCCTAAATGGGCTATTTTTATATTAATTTTTACACAAAAATTTAAATAGAATCTCATAATATTTATTATAAATATAATTAAAAATATATATTATTTTAAATATTATATTATTTTTCATAAAGCTATAATGTCTTAATGCATGTCTAAATTGTATAAAATAATACTCAAGTATTAACATAAAAGAATCTAATAGAATATTAGAAAATTGTTAAGTATAATACAAAAAGAAAATTTTGAATATCTTAATATATAATATTTAAAAGCGAAAGATTAAACAAAGTACACATAAAACATTGTGAGTTGAGAAAAATTAATTTGTTATTTTAGAGTGAAACAACATAAATAATAATATTTTTTTTTTTGAATTTATAGTTAAGCAGATCTAATGGGCTAGTTGTGGTCCATACGGGCTACGTCTAATGGGCAACAAGTTTTTTATGACTAATTTTAAAAAATCTTAAAAAATATGAGATTTAATTTTAAAACGCAAACTCTATGATTTTTTAAATTTGGTGCCGGTCCACACGGGCTAGCCCTTTTGACGGTCTAATAATGACCAAAATGCTAATAAATACAAATAAAAAAAAAGAAAAAAAAGTAAATGATGAAAACTAAAAGAGGGTAAAAAAAATTAAAAGAAGTTGTAATAAATAAAATATAATAAATATATAATTGATTATACTAAATTTAAAAGTCAGGAATCGTAGGTTTTAACAAAATAATTTTTTGAGGAGTGGAATTGATTTTGAAAAAGTATTCAAACATGAAAAAAAAAATCCATTTCAAGTTAAATTGAAATATAAGTGCTTTTAGGACGTGTAGAAACCAATCCAAACATGCACGTACAATTCCTTGCTTTTCATTTTAGTAGAACCAATTTTATAATTATATTTTATTTGTTACGACTCCTTTTAATTTTTCTTGTTTACCTTATTTAATTTTTATCAATTACTTATTTTATTTTTAATTTGTATTAGAATTTATTACTATTTTAGTAATTATATTTAAAATCAATTTTGATAAAAAAAAACTATTCAAACAACATTAATTATATTTTAGAAGTTAAAAGTTTTATCTTCAAGTAGATTCAATTTTAAAGATAAAATTAATTATACTTTAGAATCAAACATCTCAAAATCATTTTAAAATCAATTATATATTTTTAAATTGTTTTTGACTCTTCCAAAAGACAAACCAAACATACTACACTACTTGAAAAATCAATTGTACAACAAGAACGATTCTTTTGCTTTTTTATAGTAAAATCCAGCTTCGTTAAAAGCCAAACTAGCAAGAAATACAAATATCATGAGGCAATTGAAATGGAACACACTCCATACATAGAGTAGAAACAATTCTAATAAAAAACACTACATAATCATAAGAGGCATTATACAAAGTTTGTTCACAAGCTAAGGCACAACCAAACTGTTCTGAACTGGGCAAAAGACTGCCCCACCGTCGGGCACAACCCAACCCATCTCCTCGTCGGGGAAGGCTCAATGAAGGCCTAATCCATCAGTGTACACAGGAAGCTCTCACACGTCTCCCTCATGGTCTCCACGTGCCCCCCACGCGGGGACACGTAAGCAAACAACCACCACCTTCCGAGGATCACGGGGCAGTTGACCCAGGACGAAGACCACGTGCTGGTCCTCCCTACGCCATGTAACCTCTGACAATTACTCATATAGGGCCTTGCAATTTAACCCAATGCAAAGTAACCGTTGGCTCAGCGTTGGAGGCACATTATAAATACCCTCTTTCATTAGAGGGTCAGATATTCTATTCTTGACACAACTTTTATGTTCTTGCTCTCGTTACTCCATCTCTTAATTTGGCATCGGAGTACCTTGAAGGTACACCCCTCTTTTTCTTCACCACTAGTGAATACAGGAGCTCACAATGTGTTGCTGGCTGCTGATCCTTTTCTGATCCAATAAGATCAGTGACGTTGTCTGTAGGAACCCTTGCTTCCGCGTTCTTTCTCCCATAGAAACTCAAGAGCCAAAGCAGTTTTCAACCTCCGACGATCATGGCGAGTCCACACAATAACGACAACATCCATGAAACCGCCTACACCCCATTCACCAATGGCGACGGTAACGATCCCAACGTGACCGCTCATGTCAAGGAAGGCGACGCCAGAGATGGGCACACTACCTCACCCTCCCCCGATGTGCCCTACCAAGCCACCTGACGCTTTGACAGCCCAGCTGTCTTCCAACCAATTCTTATGCCCACCAATGCCGACCCGACCATGGTGGCCCTATTCGTGGCAAGAAATCAGAAAAACCTGATGATTTTCCAACAAAACGAGTGAATTAGAATGTTGGAGAAAGACCGACAATCACGCTCTCGCCCACGGAGACATCGTCATCTAGTTTCTTGCATCCCGTCTCTGTGACAACGAGAAACCTGTCCCTCAACTCCCCTGCGGAGGCCACAAAATGATGTGTCTCGGAGCCTCTCTCTGAGACAAGTCAGGTTCCGTCTACGACTGGAACAATCACAACCCGTGGTCACCCAGAAGCGTGATTGTTCTCCTCCCCAGAAGGAACGATGTTCCCCATCTCCCAAGAAAAACAGAGCTGACGGGCACGCTGGAAAGCTGAAGAGCCGCCTGAGAATTCTTCTGTGCCGCAGGAACCCTCGGTACGACCCACCCCCTCGCAATCACCCGTCAGAAGTGACGAGTGTAACACCCCAAATTTATTGGAATATTTATTTAAATAGGAATATTCGTATTTTTGGTGATTTGCGGTGGTTGGTATGAAGTATTGAGAATAATGGATTTTGAGTTATTTATTTAAATAATAGTATTAATATGAATATATTGGTATTATTATTAATTTAAATAAATATAAGGGAATTAAGGGCAAAATAGACATTTGAGGAGGATTTAGTGAGGGTGAAATTGGAAAGCCCATTTTAAAGGCCCAAAGTTAGGTTTAACAAAAAGGAATTTTGAGGGAATTAGGATTCATTCTTGTTAGACCGTGAAAAGGGAAGAAATAGAGGTCAGAGCTCTGAGGGAAGAGGATTGAGGCAAAGCTTCGCGAGGTTTCCGAGAATCAAAGAAGAACGATTTAGAGTCGGCAATTAAGGTATGAGGAGTATTACCTTCATTGTTTTCAATATGTGATTCAATGTGTTTAAAGGCGATTTAAAGGTTTAGGGATTTTGAGTGTTGAATTGTTGTTGCCTTCTGTTGAGTTTAATGAGTTTGAGGGATTTGAACTGATGGTCTGATAGGTTTGAGGCTGATTTGGGAGTAAGGGAAATTAGACCTTCGTGGCCAAAATCTTATGTTAAGGGTTTAACCATATATGGTAATTGATTATGAAAACTTTAATGACTGTGGGATATTTGTAAGAAATTATGGGAATTGGAGGCGTAAATATGATACGGGATTGGCCTAATAAGTCATAGGTTTTGTGCCTTTATCGCCGTAATACCTTAGAAATGATTTAGGGATGTTTTTGGGGCATTGAGGAAGGAAATCGTAGGGACTTTTGGGCTGGTTTTGGTGCTGGTGCGTAACAACGATTTGCTGTAATAATGAGTTCGCACAGCGAAGAATCCTTCGCAAGGAGAGCATTCGCCCCAGACTCGTACAACAAACTTGCTAGCGAATGTAGCAGAGTTTCGCGAATTCTGATCTTGTGCAGTGATGTCTTAATGTTTTGATGTCGTGATTTCTTTGATGAATTACCATGAGTATGACTATGATTCTTCTGAGATTAATACATGATTGTATGATGATTCCTATGAGTAATGATGATGAGTTATGATATTGATTTCATGAGTTTTGATGATTCTATGATGACATGATTATTATGATGATTTTGTTGGATGATGATGCACCTAATGAGTTTATTAGGAGGATGATATTGACGTGTGAATCATGCATTCATATGCATTCCGGCATTCGGTCTAGGACCTTGATTCTTGTGGCTTCAGTCCCAATATGCAGATGTGAGGTATTTTGTTGTGCTCCGATTCTCGTGTAGAATCGATCCTACTATTTTGGATCTATGAAGGGTTGATGGCCCGGTGTCCATCGAATTTTGTTGATTGGTACCACATGCACGAGTCTTATTGCATTTGCATTTATGTCGCAATTTGGTATAATTTATAATGTTGTGGCCTTTGATGTTCCTTGATGATTATGATGATGTTGAATATGAAAATGATGCTATTTTATATATTGATTCTTATATTGATTATTATGAATCATTTTACTCACCCTGCCTGTTTGAATGTTGCCTCCACGTGGGTAACGTGCAGATGACTAGGTTTAGCCGTGGATGCCGTCGAGGACTTTTTGAAGTTTTTGGGTCATTGGCCATTGTGGTTGACTTAGAGGGTCTTGCTCTGATAGTGTAACATCGGGTTGGGTTCTTTTGAGTTGAACCATGTGTTATTGACTATTGTTATTTTGATTAAGTTACTGGCGCAAGGAAAACTTTGGATTTTTGCCTTTTTGTGTTCCGCTACCTTTTGAGTAATATTTTTGAGTAATTTTGGGAAAACCTGTTGTTTACGGAGCATTGAATATATTTTAATTATTATGAAATGTGCGCCCTTTTGAGATGATTTTATTGCGTTCAATATTTTACTCTGATAAATATGATTGATTTTCCATTATATTTGTGGGGTAGAAAAGGGTGTTACATTAGTGGTATCCGAGCAGGTCTGTCCGTCCGGCCAAGTTGTCTAATGTTATTCGTTCTCTAGTATGCGACATATGTGTGAAAACAGGGTCGGTGCACATTTGTTTTCTAACCTTTGTCTGCAGAAGTGGGATTGAAATAAGTGGGGGAGAAGCTTGTGCTTCTCCAGAATGTATCAAGTGTGGAGTGGTGGCTCAGTGTGTCGATGAACGCTCTTATAGTTTGGTAAAGATGGTTTATACCCCATCATGATTTTCGGCTGTCTATTGATAAATTGAGGAACTGATCACCCTTAATCTCTTGTTGATAGTAGACGGGGTCATGTTGGATGGGATAGATGTGTCTTGTAAGCTTAGATGGCGTGTGCAGTGAATTGTTTCTAGTTAAGCTAAGTGCTTACAGATTGTTTTGGTGAGTCGGTGTAGGATGGTGCTTAGATGTTTATTTTGATGGAAACTTTAAGTGTTAATAAAGTGGGGGAGTTGGTGGTGTGACAATTGTTTGTGATTACCCATAAGTTTTTCCTGATGAGATAAGTGATTTACCACCGGAACGTGAAGTGGAGGTTATGATCGACTTATTTCCTGGAACTAGTCAGGTATCGATGGCTCCATATCGTATGTCCACACCGGAATCGAAGAAGTTGAAGAGTCAACTTAAAGATCTGCTTGAGGAGAGATTCATTTGTCCGAGTGTGTCACCGTGGGGTGCACCAATTTTGTTAGTTAAGAAGAAAGAAGGTTCTGTGAGGCTTTTTATGGATTATAGACAACTGAACAAGGTGACTATCAAGAATAAGTATCCACTTCCAAGGATTGATGATTTGATGGATCAGTTGGTTGTTGCAAGTGTGTTCAGTAAAATAGATTTGAGATCTGGGTATCATCAGATTCGTGTGAAGGCTGAAGATATTCAGAAGACTGCTTTTAAAAAAGGTATGGACATTATGAGTATTTCGTGATGCCATTTGGTGTGACTAATTCACCATGTGTGTTTATGGAGTATATGAACAGGATTTTCCATCCTTATTTGGACAAGTTTGTAGTTGTCTTCATTGATGATATTTTGATATATTTGAAGAGTAAAGAGGATCATGCTAAGCAACTGAAAATTGTGTTATCAGCGTTGAAAGAGAAGCAGTTGTATGAAAACTGTCAAAGTATGAGTTTTGGTTGAAAGAAGTGAGTTTCCTTGGCCATGTGATCTTGAGTAGGGTTATTGCGGTTTATCTGTCGAAGGTTGAAGCTGTATCGCAATGGGAAGCTCCAAAATCTGTTTTTGAGATTAGAAGTTTTCTTGGGTTGGCAGATTATTATCAAAAATTCATTGAAGGATTTTTCCAAGTTATCTTTGCCATTGACGCAGTGGACTAGGAAGGTTCAAGCTTTTGTTTTGGATGCAAAGTGTGAAGAAAGTTTCAAGAGCTTTTGAGAAGGTTGACAACATCTCATGTTTTGATTTTTCTGAATTCGACAGAACCATTGTTGTATATTGTGATGCTTCATTGATGGGATGGGGAGGTGTGTTAATGCAACATCAACAAGTTTTAGCTTATGATTCAAGGAAACTTAAAGTGCATGAGATGAATTATCTAACGCATGATTCAGAGTTGGTTGTTGTTGTGTTTGTGTCGAAGCTTTGGAGGAATTATTTGTTTGGTTTGAAATTTGAGATGTTTAGTGATCATAAGAGTTTGAAGTATTTCTTTGATAAAAAAGAATTGAATGCGAGGCAAAGGAGATGATTGGGACTTCTGAAGGATTATGGTTTTGGTTTGAATTACCATTCGGATAAAGCAAGCATGGTAGCTGATGCATTGAGTAGGAAATCTTCGCATATACCGATGATGATGGTAAAAGAGTTAGAGCTGATTGAGCAATTTTGTGATATGAGTTTGGTTTGTGAAGAGACTTCTTATGGAGTTAAGCTTGGTATGTTGAAGCTTACTAATGGTATTCTTGATGAGATACGAGAAGGTCAGAAATCTGATTTGAGTTGGTAGATCGGTTGGATTTGATGAATCAAATTCGAAGAGCTGATTTTCGGATTAATGAAAATGGTATCATGAGATATCATGATAGAGTTTGTGTTTCAGATATTGTTGAGTTGAAAAAGAGTATTCTTGAGGAAGGACATCGAAGTAGATGAAGTATCCATCCCGGTGCTACGAAGAGGTACCAGGATTTGAGGAAATTGTTTTAGTGGCCAGGGATGAAGAAAGAATTGGCTGAGTTTGTGTATGCTGGTTAGACTTGTCAGAAGTCGAAGATTAAACATCAAAGACCATTGAGTCTGATGCAACCGTTGAATATTCCATAATGGAAATGGGATAGTATTTCCATGGATTTTGTGTCGGGTTTGCCAAAGATTGTGAGGGGGAATGATTCTAATTGGGTGATTGTGGATAGATTGACTAAATCATCTCATTCCTTACTAATGAGGATTAATCGTTCTATGTTGAAGCTAACTGAGATATATATTGAGGAAATTGTGAATTTGCATGGGATACCGTCGAGTATTGTGTCAGATGGAGATCCGAGATTTACATCGAGATTTTGGAAGAGTTTGCAAGACGCTTTGGGTACCATGTTGAGATTGAGTTCTGCCTATCATTCGTAGACGGATGGACAGACAGAGAAAACTATCTAGTCTATAGAGGATTTGCTGAGAGCTTGTGTGTTGGATCAAGGTGGATCGTGGGATAGTCATTTGCCATTGATTGAGTTTGCCTACAACAACAATTATCATTCTAGTATTAGAATGGCACCGTATGAGGCATTGTATGGTAGGAGATGTAGGACTCCTTTGTGTTGGTATGAGTTAGACGAGAGTGTTATGCTCGGACCTGAGATTGTTCACTAGACGACTGAAAAGATCAAGAGGATCCAAGAAAAGATGAAAGTTTCGCAGAGTCGTCAGAAGAGTTACCATGACAAGAGGAGGAAAGCACTTGAGTTTCAAGAGGGAGATCACATGTTTTTAAGAGTTACATAGGTAACTGGTGTTGGCCGAGCTTTGAAGTCTAGAAAGCTTACACTGCGTTTTGTTGGTCCATATCAGATTTTGCAGAAGGTGGAAGGAGTAGCATACTGGATTGCTTTACCGCCGTCTCTTGCGAATTTGCATGATGTGTTTCATGTGTCTCAGTTGAGGAAGTACATTCCAGATCCGTCACATGTGATTCAGATGGATGATGTACAAGTGAGAGATAATTTGACTGTTGAGGCATTGCCAGTATGAATTGATAAACGAGAAGTGAAGCAACTGCGAGGTAAAGAGATTTCCTTGGTAAAGGTAGTTTTGGGAGGACCAGCTGGAGAAAGTTAGGCTTGGGAGCGTGAGGGCCAGATGAGGGAGTCGTATCCGACTTTGTTTCCTTGAGGTAATTTTCGAGGGCGAAAATTATTTTAAGTAGGAGAGAGTTGTAACACCCCAAATTTATTAGAATATTTATTTAATATATTTAAATAGGAATATTCGTATTTTTGGTGATTTGCAGTGGTTGGTATGAAGTATTGAGAATCATGGATTTTGGGTTATTTATTTAAATAATAATATATAATATGAATATATTGGTATTATTATTAATTTATATAAATATAAGTGAATTAAGGGAAAAATGGACATTTGAGGAGGATTTAGTGAGGGTGAAATTGGAAAGCCCATTTTAAAGGCCCAAAGTTAGGTTTAACAAAAAGGAATTTTGAGGGAATTAGGATTCATTCTTGTTAGACCGTGAAAAGGGAAGAAATAGAGGCCATAGCTCTGAGGGAAGAGGATTGAGGCAAAGCTTTGCGAGGTTTCCAGGAATTAAAGGAGAAAGGTTTAGAGTCAGAAGTTAAGGTATGAGGAGTATTATCTTCATTGTTTTCAATATGTGATTCAATGTGTTTAAAGCCAATTTAAGGGTTTAGGGATTTTGAGTATTGAATTGTTGTTGCCTTTCTGGTGAGTTTAATGAGTTTGACGGATTTGAACTGATGATCTGATAGGTTTGAGGATGATTTGAGAGTAAGGAAAATTAGGTCTTCGTGGTCAAAATCTGTTGTTGAGATTTTAACCGTACAGGGTAATTGATTATGAGAACTTTAATGACTGTGGGGGTATTTGTAAGAAATTATGGGAATTGGAGGCGTAAATATGATACGGAATTAACCTAATAAGTCGTAGATTTTGTGCCTTTATCACCGTAATACCTTAGGAATGATTTAGGGGTGTTTTTGGGGCATTGGGGAAGAAAATCGTAGGGACTTTTGGGCTGGTTTTGGTGCTGGTGTGTAATATCGATTTGCTGTAATTGCGAGTTTGCACGGCGAACATTCGCCCCAGACTCGCACAGCGAACTTGCTAGTGAACGTAGCAGAGTTTTGCAAATTCTGATCTTGCACAGTGATGTCTTGATGTTTTGATGTTGTGATTTCTTTGATTAATTACCATGAGTATGACTATGATTCTTCTGAGATTAATACATGATTGTATGATGATTCCTATGAGTAATGATGATGAGTTATGATGTTGATTTCATGAGTTTTGATGATTATATGATGACATGATTATTATGATGATTTTGATGAATTATGATGCACCTAATGAGTTTATTATGAGGATGATATTAACGTGTGCATCATGCATTCATATGCATTCCGGACTTCGGTCTAGGACCTTGATTCTTGTGGCTTCATCCCATTGTGCAGATGTGAGGTATTTTGTTGTGCTCCGATTCTCGTGTAGAATCGATCCTACTATTGTGGATCTATGGAGGGTTGATGGACCAGTGTCCATCGAATTTTATTGATTGGTACCACATGCATGAGTCTTGTTGCATTTGCATTTATGTGACAATTTGGTGTAATTTATAATGTTGTGGCCTTTGATGTTCCTTGATGATTATGATGATGTTGAATATGAAAATGAAGCTATTTTATATATTGATTCTTATATTGATTATTATGAATCGTTTCAATCACCCTTCCTGTTTGAATGTTGCCTCCACATGGGTAATGTGCAGATGACCAGGTTTAGCCGTGGATGTCGTCGAGGACTTTTTAAAGTTTTTGGGTCATTGGCCATTATGGTTGACTTAGAGGGTCTTGCTCTGATAGTGTAACATCGAGTTGGGGTCTTTTGAGTTGAACTATGTTTTATTGATTATTGTTATTTTGATTAAGTTACTGCACAAGGAAAACTTTAGATTTTTGCCTTTTTGAGTTCCGCTGCCTTTTGAGTAATATTTTTGAGTAATTTTGGGAAAACCCGTTGTTTACGGAGCATTGACTATATTTGAATTATTGAGAAATGTGCGCCCTTTTGAGA
Source organism: Lathyrus sativus (assembly GCA_963859935.3). Taxonomy (NCBI): domain Eukaryota; kingdom Viridiplantae; phylum Streptophyta; class Magnoliopsida; order Fabales; family Fabaceae; genus Lathyrus; species Lathyrus sativus. The sequence goes on from OZ012735.1 coordinate 511,336,384, forward strand.
TGATTTTATTGCGTTGAATATTTTACTCTGATGTATATGATTGATTTGCCATTATATTTGTGAGGTAGAAAAGGGTGTTACAACTAGGACGATCCCCACACTCCTTTGTCCAGGAAGATCATGGAAACTCTACTCCCTGTCGGGATGGAAAAGCCCCCGATCCTGACTACCTACAATGGTACCCCGATCCCGACGACCATATTAAAAGCATCGTTGCGATGCTCAACTACAAGAACATCCTGGGAGCCATCAAGTGCAGGCTCTTTCCCACGACCTTGAGGAAATGAGCCATGGCGTGGTATAAAAATCTTGAACCCGAGTCCATCACCTCTTGGTTAGAGCTTAAGAGACAGTTCTCAGAACACTTCATCGCCTCCCGGTGACACCCGAAGACAGAAGAATATCTGGAAGCCATCATCTAGGGGAGGAAGGAATCTCTCCGGAACTACATAGAAAGATTCAACCGAGAGGCTGTGCAAGTGTCTACCTCGGACGACATAAAGAAGTATCTGCTCAAGCGAGGACTACGACCCCACACTGAGTTCTCCAAGGCCATCGGGATCAAAAGGCCTAATACTTTGGACACCCTCCTTCACATGGTCCAATCATACATCCAGTATGAGTAAAAGAAGGCCGCCCACTGCGCTTGCGACTCGCGGGACTAGGAGAGCACCATAAATGTTAGGCATGAAGACTCTGCCGCACATTGACGGGGTGGCAAGATGAGGAGAGAAGATCGACCTCGGGATTCCAGAGAACAGAAGGGACCGGCTGGCCATCTCACCGAGTAACGTTACTCACAGCTCCCCGCGAGTGCATCCTGTCTGAATGCATAAACTCGGAGTTCCAAGGAGGTGGTATCCGTTTCCCGAGGCCAATGCCCCCTAAACCCAATGTCGACAAGTCCAAGTATTGCAGGTTCCGCCGAAGCCATGGACACATCACAGAAGATTGCGTCCACCTCAAGGATGCAATCAAAATTCTAATCAAGGAGGGGCACCTGAATCAATACACCAGAAGGAGCGAGGCCCCTCGACATGAAACTCGCGAGACGAAGAGGGTCGAGGAAGTGCCACCCCCATCCGACGAGACCGGGCTGCAAGTTGCCTTGTGCATCTCCCGGCCAGAAGACTTCAGTCTCCCCTTCGAATCAGATACGAAGCTATCCGCCCGAAGTCAGTGGGAGAACTTCCCAGTCGTGATGGTCATATCCGACGGTGGTCCCAACAAACTCTCCGTAGGCTCAGTCAAGAGGAAATTTGAGGAGTTAATTGACAAGAGTTCAAAGCAGAACACCACCCTCGAGAAGTTCAAAGGAAACTCAAACCCGATCACCTTCTACCTCGAGGAACTTCCAGGTGGTGCGCCTAACTCCAGCATCCCCCTTCTGATCAGGGCTCAGATGGCTAACTTTGACGTCCGTCACGTCCTCGTCGACCAAGGAAGCTCGGTGGACATCATGTACACCCACCTCTTTACCACCCTCTAGCTCGACGAGAGGCATCTGACGCCATATGTCAGCTCTGACTTACAGAGTTTCAACGGTACCACCACGCGGCCATGGGGGTATGTGGAGCTCCTCATCACCTTCGGGTCCAAAGAGACTGCAAGACAGGTTAAGGTATGCTTCCTGGTGATAGAATGTCCCTCCCTATACCAATGCATTCTAGGGAGACCGACCCTGGCTGAGCTGACTACAGTGCATCTAAGGATGAAGCACTACACGACCAGGGGTCGAGTAGTCACCCTCCATGGGGCCATCAAAGCAGCCATCAAGGAACTCAACTCGATCACGCCCAAGAGTGTTAACAAGCCAACCCAGACTGAAGAGCAAAAGCCATTCCCCCGCGTCAACTCTGTCGAACTCGACTATCGCTTACCCAATAAGCAGGAGTAGAGCGACATACCAGAGAATGCGCCTCTAGCAAACAACGAGCAGCCACTCCACCCAACGCACCCCATTCCATATGGTGAGTTCGAACTCATCATGCTTGGCGACAACCCCGATAGGAGTGTGAATATCGGAACTGGGATCCCTGACCTGGCGCAGAAATAGCTAAAACCCTACCTCCGGGAGAATGCTGACCTGTTCGTATGAAACGCTGCAGAGATTCCCATCCTCGACCCAGATGTGGCCTGCCACCAATTCACAATAGATCCAGCTGCTAGGGTTGTAGTATAACATAGGCGTAGGCAGTCTCCCAAGAAAGCGGAGGTTGCTGAAAAGGATACAAAAGACCTCTTAAAAGAAAATTTTGTTTCAGAAGTGTCGCGGTGTGAATCAAATACCAAACTATTAATTAACTTGAATCACAAATCATAATGCACCATCAATCTTTAATTTATCCAAGGGGAGGGGAAAAGAACGAATAATCCAAAATATTCAATGCAAAAAAAAGCAAAAAAGAATCTAAGGTTCGGGGGTTGGTTATACCTAGGAAAGGTACTAGTATCCTAAGTGTCTGTAGTACTCTACAGGAACCTCTTGTCTTATTGTGTTATTTGTTATATGTTTTTAAAGGGGCAAAGGGATACCTAAGGTGTTATTTCTAAGTATGCTCGCAAAGACATCATATCTCGTGCCTATGTATCCTGACGGGAATGTAATCAGAATATTCGTAATTCCCTTTAATAAGGCTGAGGAACTCTTCACTATGGTCAATGTTCCAGGAGGGAGAGGTAAGTGTCTATGGCAGAACACCTACATAAAGTTAAGAAACTCTAAATCTAAGGTTAGGTTGAAAGGGAGGTAAGTGTTTTTATTAAGGTTTCTAAAAAAGATTAGAAATATGATTAAAGTATTTTTGTATTTTTGAGAAAAGAAAGAGATTTTAGTTTTAAGAAAAGAAATACTCGATAAAAGATCGATGTTTGAATTTGCGTGATGGTGATTGCAAAAGGTAGTCGACTTATGAGGGAAGTAACCACTTGACGTTCGATTAAGAGTTTGAGAAAAAGTTAGGTCGATTCCTAGTCCCTAAGAGTGCTCATAGTAAACGAAACCACAACCAAAGAAAAGGTGCACGTGTGTGCATGAGGTTGATGGCGATGCTAAAAAGCATTTGACTTACAAGTTAGGGTATGACTTGATATATGAATCAAGAGTGTTTTTGGTTTAGGTGATGGCGATCGTAGAAACAATCGACTTACAAAGGTGTTTTGAAAAAGGGCTTGATATTGAATATAGAATTAGTATGAAAATGGTTTGAGCGTGTAAGTCGGAGATGGATAAAACATTAAAATACAATCAAGATGAAAGTGATAAAATTATTACATTTAATGGGAAATGGGGTACATTTTGTCGGATGGGGATGAAATGAAGAGATTACAAGTAAACCCAATTAAAGAAATAAGCGCAAGCACGGAAATAAAATGAGCTCCTTGGTTTTGACTTGAGAAAAAGTGTCTCGACGTTGGATCGAGTATTTATTATTTTTTGTTCTTTTTTAAAATAAAAAAAAGTTGATTTTATGTTTTTTTTTTGTATTTTATCTATTATTCAATTAATTACTTTTTCTAACTAATGGAAAATAAAAGCAATAAATATAATTAAACAATCACAAACAAAACAATAAATAAGGAAATTAGACAACCCACATAAATCTATATAAACAAAGTAAAAGAAAATCAATCACAAATATTAAGATAAAATGTTTGTTATATTTTTTTTTGAAATTTTATTATTTTTTTGTTTAATTTTTTTTTTGATAAAAAGAGAAAAAAAGATTTCTAAACACCTAACATATTAATAAAAAGATTTCTAAAAGGTAAAATAAAAAAAATTAATAAAAAAAATTTATGAACATAAAATGAAAGGGATAAGAGAAAGCTACCACAAACAGAGGCTGAACGGTGCCGAAGGTGTGCATGATTGCGGATGTTTCGGTTTGTTATGTAGAGACTTTCATGGTACTTTGCGGATTTGTTATGAGCTGGAAAGAAAAACGACTTTGTTGTTGTTATTCATGAGTTTGTGTGAAGATGAAGTATGACCTCTCTTTTATTTATTTATTTTGTTTTAAAGCGAAATAGAGAGAGATGGAGAGCAATGAGGGGACAAAGGTTTTTTTGTTGTCTCTTTGTTTTTCTAATGCATACATATAAGACTAGAAAATAGACAAGAATGATAATAGCAATTACCACAATGTTTTTTTTTTGTTTTTTATAATAAGACAAGAATAAAAGGAATTAAAAAAAAATCATGTTTTGTGTTTTTTATGATAAGACAAGAATAAAAAGAACTAAAAAACATGTTTTTGTATTTTTTTTATGATAAGACAAGAATAAAAATAATTAAAAAATATATTTTTGTGTTTTTTTAAAAGAAAATATTAATAAACAAATTAAAATTAAATTAATTAATAAAAATAAAAATTTACATTAAGTATCTAATTAATTCTAAATAAATTAAATGATTATTTAAATAAAAATGATTAAAAAACAAAATAAAAAGTCGGACAGAAAAGTGCTCGAAAAATAAAATGAACACACCAAAATAATCAGTGCGAAATAAACATATTGGAAAAATACAGCTTTTGGTCAGATTTTGAAATAAATTTTGTCTGGTTTGTCTGTAAGTCCAACAAATTTATTCTGACTGACATTTCGGACACTATGCAAGATGAAATGCATGTTATGTTATTCAGATGATGCAAAATAAAATCTTAGGGTAAAAAGTTATGGTATGACAGATGCCCCTATTTAAGTTTATTCTATCCGGAGATATGGAGATTGAAATCTTCGTCTCGACGTGATAGGAGAGACTTAAATACAAATATGCATAATTTTTGGTCCTAAGTGTTACACCCCAAAATTTGCCCAACCTTTTCCTTCTTGGTTTTTGGTTCGTTGCATTACATTTAGCATTAGCATTAGCATTGTATTAGCATTTATGCAGGGGATCAAGTGTGATATATACCAAGAGGAACCTATCTAGAGGTTTTATTCAAGCTTGAGAAGTCACCAAAGTCATCAGAAAGTGGTTCATGCTCTTGAGAAGTTCAGTTGCTTGTATATGGTTCATCTCCTAACTTGGAGGCCAATTGAAGACCATCAGTGGGTTGTGAAGCCTTGATTATGGATAGAGTATGTTAATAGATCTCATGGAGTGCCTTGAGAGTTATGGTGGAGCTCAGTCAAGTCATTTTGCCAAGTGCAAGCAGCCACGGTTGAAGGTGTTGCAATTAGGGTTTTCATCTGGTCAACCCTAGGTCAAACGTGCAATTGAAGGAGGTCGAAGCCTATTTTTAGGTCATGGGGTTCATGGAATGTTATGTTGAAGCATTTGAGGTGTTATTCCAAGACCAATTCAAGAAGAATCAAGGTGTGAGGAGTCGCTAAATTAGGGTTCTCAATGTAAAATCCCCTATTTAGTGCCTAACTTCCAGACCATGCAAAGTCAAGATACAAGTCTCAAATGACTTTGGCATCCACATGAATGTTGCAGAGGATGTTCATAGCTTTAATTTGAGTACTAGAAGTCATCCATCTGATTTATAGAACTCAAGTTACAAGCCAGACAAGTTACAAGTCATCAGATGAATGTGAAATTTGTCTGCAAAAGTCAACCAGCTTGCATGCCACTTTTGCCCTAGAAGGAAGTTTCACATGACCTTTTGATAAACATTAAAGTTGTTCCTCATGTTCATAGCTTTAATTAAAGTCCTAGAAGTCCTCCATCTGATTTGTGAAGCTCAAGTTACAAGCTTTGCAAGGCAGGGGTATTTTGGGAAACTTTGATTACAAGTCATAAAATTACAGGTCAAGTTCACCACTTTGCCTAACTCAAATGAACTTTTTTCCAACATGAAAGTTGCTCCAAATGGGATCATTTGGTCAACTAAACCTCAAGGTTTCAATGGGATAGCTCATAGTTGAAGATTGGTGAAAGGAATTTTGGTCAAAAAGCATGTGAAAAGCCTAGTTTGTGATCTTGCCAAAATTAGATCAAAGATAGATATATTTGTACTCATTTTGAATGGAAAGCATGTTTTAAGAACACTGGTGACAAAATCAATTACATTTGAGGCATGGTTCATGGACTATTTCAAGCTTTCTTCATGTTTAAGCAACACTTTGGATTATGACCATTAAGATCCAAACAAGGAGGGATTTTGAGCCATAGATCTTCCTTACACCACAAGGAATGAGATTGAATCAGAAACAAGGGATTTTGGCCATGAATTGAAGCATTTTCATGGGCTTCCATAAGCTTGGAAATTGAAAATCCAATTGAGTGATTCTCCCACAATTGGACCCCCATTTCATTACAAACATATTCTATATAATCCATGGAGTGATTCCATAATTTTTGTTTGGATGAAATTGAGCAAGAAATAGAGCTATAGCAATTGAAAAAAGTGAGCTTCAAGTCAAAAACAAGTTCTTCATTTTCCATCAATTCAAGTGTTCTCACCTATCCAAACATCTTCAACAACTATCATTGAAAGATTCTACACCATTTTCCTGAAGATATCGTGGTTGGTTGAAGCACTACAACACCATTTTCAGAGGTATATGAAAATCAAGATTACTCATTAATTATGCATCTTTCTTGCACCATTTTTGCACCATTACATTCTCCTGGATGTGAATCATGATTCTGGTAACAATTGGAGAAGTTTCTTGAAGATTTGATGTTCTTGATATTTTCATGGATGGGCGCGGGTTTTGAGTTTAAGAGGGTTTCACTTCAATTCATTGTGATATTCATGTTCCTTGTGAAAAATGCCACGATTTTGGTTCAAGAAACGTTCCATTTGGTTGAGAAATGAGAGAGATAGAGATGGAGGAAGTCATCAGCGTGAAGCTCCGGCTACCCCTCACCGTCGACTGCATTTTCCCTCTTCCAAATATTCGAATGAAGAAGAAACAATATAACTGTTGGATCAGATTGGAAACATTGACAAAGTCTCACTATCGCACGCACTAAAATGCGCCACCTCACCATAACTTAATTGACTCAGCTAAGCTTAAGTGAGTTCCTGTCCACACCCCCATTCTGCCAAGCCCAATGGATTAAACTGAATATTTTTGCTATTTACCACGCGTGTTTATTCTATTTCAATGTTTTTCTTTATTTTCTTCATATTTTTCTTGCTAGCTTTAATGTCATAAAAAATAGTAATTTGCTTATAAAATCTTGAGATTTTACCTGATGATTCTTGGGCATGTTAGGAGATTTTAGAAATTAGAATGGTATTTTTAGAATTTATTTTCATTTAGTTATGATTTTTCCCATTTTAATTGCCATTAAAATCATGAATTTGTACCTCTATTCTTGTAGAATTGCATTGGGGTATCAAAACAAAATATTTTTGCCTAATATTTTGTGGCATTCTTGTAGACATCTTGAGGGATTTGAATATATTTTTCTATGGATTTTATACTACCATTTGTATAGGTTTTGAACACCATCTTTGTGCATGCTCTAGATAGCCTTGGTTTGAGATATCTTTGGAAGTTTACTCTTTGTTTGAATACTTACTTTTGGATTATTCCCCTATCCTTTTAACCTCTGATTGTTGACACATTGTAGGTTCTTGGAGAATTTATTTGGAATTTTTAGATGCATTTTACTACTTTTTCCTTATTTTACAATTGGACTCATAATTTGGCTTTCCCACTTGGATATTTGTATTGTTTTGGCTCCAAAAGCCATGTATTGCTTGTGTGATGGATATTATAGTGATTGATTCTTATTGTGAACATATTATAGGTCTTGTGGACCATTTGGTGGCTGTTTATATTTTACATAGCTTGCCCATTTGATGCTTTACTTTCATGCTTGTACATTGTGATTCCAAATAGTGGTCTATGTACTCTCATTGTAGGTTTCTCTTGATTCCTTACCATTTTTTCCTTGATATTCATTTGTGGCATAGGTTGTATGATTAGAATATGCTACCCTCTGTCCAATGACCTTGGTGTGCCATTTAAGGAAGTTTTAGGTCCCTCCTTTGGAGGTCTCTAAGGCATGCCTAAAGTGGTGAATCCTTGAGGACTTCCTTTTGTATGATTGTTATGGTTTGCCCTTGTTGCATTTCCTTCTCCTAATCCCATTGAATTATTTCATATTTGGCTTGAGATTGAGATGGGCTTGTGGAGGCTCCTGCCCCACACTATTTCCTACCTCACTTGCATTGCATCTTTGCTTTCTATACTTGCATTTCATGTATGCATTCTTACAATTGTTTTCTTCTTCTTCTTTTGTCTTCCTTCCCTTAGGATTTCCATTCTTTCTTGTTCAAGATAGAATGTGATAGACATTAGGCCTTTAACCATTCATGACAACATTAGATAGTTCCCTCCTAACCTTGACCATAGGATGAACTTTGCATGACAACTTTAGGATTGAATTAGTTCCCCTTAGTTGTGTTCTTTCTCTTCTCATCTTCAAACATTCTTAAAACACTTAATAAAGGATAACACGTGTTGTACGCTACGAGCCTTAAGCACTTGAGAAAGGGTTGTTGGAGAGTTTCTTTTCAACAGGTTAGGTGTTTAGTATGGTACCCTTTTGGTGACATGCGACACACTCACTCTTAAGTCTAAGTCTTTAGTGCGACACGAGTTACAAACGAAACTGAAAACACTTCTTTAAAAGACTTCAAAAACAAACATCCAAATTCTTTTTGTCCTCTTGGACCTTTAATCCTTAGAAACCATTTTCATAAGGAGAGTTTCGTTAACTCTCGGTTCTCCCGCAAAACGGTAACGCCTAAGTCTCCAAAGGTCGAGCTGCATACACCAAACTGCGAGAACCGTTTGTTAACCCTACTTGGGTAAAACATTTTGAACCAAACCTGTGGTCTTGTTTAGCCCGAACTATGTTTGCTCTGATATTTCACGCCGTGTGAAAGTACGTAGGCACGAGACACGATATCTCGGCGAGCAACCTTCCCCCCTTTTTCCCGTAGTTAGGCGAACTACGTTGACTCTGATTTCTCATTCCAGACGGGAATACGTAGGCACAGAATTGTTGTGTTCTGCCGAGTCACTTTTCTTTTCTTTTGTCCTTAAGCCTTTAGCTAGATAGTATCAATCAACCCTTCGATATAAACAATTAAGCGAGGATCCCGTCGAGTACGACAGACGTGAGGGGTGCTAATACCTTCCCCTTGCGTAACCGGCTCCCGAATCCATGACTTGGTTGCGATGACCATTCCTTTCCCTTTTTCATTAGGTTTTCTCTGAGCGTTTCCTTTCCCTCCTTTGGGATAAATAACACATGGTGGCGATTCTTCTGTCATTGCCGGCACCTTATTTTCGCAGTAGCGACAGCTAGCGACTCTCTTGGGGACTCCAATGGTTCCCTATGCGAGTCATTCCTAGCGCTTGTTTGTTTATCTTTTGGGTTTGTATTTATGCTTTTATCTTTTGCATTTTACTTTCCACACTATATTATTACTATTGTGATGTGGGAAGGGTTTCACTTTGAGAGATAAGCCGGACCTGGGCTTGAGCATAGATTTAGCATTAGAAGTGGAGATTAGTGGTAAGCCTGTATGCTTTGCATGCACCAGCTTGCCATGAAATCCGCGCTCAGACGAGATTCTCTTTGATGATTTTCCTCCTGGCCCTTTGGGCTCTAATGGATTTTGGATCTGAGGATTGTCGACTCTGGGAACCGATCATTTGGGATTCAGCTAAGTGAGGCCGCTTCAAGAGATGATGATGCCACACCTTCTGGGTATCGTATCATCGTTCTTGAAAGTCTGTGACGCTGATGAACGCATAGGATGCCATACCTCGTCGGCGAATTAAGTCCATACCTGTGAGGGGAATTGGGTTATGCAGGAAACCATAGCTCCATATCACCCAGTTTTCTCTACAGTGTGAACTTTTGGTTTGATATCAGAGGTCTTCAGTATCCGTGATCTATGTTGTGCAGTGATCTATGTTATGCAAAGGCAGAGCTCTGATTATTCTTCGACAACAGCACAACTACCTTAATCCCCTGTAGCATCCTTGCATTTCTGCATTTCTCATCTGCATTGATTACATGACATTGCATTAACATTGCAGGTGCATATTTCCTTTGATTCTAACTATCTCGCTTGCTGTTATTCGTACTCAGATACTTGTGCTTGCAACTGCTCGTGTGGTTTCCCATTTGTATACATGAGGAGTTTTCTACTACTGCTGTCTGAGGAGTTTCCATTGTCATGCGTTTCACCCAGAACTAAAATCAAGGGAAATATTCCATATGCATATATACATTGTTAGCATTTTGCATATTTTTTCTTTGTGTTTGCAGGTACCTTCTTAAGCCTTGTTCTTATGTTCTGTTGTATTTTCAGAGAGTTGTTTCAGGATTGCTGACTTGAGAATTCACCGGTACTCTACCAGAAACAATCTCAAGAAAGCCATGGATCACGTTCAGACTGAGATGCAAGAGATGAGGGAGCGCATGACTCAGCTCATGGAGGTCATGCAGAGCATGGCTCAAGGACAGGAGCAATTGAGAACAATGGTCCAGCCCCTGGTTGCTAGGGTTGATCTTAATGGAGTTCTTCACGGAGGTACTGCTACTAATTCTCCCCGCAATGATACAGAAGTTCCTAATCCCACCGCTGTGCCTACCGGATGCACCCTAACTGCTGCAGGGGCCGGGAATGGTAGTGATATTGGCGTCTGCCCTGCTGGTCTGGGTAATGCTGTTGGTAATGCTGGTAATGCAGGTTTTGGTAATACTGTCAACTTGGGTTGTGGTAATGGTGCTCATAATGCTGGGTTTGGACCTGGTGCTGCTAACCATGGTCTTGGTAACGCTGGGTATGGTTACATTGTAAATCGGAACGTCTATGGTCCGGAGGCTGCCTACGCTGGGTATGGAAATGGGGACCAACGATGGAATGAAGATCGTCAGGACGACGTGTTCTCTATGAGGGATGTGGGTGCTGAGTTGCCCGTTGAAGATGATCGTAGATTCAGGATGCTGGAAGAGCAGATGAGGAATTTAGCAAATCAAGACTCTATGGGGCTCGACATGGCCAATTTAGGGCTGATCCCTGATTTACGAGTGCCGCACAAGTTCAAAGTTACTACCTTCGATAAATACAAAGGTGTCACTTGCCCAAGGGTGCACATACGATCATACTACAAAAAAATGTCAGCATATTCAAATGATGAGAAGATGCTCATGCATTTTTTCCAGGATAGCCTGTCGGGGCCGTCGCTCGAGTGGTATATGAGTTTGGAACCCTCTCAAGTTCGCAGTTGGAAGGGTCTGGCTAAAGCGTTTGTGAAGCACTACCAGTATAACAGTGACCTTGCTCCCAACAGGGTCCAGCCTCAGAATGTCGTCCAGAAGAACGGAGAATCTTTTAAAGAGTACGCCCAGAGGTGGCGTGAGCTTGCAGCCAGGGTGCAACCCCCAATGGTAGAGAGAGAGTTGATTGACTTGTTTGTATCAACGTTATCTGGGATGTACTATGAAAAGCTCGTCAATTGTATATCCGGGAGTTTCTCTGACCTTGTAATCACTGGTGAGCGTATAGAAAATGGCATCAAGATCGGGAAAATTCAGGCCGTAGAAGTACCTTCGTCAGGTGGAGGAAAGAAAGTGTTCGGAAATAAGAAGCATGAAGGCGACGCTAATTCTGTATCAAGCTCTCAGGGTAGAGGCAGAGGTAGATATCAAGATCAGTGTCATCATCATTAGGCTACAAGTGTTATCATTCCGATACCACCACCGCAACAACAACAACAACAACAACCACAACAACAGCAGAATCAACAGGGCTACATGAAGTACCAGAATTCGAGGGGAGCAAATAGAGTATTCGATACGCCGCCAATGCCGTACTCCCAGATGCTCTAGATGTTACTACAACTGCAGTTAATCCAGAAGAGAACCTTGGCCCCTCTGACAGGCCGACCACCACCTGGCTATGATGCAAATGCCCGTTGCAAATTCCACTCGGGGGCACCTGGGCACAACATTGACGATTGTAAGGCTTTTAAGCACAAGCTACAAGATTTGATTGACAGTAAATCCATAGACTTCTCGCATGAAGCGCCCAATATTGTGCAAAACCCCATGCCGAATCACGGACCGGCATGAGTTAGTGCCATTCTGGAAGAGAGAAGCTTGAATTTAGTGATGAGGGTTGAAGAGTTGAAGACTCCGCTGGGTCAGGTGAAGAAAGAATTGTTGAAAGGGGGAGTGTTCCCTGGCTGTTCTGAAACTTGTGCCGATTGTGTGGACCATCCTGAAGGGTGCAAAGATCTGAAGAGACATATTCAGGCCTGGATAGATGAAGGAATGTTACAGTTTGACCGCACTTCAGAAGATAGACCCGTTGAGGAAGTGACAGAGGAACGGGATAAAGTTGCGACGATTTCGATCCCTTATAAAACAATCACAATACCAGTGCCTCCCAAGAGGCCAACCGTCATCATAACTAAAGCCGGACCAGTCCCGTATGAGAGTACTAAAGCGATTCCGTGGAATTACGGAGCAGAAGTCTATTGTAACGGGGAGAAGGTGGAGTTGAAGAGTTCTTCAGCAGACTCAGTGGATAGTCTGGTGGGTACAGGTGGCATGACCCGCATCGGCAGAATCTTTGCGTCACCAGAAATAGAGGCTGAAAGAGCTGCAAAAGGGAAGAATAAGGCTATGGTAGAAAGCAATCCTCAGGGGAAAGAGAAAGAGTCTTTGACGAAGGACGTGGAGGAATTCATGAGATTAATCCGGAAAAGCGACTATAAGATAGTCGAGCACTTGCAGCAAACACCGTCTAAAATCTCTATATTGTCATTACTACTGTGTTCTGAGGCCCACAGGAACGCCTTACTGAAAATCCTTGATACCTCGTATGTACCCCAAGAGATATCGGTCAATCAGCTTGAAGGGGTAATGGCCCATGTGAATGCGGGGCACGGGCTCGGCTTTACGGATCTTGATCTGACACCTAAAGGCCGTAATCATAACAGTGCACTTCATATTTCGGTTGAATGCAGGGGCACAGTCATGTCCCATGTGTTGGTTGACACTGGATCTTCTCTGAATGTTCTACCCAAGAAGGCCCTAATGAAGCTGGATACTCAAGGTATCATTTGTACACCTAGTGACCTGGTGGTGCGCGCTTTCGATGGGACGCGCTGTTCAGTGTTCGGAGAGCTGACCTTACCCATCCAAGTGGGACCTGAATTTTTCAATACTGTGTTCTATATAATGGATTTACAGCCAGCCTACAGTCGTCTGCTGGGACGGCCCTGGATTCATGCAGCGGGGGCTGTGACGTCTACACTCCATCAAAAGCTGAAGTATATGGTCGGTGGCAGCATTGTCACCGTATGCGAAGAGGATGACATATTGGTGAGCCATTTGTCATCGTTCAAGTATATATAAGTGGACTGTGAGATCCACGAGACTCTGTGTCAGGCCTTCTAGGAGGTTCAAGTTAAAGATAAGTCTCCAGCTACGAGCAAAGCACCGGAGGTAGCAATGTCGTCGTTCAAGGAAGCCCAGGCAGTGGTTCAGACTGGGGCAGCGCAAGGTTGGGGCCAAGTTTTAGATATCCCTAACAAGCAAGACAAGTTCGGTTTGGGATACCGTCCTGCATCGTCATCACAGAGCGCGCCTCGATTCAAGGGGCCGATTGTGTTCACCCCAGGAGGAGTCGTGTTTGAGCAGATCAATGATGTGTCCGATGTTGAAGACGGAGACAGCAACCGTGACTTGGATTCATGGATAAAGCCCAGTTCCTAGAAGATGGCAATTTTCATTTTATCATGTTATTTCTTTGCGTTTGTAGTTTCTTTCCTGTCTATGTGCAATTCTCACTTGTAAAAACTCGTTGTTTCTCAATTGATATTGAAAATGAAATAAATATGCATGTTTTGAATTAATCCATTCGTGTTCACTTTATTGCTATCTTTTATTTCAAACGCTTGTTTAAGAGGAATCCGGGGAGGATGACGAAATCGAAAGACGTGTAAGCTTTTGATTGTATGCTCTTGGATAGAAAAACTTGTTGACGACATACATGCATTGTTTCAAATCCATAAACACCGGAGATATAAGGAAGATAATCCCTTGTCAGCCCCTTTGAACCTTGTAGTAGGAGTTTCTTTCTGAAAATGAAAAACCCTCAATCTTAACCTGGGGCAGGGTAGGTGTCAGTTAATTTGACCAAGCGTTCAATTTGCAAAAGGAGCGTCCGTTCAAGGATAAATCACACCTGTATAGGTCGTGCCTAAAGAACCAGAATGGTTAAACCTTGGCGATAAGAAGTGAAACAATCACAATTTCTTTTAACAAGTCAGGCAAGCCGGTGTCACATGATTTGTTCAAAAAAAAAAGAGAAAAGAAAAAGCCCGCTAAGTCGAATCTTGTGAACAAGCGACTTAGGAAAAAATTAGGGTATCATGCTGGACTTCAAAATCAGAAACTCAAAAGAGTTAGTCCAGGCAAAAATTAGGGAACGAAAAAGCGAAAAAACGAAAAAACAAAAAGGATTACAAGAGAAAAATCCTCAAACAAGAACGAAATCGTGTGACTCCAGGCACTATAAAGACGGAAAGTGAATGACTGTCACTCTAAAAAGTAGGTGGTTTCCTGAACCATCACTCCTATCACTCCACCGTTAAGAGGTGAGCGCTTATGTCGAATTAGTTTGACGTAGGATTGGAGAACATCGAGGATAATGGGTGGGTTAAAATGAATTTTGAGCCTTATATCCTTCCTTGTTAACCGTGAACCTGGCCACGTTACAACTTGGAAAAGTCCTAATTGAAACAAGTTTAGTTCGAGAGCATACTTCGGTAAAGATCACATCAAAATTGACTCAAAATAGGATTCTTCTTACAGCGTTGTATTAATTTTGACACTTTGATAATTGATTCGTTCATTATATGTCATAAATTTTTCCAGCGAACAGGGTTGGGTTTTGAAAAAACTGGCATATGCATTGCATTTAATGTATCTTTTATGCAGAACAACTTGTTTTACTTGCGAGTAAGCACTCAACCGCAGGAAAGTTTCCACAGTGGAAAATTTGATCAGGATAGAATGTAGAACGCCTGAATACTACGTAGAGTTGTGGCCAGCTATATCAAATAACCCCCGGTAAGGTCAGCCATCCAAGGATCGGTTAACACGGGGTAATCAGGTCGAGATTCGGCAAATCTCTCGCGACTAGAGGTACTGCTTCACGAATCAGTCAATCAGGGACAAAACCATCTCAAGGCTAGGGCATGCCGCCCTATGAGGAAAAGAATTGTTCCTCTCCATACCTCTAGAGCTTATCCGAACTTTTCAACCAAGGATCCTCTCACGGTCCAGATTCTGGGGAAATCCATCTCGGGGTCGTCTCATGGCAAGTTATTTTCTTCTCAGCGTAGACCTTCCCAAAAATCAGACTGAGGTAGGGGCATTACGCTTGGGGAAAATTCTCAGAGAGATTTGAATGAAGCTCGTTTTTCCAACAATCGAAGATCATTCCCTAGCAGATGGAAGTTGCGTCTTTACCCCCAGCAGTTGGTCAGGCGTACCCCTAATCCTCACAGAGTACGAGTATGGGTTTGTTCCCCAGCGAGTCGAGATCAGATTTCTCTCCACCAGGCATATGTGGAATATCCTACAGCAGGTTGTTCGTGACTCCCAGCAGTGTCAGGTGTGTTCCGGGGAGGCCATGCAGGGTCTTTTACCCTGTTCCTCAGCAAAAGTCGCTCATCCCCAGTAGAGATTTGTTCATCTCCAGTAAAATTTGTAACTCCAGGTTTGTTAGTATGCCATTCAGCAGAGTTGGGATCATATCTTCCAAAGTTGTTCAGAGTTCTTCTCCCCAGCACGGAGTTGTAGTACTCAAACACCAGTTTACGTCAAGCACTCAGGCTCCAGTCAGTATGTTGAGTATTCAGACTCTGATATCGTGGAAAGTTTCTTTGTACCCGGATGGTACTCAGACCATGGCATTCCGAGAGGTATCCAGACCCTGGCTCTTGTTATTCCCCGGCAGCATCGTCGAACTTCAGTTGTTTGTGTTAAGTTCAAATGGTATTCAAACCCCGACGAGTATATTTGTGATGTATTCCTTCATTCGTTGAGCATTCAGGCTCTGGCTATTCCGTTGAGTGTCCAGGCTCCGGTGTTTTTTCCAACTCGTGATATGTTTACTTGAGTCGTCGAGTGTTCAGACTCCGGTAAAATCAAGCAAGGGTCCAGACCCTTATTAGTGTATTCGTGGCTATTCCGTCGAGTATCCAGGCTCCGGTAAATCTCCAGTTTGTATTGGTACTTTCTCCCGTCGAGTATTCGGACTCTGCTAAAGACTTTGTGATGTGATCTTGATAAGTATTTATGGTATTCTCTTTTCGTCCGATTTGCTTCATTGAGTGTTCAGGCTCCAGTGTGGTTTTCGTCGAGTATCCAGGCTCCGATTTGTTTACTTCGTTGAGTGTTCAGGCTCCGATGTGTTTTCGTCGAGTATCCAGGCTCCAATTTGTTTGCTTCGTTGAGTGTTCAGGCTCCGATGTGTTTTCGTCGAGTGTCCAAGCTCCGATTTGTTTGCTTCATTGAGTGTTCAGGCTCTGGTGTGTTTTCGTCGAGTATCCAGGCTCCGGTTATCGCTTTGTTTAGTGTTCAGACTCCGGTGTGTTTTCTTGAGTATCCAGGCTCCGGTTTATCGCTTCGTTGAGTGTTCAGACTTCGGTGTGTTTTCGTCGAGTATCCAGGCTCTAGTTTGTTGCTTCGTTGAGTATCCAGGCTCCGGTGCGTTTTCGTCCATCGAGTATCCAGGCTCCGGTTTATCGCTTCGTTGAGTATCCAGGCTCCGGTGCATTTTCGTCCGTCGAGTATCCAGGCTCCGGTTTATCGCTTCGTCGAGTGTTCAGACTCCGGTGTGTTTTTGTTGAGTATCCAGGCTTCGGTTTATCGCTTCGTCGAGTGTTCAGACTCCGGTGTGTTTTCATTGAGTATCCAGGCTCCGATTTATCGCTTCGTTGAGTGTTCAGACTCCGATGTGTTTTCATTGAGCATCCAGGCTCCGGTTTATCGCTTCATTGAGTTTCTAGGCTCCAGTGTGTCTTCGTTGAGTATCCAGGATCCGGTTTGTTGTGTTGAGTGTTCAGACTCTGATGTGTTACGTTGAGCGTTCAGGCCCCGGCTCTGCCGTTGAATACCCAGATTCCGGTGAAATTTTCAATTTGTAACGTTTTGCTTTGTCCGTTGAGTGGACGGACTCCGATGAAGGCAGTGGGGTATCTAGATCCCGATAAGTTTTGTGGTTGTACTCTTGCTACGTTGAATGTCCAGATTCCAGTGAAATCCTGATTTGTAAGGTACCGAGTTGTCTGTCGAGTATCCAGGCTCCAATAAATCCCCAGTGAAGTCACCAGTTACGTCGAGCAACCAGGCTCCGGTCAGCGCATTGAGTATCCAGATTCCGACAGATTTTTGATGTGGTTCTATCGTGCGTTGAGTATCCGGATTCCGACGATTCGAAAGATTGTTCTTTGGCCCATGTGATATTCATACCATGGTCGGTTACGTGTTTCCTGAAGTGGGGTTACTTGATTAAGTTTCCCTTTCCCTTAGCGAGGTGTTCAAGATGATCATTATGTTCGGTTTCTCCGGAGATTTTATCCCAATCAGAGTTTGCAGTTTATTTCTGCGGTTGGCAAATTTCCAGGTTCTTTTGGGTATTCAACAACCTTTTACGTTGATTGATTGAAAGTCGTTCGCTTTTCACTCAGCCGGGTCCAAGTCGCTTGAATAGGGGCAGCTGTTGCACCCCCAAAATTTGCCCAACCTTTTCCTTCTTAATTTTTGGTTCGTTGCATTACATTTAACATTAGCATTAGCATTGCATTAACATTTAAGCAGGGGATCAAGTGTGATATATATCAAGAGGAACCTATCTAGAGGTTTTATTCAAGCTTGAGAAGTTACCAAAGTCATCAGAAAGTGGTTCATGCTCTTGAGAAGTTCAGTTGCTTGTATAGGGTTCATCTCCTAACTTGGAGGCCAATTGAAGACCATTAGTGGGTTGTGAAGCCTTGATTATGGATAGAGTATGTGAATAGATCTCATGGAGTTCCTTGAGAGTTATGGTGGAGATCAATCAAGTCATTTTGCCGAGTGCAAGCAGCCACAGTTGAAGGTGTTGCAATTAGGGTTTTCATCTGGTCAACCCTATGTCAAAGGTGCAATTGAAGGAGGTCGAAGCCTATTTTTAGCTCATGGGGTTCATGGAATGTTATGTTGAAGCATTTTAGGTGTTATTCCAAGACCAATTCAAGAAGAATCAAGGTGTGAGGAGTCGCTAAATTAGGGTTCTCAGTGTAAAATCCCCTGTTTAGTGCCTAACTTCCAAACCATGCAAAGTCAAGATACAAGTCTCACATGACTTTGGCATCAACATGAATGTTGTAGAGGATGCTCATATCTTTAATTTGAGTACTAGAAGTCATCCATCTGATTTATAGAACTCAGGTTACAAGCCAGACAAGTTACAGGTCATCAGATAAATGTGAAATTTGTTTGCAAAAGTCAACCAGCTTGCATGCCACTTTTGCACTAGAAGGAAGTTTCACATGACCTTTTGATAAACATGAAAGTTGTTCCTCATTTTCATAGATTTAATTAAATTCCTAGAAGTCCTCCATCTAATTTGTGAAGCTCAAGTTACAAGCTTTGCAAGGAAGGGGTATTTTGGGAAACTTTGATTACAGGTCATAAAATTACAGGTCAAGTTCACCACTTTGCCTAACTCAAATGAACTTTTTTCCAACATGAAAGTTTCTCCAAATGGGGTCATTTGGTCAACTAAATCTCAAGGTTTCAATGGGCTAGCTCATAGTTGAAGATTGGTGAAAGGAATTTTGGTAAAAAAGCATGTGAAAAACCTAGTTTGTGATCTTTCCAAAATTAGATCAAAGATAGTCATATTTGTACTCATTTTGAATGGAAAGCATGTTTTAAGAACATTGGTGACAAAATCAATTGCATTTGAGGCATGGTTCATGAACTATTTCAAGCTTTCTTCATGTTTAAGCAACACTTTGGATTATGACCATTAAGATCCAAACAAGGAGGGATTTTGAGCCATAGATCTTCCTTACACCACAAGGAATGAGATTGAATCAGAAACAAGGGATTTTGGCCATGAATTAAAGCATCTTCATGGGCTTCCATAAGCTTGGAAATTGAAAATCCAATTGAGTGATTCTCCCACAATTGGTCCCCCATTTCATTACAAACATATTCTATATAATCCATGGAGTGATTCCATAATTTTTTTGTGGATGAAATTGAGTAAGAAATAGAGCTATAGCAATTGAAAAAAGTGAGCTTCAAGTCAAAAACAAGTTCTTCATTTTCCATCAATTCAAGTGTTCTCACATATCCAAACATCTTCAACAACTATCATTGAAAGATTCTACACCATTTTCCTGAAGAATTTGTGGTTGGTTGAAGCACTACAACACCATTTTCAGAGGTATTTGAAAATCAAGATTACTCATTAATTATGCATCTTTCTTGCACCATTTTTTCACCATTACATTCCCCTGGACGTGAATCATTATTCTGGTAACAATTGGAGAAGTTTCTTGACGATTTGATGTTCTTGATATTTTCATGGATGGGCGCGGGTTTTGAGTTTAAGAGGGTTTCACTTCAATTCATTGTGATATTCATGTTCCTTGTGAAAAATGCCACGATTTTGGTTCAAGAAACGTTATATTTGGTTGAGAAATGAGAAAGATAGAGATGGAGGAAGTCACCGGCATGAAGCTCTGGCCGCCCCTCACCGTCGACTGCATTTTCCCTCTTCCAAATATTCGAATGAAGAAGAAACACTATAACCGTTGGATCGGATTGGAAACATTGACAAAGTCTCACAATCGCACGCACCAAAATGCGCCACCTCACCATAACTTAAGTGACTCATCTGGGCTTAAGTGAGTTCCTGTCCACACTCCCATTCTGCCAGGCCCAATGGATTAAACTGAATATTTTTTCTATTTACCACGCATGTTTATTCTATTTCAATGTTTTTCTTTATTTTCTTCATATTTTGCTTGCTAGCTTTAATGTCATAAAAATAGTAATATTGCTTATAAAATCTTGAGATTTTACATGACGATTCTTGGGCAAGTTAGGAGATTTTAAAAATTGGAATGGTATTTTTAGGATTTATTTTCATTTAGTTATGATTTTTCCCATTTTAATTGCCATTAAAATCATGAATTTGTACCTCTATTCTTATTGAATTTCATTGGGGTATCAAAACAAAATATTTTTGTCTAATCTTTTATGGAATTCTTTTAGACATTTTGAGGGATTTGAATATATTTTTATCGGGATTTTATACTACCATTTGTATAGGTTTTGAACACCATCTTTGTGCATGCTCTAGATAGCCTTGGTTTGAGATATCTTTGGAAGTTTACTCTCTGTTTGAATACTTCCTTTTTGATTATTCCCCTATCCTTTTAACCTCTGATTGTTGACACATTTTAGGTGCTTGGAGAATTTATTTGGAATTTTTAGATGCATTTTACTATTTTTTCCTTACTTTGCAATTGGACTCATAATTTGGCTTTCCCACTTGGACATTTGTATTATTTTGGCTCCAAAAGCCATGTATTTCTTGTGTGATGGATATTATAGTGATTAATTCTTATTATGGACATATTATAGGTCTTGTGGACCATTTGGTGGCTGTTTATATTTTACATAGCTTGCCCATTTGATGCTTTACTTTCATGCTTGTACATTGTGATTCCAAATAGTGGTTTATGTACTCTCATTGTAGGTTTCTCTTGATTCCTTACCATTTTTTCCTTGATATTCATTTGTGGCATAGGTTGTATGATTAGAATATGCTACCCTCTGTCCAATGACCTTAGTGTGCCATTTAAGGAAGTTTTAGGTCCCTCCTTTGGAGGTCTCTAAGGCATGCCTAAAGTGGTGAATCCTTTAGGACTTCCTTTTGTATGATTGTTATGGTTTGCCCTTGTTGCATTTCCTTCTCCTACTCCCTTTGAATGATTTCATATTTTGCTTGAGGTTGAGATGGGATTGTGGAGGCTCCTGCCCCACACTATTTTCCTCCCTCACTTGCATTGCATCTTTGCTTTCTATACTTGCATTTCATGTATGCATTCTTACAATTGTTTTCTTCTTCTTCTTTTGTCTTCCTTCCCTTAGGATTTCCATTCTTGCTTGTTCAAGATAGAATGTGATAGACATTAGGCATTTAACCATGCATGACAACATTAGATAGTTCCCTCCTAACCTTGACCATAGGATGAAATTTGCATGACAACTTTAGGATTGAATTAGTTCCCCTTAGTTGTGTTCTTTCTCTTCTCATCTTCAAACATTCTTAAAACACTTAATAAAGGATAATGTAAGAACAGAGTATGCCTAAGAGGGGGGGGGGGGGGGGTGAATTAGGACTTTTGAAATTTTTCCGGTTTTTATCTGGTTCTTGGAAATATGCTGGATGGTGTTCTTGGTTATGGAAAGCAGTAAATCAAGAAAGATAGAAAGACACAGGATTTATAGTGGTTCCCCTCACAATCCGAGAGTACTCCACTCCCCTTTCAACATGAAAGAGAATTTTCACTATTGTTTAAAACAGTACAACCTATCACACCATCAACCGGTGAGGCCTACTATCAAACAATACAATCTCACAAGTGTACAAGAACAATCCTCTTGTAAACACTCACCCTTGTGTCCAACAATCCTGGATCACAAGTCAAATACAAAATAATTGTAATGAATTTGGTTTGAGTATAACTGTCAAAGTGATCTTCTTCAATGAATCAAAATTCACTCTTTGTAATTTTTCAATACAAGTGTTCAATGAATGTGAAATTTTCAATGCAAGTATGAACACTTTTGAAAAATGAATTTGATTCTAAGACAATTTTTAAAATGAGTATTTGTTTTTGTTTTTTTGTGTGTTTTTCAAAATGAAAAACTCAGAATTTATATGAGCAAAATAACCTTTCACAAAAGGTATGATTTTAAAAGATTCAAACCATGAAAAGGTATGTTTTTAAAAATAATTTTTGAACTCAAAACAAAGCAATTTTTCACTGCACGTTCAGTGTTAATCGGTTAACCCATATGGTTAATCGGTTAACACTGGTACGTTAGCCCAGAAAATTCAAAATTCAAAATAGTTAACCAGTTAACCCATATGGTTAATCGGTTAACACTGCTAATTTTCAGAAAAATGCTTTTTAAAAATAATGTTATACCATTTTTAAAGTTTCAAAAACATGCTTATGTATTATGCACAAAAGATTGATGTTTTTGAACACTTGTATATCAAATTAAAAAGGTGGATTTGATATACCAGTAATGCAGGCAAGTCTGGAAGAATCAGTTCCATATGTAGCTTGACTTGAAAGATAGCTTGATGACTTTATCTTGATGACTTTGAACGGCTTGTCTTTTTGCAATCAAGAGATGACTTTGAGTAGCATTGACATCATCAAAACTTGAGACTGAAGCATGCTTCTACAGATAACACGTGTTATACGCTACGAGCCTTAAGCACTAGAGAAAGGGTTGTTGGAGAGTTTCTTTTCAACAGCTTGGGTGTTTAGTATGGTACCCTTTGGGTGACATGCGACGCATTCACTCTTAAGTCCAAGTCTTTAGTGCGACACTGTCGCGGTGAAATTTTGATACCAAACTATTGATTAGTTTGAATCGTTAATTCAATTTGCAACCGAACTTTGATTTGTCCAAAGGAAGGGATAAAGATAGAAATTCCCACGATGCAATGCAAATGCAAGCTATATTGTTTAGGTTCGGGGGTTGGTTAAACTTAGGGAAGGTATTAGCATCCTAAGTTTCTGTAGTACTCTACAGGAACCTCTTGTTTTATGTTTGTTTATTGCTATGTGTTTATCTGCTTAAAGGATTAGAGACCTAGGGGTTTATTTCTAAGTATACTCGATAAGATGTCGCATCTTATGCCTACATATCCTTACAGGAGTGGAATCATAGTATTTGTAGTTCCCCTAAAGGGTTAGAGGAGCTCTTTGACTGTGGTCAAAGTTCCTACGGGTTTAGGGTAGTTGTTTTGATTGGGTTTAGGAGAAGAGATGAGTCTTCATATTAAGGAAGATGTAACCACCACAAGTGTAAGAGGGGTTCATAGGAAATGGTCTTTGCATCGTCTTAAGAAAAGGGCTTAAGTACTCGGATGGTCGCCAAGTATGCCTTTATCGCTCTTAAGGCAAAGTTCCTACATGTTTGATTGTATTGTTGTGGAGGTGGAGATTATATCTCACTTAAGATGATTAACATCTATTCTCTATTTGTGTTTGAAAAGTTTGTATTGTTGATTGTTTTGTGTTTGTCTAATTTGTAAAGAATAAAGACAAGGTCCTTCCTATGGGGTAGGATCTATCCTAAGAAGATCGACTTGAATGGGATTAAGGATCGTGCGGAGAATGATGCAGATGATATGCAACTACACACAAGTGTTGACTCATGTGTAGGTTTTTCCTTTGGACGGAATGCGATGCATAAATTGATTGCAGTAAATAAATTGCGGAAATAAAAATCATACACGTACGCATGAAAGCGCTAAGTGAGTGTGTGAGTGTCGTGAATGTGGGTGTGCACGATTAATTTGTATTTTACGATGTTGATTTGATTTTAAGTAGTTGATCATTTTAGTTTGGATTATTTTAAGCGGGAGGTTGATTTAAGTGGGTTGATTTTAAGATAAGGTTAAATTAGATCCTAAGTTTTAAATAAAAAAAGCTACAATGATTAAGTATTTATAAAAAAAACTCTGGTGAGGTAATTGTTTTATTATCATGGATTAAAATTGATTTTATTATCCATTTTCACGAATTATTTAAATTAATATTCACTATGTTAAGAAATAGGTGTACCTTGTTTAAAAGTTTCATTCTACTCATTTGATTAAAATACTATTAAGTTGAAACCAGTCAATTTAATTAACAAAAATATTTTCTTATATGAATTAATAGGATTTTGAAAGAAAAAAAGGGTTTTTATTAACTAAGAAAATATTTTTTATTATTATAAAAATAGATTTTTATTAAAATAGCCAAATAGCTTTATTTAAAAATTGACAAATTAACTTATTTGATTAAAAGTTTGTTTTATTATGTAAAAGCTATTTTGAATGTGAAAGGGTTTATTTTCAGGTTTATCAAATGTTTTTTTATTTTATTTTATTAAAAAAGATTATAAGGTTACTAATTACTAACTAATTAAAATTAGTGTTAAAAAAGATTTAGGTGGCAGATTAGTTTAAAAGTGATTAGGGTTTAACGGAGGGTTAGTGGTGTGTGAGGTTGTGTTAGTGTGTATTACGTGTGTGTGTGCTTATGATAATTATCTTACAGTGATAAGCAACTAATAAAGAACGAAAATAAAACGAAATAGATAAAGAAAACGAAACGCAAAGAGGGGGAACCCTAGGTTCCTCCCCCAAACCGTCGTCGGCGTCTCTCCTCCTCTCACGGTTCTCGATCCCTCTCTTTCTCCGCTTTTGTTTGCTCATGAATTCCTCCTCCGTTGTCTCCTCCATTTTACAACCTGAAACACAAACCAGAGCATCAATAGTTCAATAATTTTGACATGAATAAAGGTTTTACCGAAAGTTGCGGCGGCGGCGGAGATGATGCTTCGTCGATTTGGGCTTGTGGTGTCCGAAGATAATCTCATCAACTGAAGAGATAAGTTCTCTTTTTGCTCAATTTCTTAGGTTACGAACTTGAGTTTTTTACGGTAGCTATCGGTGGTATATTTTCGGTGTCCTTCTTCTGCCTTGGTTCCTCCTTATATAGGCTTCAGGTTGAGAATGACTTGAATGGATTGTTAATTGCTGATTGATTTGGTTTTAAAGATTTCCTTTTTGATTATAATTTGATTTTGAAAGGTTTCCTCTTTCGAACGATTTCACTCAATGCTTGTTAATGCGATTTTCGATCTCTGATTTGTTGTGTTAAATGCTTTAAAGTTCTGGAGGATCTTTTGGGAATCTTTTTCTCTCGCACGCGTATATTCTTCGATTTGGTTTTGCTAACTCGAGTTTTGGGATTTGGCAGGTGTAGAAAGTGAAGGAGCCTTGGGCCAAAAGATGGACAACCCAGGGGGAAACTTGTGCTTGATTTGGAAAGGGGTGAGAGTTGGTAACTACGCACTCGTATTCTCTTCTTCTTCTTCGCAGATGCTAGCCTCGTCTTATGCCGTGGTTGAGGAAGGTAATGCGGTGGTGATGATGACTCAGGGAGTCTGAACCATTGGGGCATGGAAAGGGTTGTTGTTTGCGCCATTTGTTGTCTCCGAAAGAAAAGTCTTCACAATGTTTGATGTTTAGTAAGAAGTTGGTGGCAACTTCGGTTGTTGCCCTTCTAGCTACTCGAACCTTATGCCCGATGATGAGCTGAGCTGAGGGCTGGGCATTTTCTTGCTCTTGGAGTCTTTGAGTGGTTCTTTTATGGCCAATGTGTTGGTGTTGCCACGGATGATGAACTTACAGCATCATCATTTGTCTCCTTGTTATTTGTTTGCGGCTTGTTGATGCTAGTGCTATGAGGAATGCTCTCCTTGTTACTTGACATTGCGAAGAAGCTGGTTGTTGTACTGTGATGCCGTTGCGGCTGATGTTTGCATTTACCCGTTTGTTGGCTTGTTCTGCGTTGCCGCTACACTGCTTGTGCTTGCGGGTGATGTGTTGTCATTGCTGATGCGGGCTCTTTGATTGAATACCTGTTGTAGTTTATGTGCCTGCTTGCGGTCGGCGGTAGCCTTGTGACGAGTAGCTTGAAGTTTGAGGCTACCCATGGTATTGAACTGTCATGACTTTGAGCATTTTTGTGGAGTTCTGTCTGTTACACCCAATGATGAGTAATCTGAGGGTTCTATCTGTTTCGACTCGTCTCTTAGGCTTCAAATTGTCTTTGCGATACTGCTATCGATAATGTCCTATGCCCTGTTGTCGCGGATGTTGAACTGTTACTATTAATGTTGTTGCAGATATTGGATTGACATTATTGATGCTGTTGCAGCTGGTGCACTTGTTGTCGCTATTACTAATTTTCTTTTTCTTCTTTCAGGACCCGTTTAAGTGGTGTGGAAGCTGCCAGTTTCTAGCTTCGGTTGAGAAAGGTTTAATGGTGATGATGACTTATGACGTCTGAACCAATGGTGCTGTTGAATGCAGTTGCTCATCTGTGTTTCACACTGTTTGAACTATCTGCTAGTTGTCTTTTGCGTTCAAATTCCCGTCGTCGATGTTCAGTAGGAAGCTAGTGACGGCGTAGGCTGTTACCCTCCCGGCTGCTCGTGCTTCTGCCCTGTGATGAATTCAAGCTGAGGGCTGAACAAAAACTCAACTCATCTTTTAAGCTTCACGTTATCTCTGCAGTACTTCTATTGACAATGTTCAATGCCCTGCTATTGCGGATGTTGAACTGTTGTTATTGATGCTCATAATTGATGTTGCTTGCAGCCTATATTTGTCCTGTTGCCGATATTGTGACATTTTTTCTGATATTGTCTTCTATTTGCAGCTGATACTTCTTGTTGCGACTGATGTGGTGCTTGCAACTGGTGTTGGCTATGCTGTTGGCTATGCTGCTTCCGCTGTTTGTTGAAACACGGGCTATTTGTTGTTGCGCTGATGTTAAGCTATACTGTTGTGTTTTTTGCTCTTCTGTAGGTGCTTATTATGCTTTCTGTACTGCTGAGGCATGCTGCTGTTACCGCTGTTTGTTGAAACACGGGCTGGCCGCTGCTGCTTGCGAGTGCTAAAAATACATGTTGTCGCTTGTAAAAGTTTGCCTGTTGTTGTTGTTGCAACTGACATGCTTCCTCTTCTTCTTTCAGGATGCCGCCCGAAGCTCAGAAGCTGCCGGTTCCGCGCCGTTTACCGAGAAAGGTTCGAAGGTGATGATGACTTGATAGTCTAAACCACATTGGTGTTGTCGAATGTAGTTGCCTTGCGAATTACGTTGAGCTGTTCGAAATAGTTGCCTTAATTGGATTTTCGATGTTCGGTAGAGAGTTGATAATGGCTACGGTCATAGTCCTCCCGACCGCTCGAGTCTCATGCCCGATGATGAATTGAACTGAGGGCCAGACTTAAATTCTCTTCTCCTTAAACTTCACTTTATTTTCGACGGTATTTGATTAATGGTTGTGTTTTGACAGGTCGAAAGGGAGTCTCGGTTTTGTCACTTGTGGAATTCTCTGCAATGCCTGTGCTGTTGATGTATATTTGTACTCTTGACCGCTGTCGCTGATGTTGCAGGTTGGATTTAGATGGTGGGATGCCGTCAAAGGGATCAAATTTCCATCTTACGATTTCCAGGAGGTTTGAAACCGTTACGGTTGCTTGCTGTGAAGAACTGGCCGCAGATGATGTTATGAAGAACCAGGAGTGGCTTGCTGATCTGTGTTTCAAATCTTTAACTAGTTTGTCAGACCATTGATAGGTTGATTAGTTTATACTGCACTGCTGAACATAACTCTGTTTCCATAGGTCAAATAAGGAGGCAAATCTCAAGTTAGCTTGTTATTCCTGTGAAACAGAGGCTTACGATGTCATACCCCAAATTTGCCCGCCAGCTTTTGTAAATATTTTTGCATTTTTTTATTTCACATTTTTCACGCCGTTTAGACACGTGTCCACCCCGATTGTGCGTTTTTCAGATCTTGACTATTTTTTGTCCACTAGAAGCGTGACACGTGGCCTAAGGGCATTTTGGTAATTTTTGTTTCTATTTTCATTTTCTCATTTTTCTTTTCAAATATTAAATTTGTGTTCATATTTTTATTTTATCATTTATTTAATTCAAATGGTTTGTTTTGTTACATTTTTTAGAATTAGAATAGTTATTTATTTTTTTATTTTTTTCTTTAGAATAGATTTTATTTTAATAGTTTTTATATAGAATTTTAATTTAGTTATTATTTTTATTAGAAATAGTTTTTTTATTTATTTAGAATAGAAATAGATTATTTTTATAGCATAGATTTAATTTGTTTTTAGAATTATTTTAATATTAGAATTTGCTTAGATTTAATTTAATATTTTTTAGATTTTATTTTTATTTTAATATAATTTTTAGAAAATAGTCTTTAATAGATTAGAATTTAGATTTTATTTTAAATAGGATTTTAATATTATTTTTATTAGAAATAGTTTTTTTTTATTTATTTAGAATAGAAATAGATTATTTTTATAGCATAGATTTAATTTGTTTTTAGAATTATTTTAATATTAGAATTAATTAGATTTGATTTAATTTTAGAGATATTTTAGGATTTTAGAATTAAGTTAGTAATGTTAGAGATATTTTAGGATTTTAGAATTAAGTTAGTAATGTTAGAGATATTTTAGGATTTTAGAATTAAGTTAGTAATGTTAGAGATATTTTAGGATTTAAATAGTTTTTAGATTTTGATTTTTTATTCTACAGTTTTTAACAGTTTTTAATTTTATTAGAAATAGTTTTTATTTTAAATAATTTAATTATATAGTTTAGAAATAGCTTTTAGGTTAAACATAATTTTTAGTGTATTTTTATTATTAGGAGCTAAATAGAATTTTATTTTGTTTTTATATAGAATTTTGTTTTGTGTGAATTTTATTAAGTTTTTTTAGAATTAGTTAGAATTATTTAGAGTTTTTAGCTTATTTATTTATTTATTTATTTTATTAAAATATTTAATTTAATTAGAATAGATTATTTGATTAGAGTTAATTGTTATTTATTATTTAGATATTTATTTTCTTTTTAATTATTTGCTGATTAGGATTTATAGTATTTATTAGTATTATTAAATTAGGATTAATTTGTTTTATTATTAATAGTCAGATTTTATTTTGTTAAATTTTAATAATTTAGATTTTATTTTATTTGTTTATTTAGTTTAGTTTTTTTAGGTTTTTTGTTTTGACCGTAGTTAAGATTATTTAGATTCATATAAATAAATATTAGTTAAGTTTAGAATTAGTGTTAATAGAATTAATTTATTTTATAGACAAAATTATTAGTTTATTTCATTAGTTAAATAGATTTTATTGTTAATTATTATTATTAATTTGCTTTATTAGGATTTTAATATTCAGTATTTTTTAAACTATTATCATTATTAGTTAGGTTTTAGAGTCATTTTTATTTAATCATCATCAGTAAGTATTAATCAGAAAAAATTCAAAACAAAAATTGTTGTGCCACGTGTCCTTTTTCTATAGTATATAGCACTATTCATTTTCCCTTCTAGAGGACAACCCTAATTCCTTCAGCCTCCAACCCTACTCCCAAAGGGAGGCAACCCTAGACACAAGTTTGGAACCCTAATCTACAGCCGCTACTGTTCATCCGCCCCCTTCCATCATCACCCAGAAAACTCCATTAAACCATCAATGTTCAACTCATTCTTCATCTTCCTCATAAACTTCATCCTCCGTATTCCTCCATCTCCATTCAACTCCAATCATCACCTCACAAAATCATCAACCAACAACATCCTCACGCAAATCACCTTCATTGGCTTACCCAGAAACATATCAGATCTTCAATCTTTACCTCATACAACCATAAACAGCACCAAAATCCAACCCATAAACAGCACCAAAATCCAACCCATTTACCTCCTTCTTCCTCAACCTTCTTCGACCGCCATTTAAACCCAGATTCAAACCTCAACCCAATCGAAACACAAACCCAGATCTAGAATTAAAAGATGAAGGAGATATTTAGATGTTGAAAGCTTCGGACGTGATCTTTGAGCGAAGAAGAAAAATCCACGAAGCGAAGGACGACATCGCATTTTTTGTGTTTTTGTTGACTGTGGATGTCGTGTATTTTATTATGGGTTGTGAGAAGTTGTTACAGTTTAGGTTGTTGCTTAGTGAATGTTTCTGCCTTAATTCATTTTCTTTGTTTTTATTTATTTATTTTGTTTTTTTATGCTGAAGTTGTGGGCTCATAAGCCCAAGTTCATTCATCACACCGTGCCCCTATCTCACTCACAAACCCTCTCTATTTCTTTTTATTTTTGTAAATTATTTATATATAATATATATAGTTTATATTATTCTTTTTCTAACAGTTTTATGGCATATGTATATATATTAGGTTCAGTTTTTAACTTAGATTAGTAGTTGTATTTTTTTTATATTGTATATATATTATTCTTTTTCTTAATATATTTTTTAGAAGTTGTTATATAATTTATTTAGAATTTCATTCTTAATTTTCATTAGAGTTGTATATATTTTATATGTTTTGTTATTTCTTTTAAAAATGTTTTTTTATTAATTTTCTTTTGATAACTTTTGTATATATTTTATTTAGAAGTTTGTTATTATTATTTATTTATGTATGTATTATTTTCTAAGATTTATTTTATATTCATTTTCTTTTAGATTTCTATTCTATTTATATTAGAGTTTATATACATTATTATTTAGAAGTTGAGTTCTATTTTTTCTTTTGTTATTGGGCATTTTCGCCTTTTGGGTCGATGACGAGACCACCAACGTTTAGCCGTCAAATAGTTGACGTGAAACAAAGGATCTGAGACCACCTCTTTCTCTCCTCATTTCTTTTCATATTTCCGATTCTTTTTTGACTTGTTATGATCGATGACGTCTTGGGTCCGCAAGACGAGATCCTACTGTTTTTGGTCCGTGCGACATGATTCAATTGGAGAACGATCCTCAATATCGTTTCTCTATCTTGTCCATAGCACGGAAATCAATGTGCGACCTCTTATAGTTCAACTTCCCTTATAAGTCGACCTAAGGCGGTTTAGCATTACATTTGTCCCGATTCGATTCATCGACGCTATCAAACCATCTTCAATAAAAGAATTGAGTTCTCTACGTATTGAACTAAAATAGGGGGTTAAGTGTAGACTTTCTTCCTCTTCGAGTGTCGGGATATTCACTGTAGTGTGGGTGGTCTTGATACTCGTCTTTCAATACAAAGACACTTGTATTCTCCACAGTCATCTACTTTCTCTCCTAAAACCTCGGCTCCGCACCGAGTGCATTTTCAAAACCTCGGTCCCGTACCGAGTCCATTTTTAAACCATCTTTAAAATAAATTTCTCTTTGTATTGAACTAAAAAGAGAGGATTGGGTGTAGACCTCTTCTTCTTCGAGTGTTGGGATACCCACAGTAGTGAGGGTTGTCTCGATACTCGTCTTTCAATACGAAGACGCGACTTTATCCACATATCTCCTTCCACACCTTCTCACAATTTCTCTCACATTTCTCTCATACCTAAAACCTCGGTCCTGTACCGAGTGCATTTTCAAATCTTTTCACAATAAAAACTTGAATGGTCGTGGAGTGGTTAGGCGTAGGCCTTCTCCTATCCCGAGTGCTGACGTTTACCGTAGGGTTCTCTGTCGCAAAGCACTTACTATTCAAAACCAAGTATCTTTAATAAGAGAACGAAGTTCTCTTTGCATTGAATTAAAGAGAGAGGATTGGGTGTAGACCTCTTCTTCTCCGAGCGTAGGGATGCCCACTTAGTGAGGGTGGTTTCGACGCTCGTCTTTCAATACGAAGACGCCTTGTTCGCCACACCCTTTTATAACAAAAACTTTGAGATAAAGAATTGGGTACTACCCGTAGAGGTTACTATCCGAGGACCTATCTCGCCCCTAAAAAACAATTCAACCAATCAAACGTGACACCTTGCCTCGCATGGCGAAAACCAGTCTCCCAAAGGATATGTTACGTCCGTTCTACCGCAAACAGGTACGCATAAGTCTCCAAACGAGCGAGCAGCAAAACACCTAAACTGCTAGAACGCGTACGATAACATCATCCACAAAACACACCGGTTATCCGCACCGTAGGCACGAACTACGTTGCTCTGATTTCTCATCTGTTGAGAATACGTAGGCATAGGATTGTGATATCCTAGCGAGCACCCTTTTTCTTTTTCACCCTTTCCCAGAAAGGCATGCTACGTCCGTTCTACCGCAAACAGGTAACGCCTAAGTCTCCAACGAGCGAGCAGCAATACACCTAACTGCTAGAATGCGCACGATAGCAGCGTCTACCAAGACTTCCCCGCACACCGTAGGCTGAACTACGGCTGCTCTGATTCTTTACTTTCTCAAGTAAAGATACGTAGGCACAAGGGCCACAATCCTTGCCGAGCATATTCCCCCCATATCTGTAGTTCCCCGAACTACGTCGACTCTGACTTTCTATTGAGAATACGTAGGCATAGGACTGTGAAGTCCTACCGAGTCTGTTCTTTCTCTTTTCTTCCCCGTTCTCTCTTTCCTCCTAACTTTCATGTTTCTAACCCTTCTTTTACCCTGTGGAGCACTTCTTATAGCATAATATTTAAGCAAATAAATTCACACATCGACAAACAAAAGGTTCCCATCGAGTACGATGGATGCGAGGGGTGCTAATACCTTCCCCTTGCATAACCGGCTTCCGAACCCGTTCATGGTTGCGAGACCATCTTATCCATTCTTTCTTAAGGTTTTCTCGATATTTTCCTTTCCCCTCATGGGATAAATAAAATTCGGTGGTGACTCTTCTGTCTATCTTTTTCGCCTCCCCGTCGTTGCGCGATGAATTTTTCGAGTAGCGACAGCTGGCGACTCTGCTGGGGATCCCTAGCAAGCCAAGCCTATTTTGTTTGTCGTGTTTGTGTTTTTATTTGTTTTATTTATGCTTTATTCTCTAACTGTTGGGTTTATTTGGATGGTTTGTAAGGATAAAAGCTTTCTACCCGAGCTTTCGAGTATATACTAAGATAGGAGGTGGGTTCTTTCTGATTTGCGAGACTTAGGACTCGTTGAGTTGGATCGAATTCCACCGCTCAGATGAGACCCCGTAGGGATGATTATGTCTTACGTGTAGTCGTAATGACGTTTTTATTTCCGACGTGGGAGTCCGTGACTCTGAGGACCTTTGTAGAACCTTATTCCAAAGGTCGCTAAAACATAACTCTATGTTCATCCTTTGAAAGGATTACCGTCTTACGAGTAGTCGTTCTGATGGAAAACTTTTGAGGGTTAGTGCATGGGACTTTGTTTTAAAATTCTTTGGGATACCCTCTCTTAAACCAATAGATTGCCCACCCAAGGGGAGATATACCTTTTTGTTGTCTTGCAGGATTTGTAACTTTAATCCTTGATGTGGATCTGTTCTCGTGTGCATTCATTGCATTGCATTTGCATAAGCATATCTGCATCATTTTGTATTTTCTTCCCTAACCAATACCAAAAGCTTACCCATCCTTTGTTCATAACCCGCAGTTGATTTCCCGACACTTCTGTTGAACTCGTGAGATCTGTAGAAAGAGGAACATAGACGCCTCGAAAGGCCAGTCAGACAATGCAAGCTGAGGTAGCTATGCCAGAGAGCAATCGCCAGAATGTTGAGTCCCTACAAGGATTTACTGTGATAAATAATCCATTGTATGATCTTCTGTCGGACGACCATCCTCAGCCAGTAAACGTCCATACTCAACCCCAGAGGATGCCGCTGACTAATCCCATGGAAGAAAAGCTTCGTGCCCTTGAGGAGACAATTCAAGCTATGAGAGTGTCTGACATACCCGGCCTCGATGCTGTTGATATGTGTTTAGTGCTAGACTTGGTGATTCCTCCAAAATTCAAGATACCCAACTTCGAGATGTACACAGGCTTTAGTTGCCCGAGGCGACATTTGGTGATGTACTGTCGAAAAATGACCCCCTACACTCATGACGATAAGCTGATGATCCACTGTTTTCAAGAAAGTCTGAGTGGGGCATCATTAAGTTGGTACACAGATTTAGAAAGGAGTCATATCCAATCGTGGAGGGACCTAGCCAATGCTTTTCTAAAGTTTTACCAGTTTAATCTAGACACTCCTCCCACCCGCATGCAGCTGCAAAGCCTATCTCAGAATGAAAACGAACCTTTTAAGGGATATGCACAGCGGTGGAGAGAATTCGCAGCAAGAGTGCAACCACCACTCTCGGACAGGGAACTGATTGACATGTTCATCAACAGTTTGCAGGGCTCTTATTTTGAAAGAATGGTTGGTTGTACGCCATCAAGCTTCTCTGACCTTGTGATTGTAGGAGAGCGCCTCGAAAGCTATCTCAAAAGTGGACAAATCCAAGACGCCTCAAGCAGTCAGGACAGTGAGCTTGAATCTTTCGACGATTTCCATGAGGAAGAGAAGGATGAAACTAGCGCACTCATAGCAAACATTGGGTATCCTCACGATGTACCAGCAAAACTGTTTGGTCCCTCATCTGCTCAACATGCATCATTACCAGTGCCATGTTATCCTTATAGGAAATCAGCCATGCCTAAAGCTTCATTCCGTAAGCCATGGGTCGCTTATCATGCAAATCAACAAGCCCATGGCCAAGGATATCAGAATCAGCACCGTAATCAGAATAGGCCCAACAACAACTTGGAAAGAAGGACTGCTCCTCTTCATCCAATCCCCATGTCGTACAGTCAGCTTATCCCACATCTGATTCAAAACTCATTGGTGGAGCCTAAGACTCTTAAGCTTATGCCAGAACCTTACCCTCCGGGGTACAATCCCAATGCTCAGTGTGGATATCATGGAGGATCCATGGGGCACTCGACCGAAGATTGCAAAGCCTTCCAAGCCAAAGTGCAACAGTTGATTGACAAAGGGTACATATCTTTTCCTGAAGGGAATTTGGTCGTTCATGTCAACCTTTCAGCTGTCTAAACTCGAATATTTCAAGGGTCATTTCCAGAAGCCAATGGTCTAGACAGGCAGACGTCCTCAACATTGGCAGTCCTTGAACGCTTTTATCATTTGCATCTTGTAGTTTATTTCCTGTTAATTGCTACTTGTGTTTAAACATTGTTGTTTTGAATGGTAATATTAATGGAGTTATTATGCATTTTCCGAATCAGTCACGTCGTATTCACTCATTATTTCCACTTATCACAGACACATACACTTTTATCCACTCCGCTTCATCACTGTTGTGTTTAGCAAATATTGGAGGGAGGATGACGAAAACGAAATACCCATAATTGTAAATCATATGCTTTCAGAAAGAATCTCGTCAATGATGTACAGGCATTGTTTCAATTCCCCTAAACACCGGAGATATAAGGAGTTAATCCCTAGTCAACCACTTCGAGCCTAGAAGTAGGAGTTTCTTCAGACATTCAAACC
This sequence comes from Lathyrus sativus, assembly GCA_963859935.3. NCBI lineage: Eukaryota > Viridiplantae > Streptophyta > Magnoliopsida > Fabales > Fabaceae > Lathyrus > Lathyrus sativus. The sequence goes on from OZ012735.1 coordinate 511,371,559, forward strand.
CTTACACTCAACCTGGGGCAGGGTAGTTGTTCAGTTAATTCAATCCCGCATTCAAATCAACAAAGCAAAATCCAGAAGACGGTTGTTCAACAATGACCCACGACATGGAAGTCACAATCCTCCAACAAAATCAAAAAAAAAAATCAATCAAAAGCCTGCTAGGTCAAACACCTCAAAAGGGGACTTAGGCAAAAATCAGGGCTATCCCGATGGATCTAACAAGCAAAATCAGTCCATGCAAAAGTTAGGGATCAAAAACAAAATCAAAAGAGGTTTTTAAACCTTCAACAAAAACAAAATAAGACTCAGTGGCCACCCAAATCTATGGTCTACTGACATTTATCAAAATAAGGTGATTGCCATTTCAAGCAAACCTTGAACCGTCAAGCTTACACCGTCAAGGTAAGTGCAGAATTAACTGAGCGTAGGACGGGAAGTCATCAAGAAGAAGGGGTGGGTACAAATAATTAACTTTGAGCCTAATATCCTTTGTTTCAATAACCGTGAGCCAGACCACGTTACAACCCTCGAAAGACCTAATTGAGTCGAGGTTTATTCTGAAAGCATACTATCGCAAGGTTGCGTAACCTGACTCCCACATATTTGTTAATCATCAGCTTTGGTGTCAATATCCTTGCTATATCTTTTACACCAATCAAATTAGCACAACGTTTGGACTAACGGTCCATTCGTCTCACTACCACGACACTCAATAAACGACAATTCTTTCAAAAAACTTACATGAACTTCGCATTAAAATTACTATTTGTGAACAAACGATTTAAAATTGCAAGTCAGTGGTTGGCATCGAGGAAATTCCAACAGAAAGCAATCAAGCAGGACTGAACCATTTAGCAGTCTGGATCAGAATCGAGTATACTTTGTAGCTCTGTAGATCTAGGGCATTGTCATCCAAGAATTTGGAACCAGTCAGTCAAAGGCAAATCCCCAAACAACATTTGATTATGGGGAAAATCATTCAAGAAGCGGTTGATCAAAAGTGAATCATACCAATTAGGGGCAGGCCATCCAGAGTTTCTTTGACTTAAGGATATATCCCTCCAATGTTCAATTAGGATAAGTCAAGTCGCTTCAACGCTCTTTCAAGGGCAAGCTACTCCAAAAGTATGTTGAAGCCAACCACAAGAATCGGTTAAACAATGATGAATCTATTCGTGGTACAAACTCTGGGGCAAGCCATCTTGAGGTCGTCTCATGGCAAGTTACTCAAGCAAGTTCATTTTCATCAGCAACTGTTGAGTTCAAAACGAGTGTCGGGGAATCATACTGTCACCTCACCCAACCCTAACCTTCCGAAAAGGCCTTGCTGTCATCGGATTTTCATCCCCACAACCTATTACCAGCCCAATTCGAAACCTTCAAAGTCCAGTTCTTGTCTGGCAAACCTTCAAACCAGTCCTCGTCTGGTCAACCTCCGCTGAATACCAGTTCCCGTCCGGTATATGTCAGCTTTCAAACCAGTCCCACCTGGTCTACCCTCCGCTGAATACCAGTTCCCGTCCGGTATATGTCAGCTTTTAAACCAGCTCCCATCTGGTCACCCTTCCTTTTAGCCTACCATTTAACCAGCCTACCATTTCACCAGTTCTTGTCTGGTAAACCTCATCCCAAAGTCCTGCTCCCATCTGGAAAACCACAAAATCAGCCCTTCTTCAGCTTAACCTTTCGCTAACCAGTCCCATCTGGTTTACCCTCCGAATACCAGCCCTCATCTGGTACTTCCATCCCAAAGTCCAATCAGCACTGGCAACCACCCAAGTCCACCCTGTCGGCACCTGCATTTTCAATCACCCATATGCGATCATACGCATCACATTCGACATCATAATCATCTTGCATCATTTGCATACCCAAATCATGTCATATCTCCCCAGCTTTTGCATCTCCGCGCATCAGCATTTGCATTTGCATTTCCATTTATGGAACATCATTATCATCAAGCATCTGCATACGCGAGTTCAGATCCAAGATCAATCTTGAAGTTTCCCAAGATCATCATCAGCCCAGTCAGGGGCATCCATTGCAAGATCGTGGTTTTCTCCCACGAGAGTCAGAGGATATCAAGATCATAATCAGCCCAGTCAGGGGCAATCTCCGCAAGACCGCGGGTCTCCCCGCGAAATTCAAGAATATCAAAGCAAAATTCCGCCCAGACAGGGGCACCTTTTCAAGACCATGGGTGTATCGCATGATGTATTTCAACCCCATGGTTAATCAAATCTTCAACGACAAATTTAGCCCAGTCAGGGGCATATCATTTAAAGTCAGCGATAAGTGGCAATCTCTTCGGAGAAGCTTATCTCCCTACATCCTTTTGGGTGTCAGGTTTGTCTGTATTTCATTTCTCAAATTTTTGTTTTCCTTTTTTGGACAAATTCAGGGTCTTCTTTGTATCTAATCGACTTATACCTTGAAAGATGAATGCTGCAGTAATTCATCTTACTCGGTCTAAGCCGATTAGATAGGGGCATCTGTCATACCCCAAATTTGCCCGCCAGCTTTTGTAAATATTTTTGCATTTTTTTATTTCACATTTTTCACGCCGTTTAGACACGTGTCCACCCCGATTGTGCGTTTTTCAGATCTTGACTATTTTTTGTCCACTAGAAGCGTGACACGTGGCCTAAGGGCATTTTGGTAATTTTTGTTTCTATTTTCATTTTCTCATTTTTCTTTTCAAATATTAAATTTGTGTTCATATTTTTATTTTATCATTTATTTAATTCAAATGGTTTGTTTTGTTACATTTTTTAGAATTAGAATAGTTATTTATTTTTTTATTTTTTTCTTTAGAATAGATTTTATTTTAATAGTTTTTATATAGAATTTTAATTTAGTTATTATTTTTATTAGAAATAGTTTTTTATTTATTTAGAATAGAAATAGATTATTTTTATAGCATAGATTTAATTTGTTTTTAGAATTATTTTAATATTAGAATTTGCTTAGATTTAATTTAATATTTTTTAGATTTTATTTTTATTTTAATATAATTTTTAGAAAATAGTCTTTAATAGATTAGAATTTAGATTTTATTTTAAATAGGATTTTAATATTATTTTTATTAGAAATAGTTTTTTTTTATTTATTTAGAATAGAAATAGATTATTTTTATAGCATAGATTTAATTTGTTTTTAGAATTATTTTAATATTAGAATTAATTAGATTTGATTTAATTTTAGAGATATTTTAGGATTTTAGAATTAAGTTAGTAATGTTAGAGATATTTTAGGATTTTAGAATTAAGTTAGTAATGTTAGAGATATTTTAGGATTTTAGAATTAAGTTAGTAATGTTAGAGATATTTTAGGATTTTAGAATTAAGTTAGTAATGTTAGAGATATTTTAGGATTTAAATAGTTTTTAGATTTTGATTTTTTATTCTACAGTTTTAACAGTTTTTAATTTTATTAGACATAGTTTTTATTTTAAATAATTTAATTATATAGTTTAGAAATAGCTTTTAGGTTAAACATAATTTTTAGTGTATTTTTATTATTAGGAGCTAAATAGAATTTTATTTTGTTTTTATATAGAATTTTGTTTTGTGTGAATTTTATTAAGTTTTTTTAGAATTAGTTAGAATTATTTAGAGTTTTTAGCTTATTTATTTATTTATTTATTTTATCAAAATATTTAATTTAATTAGAATAGATTATTTGATTAGAGTTAATTGTTATTTATTATTTAGATTTTTATTTTCTTTTTAATTATTTGCTGATTAGGATTTATAGTATTTATTAGTATTATTAAATTAGGATTAATTTGTTTTATTATTAATAGTCAGATTTTATTTTGTTAAATTTTAATAATTTAGATTTTATTTTATTTGTTTATTTAGTTTAGTTTTTTTAGGTTTTTTGTTTTGACAGTAGTTAAGATTATTTAGATTCATATAAATAAATATTAGTTAAGTTTAGAATTAGTGTTAATAGAATTAATTTATTTTATAGACAAAATTATTAGTTTATTTCATTAGTTAAATAGATTTTATTGTTAATTATTATTATTAATTTGCTTTATTAGGATTTTAATATTCAGTATTTTTTAAACTATTATCATTATTAGTTAGGTTTTAGAGTCATTTTTATTTAATCATCATCAGTAAGTATTAATCAGAAAAAATTCAAAACAAAAATTGTTGTGCCACGTGTCCTTTTTCTATAGTATATAGCACTATTCATTTTCCCTTCTAGAGGACAACCCTAATTCCTTCAGCCTCCAACCCTACTCCCAAAGGGAGGCAACCCTAGACACAAGTTTGGAACCCTAATCTACAGCCGCTACTGTTCATCCGCCCCCTTCCATCATCACCCAGAAAACTCCATTAAACCATCAATGTTCAACTCATTCTTCATCTTCCTCATAAACTTCATCCTCCGTATTCCTCCATCTCCATTCAACTCCAATCATCACCTCACAAAATCATCAACCAACAACATCCTCACGCAAATCACCTTCATTGGCTTACCCAGAAACATATCAGATCTTCAATCTTTACCTCATACAACCATAAACAGCACCAAAATCCAACCCATAAACAGCACCAAAATCCAACCCATTTACCTCCTTCTTCCTCAACCTTCTTCGACCGCCATTTAAACCCAGATTCAAACCTCAACCCAATCGAAACACAAACCCAGATCTAGAATTAAAAGATGAAGGAGATATTTAGATGTTGAAAGCTTCGGACGTGATCTTTGAGCGAAGAAGAAAAATCCACGAAGCGAAGGACGACATCGCATTTTTTGTGTTTTTGTTGACTGTGGATGTCGTGTATTTTATTATGGGTTGTGAGAAGTTGTTACAGTTTAGGTTGTTGCTTAGTGAATGTTTCTGCCTTAATTCATTTTCTTTGTTTTTATTTATTTATTTTGTTTTTTTATGCTGAAGTTATGGGCTCATAAGCCCAAGTTTATTCATCACACCGTGCCCCTATCTCACTCACAAACCCTCTCTATTTCTTTTTATTTTTGTAAATTATTATATATAATATATATAGTTTATATTATTCTTTTTCTAACAGTTTTATGGCATATGTATATATATTAGGTTCAGTTTTTAACTTAGATTAGTAGTTGTATTTTTTTTATATTGTATATATATTATTCTTTTTCTTAATATATTTTTTAGAAGTTGTTATATAATTTATTTAGAATTTCATTCTTAATTTTCATTAGAGTTGTATATATTTTATATGTTTTGTTATTTCTTTTAAAAATGTTTTTTTATTAATTTTCTTTTGATAACTTTTGTATATATTTTATTTAGAAGTTTGTTATTATTATTTATTTATGTATGTATTATTTTCTAAGATTTATTTTATATTCATTTTCTTTTAGATTTCTATTCTATTTATATTAGAGTTTATATACATTATTATTTAGAAGTTGAGTTCTATTTTTTCTTTTGTTATTGGGCATTTTCGCCTTTTGGGTCGATGACGAGACCACCAACGTTTAGCCGTCAAATAGTTGACGTGAAACAAAGGATCTGAGACCACCTCTTTCTCTCCTCATTTCTTTTCATATTTCCGATTCTTTTTTGACTTGTTATGATCGATGACGTCTTGGGTCCGCAAGACGAGATCCTACTGTTTTTGGTCCGTGCGACATGATTCAATTGGAGAACGATCCTTAATATCGTTTCTCTATCTTGTCCATAGCACGGAAATCAATGTGCGGCCTCTTATAGTTCAACTTCCCTTATAAGTCGACCTAAGGCGGTTTAGCATTACATTTGTCCCGATTCGATTCATCGACGCTATCAAACCATCTTCAATAAAAGAATTGAGTTCTCTACGTATTGAACTAAAATAGGGGGTTAAGTGTAGACTTTCTTCCTCTTCGAGTGTCGGGATATTCACTGTAGTGTGGGTGGTCTTGATACTCGTCTTTCAATACAAAGACACTTGTATTCTCCACAGTCATCTACTTTCTCTCCTAAAACCTCGGCTCCGCACCGAGTGCATTTTCAAAACCTCGGTCCCGTACCGAGTCCATTTTTAAACCATCTTTAAAATAAATTTCTCTTTGTATTGAACTAAAAAGAGAGGATTGGGTGTAGACCTCTTCTTCTTCGAGTGTTAGGATGCCCACAGTAGTGAGGGTTGTCTCGATACTCGTCTTTCAATACGAAGACGCGACTTTATCCACCTATCTCCTTCCACACCTTCTCACAATTTCTCTCACATTTCTCTCATACCTAAAACCTCGGTCCTGTACCGAGTGCATTTTCAAATCTTTTCACAATAAAAACTTGAATGGTCGTGGAGTGGTTAGGCGTAGGCCTTCTCCTATCCCGAGTGTTGACGTTTACCGTAGGGTTCTCTGTCGCAAAGCACTTACTATTCAAAACCAAGTATCTTTAATAAGAGAACGAAGTTCTCTTTGCATTGAATTAAAGAGAGAGGATTGGGTGTAGACCTCTTCTTCTCCGAGCGTAGGGATGCCCACTTAGTGAGGGTGGTTTCGACGCTCGTCTTTCAATACGAAGACGCCTTGTTCGCCACACCCTTTTATAACAAAAACTTTGAGATAAAGAATTGGGTACTACCCGTAGAGGTTACTATCCGAGGACCTATCTCGCCCCTAAAAAACAATTCAACCAATCAAACGTGACACCTTGCCTCGCATGGCGAAAACCAGTCTCCCAAAGGATATGTTACGTCCGTTCTACCGCAAACAGGTACGTATAAGTCTCCAAACGAGCGAGCAGCAAAACACCTAAACTGCTAGAACGCGTACGATAACATCATCCACAAAACACACCGGTTATCCGCACCGTAGGCACGAACTACGTTGCTCTGATTTCTCATCTGTTGAGAATACGTAGGCATAGGATTGCGATATCCTAGCGAGCACCCTTTTTCTTTTTCACCCTTTCCCAGAAAGGCATGCTACGTCCGTTCTACCGCAAACAGGTAACGCCTAAGTCTCCAACGAGCGAGCAACAATACACCTAACTGCTAGAATGCGCACGATAGCAGCGTCTACCAAGACTTCCCCGCACACCGTAGGCTGAACTACGGCTGCTCTGATTCTTTACTTTCTCAAGTAAAGATACGTAGGCACAAGGGCCACAATCCTTGCCGAGCATATTCCCCCCATATCTGTAGTTCCCCGAACTACGTCGACTCTGACTTTCTATTGAGAATACGTAGGCGTAGGACTGCGAAGTCCTACCGTGTCTGTTCTTTCTCTTTTCTTCCCCGTTCTCTCTTTCCTCCTAACTTTCATGTTTCTAACCCTTCTTTTACCCTGTGGAGCACTTCTTATAGCATAATATTTAAGCAAATAAATTCACACATCGACAAACAAAAGGTTCCCATCGAGTACGATGGATGCGAGGGGTGCTAATACCTTCCCCTTGCATAACCGGCTTCCGAACCCGTTCATGGTTGCGAGACCATCTTATCCATTCTTTCTTAAGGTTTTCTCGATATTTTCCTTTCCCCTCATGGGATAAATAAAATTCGGTGGCGACTCTTCTGTCTATCTTTTTCGCCTCCCCGTCGTTGCGCGATGAATTTTTCGAGTAGCGACATACGACAAGGTACAACTTGCACATGATTGTAATGGGGCTTAAGCAAATTATGGTTTCAATTCAAAACCACGAGAAACTATGTACTGTTGCAAATACTTAATAAAACTAGTTGTTTTAAAACTGCATGGTCATCAACGACGTAATGGATATCCAATGATCCAAATAATTTCTGATGCACCTCATCCATATAACGACAAATGACCACACGTAATATAGGCGACTGCAACCTTGAAATTCCTTGAGACTTTTATCACGTACTTTGGCATTGACCTTGTATAGAGAAACCTAGAGGAATATTGGAGTAACTTGTGTCCTTTAATGAATTTGAACACTTAAGCGGCCTTTGTATCTTAATAAAATGATTCATTAACCATGATAGAGCTTTGGATCTCGAACTCGTGATTTGGCCAGATAAATATTGCCTGAAGTGGTTTGAACCATCCTTGTATCCGAGAACTCTCGAGTCGTATACCCCTGGAGGAATTCCAACGCGACTTAAGGTTTTAGTGTCTTGACAAAATATTACTCAGACCTCATTTACAATTTCATCCAAACTTGCCAAATTGAATAATCCGCCAAAATCGAACCCTTATGAAATGATAATGTAACCTTAAAGAATTGGACTGTAAGGGTCTACACTCAAAGTTACCGCACCTGCGCAAACTGGTTAGTCATAATAAATACGCACACAAAGGTATAGAGATAAAAAATGCGAAAGGAGGCGGGATCTTAAGGTCAAAAATTAGGGTGCAACAGATGCCCCTATTTAAGTTACTTCTATTCGGAGATATGGAGATTGAAATCTCCGTCTCGACGAGATAGGAGGGACTTAAATACAAACATTGCGCAAATTTTTGGGCCTAAGATGCCACCGGATGCAAATGATATGCAGTGATATGAGAATGCAAGGCAGCGAGTCCTGTGGTGAAATGACGCCACATGGAGAAACGACACACGGGAAAAAAAACAGGCTCGACAAAAGGAAACTCTACAGGAATAGGAAAACGACTGCTAGAAAGAAATCTCTGAAAGTACAACAGCAACTCGAACTCCCAGGATATGGTGACTTAGGCGATAGGCGAGAAGCTTATTATCATAATGTAGTGGTTGGTGATGACCCAAATGAATTGAGTCAACAGTTCAGTTTCATTTTCTTTCTTTTGTTTTTATATATCTTTCTTTTGGAACTCAACTTGAGATGGTGAAACGTATAACTTCCCCGAGCGTCATGATAAGGATACCATGAGCCGGTCTCAATCTCTGCCTGAAATGTCAAAAATTTTGTAGACGGTAGAATCACTGTAGTTGGTAGATGTAGATGTTGTTGTAGATGCTGAACTTCCCCTTGCATCATGGTACGGGAACCATGAGCTGGTCTCGGTTCCTGATGTCAAACTTCCCCTTGCACCATGGTATGGGAACCATGAGTTGGTCTCGGTTCCTGATGTCGAACTTCCCCTTGCACCATGGTATGGGAACCATAAGCTGGTCTCGGTTCCTGATGTCGAACTTCCCATTGCACCATGGTATGGGAACCATGAACTGGTCTCGGTTTCTGATGTCGAACTTCCCCTTGCATCATGGTATGGGAACCATGAGCTGGTCTCGGTTCCTTCCCGAAATGATGAGAACTCGTGAGAGCACCTTCATAGGGGGTTGTGATTTTGTAGATTGTAGATGTCGTTGTAGACTGTAAATGTAGTTCGTTGTAGAACCCTGTGAATGTAGTTCGTTGTAGAACCCTGTGAATGTAGTTCGTTGTAGAACCCTGTGAATGTAGTTCGTTGTAGAACCCTGTGAATGTAGTTTGTTGTAGAACCCTGTGAATGTAGTTTGTTGTAGAACCCTGTGAATGTAGTTCGTTGTAGAACCCTGTGAATGTAGTTCGTTGTAGAACCCTGTGAATGTAGTTCGTTGTAGAACCCTGTGAATGTAGTTCGTTGTAGAACCCTGTGAATGTAGTTCGTTGTAGAACCCTGTGAATGTAGTTCGTTGTAGAACCCTGTGAATGTAGTTCGTTGTAGAACCCTGTAGATGATAAATGTTGTTGATGTAGTCTGTAATGTACTCTGTTGTAAATGTGATTGTAAATGTAGATGTAATCTGTTGTTGAAGAACTGTAAATTGTAATTTGTTGATGTAATCTTGTAAATGTAGAGTTTGTAGAGGTAAACCTTGTAAATGTAGAATTTGTATATGTAATATTGTAAATGTAGTATTTGTAGAATATGCACCGGGGATCTTCAAATGAGTTGTAAACCGGTTGACCTGTGGAGTGTTCTCTTGTAAGGAGATATGTCGTTGATAGTACTCATAATGAACTCTCTGGGGAAGATCTTTTTTTTTTAGTATCTTTGCTGTAATTGTAAGATATGTGAAATTGTTGTAGCAGAAATCCTCAAATGGGGAAGTGTCTGTAATGTCCCTTGTTTTGTCTTGATAATCTTGAAATAATCCACTTGGGAAGGACAGATTGTCTTGAGGAAATTGTTGTTTGTCGTTTTGAGAATAAATCTGCCCCAGAACGAGTTGCTCAAATAAAGAGATCTTCTGTCTTTCAGCTGTAAGTTGTTGAGGAGATCTTGTATTATTGCCGAAGAAGCGTCACGTATTCAATGGTGATCCTTATGATGTCAAAATGCAAAATAAATGCACTCTTGATCCATGCTCAAAAGTTGGAGATGTTCGTAGTGTGATTGCCAAAGACCGAAGTTCAATTCGGGAAATAACCGAAGAGAAACTGTCAAGCAAGACTCAGCCATAGAGGCATAAACTCCAATGGGAATGTACTGAAACAACTGTCTTCCACGAGGATCGAACTTCGTGGGGAAATAGAAATATTGAGTTTCTTTTTTCTGCTTAGGGTTGACAGTTCTATTTGGAAGGAATAAGACACGCCCAAATACCCAAGGGTAAACGCGATCGAAGAGATAGAGTAAAACATACAAAGGATGCACAAATGCAAATGTTATGTTATCTGCTTATATGATGTGCGGATGCTTATGCTGACAAAACAGACGAAAGCAACGACCGAATACGGGATATGAAGTTGTAGACGGAGGTGCCCAAACCGAAGTTCCATAGGGGATAAAATGAATATCCTGGGTCGTCATAGTTGTTGAACATGTTGGGTTGAGCTTCCTGAGGATGAAATAAACATCTTTTTTCTTCAATCTTCAAATGCCCCAAGTCACAGGGTTTAAGAGAAAAACGTCTCGAGAGGATTTTATAGAAAACATGATGTCCAAATGCCCCACTATTTTCAAACTCTCTGAGAGATTCGCCGAATCTCGACGTAACTGCCCCTGATTGGCGATATAACTGAGTCCTTCAAATTATGCTTTAGATGAAGCTAAGACTGGTATAAATCCAAACCCTTAGAAGAAAACTTGCCCCAAGTCAACAAAGTCTTCAAATACCAACATCAATGTCTGTAAGTGGTCTTTCTAAGATGTCAAACGCATTTAGCAAGTCAGAAATGTTAATTTCGAAATGGGTAATGCAACACACGTTTGTCTTGAAGTTTTGAAACGGGGTATCGCAATAACTTGGGATCGAAACCACTAGTTAGGATACAAATTGAATATTATTTATAAAGCCGATTTAATTTGAGCATAGCTCAAGGAGTCAGGAAACAATATCTCATCGAGTATGCTTTCGAACTAACCTTACTTCAATCAGGACTTTGAAGGTTGTATATGGACTTAATTTGTGACTGATAAAATGGAGGAATAAAGGGTTAGTATATTTGTGCCCACCCAATTTTGAAAGATGTTTTTTTTTTTTTTTGGTGATACCCTGCCCCAGGCTAAAAACGAGATTTTGGTTTGGGAAAACAAAATTTTTTTTGAAAAAGAGGGTTTAACTATGTTGGTGTTTAGGTGGTTGAAATAAGGCCTTACATCATCAATAGGGTACTTATTCGAAGCATACCGCAAGAGATCACATGTTTTACTTCATCATCCTCCTTCCAATTCTCTGTCAGAGCAAAAGATCGGGTAAAAAGTCGGCATTATAAATAATTTTGAAAAACTATTTGAGTGGAAACGAATGGATTTCTTCAAGACAAACAGTTATTGCATTACTTATTCAAAACAGAAAGTTCTTACATGCCAAATATGCTTTCAATCAAAGAAATAAACATGAACAAAATGAAATAAACTTCTTTGGAGAGTCCTTTCTAGGATATTTATTGTGCTTTCATGTAGACTGGAGAGACATGCAGAAATGTCTAGTGCGCAGCTTTCAAACGCGGCGTTGACGACCTTGAATCATGCCCGGGGAGGACGAACCTTGTCGAGATATGGGGCTATCTCGCACATAAGGGACGGAACCCTCAAAGAATAAGACTCCACATTTGACCAAACTTTGAACGTCTGCTTTCATACCGTAACAACTCTCAATGTCGTGCCCCGGAGCACCTCGATGATACAGGCAAAATCTGTTGGCTTGGTACCAGTATGGAAACTTCTTAGGTATCTTAGATGGAGCTCTTGTCTGGATATGACCTCTTTGAATTAGAGCTGGAAACAAATCAGCATACTTCACAGGGATGGGATCAAACTAATGAATTGCTTCTCTTGGAGTATCCAAAGGCATCCTTTGATACCTTTTCCGAAATCGTCGATTCTGTGGTTGATCTGGAGAGGCCAACCTCTGCCTAGGAGATGGTTGTTGTTCACGCTGAGCGGGCATCGCATACTGGTGCTGAGGATGGGGTACCGGAGCTATGAATTCTCTGGAAGGTCCACAATCATCTTCATTGTCTGGGGCTATACCCAAGTTATGATGGTATTGCTTCACAAAAGCAAAAGTTAAGTCTTCCCAAGACTGAATGTGATTCCTTTGTAGCTTTATATACCATGTTAATGGTGCTCCACACAAACTTTCTTGGAAGCAGTGAATCATTAGTTGGTCGTTCCCAAGATAGACGGTCATCTTCTGACAAAACATCATCAAATGATACCTTGGACAGATCGAACCTTTGTACACTTCGAAAGTGGGCATTTGGAATTCAGGAGGGACAACTAGGTTTGGAACTAGGCGCAGGTCATGAGCATGAAAACCAGGCGCACGGTTCCTCTTCATCATTTTCCATCGTTCCTTGAAGTCACGAAATTCGTTCTCGAATGCTATAAGCCCAGGATCGTCCATTTCTTTTTCAGCATGAATATTCTGAAAGTCAGCAAACGAGTTGTCTTGCACAGGCTGAAGTTGCATAGGAACAAAGTTGTCGGAGGGACGACGAAGTGTCGGATTAGACCTTACTCTGAAGCTAGTCATGCGATCCATGTCTTTGTTCTCCTTACTATCCTTTAATGATATTTCCGGCTTGGTCAGATGGTCGAGACGGCGACTGACAGCAAAAGATGGAAAACTGGAATGAGCCACAACAAAGGAAGGACACATGCACAAATGTAAAATGCCATGCTAAATGCAGAATGTTAATGCGAAAATGCAGATGTAGGAGGAGACTTCAAGAAACTCAAAGTGTTCTTCAGTATTATAATGTAGAATAATTGAAAAACCTTTTATTCTTGAGAAACACTGTAAAGCAAAGTACTCTTTTAAGAGTTTATTATAATGAAAGCAAAAGAAAACTTAGAACTCTATCCCACAGTCTTCTCCTTCGTACGGAGCTCCTCGGTCAGCTGATCCACACGCTCCTGTAGCGCCGCTTTCTCGATGATGAGTCGTTCCACACACTCCTTCCAAGCCGTGGTAGTTGAGGGGAGATCATCACTGGTAACAGCACTTGAAGAGGCATGAGGAGAAAATAAATCTCCTTGCGCCTTTCTCTTTCTGGCAACTTCTATTTCCTGAGTCTTTTGAAGTTTTTCCTTCTCTACCTTGAAGGTGAAGAACTTATTCTTCCAAGCAGTCCTCAATTTCCGGGCTTCATCTAAAGCAATTTTCACTTGTTCTATTTCATCCACATCGAACCAGTCGGGGTCATGAGCAGACAATACCATAGGTTCATGAAAAGGAAAAGGCATCTTGAGATCGAGAGCCCTTTCTCGCACCCAATGCAGATAATCCTCAGAAACAGCACAGCTGGGGTAAGCCGAAGCAGCTGTTCCTTCCATATCAATATATTTCCATGCATAAATGATGACAGTCTTTAGGTCTAGATCCTCTTCTCCTTTGAAATAGATCTCTTCCAACGAAACCAGGTCAGGCACTTGGATCATAGGGTGTCCAAACTGTTTACGGGCCAAAGCGGGATTGTAACTTATACATCCTTCTCTTCCAATAAGCGGTACATTAGGGAATCCTCCGATGCTAGGAATCATAGGCACGCCTCCATAGGCGGGATCATACCAAACAATGTCCGAATGGGTGAGGGCCATAAGTATCTCGGACCATCGAGGTGTTGCTACTTCATCCCAAAGGGACGGATACCAAGTCAAACGAGCGATGAACCATGAGTACAGCAAGGCGGTACAACATACAATGTGTCCTCCTCCTTCGGCATTCTTTGAGTGAATTGAGAAGTACGTATCAGCAAGCAAGGTGGGTGCTGGATTCTTGAGTATGAACAGCTTGATCGCATTCATATCAACAAAACTGTCAATTTTAGGGAACCAGAAAGTCCCATAAACCAACAAAGCAAAATTGGCTTCCAAGATGAGAACCTCCTTTCTTTCAGCATGGTAATGGACTTTTTCGATCAAAAAGTCGGCGGGGAACCCAAGGACTCCTTCCTTGGTGATCAGGTGTGTTTGAACATCTTCAAGGCTAAGATGAGTGGCATTTGCAATTTCTTGGTGACTAGGCGTGTCTTCCCTTCCGGTGAATAGGGGTCGAACAGTCACAGGCATCCTCAAGAGTTCTGAGTACTCTTCCAAGGTCGGCATCAATTAGTAGTCCGGAAAAGTGAAGCAGTGATACATCGGATCATAAAACTGAACCAATGTTTCCAACAATCCTTCTTTCATTCTCAGCTCAAGGAAACGGAAGACTCCTCCATATTCTGTTGCGAAGGCAAAGCGATCCTCGACGAGTTCGGCTAGTTCTCTCAAGCTTTCGATGTTGGGACTCTGAAAAGTGTACTTCAGGGTTTCTCTTCTGAAATCCATGATTACAACACCTACAGAATGAAATTGAGTTTCTTGAAGTGAACAAGGGAAAAGAATGCAATGCAAGATGATTAGGACTTCATGGGATTCCTCTATTTATAGGCATTGCGGTTAAAGGAAACGTTTTATTAAATTTGAAACGGACTACATGAATATTCTTTTATAGAGTCCCAAATAAAAGCTAAATAAAAGCTAGTAAAGACACTAAAGAAGCTTTGAATGCTGTTGCTTGAGTTGTTCTTCTAGTTGCGTCTTCTCACGGATAAGGTTGTCCACAATTAGTTTCCAAATAGTGCATTGTGGGTCGGAGAAAAATAAATCCTCCATGACTTTTCTCTTTTTGCAAGGGAGTAGCTCTTCATCCTTCAATTGTAGCTGTTTCTGAAGTTCATCCCTCTCCTTTTGAAGTTCAGCCTTCTGCTTCTGACACTCATCATTTTCTGCCACTACTACATGGTACTTGTTCTTCCAAGATTCCAACTCGTGTTGAGACTTCCTTAAGGACACCTCTAACTTCTCAGCTTCAGACATAAAGACATAAGTGGGCTCTCTCCTTGGAACTATGGGATCTTGACGGGAATAGGGCATCTTTAGCTCGGTTGCCCTTTCTCTGACCCATTGGAGGTACGACTCTAAAGACACACAATTAGGCTTCCCAAGGCTTCTCTTCCCCTTCTTGTGTATGCTACGCCATGCATTTAGAATCTTTCCTCGGAGTTCCATATCATTTTTGAAGAATATATCCTCTACTTGAACACTCTTGGGAGGTTCCTTCAACGGGTATCCCAACTGTCGACGAGCTAAGATAGGATTGTAGCTGATCCCTCCATCAAAGCTGAGCAACGGCACGTTAGCAAAGTCACCACAACTATCAATGATTAATACTCCATCATACACTCGATTGTACCAATCAATGTCAGAATGGGTCAAAGCCATAACTCTTGGAGACCAATGCTCTTTGCCAATGTTTGTAAAAGAGCTAGACTTCGGCAAGTGCGAAATAAACCACTTGTAAAGCAAAGGTACACAGCAAGTAATCATCCCTCCACCACGAAGGTTTCAGAGATGTATAGAGTGATATGCATTTCCCAACAGAGTTGGCACTGGGTAATTCTTCATAAAGATCTTGAATGCTTTGAGATCGATGAAACCTTCAAAACTTGGGAATAGAAACAACCCATAAACAAGCAAAGCAAAAATTGCCTCAAATGGAGCCTTATTAGAATAATCAGCATAGAATGAAGCCTTCTCGATTAGGAAACCTGTCTTTAAACCAAGAACTCCATCCTTAGTAACTAGGTTGGCTTTGACGTCAGATACCTTCAAACGGAGAGCTTTAGCAATATCCTTCTCATCAGGGTCCTTTTCCAAGAAGGGAAAAGGAGATTCTTCTAGGACAGGTAGGCAAACCAAAAAGGAATACTCTTCCAACGTAGGCAGCAACTGGAAATCTGGAAAGGTGAAACAATGGTAAAGAGGATCATAGAACTGTAGTAGAGTGGCAAGAAGTCCTTCATTCACTGAGCAACCCAATAAAGATATCAACTTCCCATACTTGTTCTTGAATTCTTCTTGATCTTTGATGAAACCCCACAACTTCTTTAGGTCGTCCAATTTGGGACTCTTAAAAGTATATTTTATAGTATGTCTTTTATTTGAAGCCATAGTGACCTACAATGTTCATAAACGAAGGTAAATCTCATGATGTCCAATGCAGAATGATGCTATATGAATGCAGCAAACACAAGTATTCACATAAGGACATAAAGATAAACAAACAAGGGGCGCCCTAGGTTTGCAACGAGCATGGAGTAAAGGTGTACCCTTCCCAAAGGTTTAAGGACTAAAGGTTGTTTGTACCTGCAGAACACGGTTCTAAAGGGACTCAGAATCATCAGCCCATCTATCGGATATTATCAATTTCCCAATTACTCGAGTATTAATAATATTATTAAGAGAACTTCTTTTGAGTGTAGCTTCGCGTAGCACTATTTCGGAAGTACTTCCTCATAGTCTCGCACTACATCCTAATAAAGGCCAAAGTTGAGTTAAGGTAACTACGGTCCTCAATATCATAGGCTCCAAAGTCGAAAATAATGAGTGTCTTCACGATTGCTCGTTCAACAGTACTATTTCGAAAAGGCCTCAACTGAGCGGGATTCTCGATTCAACTTAGTAGGGATTCAACTCCCTATAAGCCTCCTTGACTATATCACCATCCTATCTTAATTTCTCTCAAGTTCGGGTGTAGAACTTTATCTCACCACTCAAAGACAACAATCCCAAAAGAAATACAAGAGAAAGCATGTAAACAATTAATCAGGTAGGCAGACATATAAAGCAATAAACAAATAAAATAAGATAGGGAAACCCACTAGAGAATCCCCAATGAAGTCGCCATTTCTGTCGCGGTGAAATTTTGATACCAAACTATTGATTAGTTTGAATCGTTAATTCAATTTGCAACCAAACTTTGATTTGTCCAAAGAAAGGGATAAAGATCGAAATTCCCACGATGCAATGCAAATGCAAGCTAGATTGTTTAGGTTCGGGGGTTGGTTAAACTTAGGGAAGGTATTAGCATCCTAAGTTTCTGTAGTACTCTACAGGAACCTCTTGTTTTATGTTTGTTTATTGCTATGTGTTTATCTGCTTAAAGGATTAGAGACCTAGGGGTTTATTTCTAAGTATACTCGATAAGATGTCGCATCTTATGCCTACATATCCTTACGGGAGTGGAATCAGAGTATTTGTAGTTCCCCTAAAGGGTTAGAGGAGCTCTTTGACTGTGGTCAAAGTTCCTACGGGTTTAGGGTAGTTGTTTTGATTGGGTTTAGGAGAAGAGATGAATCTTCATGTTAAGGGAGATGTAACTACCACAAGTGTAAGAAGGGTTCGTAGGAAATGGTCTTTGCATCGTCTTAAGAAAAGGGCTTAAGTACTCGGATGGTCGCCAAGTATGCCTTTATCGCTCTTAAGGCAAAGTTCCTACATGTTTGATTGTATTGTTGTGGAGGTGGAGATTATATCTCACTTAAGATGATTAACATCTATTCTCTATTTGTGTTTGAAAAGTTTGTATTGTTGATTGTTTTGTGTTTGTCTAATTTGTAAAGAATAAAGACAAGGTCCTTCCTATGGGGTAGGATCTATCCTAAGAAGATCGACTTGAATGGGATCAAGGATCGTGGGGAGAATGATGCAGATGATATGCAACTACACACAAGTGTTGACTCATGTGTAGGTTTTTCCTTTGGACGGAATGCGATGCATAAATTGATTGCAGTAAATAAATTGCGGAAATGAAAACCATACACGTACGCATGAAAGCGCTAAGTGAGTGTGTGAGTGTCGTGAATGTGGGTGTGCACGATTAATTTGTATTTTACGATGTTGATTTGATTTTAAGTAGTTGATCATTTTAGTTTGGATTATTTTAAGCGGGAGGTTGATTTAAGTGGGTTGATTTTAAGATAAGGTTAAATTAGATCCTAAGTTTTAAATAAAAAAAGCTACAATGATTAAGTATTTATAAAAAAAACTCTGGTGAGGTAATTGTTTTATTATCATGGATTAAATTGATTTTATTATCCATTTTCACGAATTATTTAAATTAATATTCACTATGTTAAGAAATAGGTGTACCTTGTTTAAAAGTTTCATTCTACTCATTTGATTAAAATACTATTAAGTTAAAAACAGTCAATTTAATTAACAAAAATATTTTCTTATATGAATTAATAGGATTTTGAAAGAAAAAAAGGGTTTTTATTAACTAAGAAAATATTTTTTATTATTATAAAAATAGATTTTTATTAAAATAGCCAAATAGCTTTATTTAAAAATTGACAAATTAAATTATTTGATTAAAAGTTTGTTTTATTATGTAAAAGCTATTTTGAATGTGAAAGGGTTTATTTTCAGGTTTATCAAATGTTTTTTTTATTTTATTTTATTAAAAAAAGATTATAAGGTTACTAATTACTAACTAATTAAAATTAGTGTTAAAAAAGACTTAGGTGGCAGATTAGTTTAAAAGTGATTAGGGTTTAACGGAGGGTTAGTGGTGTGTGAGGTTGTGTTAGTGTGTATTACGTGTGTGTGTGCTTATGATAATTATCTTACAGTGATAAGCAAATAATAAAGAACGAAAATAAAACGAAATAGATAAAGAAAACGAAACGCAAAGAGGGGGAACCCTAGGTTCCTCCCCCAAACCGCCGTCGGCGTCTCTCCTCCTCTCACGGTTCTCGATCCCTCTCTTTCTCCGCTTTTGTTTGCTCATGAGTTCCTCCTCCGTTGTCTCCTCCGTTTTACAACCTGAAACACAAACCAGAGCATCAATAGTTCAATAATTTTGACATGAATAAAGGTTTTACCGAAAGTTGTGGCGGCGGCGGAGATGATGCTTCGTCGATTTTGGCTTGTGGTGGCCGAAGATAATCTCGTCAACTGAAGAGATAAGTTCTCTTTTTGCTCAATTTCTTAGGTTACGAACTTGAGTTTTTTACGGTAGCTATCGGTGGTATATTTTCGGTGTCCTTCTTCTGCCTTGGTTCCTCCTTATATAGGCTTCAGGTTGAGAATGACTTGAATGGATTGTTAATTGTTGATTGATTTGGTTTTAAAGATTTCCTTTTTGGTTATAATTTGATTTTGAAAGGTTTCCTCTTTCGAACGATTTCACTCAATGCTTGTTAATGCGATTTTCGATCTCTGATTTGTTGTGTTAAATGCTTCAAAGTTCTGGAGGATCTTTTGGGAATCTTTTTCTCTCGCACGCGTATATTCTTCGATTTGGTTTTGCTAACTCGAGTTTTGGGATTTGGCAGGTGTAGAAAGTGAAGGAGCCTTGGGCCAAAAGATGGGCAGCCCAGGGGGAAACTTGTGCTTGATTTGGAAAGGGGTGAGAGTTGGTAACTACGCACTCGTCTTCTCTTCTTCTTCTTCGCAGATGCTAGCCTCGTCTTATGCCGTGGTTGAGGAAGGTAATGCGGTGGTGATGATGACTCAGGGAGTCTGAACCCTTGGGGCATGGAAAGGGTTGTCGTTTGCGCCATTTGTTGTCTCCGAAAGAAAAGTCTTCACAATGTTTGATGTTTAGTAAGAAGTTGGTGGCAACTTCGGTTGTTGCCCTTCTAGCTACTCGAATCTTATGCCTGATGATGAGCTGAGCTGAGGGCTGGGCATTTTCTTGCTCTTGGAGTCTTTGAGTGGTTCTTTTATGGCCAATGTGTTGGTGTTGCCACGGATGATGAACTTACAGCATCATCATTTGTCTCCTTGTTATTTGTTTGCGGCTTGTTGATGCTAGTGCTATGAGGAATGCTCGCCTTGTTACTTGACATTGTGAAGAAGCTGGTTGTTGTACTGTGATGCCGTTGCGGCTGATGTTTGCATTTACCCGTTTGTTGGCTTGTTCTGCGTTGCCGCTACACTGCTTGTGCTTGCGGGTGATGTGTTGTCATTGCTGATGCGGGCTCTGTGATTGAATACCTGTTGTAGTTTATGTGCCTGCTTGCGGTTGGCGGTAGCCTTGTGACGAGTAGCTTGAAGTTTGAGGCTACCCATGGTATTGAACTGTCATGACTTTGAGCATTTTTTGGAGTTCTGTCTGTTACACCCAATGATGAGTAATCTGAGGGTTCTATCTGTTTCGAATCGTCTCTTAGGCTTCAAATTGTCTTTGCGATACTGCTATCGATAATGTCCTATGCCCTGTTGTCGCGGATGTTGAACTGTTACTATTAATGTTGTTGCAGATATTGGATTGACATTATTGATGCTGTTGCAGCTGGTGCCCTTGTTGTCGCTATTACTAATTTTCTTTTTCTTCTTTCAGGACCCGTTTAAGTGGTATGGAAGCTGCCGATTTCTAGCTTCGGTTGAGAAAGGTTTAATGGTGATGATGACTTATAACGTCTGAACCAATGGTGCTGTTGAATGCAGTTGCTCATCTGTGTTTCACACTGTTTGAACTATCTGCTAGTTGTCTTTTGCGTTCAAATTCCCGTCGTCGATGTTCAGTAGGAAGCTGGTGACGGCGTAGGCTGTTACCCTCCCGGCTGCTCGTGCTTCTGCCCGGTGATGAATTCAAGCTGAGGGCTGAACAAAAACTCAACTCATCTTTTAAGCTTCACGTTATCTCTGCAGTACTTCTATTGACAATGTTCAATGCCCTGCTATTGCGGATGTTGAACTGTTGTTATTGATGCTCATAATTGATGTTGCTTGCAGCCTATATTTTTCCTGTTGCCGATATTGTGACGTTTTTTCTGATATTGTCTTCTATTTGCAGCTGATACTTCTTGTTGCGACTGATGTGGTGCTTGCAACTGGTGTTGGCTATGCTGCTTCCGCTGTTTGTTGAAACACGGGCTATTTGTTGTTGCGCTGATGTTAAGCTATACTGTTGTGTTTTTTGCTCTTCTGTAGGTGCTTATTATGCTTTCTGTACTGCTGGGGCATGCTGCTGTTACCGCTGTTTGTTGAAACATGGGCTGGCCGCTGCTGCTTGCGAGTGCTAAAAATACATGTTGTCGCTTGTAAAAGTTTGCCTGTTGTTGTTGTTGCAACTGACATGCTTCCTCTTCTTCTTTCAGGATGCCGCCCGAAGCTCAGAAGCTGCCGGTTCCGCGCCGTTTGCCGAGAAAGGTTCGAAGGTGATGATGACTTGATAGTCTAAACCACATTGGTGTTGTCGAATGTAGTTGCCTTGCGAATTACGTTGAGCTGTTCGAAATAGTTGCCTTAATTGGATTTTCGATGTTCGGTAGAGAGTTGATAATGGCTACGGTCATAGTCCTCCCGACCGCTCGAGTCTCATGCCCGATGATGAATTGAACTGAGGGCCAGACTTAAATTCTCTTCTCCTTAAACTTCACTTTATTTTCGACGGTATTTGATTAATGGTTGTGTTTTGACAGGTCGAAAGGGAGTCTCGGTTTTGTCACTTGTGGAATTCTCTGCAATGCCTGTGTTGTTGATGTATATTTGTACTCTTGACCGCTGTCGCTGATGTTGCAGGTTGGATTTAGATGGTGGGATGCCGTCAAAGGGATCAAATTTCCATCTTACGATTTCCAGGAGGTTTGAAACCGTTACGGTTGCTTGCTGTGAAGAACTGGTCGCAGATGATGTTATGAAGAACCAGGAGTGGCTTGCTGATCTGTGTTTCAAATCTGTAACTAGTTTGTCAGACCATTAATAGGTTGATTAGTTTATACTGCACTGCTGAACATAACTCTGTTTCCATAGGTCAAATAAGGAGGCAAATCTCAAGTTAGCTTGTTATTCCTGTGAAACAGAGGCTTACGACAAGGTACAGCTTGCACATGATTGTAATGGGGCATAAGCAAATTATGGTTTCAATTCAAAACCACGAGAAACTATGTACTGTTGCAAATACTTAATAAAACTAGTTGTTTTAAAACTGCATGGTCATCAACGACGTAATGGATATCCAATGATCCAAATAATTTCTGATGCACCTCATCCATATAACGACAAATGACCACACGTAATATAGGCGACTGCAACCTTGAAATTCCTTGAGACTTTTATCACGTACTTTGGCATTGACCTTGTATAGAGAAACCTAGAGGAATATTGGAGTAACTTGTGTCCTTTAATGAATTTGAACACTTAAGCGGCCTTTGTATCTTAATAAAATGATTCATTAACCATGATAGAGCTTTGGATCTCGAACTCGTGATTTGGCCAGATAAATATTGCCTGAAGTGGTTTGAACCATCCTTGTATCTGAGAACTCTCGAGTCGTGTACCCCTGGAGGAATTCCAACGCGACTTAAGGTTTTAGTGTCTTGACAAAATATTACTCAGACCTCATTTACAATTTCATCCAAACTTGCCAAATTGAATAATCCGTCAAAATCGAACCCTTATGAAATGATAATGTAACCTTAAAGAATTGGACTGTAAGGGTCTACACTCGAAGTTACCGCACCTGCGCAAACTGGTTAGTCATAATAAACACACACACAAAGGTATAGAGATAAAAAATGCGAAAGGAGGCGGGATCTTAAGGTCAAAAATTAGGGTGCAACAGACACGAGTTACAAACGAAACTCAAAACACTTCTTCTTTAAAAGACTTCAAAAACAAACATCCAAATTCTTTTTGTCCTCTTAGACCTTTAATCCTTAGAAACCATTTTCATAAGGAGTGTTTCGTTAACTCTCGGTTCTCCCGTAAAACGGTAACGCCTAAGTCTCCAAAGGTCGAGCTGCATACACCAAACTGCGAGAACCGTTTGTTAACCCTACTCGGGTAAAACATTTTGAACCAAACATGTGGTCTTGTTTAGCCCGAACTACGTTTGCTATGATCTTTCACGCCGTGTGAAAGTATGTAGGCACGAGACTCGATATCTCGGCGAGCAACCTTCCCCCATTTTTCTCGTAGTTAGGCGAACTACGTTGACTCTGATTTCTCGTTCCAGACGGGAATACGTAGGCACAGAACTGTTGTGTTCTGCCGAGTCACTTTTCTTTTATTTTTTCCTTAAGCCTTTAGCTAGATAGTATTAATCAACCCTTCGAGATAAACAATTAAGCATGGATCCCGTCGAGTACGACGGACGTGAGGGGTGCTAATACCTTCCCCTTACGTAACCGGCTCTTGAATCCAGGACTTGGTTGCGATGACCATTCCTTTCCCTTTTTTGTTAGGTTTTCTCTGAGTGTTTCCTTTCCCTCCTTTGGGATAAATAACGCATGGTGGCGACTCTTCTGTCATTGCCGACACCTTATTTTCGCAGTAGCGACACTAAGATGTCACAAAATGCTCATGATATGAATGCAAGACATGGATCCTGTGGGGAATGATGCCACAGGGGATAACTGTATATAAAAATGTTGTTGAAGACACATCTAAAGAATGAAAGACCCAACGAGGAACAACTTAGCAAACAAGACACCACGAGGGAAAGATCCGACTCCACTGAGGATGAGACTCAACTCCACTGGGGAAGATACTACCAACCGATAATCCCAGGACAGTCTAAACAAAGGTGATAAGCTTGTGATGAAATCCTTTGACAAATTCCACTCGAAGAACCTACTGTCGAGGCCAACTGTGGGGATTTTAAGAGATATCAACTGGAGGAGTCTATTGTCGAGACTTAGAATCTCATTTGTAAATACCTTCTGTCAATGTTTTATTGAAAAATGCGTCAACTATCAAAATTTACTGGAGAATCTGCTGCCGAGATTAACTAGGGAATCTTCTGTCGAGATTCTGAAAAGAAACAACTGTATGCTGAAGTTTAAAGAAGCATCAAAGTTAACTAGAGAGTCTACTGCCAAGATCCTGGAAACAGAGAAACATATTCTTCCGAGGTCTACTGGAAATATTCTGCCGAGACTTGCCATGAAATGAAAAGAAAATACTAAATAAAATACCTTCTGCTGAGGTTTGATGAAAATTCTGTTTTTAAAATTTATTGGAGAATCTACTACCGAGATTTACCAAAGAATATGAAATAGAGCCATCTTCTGCCGAGGTTTGTTGGAAATTAAAAAGAAACACCTGTTACCGAGGTTTTGTTGAATGAAAGTAACTATTGATCACAGAGTAACTGACCAAAAGGAAAGTTGTACTACCTACTATCAAAATATATGATAACTTAAGCAAAGGTAAACACAAAAGGGAAGATGACCTACTGTTGGCTGAAAAATCCAACTCAAAGTATCGACAGGTGAAAAGGCCGAGGTCGACAGGAAAGTAAAGGAAGAAGGAAAGGTGTTCTGAGTCGACAATGTAACACCCCCTTCTATACCCCAAATAAATGCATATAAAACATTTAAACATATACAAATTCATCAGAGTAAAAGTTTTAGAATAAGGTATAAAAGAAGAATGTCACAACTTCACCAATAAAACACTTTAACATTTTGCTCCATAAAATATGTAACATTTTCGTAGTTTTAGAAATCGCATTTCAACATTAAATTTAAGCGGAAGATAACATCATTTAATCATTTTCAAAATGTTAATTCAAATGCATATAAATCATCCAGATTAATACATCATATCAGTTAGATTACAAAACCACATCAGCTGATACATCGCAATGTATCACAAAAGAATGACTATACTAGTCTAACTACCCGGTGTTACATATCAGAGAAGCAGACTCAAAAGAATGAAGACTATCTTCACAAAAGGACTCCAGCATCCTAATCTGCAATGCCTCATAGAGCATTATAAAACAGCAGAAGGGTGAGAAATATAACCATAATAATCAAAGCATAAGATTACGTATATATAGGTATCATATAACACATATTCACATTTCTCACCACACTTCATTCTCACAATCATAATCATATCACGTTCACATATATCAACATTATGGATAACCACAAGCACATCCCTTCATGCTTGACTTCACAATCATTCACAAGCACATATGTACCGCAACAATATTATGCAATGTGACTCAACATATTCAATGCAACTCAATGTTATGCGGTACCGACTCTCGTTATCTTTTCTCGGTTTTTACATTAAACCGGGTCCACCCTTCTAGACCGATAACTCGTTATCATTTTTCGGTTTTTACTTTAAACCGGGTCCACCCTTTTAGACCGATAACATCCAAGCCCGTCCCCTAGGCTTCAAACCCACCCTTCTAGGTTTGGGACAAGCCACTAGTTTCCACGAAACTAACAGACATTGCCTCTTGACTGAATGATGCATGTACAATCAACCAATCGCAATAAATGCACTTAAGACCGTTCCCGCGTCTTAATCCCATGCATTCGAATAATTCACCCCTTCGAGAATTTCATCATGATTGCACATACAACATATATCAACATTTATCAATGTATTCATTTCACATATCATCATATTCAACAACAATGCACACATATCACATATGTTCCCATGCATTCACACAACAATCGCATACATATATGCACTCACAATTCATTAGACGATACACATACATTCCTCATTGTATTCCCATGTATCTCTAATTATCACAACAATCAAGGTATTCACATCGCAATACCAATCATACAATTATAAGTTATGCACACATATTCAAAATGTTCTCATGCATACTCATTACATAATTGTACACAACAATCAAACATCCACAACTCATCAATTAATACACACATAATCATCATTATGTTCACATGTATTTTAACCGATTACAATTAATCATTCATATCACAACTCTAGGATTCACGCCCGAAGGCTACCCACAGCACATGCTATCACAATAGATCATATCTATATTCATATCATAAGGTATCCACCTATGTGGAACAACCAAACCATCTCCACATGAACAACACAGCAAAAGAAAAATGCTGTCAAACTCGCCCACATTCGCCTGACGAACCCTCGCAGCGAACCTTCGCCTGGCCTTCGCCTGGCGAACTCCCTCAGCGAACACTCGCTAGGCTTCGCCTGGCGAGACTTCCCAGCGAGCCCAAGTCAGTAGCTACTGACTTCATTCGCCACCATTCGCCAGCACCTTCGCTGGGCGAACCTTCGCTAACAACCTTTCGCCTGGCGAACCCGCCAGCGAAGTCCACTGGGACTTAAATATAATTATTCGCCAACATTCGCTAGGCTTCGCCTGGCGAAGCTTCGCCTTCGCTCGCCTGGCGAGAGCCAGCGAACCTGCGCAGAACAAAACCCTATTCTGTTCCACCTCCACCATCCACCATCATCCAACTTCTCACACAACAAAATCAGTACAAACAGCATCAACACATGTTACCCGACTATTCTATTGCATTATTACTCGATTTCAACCGATTAAATCATCAATCTACCGATTATTCCAACTTTTGCCCTAAATGAAAAAGGATGGAAACTCTACCAAAACCCCAACCCAACATACATAACATCATGCAATGATCAAATAGAAACATTTCTCACCCTTACCTCGATTAATCGGAGCTTTGATGTTGGTTCTTGATGATTTCCACTTTTCCTCTTCTTCTCTTCTCTTTCTCTCCTTTCTTCTTCTTTCCTCTTTCTTTCCAAAATGTTTTCTAACTTTCTTTTCTTTTCTTTCTCTCTTATATATATTTCCTTCATTTTCCTTCCTTCCAATTTCCTTCTCAATTCTCTATTAATCCCAATTAATAAAAATTAATTTCCAACATTAATAAAAATCCCACTAAATCAATTAATTACTAT
Source organism: Lathyrus sativus (assembly GCA_963859935.3). Classification (NCBI taxonomy): domain Eukaryota; kingdom Viridiplantae; phylum Streptophyta; class Magnoliopsida; order Fabales; family Fabaceae; genus Lathyrus; species Lathyrus sativus. The sequence goes on from OZ012735.1 coordinate 511,398,391, forward strand.
AATTAATTATTTAATGAAATTTGGGCTGTTACAACCCTCCCCTACTTAGGAATTTTCGTCCTCGAAAATGTTACCTGATTCAAACAGTTCTGGATAAGACTCTTTCATCCGACTCTCAAGCTCCCAAGTAACATTTCCACCAGCCGATCCTCCCCAAGCGACCTTCACTAAAGCGATCTCTTTACCTCGAAGCTGCTTCAATTTCCGATCCTCTATCCGCATAGGTGATGTCTCAACAGTCAGGTTATCTCTCACCTGCACATCATCTACTTGGACTACATGAGACGGATCCGCAATGTATTTCCTCAACTGAGATACATGGAATACATCATGAAGATTAGCAAGCGACGGTGGTAAAGCCACACGATAGGCCACTTCTCCTATCCTTTGCAAAATCTGATAAGGACCAATGAAACGCGGCGACAACTTGCGCGACTTCAGTGCCCTACCAACACCTGTCATCGGAGTGACTCGAAGAAACACATGATCTCCCTCTTGAAATTCAAGTGCCTTCCTCCTCTTGTCATAATGACTCTTCTGACGACTCTGAGCAACTCTCATCTTCTCTTGAATCATCTTGATCTTATCAGTAGTTTGTTAAACTAACTCGGGTCCAACAACCGAACTCTCTTCGGACTCAAACCAACACAATGGTGTCCTACACCGTCTACCATACAACGCCTCAAATGGTGCCATACCAATACTCGAATGGAAACTGTTGTTGTAGGTAAACTCAATCAAAGGCAAGTAGCTATCCCAAGCTCTTCCCTTTTCCAATACACAAGCTCTCAAAAGATCTTCAAGCGACTGAATCGTCCTTTCCGTCTGACCATCAATATGAGGATGATACGCTGAACTCAAACGCAACTTAGTACCCAAAGCACTCTGCAGGCTTTCCCAAAATCTCGAAGTAAACCGCGGATCTCTATCCGAAACAATACTTAATGGAATACCATGCAGACACACAATCCTCTCAATATACAACTTAGCCAACTTCTCCAAAGGGTAATCCATACGCATAGGAATAAAGTGAGCAGATTTAGTCAACCTATCCACGATAACCCAAATAGCCTCAAAATTACTCGGCGTCCTCGGCAAACCTGATACAAAATCCATGGAGATACTATCCCATTTCCACTCAGGAATAAACAACGGCTTCATCAAACCCGATGGCTTCTGATGCTCAATCTTTGACTTCTGGCAAGTCAAACAAGAATACACAAATTCCGCGATATCCTTCTTCATACTAGGCCACCAAAATACTTTCCTCAAACCCTGATACATCTTAGTAGCACCCGGATGAATACTCAATCCGCTACGATGTCCTTCCTCAAGGATGCTCTTTTTCAGCTCAACAACATTCGGAACACAAACTCGATCCCGACATCTCATAATCTCATTCTCATCAATCCGAAAATCACCACCTTGGCCTTGGTTGATTAAAGTCAACCGATCAACTAGGCTCAAATCCGATTTCTGTCCTTCTCGAATTTCGTCCAAAACACCACTTGTAAGCTTTAACATACCCAACTTAAATCCAAAAGAAGTTCTCTCACATACCAAACTCAAATCCCGAAATTGCTCAATCAATTCCAACTCTTTCAGCATCAATGCCGACATATGCAATGATTTCCGACTCAACGCATCCGCTACTACATTCGCTTTACCCGAATGGTAGTTCAAGCCAAAATCAAAATCCTTCAAAAGTTCAAGCCATCTTCTTTGTCTTGCATTCAATTCCTTTTGGTCAAAAAGATACCTCAAACTCTTGTGGTCACTAAACACTTCAAATCTCGCGCCAAATAGATAATGCCTCCAAAGTTTCAACACGAACACAACGGCGGCCAACTCTAAGTCATGCGTCGGATAGTTCTTCTCATGCACTTTGAGTTGCCTCGAAGCATAAGCTACAACTTGGTTATTCTGCATCAACACACCTCCTAAACCCATCAAAGAAGCATCACAATACACAACGAATGGTTCTTCCGGATTTGGCAGAATCAAAACAGGAGTTGTCGTCAACCTTCACTTAAGTTCTTGAAAACTCGCTTCACACTTGGCGTCCCAAACAAAGGCTTGACCTTTCCTAGTCAACTGCGTCAACGGCAACGATAACTTAGCAAATCCTTCAATAAACTTCCGATAATAACCGGCTAAACCAAGAAAACTTCTGATCTCAAAAACTGACTTCGGAGTCTCCCATTGCGACACCGCTTCAACCTTCGACGAATCGACCGCAACACCACTACTAGAAATCACATGACCAAGGAAACTAACTTCCTTCAACCAAAATTCACACTTAGAAAGCTTCGCGAACAACTGCTTCTCTCTCAACACAGTTAACACAATCTTCAGATGCTCGGCATGCTCTCCTTCGCTCTTCGAATAAACCAAGATGTCGTCAATAAACACCACCACAAACTGATCCAAATAAGGATGGAAAATCCTATTCATGTACTCCATAAATACACCTGGTGCATTAGTCACACCAAATGGCATCACGGAATACTCATAGTGTCCATACCTCGTCCGAAAGGCCGTCTTCTGAATATCCTCAGCTTTCACACGGATCTGATGACACCCAGATCTCAAATTAATCTTGCTGAACACACTTGCACCAACCAACTGATCCATTAGATCATCAATCCTTGGAAGTGGATACTTATTCTTAATAGTCACCTTGTTCAACTATCTGTAATCCACACAGAGCCTCATAGAACCCTCTTTCTTCTTAACCAACAACACTGGTGCACCCCACGGTGACACGCTCGGACGAATAAACCTCTTTTCAAGCAAATCCTCAAGTTGACTCTTCAACTCTTTTAACTCCGAGGCTGACATACGATATGGAGCCATCGATATCGGACTAGTTCCAGGAATCAAATCTATCGAAAACTCCACTTCTCGCTCCGGCGGTAAATCCTTTATCTCTTCAGGGAATACTTCCGGAAAATCTCTAACAATGGGCAAAGCCTCAATCTCTTCACTTTCACTAGTCCTCAAAGTTGCCATAAGCATAAATACCTTAGCTCCATCTTGTACCGATTCCTTCACTTGTTTCCTCGTCATAAACAAATCCCTTTCAACATCCGAATCGGGAAAAATAACCGTTTTGTCAAAACAGTTAATATAAACACGATTGAATTTTAACCAATTCATTCCAAGAATGACATCCAGATGATCTAAATGAAGACACACTAAATCAATCCCAAAATCTCTACCGAAAATACTCAACGGGCAATTCAAGCAAACATACGGTGTAGTTACCGAACCCATAGCAGGAGTATCAATAACCATACCGCCACCAATCACAGACAACTCAAGATTCAACCTTCTAACACAATCCAAAGAAATAAAAGAATGCGTAGCTCCGGTATCAATTATAGCGATCAAAGGTGTACCATTAATGAAGCACGTACCTCGGATCAATCGATCGTCGCTAGCAGTCTCAGATCCAGATAGAGCGAACACTTTCCCGCTCCCTTGATTCTTCTTCGGCTTATCGCACTTGGTACTGATGTGCCCTTGCTCACCACAGTTATAGCAAGTTACGCCCGCAGCGCTTCTGCACTCAAGAGCCTTGTGGCCTGGCTTGCCACACTTAAAACACGCCTTCTCAACACTTTTGCATTCGGGAGCACGATGTCCCGCTTCACCACAACGGTAACACCTAACCGGGGTAGAGACTCCCCCACTTAGCTTCTTGCCATAACCCATTCTCTGCTTCCCTTTGTCTGCAGGAGTCACATAAGGTTTTCCTCTGAATTGACCTTTCCCTTTCTTATCACTTAGACTCTTGTAGTGGCTGGACCTAGCCCTACTGTCTTCGTCATAAATTCTGCTCTTGTTAACCAACTCAGAAAACCGCCTGATTTCCTGATATCCAATAGCTTGTCTAATCTCGGGTCTCAAACCGTTCACAAACTTGAGGCACTTAGACCTCTTAGCATTACCAGTATTATAGTGAGGACAAAATTTGATCAACTCCTCAAACTTCGCCGCATACTCAGCAACCGTCGAATTGCCTTGCTTTAACTCAAGAAATTCGATCTCTTTCTTCCCCGCACATCCTCTGGAAAATACTTATCCAAAAAGGTTTCTCTAAACAAATCCCACGTAATCACAATATCATCTTCCTCAAATCTTTGGCGAGTATTACCCCACCAATCTTCAGCTTCTTCTTCGAGCATATGAGTCCCAAACTGCACCTTCTGTGCATCCGAGCAATTCATAACTCGAAAAATCTTTTCCACAGCTTTCAACCAAATTTGTGCCTTGTCCGGTTCATGAGTTCCCTTGAAGACCGGAGGGTTATTCTTTTGGAATTTCCCCAAAGCACGGAATCCATCATCAGCATGATTCCTCACATTCACATTGGCCGGAGGATTCTGCCCAATTGCCCCCGCCAATCTCGTCAATGCCTCCGCAATCGCTTCGTCGTTCCTCCCTGCAACCATCTTACTAATTCCAACAACAGAACTACGTAAGAACAACCAATATTGATAATGCATCACGCGCATATCAATAACACACAGGGAAAAACACTCTAACAACTTGGTCGGACGGACCGACCTGCTCTGATACCACTATTGTAACACCCCCTTCTATACCCCAAATAAATGCATATAAAACATTTAAACATATACAAATTCATCAGAGTAAAAGTTTTAGAATAAGGTATAAAAGAAGAATGTCACAACTTCACCAATAAAACACTTTAACATTTTGCTCCATAAAATATGTAACATTTTCGTAGTTTTAGAAATCGCATTTCAACATTAAATTTAAGCGGAAGATAACATCATTTAATCATTTTCAAAATGTTAATTCAAATGCATATAAATCATCCAGATTAATACATCATATCAGTTAGATTACAAAACCACATCAGCTGATACATCGCAATGTATCACAAAAGAATGACTATACTAGTCTAACTACCCGGTGTTACATATCAGAGCAGCAGACTCAAAAGAATGAAGACTATCTTCACAAAAGGACTCCAGCATCCTAATCTGCAATGCCTCATAGAGCATTATAAAACAGCAGAAGGGTGAGAAATATAACCATAATAATCAAAGCATAAGATTACGTATATATAGGTATCATATAACACATATTCACATTTCTCACCACACTTCATTCTCACAATCATAATCATATCACGTTCACATATATCAACATTATGGATAACCACAAGCACATCCCTTCATGCTTGACTTCACAATCATTCACAAGCACATATGTACCGCAACAATATTATGCAATGTGACTCAACATATTCAATGCAACTCAATGCTATGCGGTACCGACTCTCGTTATCTTTTCTCGGTTTTTACATTAAACCGGGTCCACCCTTCTAGACCAATAACTCGTTATCATTTTTCAGTTTTTACTTTAAACCGGGTCCACCCTTCTAGACCGATAACATCCAAGCCCGTCCCCTAGGCTTCAAACCCACCCTTCTAGGTTTGGGACAAGCCACTAGTTTCCACGAAACTAACAGACATTGCCTCTTGACTGAATGATGCATGTACAATCAACCAATCGCAATAAATGCACTTAAGACCGTTCCCGCGTCTTAATCCCATGCATTCGAATAATTCACCCCTTCGAGAATTTCATCATGATTGCACATACAACATATATCAACATTTATCAATGTATTCATTTCACATATCATCATGTTCAACAACAATGCACACATATCACATATGTTCCCATGCATTCACACAACAATCGCATACATATATGCACTCACAATTCATTAGACGATACACATACATTCCTCATTGTATTCCCATGTATCTCTAATTATCACAACAATCAAGGTATTCACATCGCAATACCAATCATACAATTATAAGTTATGCACACATATTCAAAATGTTCTCATGCATACTCATTACATAATTGTACACAACAATCAAACATCCACAACTCATCAATTAATACACACATAATCATCATTATGTTCACATGTATTTTAACCGATTACAATTAATCATTCATATCACAACTCTAGGATTCACGCCCGAAGGCTACCCACAGCACATGCTATCACAATAGATCATATCTATATTCATATCATAAGGTATCCACCTATGTGGAACAACCAAACCATCTCCACATGAACAACACAGCAAAAGAAAAATGCTGTCAAACTCGCCCACATTCGCCTGGCGAACCCTCGCAGCGAACCTTCGCCTGGCCTTCGCCTGGCGAACTCCCTCAGCGAACACTCGCTAGGCTTCGCCTGGCGAGACTTCCCAGCGAGCCCAAGTCAGTAGCTACTGACTTCATTCGCCACCATTCGCCAGCACCTTCGCTGGGCGAACCTTCGCTAACAACCTTTCGCCTGGCGAACCCGCCAGCGAAGTCCACTGGGACTTAAATATAATTATTCGCCAACATTCGCTAGGCTTCGCCTGGCGAAGCTTCGCCTTCGCTCGCCTGGCGAGAGCCAGCGAACCTGCGCAGAACAGAACCCTATTCTGTTCCACCTCCACCATCCACCATCATCCAACTTCTCACACAACAAAATCAGTACAAACAGCATCAACACATGTTACCCGACTATTCTATTGCATTATTACTCGATTTCAACCGATTAAATCATCAATCTACCGATTATTCCAACTTTTGCCCTAAATGAAAAAGGATGGAAACTCTACCAAAACCCCAACCCAACATACATAACATCATGCAATGATCAAATAGAAACATTTCTCACCCTTACCTCGATTAATCGGAGCTTTGATGTTGGTTCTTGATGATTTCCACTTTTCCTCTTCTTCTCTTCTCTTTCTCTCCTTTCTTCTTCTTTCCTCTTTCTTTCCAAAATGTTTTCTAACTTTCTTTTCTTTTCTTTCTCTCTTATATATATTTCCTTCATTTTCCTTCCTTCCAATTTCCTTCTCAATTCTCTATTAATCCCAATTAATAAAAATTAATTTCCAACATTAATAAAAATCCCACTAAATCAATTAATTACTATAATTAATTATTTAATGAAATTTGGGCTGTTACAGACAACGCAAGAGAAGACGTATGGGTCGACTTAGACATATGACGGTCGACCAGGTCGACAAATGGGGCAGCTGACGAAGGGGTTTTGCTCGACGAGAAATGATTTGAAAAAAGGAGAACAAGGGGAAGTTACAAAAGTAATGACCAGACACGTGGCGACACTAGAAACAACCTGACGGTTATTTCACTTCTCTATATAAAGCAAAGCCTGGCTCCAAGAGAAGGGCGTTTTTTGACAGTGTTGTAAGAAAAACACTTTGAGTACCGCACATTAAGAGAAAATAGTTTTTCATTCCTTACAAAATGTACTAGCATGTCCACTTGTATTTACCGGTTTGAATTAAATTTACCAAGTCTTTCTATGTTATGAAAGCGACGCCTTTATTTTCATTTCATTTCCCTTTTCTTCGTTTTTATTTGAGTAAAAGCGTCATCATATTTACTTAACTTCATCATACGCACGTCTAAATAACCACTAAGTCTACCATAAATTCACACACCCATAACCAAGTGTCCTGGGACTAGTTTGGCCGGTTCCGCAAGTAAAACCGCGTCGGAAGGTCAGAGGTTGTTCGCGCGAAGAACACGTGCAAATAAATTGGCACGCCCAGTAGGACCCGAAGGTGTGGGTATATGCGTTTGCGTAGTGGTAAAATGGTCACACCACGACAAAACAAAGAACCGTTTTCGTAGGAAACTCCAGCCGTATCACTGTTAACGGCCGTGAACACTGATTCCATGTCAGTGGCTTCGATCACTTATAGCGGGCCACTGACGACTCTGTGTCGACCTGAAGTAAGGCAAGCAACGCTAAGAGTCAGAGGGCAATACTTGCCCAGTTTTACCATGCCGGCACCCCAGCACTTAGGAATGCCGACAGAGTTCATGTCGACGCTACACTATAGTGGGCCAGTCATGGGAGAGAGTTCTTCATCGTCATTTTTGCCATATCGGAGCATAGGGCCTTTGACCAATCAAGGGGTGAGGCCTCCAGGGTTCAGTTTATTTTCCCCCGCAGTACCAACTTTCACCGCCAGTTCTGTCACTGTTATGCAATAGCAGATGGACGAAAGCAATCACGAGATGGTACATTTACTGACCCAGCAAATAGGCACCATCCTAAGACCATTGATACAAGATTCGACTTAGAGTTACCAATAATTGGGGCCCCTAGGGCTCCAGGGAGACAAACACCTCCCAATCATCCCGATACGCCTGTCCGATAGAATGACACTGTCGAAGAAACAAACGACCTACAGACCCCTGAGTATGAACACATACCTAGGGTGGCTGGAAGGCCTCCCATTATGATGGTTCATATGAACCAAGACCCAGACTATATGGTCAGACAAGTTAGGAACAAAGTTCTAGGGGGTGAAGCTAATTTGGAGGCCATGATGGAACGCATTATGGTTCGCAACGGGGCAAATCCAAGTCTTTGACGACCCACCCGCATGTCTCCACTACCAGATTTCATTCTGCAAACTGAGTTACCAAGGGGATGGAAGGTGCCAAAATTCACCAAATTTGCAGGAGAGACGGAAGAATCCACCGTCGAACATGTCGCCAGGTATCAAACCGAGGTTGGGGACATAATGAATAACGAAGACCTAAAAATGAAATATTTCCCTAGTTCCCTAACTAAGAATGTGTTCACGTGGTTCACCTCGCTTCCCCTACAATTTGTCCATACGTGGACACAGCTAGTAAGATTGTTTCACGAGCAGTTTTACATGGGATAATCAAAGATTAGTTTGGAAGAGCTAGCCAACGTCAAGCGAAAGGCAGCAGAGTCTGTAGACTAGTATCTCAACAGGTTCAGACTATTGAAAGCGCGATGCTTTACATAAGTCCCTGAACACGAATTGGTCAAAATGGCCACAGGAGGTTTAGATTATTCTATTAGGAAAAAGCTAGACACACAATATCTTAGGGAGCACAGATGGTCGACCGTGTCCGACAAGTCAAACGTTTAAGGAGTGAAAAGTCTTAGGCTAATCGATACCTTAAGAAAGAAAAGTCGCGTTTGTGGCCACCGACAGATATTCCTCTGATGACAAAAAACTCATTGAAGAGAATGCCGTCAACGTGGCCGAACTAAAGCCAGGACCCCCATACACGTGCAAAGTCCTAAAGTCGTCGAACGGGAAAAACCCGGTTGACACGGAAAAGTCAGACAAATATGTCGCGAAAATGTACTCTTTTGATGTATCCAAATGTGATGAAATATTTGATTTTCTAGTCAAAGATGGTCAAATTATCGTCCCTGATGGGACAAAAGATCCCCCACTGGAACAAAAGAAAAAGAGGGGATTTTGTAAGTTTTATAATTTCCTTGGTCATAAAACATCTCAATGTGTTATTTTCATGGATTTGGTGCAGAAAGCTTTGAAAGAAGGACGACTTCAGTTCGGTGAAAGACCGAAAATGCAGGTGGACACAGATCCTCTGAAGATGGAAGAGGCATTGTACACTGAAGTAGCAGAGTGTCTGATGATCGAGGCTACTGAGGGTCTTGAAGAACAAGTGACAACCCCGACGTTCGAATGCATGATGATCGAGGCTACTGAGGGCCCCGATAGAAAAATGGAAAAGGATTTTGAGGGAGTCTACCCTCAAGTTGGAGAAAGTTTAACTAAGTTTAAAGAAAAATGCAGGATCAGCAGCTCTAAAGCCGCCCTATATCCCAGATGCAATGCTGTGTTCGATGAGAAAGCAGTAGAAAAATTTGAGTCGGGCAGGAAGGTGATGCCACAAGTCAATAGGTCGCTAGTCCCAAGGTTCGTGTTTGATAGAAATGGGGCTCCTCGACAAAACGAGGAGTACAGGAAACTGTTCCAACAGGCAAGGTCCAAGACCTTTGTTCCCCCGTCGGATACCCCACAAGATAAGTGGATGGCACCCGTGACCCAAAAAGGGAGCAAGAGGCCAAAGTGAAGAGTGGTGGATCTGGAAAGAGAAGCAAAAGCCTCCAACAAGAATGCTGAGCCTAAGGGATATATGGTGTCCCCTAACTATAAGGACAAAAACCCGATGACAAGAACCCACTGGAGGCACCATCAGCTAAACAAAAAGGTTGCTAGGGAAGTGTCAACTTTGCAGCTACGGCCTGTCAGGAATCCTGGGTTGAAAAGGCAACCCCCTAAGACCAGATGGGTCGAAAAAGAGAAGATCATGGAAAACCAAACCATAGTAGTCACCATTGGAGGATCTGGCGAAAAGGCGGTGGTGTCGACCCAGAATTAGAAGTATACTTCTGGAGCAGAAAGCAAGAAGGAGCCAGAATACACCCCCCAGTCAGATGAGGACGAACCAGAGTATACGCCTCAATCAGACGAGGAAAATACTCCATCTCCAGAAGATGATTTTGATGAAGACATGTACGATGAGACAAATGACGACACCTATGGTGAGGACTTCGTGGTAAATTTTGGAATCGTGTTAATACTGCCGGCGGAGTACGATAGGGTATCAGAGGTCTCAGAGGCGGAAGATGATTTCCTGCTGGATGAAGTTGCAGAAGATAAGTCGCTGTGTTATTATGTGATGAACAATGGTGTGGTAGAAGAGCGAACTGCCATGTTTGAAAGACCTAGCCCAGGGTTGATGTAAAATTTGAAGCCATTATTTATAAAGGCAAAGGTCGACGATGTGGCAATGAATAAGTTAATCATGGATGGAGGGGAAACGGTCAATTTAATACCCCATACATCACTTAGGAGGATCAGGAAGAATGAAGCTAATCTTAAGCAACACAACATGGTTTTATCCAACTACGAAGGGAAAACCAACAATATTCTAGGAGTAGTCCAAGTGGACTTAGCAGTGGGAACCACCACCATGTCGACACTCTTCATGGTCATAAACTCAAAGGCGAATTTTAACCTTTTATTAGGATGAGAGTGGATCTATGGAGTCGGGGCGGTTCCTTCAACTCTACATCAAAGGCTGAGTATTTGGAGGAAGGATGACGTCATTGAGAATGTCGAGGCCAACCAGAGTTATTACAAGTTTGATAAAACTAAGGGACAAAGAGATCTTTCGACCAACACCTGGTACACGTAGCACCATGTGACGACGAGTCAGGATCTTATACCCCCGTCAACACCGGTCGTATCCTGAACTTGCACCCGGATTATGGTTTCGTGAGGGATTCAGCCGACACCCCAACAGAGTCATCACAAAGTTGCCCACCCACGGGGTGGCCCCCTATAAATGAAAATGGTTGCTGAGTTAGAGAGTCTAACTCTAATTTCGGCCAATTTGGGTAAAAATAAATGAAAGGCGGCACTTGAAAAGGAAAAGAACAATGAGACCGCCATCAATATATGTATGATTGGCCGACAAGGCCAGACAATAGTTTCTGAAAGTCGGAGGCTCGACTGCATTTACGACGACGAGCCTTTGGGGTTTGAGAAAAATCCATTCTGCGAACTGCAGAGGATACAAGCGCAAGACCCGCTCGAAGAGATTGATTTAAGAGATGGAACCACAAAAAGGCCTACATACGTGAGTACCAAGATTGGTTCGAAGATGAGAGCAAACTGATTGAGCTATTGAAAGAGTACAAGGATTGTTTTGTCTGGATTACAGCGAGATACCATGGCTAAGTCGTAAGGTTGTAGAACACTGATTGCCCGTCCAACCAGGGAGGAGACCAGTGAAGCAACAACCACGTAGATTTTCCCCAGAAGTCACACTGAAAATCAAGAAGGAGATTGAAAGATTGCTACAAAGTCGGTTCATCCGCACAACGAGGTATGTCGAGTGGTTGGCGAACATAGTTCCGGTTGTCAAGAAAAATGGCACCTTGAGAGTCTGCATAGATTTCAGAGATTTGAATAATGTCACCCCTAAAGATGAGTATTCAATGCCCGTGGAAGAAATGTTGGTCGATTCAGCCACAGGTTTTGAATATCTAAGCATGCTCGACAGATATTCTGGATATAACCAGATCTTCATAGTTGAGGAAGATGTTCCCAAAATGGTGTTCTGATGCCTATGGACATTGAGAACTTATGAATGGGTGGTAATGCCATTCGGTTTAAAAAACGCTGGAGCAACCTATCAAAGGGCTATGAACGCTATTTTCCATGATTTCATTGAAAAGTTCATGCAGGTATATATTAACGACATAATCATAAAATCATTGTCAGAGGTCGGCCATCTAGACCACCTTCGACGCTCATTTGAGAGAATGAGAAAATATGGATTAAAAATGAATCCACTAAAGTGTGCTTGTTGCATACATGCAAGAGATTTCTTGGGGTTTGTGGTCCACAAGAAAGGCATTGAGATCAATCAGAACAAAACAAAGGCAATTCTGGACCTCAAGCCTCCTTCAACAAAAAAGCAACTCCAGTCATTGTTGGGGAAGATTAACTTCTTGAGAATATTCATATTAAATCTAAGTGGCAAGACGAAGGTACTCTCGCCTTTGCTGAAAGCCAAGAAGGAAAGCGAGTTCTACTGGGGACGGGAGCAACAAGAGGCTTTTTACACCATTAAAGAATATCTCACAAGGCCTCCTGTTTTGTTGCCACCTAGTACAAATAAAAACATTAAGTTGTACATTGCAGCATCCGACATAACTACAGGGAGCATGTTAGCTCAAGAGGATGATAGTGGTGTCGAAAAGCCCATTTATTACCTTAGTTGAATGTTAATTGATGCTGAAACTAGGTATTCCATGATTGAGAAATAATGCCTATGCTTGTAATTTTCTTGTACGAAATTAAAACAATATATTAAACCGGTCGAAGTTTACATTTCCTCGCATTTTGATGTTATCAAACATATGTTGTCTAAACCCATTTTGCACAGTCGAATTGTAAAATGGGGCCTGGCACTGGCCGAATTCTCCCTCACATATGTCCCTCTAAGGGCTATGAAAGGGAAGGTGGTGGCAGACTTCATGGTCGACCATGCAGTGGTCGAACAACCGCTTTGCACGGTCAAAAGTGACCTCTGGAAGTTGTACTTCGATGGGTCGATCCATAAAAATGGAGCCGGAATAGGTGTCCTAATAATTTCCCCTCAGGGTCATCCAACCAAGTTTAAGTGTAGGGTCGAAGAAAGATGCTCCAATAACGAGGCGGAGTACGAATCCTTGATCAGTAGATTGAGGATTCTCAAAAGACTGGGCGCCAAGAGCATCGAAATTAAGGGCGACTCCGAACTAGTCATCAGACAACTCACTAGAGAATATAAATGCGTCAAGGAACATCTGGTGATGTACCTCATGATGGTGAAACGACTTTTAGAGCGCTTTGAGGTTGTCAGTATTATGCATGTGCCTAGGTTAGATAACCAAGAAGCTAACGAACTGGCACAGATTGCCTCTGGGTACAAAGTCTCGGAAGGCAGGCTGAAAGAATTCATCGAAGTTAAGGAAAAGGTGATACCCAAATCATTTTGTCTGCGTAAAGATGGAGCAATGGGTGCCCCGACAGAAATTTAGAGCGACAATTGGGAAAGTTGCGTAATTTGTATGGTTGACGACTTATCCTCGACAGATTGGCGAAGGCCACTGGTTGAATATCTAAGAGAACCAACGACGGCCACTGATAGAAAGGCCAAGTATCAAGCATTGAGTTTGTTCTAATGGAGCCGAGTTGTTCAAAAAGATGCTAGAAGGGGTGTTTCTTAAGTGTCTGGGAGAAGCAAACGCATACTTGGCAATATCAGAAGTACATAGTGGGGCATGCGGAGCCCACCAAGATGGACACAAAATGAAGTGGGTACTATTTCAACAGGGAGTCTATTGGCCAAGCATGCTCAAAGACTGTATAGACTTCGTAAAAGGCTGCCAAGATTGCCAAAAGCACGCAGGCATACAGCAGGTGCCAGCCGATGAACTACACGCTGTAGTCAAGTCATGGCCTTTCTGAGGATGGGCATTGGATGTGATAGGCAAGATTTGACTTGCCTCTACAAGACAACACAAGTTCATCCTCGTAGGAATAGATTATTTCACAAAATGAATAAAAGCAGTGCCATTGTTAAAGGTAGACCAAGAGGTCATCATCAACTTCATCCAGACACACATTCTATATACGTTTGGCACCCCTGAGACGATCACTAAGGATTAGGGCTTAGTATTCGTTATCCAGAAGATGCAAGAATTTGCAGCAGAGGAAGGATTTAAAATAATCACTTCCACACCCTATGGTTTCCAGGCAAACGGCAAAGTTGAGGCAACTAACAAGGTAGTGATTGAGCTCATTAAAAAGCACATTGCCCAAAAACCCAAGAACTGACACAAGATGTTGGACCAGATTTTGTGGGCGTGTCAAACGTCTCCTAAGGAATCGGCTGGTTCGTCTCCTTTTCGGTTAGCATTTGGTCACGACGTCGTTTTGCCGACAGAGGTTCGTCTACAGTCAGTACGCATCCAACGTCAACATGACATCCTATCAGAGCAATATTGGAGCATGATGATGGACGAAATGGTGGACCTAGACGAAGACATGATGGAGGCACTTGACACGTTGTTGCACCAGAAGGTTTGAGTAGCTCAAGCATACAACAAGAAGGTAAAAAAAAGGCCTTCATAGTCAGCGACTATGTCTGGAAGGCAATACTTCCGATGGAACGAAAGGACCAAAAGTTAGGGAAGTGGTCTCTGAATTGGGAGGGACCATTCCAAGTAATCCAAGCATTTAGCAACAATGCTTATGGGGTCCAAGAAATTGGGGGAGACCGGCGTGTCGTCAAGATAAATGAAAAATATTTTAAAAAAATACAAACCCATGCTACAAGAGATTCGGATTCAAAAATAACATTTCATTAATAAAAGCGGCCTACGGTCGTGGAAGGCCAACACGAGATACACAGAAACAGAAGAAAATTACAACTTTGTCAAAAGAAAAATATGGCTATTCTGGAAACCTCGCCTTAAAACCCTCAAGCAAGGTTCTCTTGTGGTCCACCCTACTCTCCAAAACAAATTTCCTCTGCCGCATTTTATCAATGGTTTTCTTAATCTCAAAGGCGGCTTCGACATGAGCAATCCCTTTTGCCACATCCTGGTCGATAACCTCCCTAGCTGGTAAGGGTACTTCAGCATCCAGAGAAGCTTTTTGCTTTTCGACATCAGCAATTTTCCGTTCAAGCTTCGCTATCTGAGATTGATAGTCAGCTATTTGCTGGTCGAGGGCATGATGTTTACAAGAATGCGTTTGCTGAGAGGCCTCAAAATCTTCTAAATTTTTCTCACAGACAGAGCTGAGATACCACTCCTGTTTCATCTAATTGATCTTAACTCGAATCTGGGCGTCGGCTTGCTTGCATAATGACACGTCTTTCTCCAGTTGGGTGAAGAAAGCCTCAAACTCGATAAAATATTTGGCTGTGGGGGCATGCACGTCGAACTTAGAGAGCGCATCCAGAATTTTGAAGACATCACGAGCCACGGGGTCTTCAGCGGATGCTTCCATAAATTCATCCTCAAACAAGTATGACCTTAATTCCTGCAGCTTGAGGGTAAAAGTGTCATCCATTACGGGGTCGACAGTGTTTTTTTGATCCGGAGGGAGTAACAGCCTCGACAGAGTCATGAAGTTTAAGGAGGGCCTTCAATGTCTCTGTTGGTTTCGACGCCTTCGGGGCCAAGATCTCCTCAGGGGTAGCGTTAGGCGTATCTTTGATAACTTCCCTTAGAGGAAAAGTAGTGTCAACAGCATGAGGAGTGACCACATAGTCTTCTCTATGGATAGGAGCATTGCTCTCTGTATTGGCTTCAAGATCAATGGAAACAACAGGGTTTGGGTTAAGCGTAGGAGTTTCTTCCGTCGACGTCCCTAGGAACTCATCAATTTTTTGAGGGCTTAAAGGAGGTACAGTCTCAGCATGCTAGCCAGTAGTGTTGGCGATGATATCGACCAGTGTTGGCGAAGCCGGGTCTTCTACATCCTGTGAAACAACCAAGGGAGATATCAATGAAAAGATGCAGGAAGAATGTTAACGAAGAGGCTCGAAGTCTATTCAGATTCTCCTTCAAAGAAGAGTGATAAGTGGGAGTTGGTTTGAATCCCATGACGTGAGAAAGTGGGCAAAATGATTAAGGTCCTTGGAAATCATGGCGCAGATAGGCGCCATCATCATGTCAGGAGGTGACTGACACGTGGCTGATTCGACAGGAGGCAATGATGACACAAATATGTCGACAAACTGTTGGATATCTAAAACACCAAGTCTCTCAGTCGATAAGATTCTCCGTCGAGAACTGGGTTTTGGTGGGGAATCTTGTTGGTTGAAAAAGCCAACTCAAAGTATCGACAGGTGAAAAGGTCGAGGTCAACAGGAAAGTAGAGGAAGAAGGAAAGGTGTTCTGACTCGACAGCGGAGGAGAAGACGTATGGGTCTACTTAGACATATGACAGTCGACCAGGTCGACGAATGGGGTAGCCGACGAAGGGGTTTTGCTTGGCAAGAAATGGATTTGAAAAAAGGAGAACACGGGGAAGTTACAAAATTAGTGGCCAGACACGTGGCGGCACCAGAAACAACCTGACGGTTATTTCACTTATCTATATAAAGCAAAGCCTGACTCCAAGAGAAGGGCGTTTTTGGATAGTATTGTAAGAAAAACACTCTGAGTACTGCACATTAAGAGAAAAGAGTTTTTCATTTCTTACAAAATGTACGAGCACGTCCACTTGTATTTACCAGTTTGAATTAAATTTACCAAGTCTTTTTATGTTACGAAAGCGACGCCTTTACTGTCATGTCATTTCCCTTTTCTTCGTTTTTATTTGAGTAGAAGCGCCATCATATTTACTTAACTTCATCATACACACGTCCAAATAACCACCAAGTCTACCACAAATTCACACATCCAGAACCAAGTGTTTTGGGGCTAGTTTGGCCGGTTCCGCAAGTAAACTCGGGTTGGGAGGTCAGAGGTTGTCCGTGCAAAAAACACGTGCGAACACCTACTACCAAACATGGTAGCCTAAGCAGAGGTGTCTGACCAAAAAATATAAACATAATACCTACTATCAAACATATGATAATCTAAGCAGAGGTAATAGACTTGAAAGGAGAGATCACCTACTACCAAACATGTGGCAGCCTAAGCAAAGGTGTCTAACCAAAAGAAAGGTGTATTATCTACTATCAAAACATATGATAGCCTAAGCAAAGGTAATAAACTTGAAAGGATATATTACCTACTATCAAACACACGGCAGCCTAAGCAAAGGTGTCTGACCAAAAGAAAGGTGTATTACCTACTATCAAAACATATGATAACCTAAGCAAAGGTATAGACTAACATAAGCTTTTATGATCAGGGTATGATCCAGCTTCTTCTTTAACTAAATGATTCATTTAGAAAGGGTGAATAAACCTCCCCAACGCTTCAAGGTTGTATGCCATGAACGGATCTCAGTTTCTTCTTTAATCAAGTATTCCACTTGAAAAGGGTAAAATAAACCTCCCCTCGTCTCGGGTCATAAGCCGCGAACGGGTCTCAGTATCTTCCTAGAAAGGTGAATACTTATGGGAGAGTATGTTCACAGGGGATTAGAACTTTACTGGAGATTTATGACTTCAGCAGGGATCCATAATTTACTAGAGATTAGAAAACATCGTCGGGGATCTAAAAGAAACGCAAGCCGGTTGATATGCAAAATATGTCTTCTCAAATAAAGAGAAAGATCATCTGAATCTTCATCAAAATTCTCAGAGAGATGCCATTTGATGGAAGCAAATTGAATAGTGGACTCACTAGGGAGAACATCACTAAGGAGAAATATTGATGTAGTTTGAAATTGCATTGAAGCAAATAAAATCCTTGTAGCAGGAATTCTCAAATAAAGAGAAAAACTTGTAAAGTCTTCAACAAAGTTCTCTGACGGATTTCCGGAGAGATGCCATTTGTTGGAGGATGAGTTGTTAATCTTGATGGTTTTTGGGGATAGGCAAACTGTCTTGAAAAGAGACTGTCATTTTTCATCCAAATAGAAAACCTGAGAACAAACAAGCTGCTCAAATCAAGAGGCTGCCACTTGTCGTCTGAGTATAAGTCGTTGGAGAATAAGATTCTGTCCTCCATGGCGATCCTCAAATAGATTCTTCCTATGGAGAAAAAGTGAAAAATAAATTCACATTCAATCTAGGTTCAAAAGCCTAGAGAGATTCAAGATTTTGATTGTCAGGGACCAAAGTTCAATCCGGGAGATAACTGAAGAGAAACGGTCAAGCAAGAATCCATCCAGTGAGAAATGAACTCAAATAAGGGTTTATCTTTATCCAAAAATGGAAAAGAAAACTAAAGCAACCATCTTCCACGAGGATCAAACTGAATGGGGAATTTAGAAAGGATATACACTTTCTGCTTAGGGCTGACGAATCTACTTGGAGAGAGAAGACAAACCCAGTCACATATGCCATGTATCTTTATGAATGAATGTATGTCATGTTATGCTTATGTTGACAAAACAAATGAAGATAAGTAAACTGAAGATGAAATAAACATCTCGACACAGATACTCAGTCAATCTTCACAAGATAGAAGCATCACTAGGGTGAATGGAAAGCCACATATGGAATCAAAGTCCTACTTCAAGGCTTTAAACTTCTCTAGGGAAAAGAGAGCACTCCATTTGGGTATGAACATCATGACTTCACTTTGGGGATCATCAAGATGATTCCTGCTACTCTGTTGGAGATGAGAAAGATCCACTTGGAAAGGGTCAAACTCGTGACCCGAGAGACTTCACAGGGGATAAAATAAATATCCACTGCAAACTAAAGTAGTATGAAAGGAAGTTGTAATTGGGGACGTGTCGCTACTGCGAAAATCGGCGTCGGCTGAACAGAAGAGTCGCCACCGTGCGTTATTTATCCCACGGGAGAGAAAGGAAACGCTCGGAGTAAACCTCGCACAACGCGGGAAAGGTATGGTCGTCGCAACCAAAACCTGGATTCGGGAGTCGGTTACGCAAGGGGAAGGTATTAGCACCCCTCACGTCCGTCGTACTCGACGGGATCCACGCTTGTTTTCGGGTATGGATTGTTATTCTATCTAAACTAAGGGTTAAGGGTTAAAGGAAAATAAAATGACTCGGCAAAGTATCGCACTTTATGCCTACGTATTCCCGTCTGGAACGAGAAATCAGAGTCAACGTAGTTCGCCTACCTACGAGAAAGGAGGGGAAGGTTGCTCGCTAGGATATCGCATCCTATGCCTACGTACTTTCATACAGCATGAAAGATCAGAGCAAACGTAGTTCAGGCTACGCACGACACAAGCTTGTCTTGATTGATTTTATTCCTTTTGAAAAAGGTTTTTCTGATTACTGGTCCAAGCGGACAAAAATGACGTTTTGATGAGTTCACATTCTTTTACGGCAGAAGTGTCTTTTATTGTGTTTGAAATCTTATTGTATTTTTCTGTTTGTTTTGAGGAGGAAGAGACAGAACTCTAACCTACGGTTGCGAAGGGAATCAAACTGACTTAATGTCATCATGCATGGTTTAAGACCTAGTGTCTATCATGCTCCTCTCTTGCGCAGAGAGAAACAGAGATCCTAAGGGAATAGACGGAAACAGAAACAATATCAGATATATACAGTAAAGCAGGAAAATGCATGGATGCAACAATACAAGCGAGGCAAGGGAGTCCCACTCAACCTCGAACCTAGAAAACAATAGGCAAAAGTGTACAGGATTCACTTTCAACCCAACAGGTTAAACAACAAACAATACAGTCCAGAAAACCAATCAATACATCAGAAATGAATAACAACTAAAATAAACAGCCACAACGGCTCTGCATCAACACCTATCTTCAAGTCATCTCCAATCAGCTACAAGCTCCAGCAAGCATCAATCTCCATCTCCCCAGCCTTCAAGCAAGGTCTTTGTCATCCATCTTCAGTCTACAATGGCTTTTCTTCAAGTCTCAAACCTCCAGGATGAGGGATCAATCACAAGAGTGAATTGGGTGTTAAGCAATTAGTTGACTACCAAGGGTGGCAAACAAACTGCTACTAACACATAAGATATTTTCTCTCAAGAGTTCTATCCCTTAGACAGTAGCACCAAGCCTTCCAAAGGAAGGGGGTGAGTGTCTTAGAGAGACTCTGCATCACAGAGAAGAATGGAGGCAATCAAGACCTTCCATGTTTGAGAATCAAGTTGACTACTCTAGGGCTCTGCCTAACTCCTAGATCTTACCAACTTCAACAGCTGCCAGCACAGAATCTCCTCATCAACTCTGGAAGTTGGTCTTCAGTCTCTGATCTTCAAAGGGGCTTCATTATCTCAGGTTTTCAGCTCTCTCCAAATCCCCAAGCAATCCCAATACCCACACAGACAAACAATAATCCCCAGAGAGGGCACACCACACCAGTCAAGCAAATACAAACAATACTAATAGCAGTAGGGGACTCCTAACATTTTCTAAGGGATATAATAACTACCCCTAATCCCTATAGTCCCATACCCCAAAAATTCAATCTCTAACTCCTAAGGGAAATGGACTTATTCACCTATGTTATCACCTAAACCCTAATTTTGGTCATGCTATTCACATCTAATCAAATCACCTAACATTAATTTCTAAAATTGTGAATTAAATCCTATATACAAGATACATGTCTAACCTAATCAACCTAAAAAGAAGGGATTAAAAATACTAAAGCATCTATTAGAACAAAAATCATCAAATTTAAGCATCAAACTAAACTTAACAAAATGCTATTTACAAGAAAAATGCATGAAAAATATTAAAACAAAATAAAATGCCATTTTTATTTTTTCATATTTTTCTAGACAGAATTATTGACCTAGAGAAAAAAGAACCAATTAAAACTAAGCTATTTTCAATTTTATATGATTTTTTTAAAGACATTAAAAATATTAAAGGAATTAAAATCACAAAATAGAAATAAAAGGGGAGGGGGGTGCTATCAGCATACACGCCTAGTTCAAATATCAGGTGGGCCATGGAGGATGGGGTGCGAATAACAATCATGCTAGGCCCAGCGCGCTCAGAAAAATCAGCTGAAAATAAAAAGAAAAAAGAAAAAAACTTCGGTGCAGAAAGTAACCAATTCACGTTAAAATCATTGGGCTTATCACTTGGGGGGTGGGGATAAGAATTTGGATCCAAGGCCCAGACGCGCGTTTAATGAAACGCTGCGTTTCGTTCGGTCAGCTCCCTCCAATTCCAACTTTGAATAATAGCCATAAGATCAGATGAAAATGTCAAATAATTGTGATGATCGGACGGCCCTGGGTCATCGTCCCCAAATGAGTTAGGGTTTGCAGAGAAATACAGCTCCCATGCACAAACTTCAAGCTCCTCGTTCTCCCTCAATATGCCATGAAATTACACACTTTAAAAACCAAACTCGCTCCATTTCTTCCCCTCTACACGACCATGCTTTTAGTTTGTACTGAAACTAGCCCCATAATAAAACCCGATAGGTGGAACTTCATAGCATGCCAACTGCACTCTGCAATGGAAGTTCACCAAACTTGCCAACTCTTGTACTAATGTACTCTCCACGTTGCACTGATTACTCTGAACTAACTCACCATGATTAACATCCCCTAAACTAAGGTTTCTTGATCATCAAAGTTTCAACATCCTGTTATGAAACCCTATAGAATCCTCTCTAATCTTCAGGAATCAATACCCTATGGTCTCTAAGCATTTTGATCCTAACCATTCCATCTAATACTACCTAGATAAAGAGATGTAGCTTGAAATGCATACCTTGAAATTTGATAAAACAGTTGTGGAATCGTGCACTTCAAGGCCTGGCAAGCTTCACTAATGATCCTTGGGAGGTGTTGATCCTACTGTATGCAAAGGAAATGGATGAAGAAACTTAGATTCTTGGCTGCAGTTCTGATATGGATTCTTGAATTGTGAAAGCTAGCTCTTCAATCCTCCATTGTTGGACCTTGCATCATGCTTCTTCCCACTCACTATGATCCAGGGATTGAATATGAAGAAAAAACTTGGACAGAAATGGAGTATTATCAATGAACTCTCACTTTCTTATAATGGAAGCAATCTCTTAATTCTCTCTATTCTCCCCCTCAATGCACCAACCCCTTGCACCAATGATTTACTCTCAATATATAGATGATGATTAACAGATTGAGAAGTTTCTAGATTGATCCTAGAGGATTCTAGAAAGTGGTGGAAAATTCATGAAATTCTCATGTGATGACATGTTGAGTATCTCTTATCTCATGCTTGCACCTTTGTAAACTTGTGTTAAAATCTCCTTTCATGAGATATTGGAGGTGTATGTGAAAAAACCAAGCCTTTCCTTGCCTTGTGTTGAGTTTTACCAAGTTGCCTTATGATGCAAGAAACAATATTACAAAGCAAGTCCAATTTTTAAACCCTAAATCAAAAAAGTGGCTGAACCAATGTCTTTAAAATGATGTTTGGAATCAATTTGGTATATTGGATGACCCATATTGGATTTGTATATCTCTCAAACCAATTTTTCATTTCAACTTTTTCAACTTATATGCCTTTTTTTAGGTCATTTTTCACCAACTTTGGTCAAGTCTCATTCCATGCATTTCCAAACTTCCATGACTTCTTTTAAAGACTTAAAATGGCATTTTGAGAAACTTTGATGTTGTGAAGTTTTTCATTTGAATCTTCCTTGTATGAGTTTTAGGCATAAGCTAAGAATGACCTGTAATTCTCAAATGACCAAAATACCCTTTGCTTGCCAAGACCATAAGTAGAGTTCCACAAATCATATGAAGGAATACTATACCATTATAGAAATATAAGACAATGAGGAACAACTCTTATGTTGACCAGAAATTCATTTGAAATCTCCTTGAGGGGTAAAAATAGCTTGGAAGTCAAGTCACTTTCACAGACAAAATCTCAGATACCTCAGATGACCTGTACCTTGCAAGGACCATAACTTGAGTTCTATAAATCTCCTTAATATCTTCCACCACTCAAATTAAAGGTATTGAGATCCTCTACAAGTTTCATGTTGGCCAAGGATCCATTTGAAGTTTTCATTTTGACTTATCTTGCTTGGAAATTTGACCTAAATTAGGGGATTTTACACATAAACCCTAATTTAGGAACTCCTCCTCTCCTTGATTTCTCTTGAATTATTCTTGGCATATCACCATATCCTCTTCTACATGTCAAATGATGAACCCCACATCTTTCCAATAGCCCTTAATGTCTTTCAATCAGTCAATTGACCTAGAGTTGACCTAGAGTTGACCCCAGATGAAACCCTAGTTGGCTGCCTTCAACTGCAATTCTTGTGATCACACCAATGACCTGTCTCCTTCTCCAAATGACTTTATAAGTCACCCATGATGCCCAGATACTATCCATGCTTAGCCCACAACTCACAATTTCTTTGTTGATCCTCAGATACCCTCAGATAGGAGATGGATGCACTTGCTTGATCCATTGACTTGATAGCTTTCAAATTCTTTTTGATGACTTGAATGGGATTGAATTAGAATAATAACCTCTTGATAGGCTCATAGAGATGAGAATAATGATTGGTCCCCTGTTGGATGACTTGCTATGCAGATGGTTAGACTATGTGCATGACCCTATATGCAAATGCTAACACAATTGAAACATAAACCAAGTGAATAAGGTTGAGCAAATTTTAGGGTGCAACAGCTGCCCCTATTCAAGCGACTTGGACCCGATTGGGTGAAGAGCCCGGAGCCTTCAGACATTCGCGGTACGAGACGGTTGAATACTAAGAACCCCGAAATTTGCCAACCGCAGACATGAACTACCCCACTGCTTGGGGATTATTTTCATCAGCCTGAAAAGCTTCTCTCATTGCAAGAATAAAACTTTGCTCGTCCACGTTAGGACGCCTGCTTCGTCGACTCGGAAAAACTTCAACAACTTTGCTGGGGTATGGCTCGTCTGCCTTCTCGTCTGAAATAAATCGTCCACGCTAGGACTAAACCCTTCCATGTTAGGAATACATCGCTCTTCCATGTAAGGAATACATTCTCAATCTACGTAAAGAATACATTCTCAATCTGTCCACGTAAGGACTCCAATCTTTCCACGTAAGGAATCCAATTTTTTTTGATTTGTCCACGTCAGGTCTCCAACTTGATATGTCCACGTAAGGACTCAATCTTTCCATGTAGGGAACAAACTCGTCTTTTCCACGTAAGGAAGAAATCTTTCCACGTCAGGAATGCCATCTTTCCACGTAAGGAATAAATCTGATATGTCCACGTAAGGACTCAATCTTTCCACGTAAGGAATCACCTCTTTTCTTCCCACGTAAGGAATACAACTCCGTCCACGTAAGGACCCACCTTTCCACGTCAGGAACACAATCTCTGTTCCACGTAAGGAATCATTTTTCTTCCACGTAAGGAATACATCGTTCTTCCACGTAAGGAATCAATCTTTCCGCGTCAGGAAACAAACTTCTTTTCTGAATCTGTCCACGTCAGGACTAAACTTTCCACGTCAGGGAACAAACTTTTCTGAATCTGTCCACGTCAGGACTAAACTTTCCACGTAAGGAATACATCTCTCTTCCACGTAAGGAATCAATCTTTCTTTCCACTTAAGTAAACCACAATCTTCCCGATTTGTCCACGTAAGGACTCCCTTCTTGATATGCCCACGTAAGGACTCAATCTTTCCACGTAAGGAAACCAGTTTTCTTCCATGTAAGGAATAAGATTCTTGATCTGTCCACGTAAGGACTCCAATCTTTCCACGTAAGGAATGCAATCTTTCCACGTCAGGAATACATCGTCCACGTCAGGACTACATCGTCCACGTTAGGACCCACTTTTCCACGTTAGGAAAAAATAATCTTCTTGATTGGTCCATGTAAGGACTCCCATTTTTCCACGTAAGGAATACTTCTTCATCTGTCCACGTAAGGACTCCAGTCTGATACGTCCGCGTAAGGACTCAACTTTCACCTTGCTTTGTCCACGTAAGGACCCCCTTCTTTCCACGTAAGGAAACCGTGTCGTCTTGATTTGTCCCCGTCAGGACTCACCTCTTGACTTGCTGAGGATAAAAACTTTGTCCATGTCAGGACTCATGCACCTTCGACCCACTGGGGGAAGTGAGACTTTCTCCATGTCAGGACTCATACTTTGCCCATAACACGAAGAAGGATAAATTTGTCCGCGTCAGGACTCTCGTATCTTGTCATCACAAAGAACTACAAACTTGTCCACGTCAGGACGCACATTTCACCATTACGAACAAAGCTATCTGCTGAAAATAAATGGTCCACGTCAGGACACCAGTACGAAGAGTAACCAACTTTGTCCACGTCAGGACTCCACCTTCGATCAATACCAAGAAATCAAATCCATCCACGTTAGGACTAACACATACCGTCACCTGGAAGAAATGTCCACGTGAGGACTCCACATTCCAACAATTCTGAAGAATCGAACCTGTCCCCGTTAGGACTAGCACCTCCTATCAGCCCAGGGAAATAAAACTGTCCACGTTAGGACCATTACTTCTCTAGCACGAAGAAAACCCGTCAATAACATTGTCCATGTCAGGACTCATTGCTCCATCGATCCCAACCCTCGCACTTCTTAGCACTGACGTGACAGCGACTTTGAAACGGACTCTACTAGGGATATTTGAAAACCAAACTATTGGATGCCTGTTCTGATAACCAGCGGTGGTCTCTGAAATTCTGATTCGGGAAACCCTTTGATGACAAATAACTCTGCTTGGGGGCAAGGAGATATTCATCCTGGTAACTCTGGCGGGGAAAACAAGAGAAATTCACACAAACAACTCCGTTCGGAGACAAAGAGAACTTCATCGTGAAAACTCTGTGGGGAATAATGCCAAAGCTGACACTTCATTGAATGTCTCACGTCGAGACCTAGAATGCTTGATACTTCATTTGAGCAAGAGCTCTCTCTACCTGCAAGAGAGACAGTACCTGAAACAAACGGTTAGCCAACCTAGTTTATGTTTCAAAAATGTGTATGTTTGACAACGATGCAATGCTCCATTCGACATGGAAATGCTACGCTTTTATTTGGTGGATGCAAATATGACACTATATGTCGATGCAAATGCAGACTCGAACTGCTGAGATACAGGAACTCGCTTCAGCAAAATAAATGCTGAAGATAATGCCAACTCCGCTGGGGAATAGCCAGGTGCTACAGGATTATTCAAGCAAAATAAATGCTGGGAGAGTGAAGTCGACTCAGTTGGGAAATTGGGAACTTAAACCGAGCACCTCATTGAAGTAACACCCTGCTGGGAATACAACTCTGCTGGGGAATAGCAGATGCGCTCGGTATGATCGGACTTATGCTGGAGAGTGAACGGATATCACACGGTATTCTGACAAAATAAATGCCAATGCGCCACACCAACTCTGCCGGGGAGAGTCTTAATCTTCGAATTCCACTGGGAGGAATGAAAACACTGGTTGGAAAGAGAACTCCGCTGGGGCGGGATGATTCTCTTTGGGAAAATCAACTGACTCCGCTGGGGGAAAGGTAAACTGACCCTGCGGGGAAAGGTGAACTTGTCTGAATACAGCTCACCAATATTAATCTTCTGAGACTAAACCAACTCGGCTTGAGATACACTGTCTGAATACAGCCTTATAATCTTGGAATCGCCAAACTCTGCTGAGGATGAATGACTTTGCTGGAGAATGTCCTCTGGATAAGCTACGACTAGCTAGGGAATTCGATCCTTCTTCAGGAAGAACATGCATGACCTGCATGGGGGTCGAGTCTTTCATTATTGCAATCTTTTGATCGTCTTCCTCGTACGGCTATGAAACCTGCAACAACACAAACAAGACAAGACAAGCCTATGCAATCGAATCGATTCAGGTTAGTGACGTTATTTTCAGTTAATTCAAAGCTTTAGCAGTTGTTGGCAAGGGCCAGTGATGTTATACACATGCTAGTTTCAGTAAACTTAGGCGCTTTATCATGCACAAAACAGTAAAGAACCAGCATCAAGTACTGAATAACATATTTTATTGATTGGGCCCCTGAATGGGCGGAGTTTTTGTACACGGGATGTAACTCCTGAAAAGAGGAAGCTACGCAAAGCAAATGTACAAGTATGCACAAGAAGCATAAATATATTGACAAACTAAATTTGTACACATGTCGGCAACGGGATGTAGATGAACACCACGAACTGATCCTCCCATGACTCGCCAGACTCTAATGCTTTCCCGGTATCCACACTTCCGAAGAGATTGTATCTGATAATCGACCCCTCAGGTATATTCTCCCGCACTGATGCTCACTGTAATATCAAATTCGGACCGCAGTCATTTGCTTTTCAAATCCCTAACTTTTGCGTGAACCGCCCTTTACGGGTTTTCAGTTCACCGGGATACCCCTTTTTGCCGAAGCCGCCCAGTGTAGGTTTTCAACTTCGCGGGTGTACATTTTTTCAATTTTATCCCTAACTTTTGCCCGAACCTTTCATTCTGTTTTTGGTTCGCCAGGATGCCCCATTTTTGCCTGGACTCTCTTTTTCTGTCCAGCGGGTCAATTTTAAGCAAAGTATTTTTTAACTGCGTCCGAATTCACAGGCGACGTAAAGTCTTCACCATCCATAGTGGATAACAATAACGCCCCTCCTGAAAAGACTTTCCTGACAACGTATGGCCCTTCGTAGTTGGGGGTCCACTTGCCCCTGTGATCTGCCTGCGGCGGGAGAATCCTTTTCAGCACAAGGTCGCCCGTCTGAAAGCTTCGCGGATGTATCTTCTTATCATATGCTTTCTTCATTCGACTCTGGTACAAACGCCCGTATGCTAGAGAAGCTAGCCTCTTCTCATCCATCAAACTCAGTTGGTTCAACCTGTCTTTCACCCATTCTGCCTCATCTAGTTGAACATCTCGCAATACCCTCAGAGAAGGGATCTCAACTTCCAGTGGCAGCACTGCTTCCATTCCGTACACTAACGAGAACGGGGTTGCCCCGGTTGATGTGCGTACCGTCGTACGATAACTGTGCAAAGCAAAAGGTAGCATCTCGTGCCAATCCTTATAGGTCACCACCATTTTCTGAACGATCTTCTTGATATTCTTATTGGCCGCCTCGACAGCGCCATTCATCTTGGGTCGGTAAGGGGAGGAGATGTGATGTTCGATCTTGAAATTCTGACAGAGTTGCTTCATCATTTTGTTGTTCAGGTTTGATCCGTTGTCCGTGATTATCCGCTCGGGGATCCCATATCGGCAAATGATATCTCTCTTGATGAATCTGGCCACCACCTGCTTAGTTACATTTGCGTAAGACGCCGCTTCCACCCACTTGGTAAAATAATCGATTGCTACTAAAATGAAACGGTGTCCATTAGAAGCTGTCGGCTCGATCTTTCCAATCATATCGATTCCCCACATCGAGAATGGCCATGGCGATGACATCACATTTAGAGGACTCGGAGGCACATGGATCTTATCAGCATAGATTTGGCATTTGTGGCACTTCCTCGCAAACTTGAAACAATCAGTTTCCATAGTCAGCCAAAAATAACCTGCCCGCAGCAGCTTTCTCGTCATAGCACGCCCACCAGCATGCGTACCAAAGGTACCTTCGTGTATTTCCTCCATGAGCAGCTTTTCCTCTCTTTCGTCTACACAACGCAACAGTACCAAGTCGTGATTTCTTTTGTATAAGACACCATCCGGATTCAAATAGAAATTACCCGCTAATCTCCTGAGAGTCTTCTGATCTTGACTGGATGCCCCAGCCGGATACTCTTTGTTCTTCAGGAAATTAAGGATATCAAAATACCACGGTTTGTCATCGGATGCCTCGTCAATAGCAAATACGAAGGCAGGCCTATCAAGCCGAGAGATAATGATTCTGGGAGCCTCGTTCCAGAAGTTGACTTTGTACATGGAAGACAAAGTGGCCAGGGCGTCAGCCATTTGATTTTCTGCTCTCGGTACGTGATGCAATTCAACTTTGTCAAAGAAAGGCAACAATCTCCTTGCATAATTCATGTAATGTATCAAGTTGGGCTGACGTGTCTCCCATTCCCCTTTTATCTGATTCACCACCAGAGCTGAGTCTCCGTATACGTCCAGATTCTTGATTCGCAAATCAATGGCTTCTTCAAGCCCCATTATACAAGCTTCGTATTCGGCCTCATTATTGGTAACTGCAAAGGTCAATCGGGAAGTAAACAGGATGTGCGACCCGTGTGGCGTAGTGATGATTGCCCATATTCCGCTACCGTAAGCGTTCACAGCTCCGTCAAAAATCATCTTCCATTTGGAACCCAATTCTGGTCCTTCGTCTGGCAACGTCTCTTCACAATCTTTCATCTTTAGGTACATGATATCCTCGTCAGGAAAATCAAACCTCATCGATTGGTAATCTTCAATAGGCTGCTCCGCCAGATACTCAGACAGCACGCTCCCCTTTATAGCCTTTTGCGAGACGTATTGGATGTCATACTCAGTCAAGACCATCTCCCAACAGGCAATTCTCCCTGACAACGCCTGCTTTTCGAATACATATTTGATCGGATCCATCTTCGAGATGAGCATGGTTGTGTGATTCAGCATGTATTGCCTCAAACGCTTGGCGGCCCAGGCTAGCGCGCAACAAGTTTTCTCAAGCATTGAATATCGAGATTCACAATCTGTAAATTTCTTACTCAAGTAATAAATTGCATGCTCTTTTCTCCCTGTCTCGTCGTGTTGACCGAGAACACAACCCATGCTTCCCTCAAGAACTGTCAAATACATAATCAAAGGTCTCCCTGCCACTAGGGGTATCAAAATAGGAGGCTCCTGCAAATACTGCTTTATTTTATCGAACGCCTTTTGACAATTTTCGTTCCACGCTACAGCTTGATCTTTCTTCAACAGCTTGAACAATGGTTCACACGTGGCCGTTAGGTGGGAGATGAACCGAGCGATGTAGTTCAACCTCCCTAAAAACCCGTGCACCTCTTTTTCTGTTTTAGGCGTCGGCATTTCTTGAATTGCTTTTATTTTAGCAGGATCGACCTCTATTCCTCTTTCGCTTACGATAAACCCCAGCAGCTTACCCGATCTCACCCCGAAGGTGCATTTGTTAGGGTTCAGTCTCAGCCTGAACTTCCTAAGTCTTTTAAATAACTTCAGCAGATTCACCAGATGCTCTTCCTCCGTCTGGGATTTGGCAATCATATCGTCAACATAAACTTCGATCTCTTTATGCATCATATCATGGAAAAGAGTCGTCATCGCACGCTGATATGTTGCCCCAACATTTTTCAAACCAAAGGGCATCACTTTGTAGCAAAATGTTCCCCAAGGCGTTATGAAAGTAGTCTTCTCCATGTCCTCTGGCGCCATTTTAATCTGATTATAGCCTGAGAAGCCATCCATGAAGGAGAATACGGAGTATTGAGCGGTATTATCAACTAGCACGTCGATATGAGGAAGTGGAAAATCGTCCTTTGGGCTTGCTTTATTCAAATCCCTATAATCCACGCACATTCGAACCTTGCCATCTTTCTTTGGCACTGGTACGATGTTAGCAACCCATGAGGGATATTTTGTCACAGCCAGGAAACCAGCATCCCACTGTTTTTGAACTTCCTCTTTGATCTTTACTGCCATGTCTGGTCTAGTTCTGCGAAGCTTTTGTTTGACTGGTGGGCATTCTTCTTTCAATGGCAGACGATGCACAACCATATCTGTATCGAGCCCTGGCATATCTTCGTACGACCAAGTGAATACATCACTATACTCTCGGAGCATTTCAACCAGTCTTCGCTTGATATCGCTCTGCAGTGCGGCCCCGATACGAATATTCTTCTCAACCCCTTCCGACCCCAAGTTGATAATTTCGATGACCTCTTCGTGAGGCAGAATGACACGCTCTTCTTGTTTCACCAACCAAGACAGTTCTTCAGGGACGTCACTATCTTCGACAACCTCTTCTTCGGCCTGAAATACCGGGTGCTCGAAGTCGGGACGAGTCATAGGTGGTTCAAGGATGTCATCTGAAAATGTTATCCTGCAAAAGAATGGTTAAATGCTTCAAAATGCATATAAAGCGAGTAACCACGTTGCCATTTTATTGAAAAATACAAAACAAGAAAAACAGAGATTACAATATTTGCACATGAAAACAACGCCTTTTATTTAATGATAAACACGCCATGTTCATAACAGCACAGCCCCAAGCAAATCATGATGCCCCGGGCAAGGCATCAGATTGTTCAACAATTAATAAAACAAAGCATTACTGTTTAAGAGTCACAGGAACAAGCTCCTGAATAGACCAGTTGCACAGTCCTTGTCCTGGCGTGCTTGGCTGAATCCAGGCATCCATATCGCAGTCGCTGTCTCCTTCATCAGACTCCGAAGCAGCATTGATGGTTTCATGACATACTCCACTGGCAGAGATGGTTATTGGCCCTCTGAAACGGGGTGCCCCCACGGCAGGTGTTGACGACGACGGTTGGTATCCCAGCCCGAACCGGTCCATCTTCACAGGAATATCCAGCACTTTGCCCCAGCCCTTTGCTTCTCCTTCCTCCACCAGAGCTTGGGCTTCTTTATACGACGAGACGGCTATCTCCGACACTTTGCTCGGCCTGGGACCTTTGTCCTTGATGCGCAGCCCTTCAAATGCCTGGCAGGGTGTTTCGTGGATCTCTCCGTCGACCTCCACATATTTAAATGACGACAGATGGCTGACTAGGATGTCTTCTTCTCCGCATACCGTAACCACGCTGTCTCCCACCATATATTTCAACTTCTGATGCAGGGTAGACGTGACTGCCCCAGCCCCATGAATCCAGGGTCTTCCGAGCAGGCTACTATATGCGGGCTGTATATCCATGATATAAAATTCCGTTGCAAACACCTCCGGCCCCACCTGTAGAGGCAGTGTTATCGATCCAAAGATTGTTCTCCGCGTGCCATCAAACGCCCTGACTACCAGGTCACTGGGCGTGCACAGGATTCCTCTGACATCTAGCTTCATCATCGCTTTCTTGGGCATCACATTTAAGGACGATCCGGTATCGACCAGTACATGCGACATGACTGATCCTCTACACTCGACAGATACGTGCAGCGCCATATTATGATCTCTCCCCTTCGAGGTCAAATCGAAGTCGGTAAAGCCCAAGCTGTGGCCTGCATTTACATGTGCCAACACTCCTTCCAGCTGATTCACGGAGACGTCTTGGGGTACGAAGGAAGTATCCAAGACCTTCAGCAATGCATTTCTGTGAGCTTCAGAACACAATAGCAATGACAGGATAGATATCTTTGAAGGCGTCTGTTGCAGATGCTCCACAATCTTATAATCACTTTTTCGAATCAAGCGCATGAACTCTTCTACCTCTTTCGATGTCGATGCTTTGTCGCTTGCTTGCACGGGGACATTTTCAACCACCTTTCCCTTTCCTTTTGCCAGTCTTTCGGCCTCCACCTCAGGCGATATGAAGATCCTACCACTCCTTGTCATACCTCCTGAACCAACAACGTTGTCCACAGTCTCGGCTGTCTGCTTATTAACATCAATCTTTAATCCGTCACAATACACTTCCAACCCATATGACCATGGGACTGCTTTTGTGCTCTCGTACGGGATTGGTTCGGCCTTAGTTATGGTGATCGGCGGTCGCTGAGCCGGTGCTGTTATAGTGATTGTCTTTCGAGGAATCGTTACAGTGGCCACATCACTCTGATTATCTGCCACTGCCCCTGCGGGCTCTTCGATTGCTGCTCGGTCAAACTGCAATGTGCCGTCATCAATTAAAGCCTGAATGCCTTTCTTCAAATCATCACACCCCCCAGCCAGGGTCCAGCATTCTAAGCAATACTCGTCACATCCTGGATAAACACCCCCTTGCAACAATCTGCTTTTTATCTCTCTCAGCGGCGTCTTTAAATCATCGACATTCATAATCAGATTCAACCCTTCCACAGTCAGAATGGCGTTTGCCCCATGATTAGGCATGGGCTTCTGCACTATATTCGGCCCTGCTGTTCCGAAATTGATAGCTTTATTATCCAAAAGATCCTGCACAACATGCTTAAAAGCATGGCAACCCTCTACATCGTGGCCCGGAGCCCCAGAATGAAACT
This sequence comes from Lathyrus sativus, assembly GCA_963859935.3. NCBI lineage: Eukaryota > Viridiplantae > Streptophyta > Magnoliopsida > Fabales > Fabaceae > Lathyrus > Lathyrus sativus. Next base: position 511,431,514 of record OZ012735.1, read on the forward strand.
CACAGTGCCTGCTTGCATCATAACCATACGGAAGAGTTCCCGTTATCGGTGCCAGAGTTCTCTTCTCTACCAGGTTCAAACCCAACAATGTCTGTAACAAATCAGCATACGTTGAGGGAGGCTTCTCAAACACTCTTCTTGGTTTACCACCCTCGAATCTTCGCTGAGCCTGCTGTGGCTGCTGCTGCTGCTGCTGTTGTTGTTGTTGCTGCTGAAACGGTTGTTGTTGATATGGAATAGTAACACTCGCCACCTGCTGCGGCTGATTATATTGGTTCCTACCTCTGCCCCGGCCTCGGCCTCGGCCTCCAAACACTGCGCTTGCCTCGCCCTGACGGCGCCCACCAAAATTCTTCCTATTACTGCCAGATGCAGTTGATTCCTCAGCCTGGAACCTGCCTTGTTTAATGTTGTTCTCAATCTTTTCTCCTATCAGAATTAAGTCTGAGAAACTGGCCAAAGATGTGTGAAACAACTTGTCATAAAACATGCCTGTGAATGTGCCGATGAACATGTCGTTCATTTCCTTGTCTTCTAAAGGAGGACGGACCCTGGCAGCCATGTCGCGCCACCTTTGCGCGTACTCTTTAAAGCTCTCACCCTTCTTCTGAGACAGCCATGTCAATTGGACCCGATTGGGCGCCAAGTCGCTGTTATACTTATAGTGAGCTACAAATGCCTCTGCCAGCTGCTTCCATGTCTTTATATTAGTTGGCTCCAACCCCATATACCATTCTAGGGAAGGGCCTGATAGACTATCTTGAAAGAAATGCATTAGCATTCTCTCATCAGTGGAGTACGTAGACATCTTTCTGTAATAAGCCCGCACGTGCACTTTCGGACAGGTGTCCCCTTTATACTTATCAAATGTAGGAGCTTTGAATTTGATTGGCACCCTCAAGCCAGGTACCAGACCCATTGTTGCCATGTCTAAGCCCACAGCACTTTGGTTCAGGACCCCCCTCATCTGCTCTTCTAGCATCCTGATCTTCTGGGAGTCATCCATCGACCCTTCGAAACCTCCGCCGGAGAAAGCGTCCTCCTGCTGATCTTCTTGCCACATACCATTCCCAGCTCCATACCCATCGTACCCATTATTACGGCCAGCTCTGATCTGATTTATTACCGGGCCTCGCCCTCTGTTGCCGTACCCCTGAGCAACTCCAGCAGGTCCAAAAGCCATTAACCCAGCGTCGTTTCCATTTCCGAAACCTCCGTAACCCTGATTGGCCACACCATAACCATCCTGCCCAAAGCCTTGAGCATTGAAACCATATTTCCCAGCGTTATCAAATCCCTGATCATTGAACCCGAATCCAGCATTGCCGAAGCCGTTGCCTCCCATATTATCACCCAAGTTGATATCACCGAGCCCGACGTTATGGACAGCAGTCTCGTTCCCAACTCCGATGTTACCGTTCCCAGCAGCGGTAGCGTTGTTGACATTAGCAGCAGGTATATTGACTACAGGTGGAGCCACTGGCGTGGGAGTGCCATCTCCATGAACAGTGTCGACTCGCACAGACTGATGATCCTCATTACCGTGACCAGCATTTCTGACCAACAGAGGCTGCACCATGGCTTGCAAATTCTCCTGACCTTTTGCAATAGCTTCCATGGTATGCATAAAGAGAGCTAGCTTCTCGCGCACATCTTGCATCTCGTTCTGCATTTGATCCATGATTCTTCGACAGTTGGTGCGAGTGGAATATCTGTGCGGGCGCTGATCTGCAATCCTGGAAATACCTGGTACAAAGCAGGAAATAAGCTATCATCCGATGATTACCTGTAATGCAATATGAATATGAATGCAATGCAATGTGTGTGTCTGTGCATTAGGAAAATTCATTCCCCGATTCTAGTGTGAAGGTGCCAATGCAGTGACAGTGCTAGCAATACAAAGATCGGAGTTGAATCACAGAAAGCCTCATATATTACAGAGAAAACCAATAAGCCAGGAATACAATGTCACTGAGAGTACAATAAGAAGGCATGACCTCGACCAACAATCCTGGTGATGGTCAGCACTATGCAAATAAAGCATACAAGTTACTACATGGAATGATCAAACACTCCCATAAGTCTGGTACTCCTCTAGCAACTTCTTGGTCTCCGGATGACTTGGTCGGGTAAGCAGCCATTCAACAAGTTGGTTTCTTCGTTTGAGCACACGGCGCACGTCACCAGCAGTTTCCTCCCATGCCCCTTCTCCGAAGCGATCCTCTAGCTTCTGCTTCTGAGACACGGCTTCGTCCCTGCCTTTGATGGCCTTGTTCAGTGCATTCTGGAGACTATACCGGGTCATCACTTCTTCTTCACACTCCTTGATGCTAGACTTCAACTGCTTTTCGAGATCGGAAATTTGCTGCTTCAACTTATCCTCCCTCTTCTTATTGTTGGTCAGTGTAGCATTCCAAGTCTTATTGCAAGAAGATATCTCTCAGTGTGCTGCGTCGAGTGCCTTCTTTTTGGATTCCAGCATGTCATGGGAGCTTCTGAACTCTTGCCCCAGACGTTCGCGCTTCTTCCTCTCTTCAGTCAACTCAGCCCCTAGTCTGTTTACTAGCTCGATCTGCTGTTGGAAAGCATGCACGGCCTTGTTTTTCTCACTGCGTACCTGGGCTAGCTCCTGCTCTAACCCTTCGTTGATCTTCATCAAGGCTTCTTTTTCTTTCACCACTTGCTCATAGGCCTCCCTAGAAACAGTAGTTGGCTCTGCTACCGGAATGGGGACAAGGACTGGTGCATCTGGAAATGGCATCCGCAACTGACTTGCTCTCTCCTGGATCCAAACTCTGTAAGGTACATAGGCCTGACAGTCATTCTTCCCTAACAGCGGCTTCCCTCTTCGGTTAATACACGTCCAGGCATGCTGCAGCTTGGCTAATAACTCCCCCTTCAAATCTCCGGTGAAGTACAGAGATTCCTGTACTTCCTCCTCTTTGGATGGGTTCTTCAGCGCATATCCGAATTGGCGAATGAACAGAGAAGGGTTGTAATTGATACACCCTTTCCTTCCTATCAACGGAACATTAGGGTACCCAGAACAACTGAAGATAAGCTCAGATCCCAGCAGATCTCTATCAAACCATTCGACGTCTTCGGAAGATAACCTCATCAGGCGCTCCGGCCAGCCAACTGGGATTGTAGTCTCTATGACAGATCTTCTCTTAGGAAGGTGGCTCTTAAACCACATACCCAGCAATGGTACATAGAAATAAACATTCTTTCCTCTTCCCTTCTCATTCTTGTAATGCAGTGAGTGGTAGAAATCTCCGAGCAAGGTAGGTACAGGATTACCAGCGGCAAACAAGTAGAAGGCGTCGAAGTCCACAAAATCCGGTACATTGGGAAACAATACTATGCCGTAAATGCACAGAGCCAACACAGCATTGAAGGCAATCCAGCACTCGCTCTTAGCGTACTCCTGGGCTTTACCAATCAAGAACTGGAGCGAGAAGCCTGGAACTCCACGGGAAACAGTAGTCAACAGTTCAGACGCATCCATATGCAAAGCTTTTGCCAAGTCCTCCGGCTTGGGCTTAGCGCCAGAATGAATGAATGGAACCTTGTTCTGCACTGGTAGCTCAGTAAATTCCACATACTCTTCAATGGTAGGCCCCAGAATAAAATCAGCAAACGTAAAACATCTCAATGCGGGATCATAGAATTGCATCAAGGCGTACAGCCCATCTAGCTCCATCTCTGTGGGTTTGCGCACCAATCTCAATAGTCTTCCATAGCTCATCCTGAAGCTCCTACGAACACCCTCATCAGCAAGAGAGATCAACCCAAGCAGGGGAACAACATCAGGAGTAGGCAATTTGTAAGCAACTGTTCTCCTTAAGCTGGCCATGACCAATCACTCAGAAATCCGGACACTAGAACTAGGGAAATGCAAATGCACCTGCAGCATAGACACACGTTAGTGGGATGCAATGATGATGAGTATGCAAACAAATGCAATGCAAGTGACATGCAACAGGGACCAAATGCCGTAGCTGAATGGCCTGAACCATATCAAGAAGTCTCAGATAGACTCTCTAGAAGTCCTCAAACCCTGGTCTCAGATAGACCTAAGACAAAGCTCCCACAATGGTCTCTGACAGACCTCAAACCATAACTCCAACTGGTCTCTGGTAGACCTCAAATCATATCTCGAACTGGTCTCTGACAGACCTCAGAACTCTCCAAATGGTCTCTGACAGACCTCCGAACTCTCCAACTGGTCTCTGACAGACCTCAGAACTCTCCATAAATACTCAAGATCTCTGATCAAGAAATAACCAGTGTCTGAAAGTCTAGTTACCTGCATAACCCTAAACCCTCTCACATGTGGATGTCCTAGTAACTGAAAAAGGTACGGCATCCTATGCGGTCGTCGGCGTCACAGACTTTCAGGGTTGATGATACGATTCCCAAAAGGAGTGGCATCATCAAATCCTGAAGAGGCCTCACTTAGCCAACTTCCAAATGATCGGTCCCCAGAGTCGACAATTCAACTAACCAGCAACCCACGCCAACCAAAGGAAGGGGCAGGAGGCCAACCAGAGGAACCTCGTCTGAGTGTAGATTTCGCGGGACACCAAGGCAAGCAAAGCAAGCGGGCGCCCACTAATCTCTACTCTAAGTCTAAGGTGCACTCAAGCCCAGGTCCGGCTTCTCACTCAATATCATAACACCCATCACAACCCCCAAATACAGCAATAATGACAATAATAATATGCTGAAAGTAAAGGTCAGAAATATAAATCCATACAAAATCCTCGACGGGAAAACAAGCGTTAGGATTGACTCTCTTAAGGGACGTTGGATCCCAAATGCATAAGGACTATCGCAGTCCTTAGCAGCCAGGGGGCGTTGGATCCCCAGCAGAGTCGCCAGCTGTCGCTACTGCGAAAATCGACGCCGGCTGAACAGAAGAGTCGCCACCGTGCGTTATTTATCCCACGGGAGGGAAAAGAAACGCTCAGAGTAAACCTCGCACAACGCGGGAAAGGTATGGTCGTCGCAACCAAAACCTAGATTCGGGAGTCGGTTACGCAAGGGGAAGGTATTAGCACCCCTCACGTTCGTCGTACTCGACGGGATCCACGCTTGTTTTCGGGTATGGATTGTTATTCTATCTAAACTAAGGGTTAAGGGTTAAAGGAAAAGAAAATGACTCGGAAAAGTATCGCACTTTATGCCTACGTATTCCCGTCTGGAACAAGAAATCAGAGTCAACGTAGTTCGCCTACCTACGGGAAAGGAGGGGAAGGTTGCTCGCTAGGATATCGCATCCTATGCCTACGTACTTTCATACAGCATGAAAGATCAGAGCAAACGTAGTTCGGGCTACGCACGACACAAGCTTGTCTTGATTGATTTTATTCCTTCTGAAAAAGGTTTTTCTGATTACTGGTCCAAGCGGACAAAAATGACGTTTTGATGAGTTCACATTCTTTTACGGCAGAAGTGTCTTTTATTGTGTTTGAAATCTTATTGTATTTTTCTGTTTGTTTTGAGGAGGAAGAGACAGAACTCTAACCTACGGTTGCGAAGGGAATCAAACTGACTTAATGTTATCATGCATGGTTTAAGACCTAGTGTCTATCATGCTCCTCTCTTGCGCAGAGAGAAACAGAGATCCTAAGGGAATAGACGGAAACAGAAACAATATCATATATATACAGTAAAGCAGGAAAATGCATGGATGCAACAATACAAGCGAGGCAAGGGAGTCCCACTCAACCTCGAACCTAGAAAACAATAGGCAAAAGTGAACAGGATTCACTTTCAACCCAACAGGTTAAACAGCAAACAATACAGTCCAGAAAACCAATCAATACATCATAAATGAATAACAACTAAAATAAACAGCCACAGCGGCTCTGCATCAACACCTATCTTCAAGTCATCTCCAATCAGCTACAAGCTCCAGCAAGCATCAATCTCCATCTCCCCAGCCTTCAAGCAAGGTCTTTGTCATCCATCTTCAGTCTACAATGGCTTTTCTTCAAGTCTCAAACCTCCAGGATGAGGGATCAATCACAAGAGTGAATTGGGTGTTAAGCAATTAGTTGACTACCAAGGGTGGCAAACAAACTGCTACTAACACATAAGATATTTTCTCTCAAGAGTTCTATCCCTTAGACAGTAGCACCAAGCCTTCCAAAGGAAGGGGGTGAGTGTCTTAGAGAGACTCTGCATCACAGAGAAGAATGGAGGCAGTCAAGACCTTCCATGTTTGAGAATCAAGTTGACTACTCTAGGGCTCTGCCTAACTCCTAGATCTTACCAACTTCAACAGCTGCCAGCACAGAATCTCCTCATCAACTCTAGAAGTTGGTCTTCATTCTCTGATCTTCAAAGGGGCTTCATTATCTCAGGTCTTCAGCTCTCTCCAAATCCCCAAGCAATCCCAATACCCACACAGACAAACAATAATCCCCAGAGAGGGCACACCACACCAGTCAAGCAAATACAAACAATACTAATAGCAGTAGGGGACTCCTAACATTTTCTAAGGGATCTAATAACTACCCCTAATCCCTATAGTCCCATACCCCAAAAATTCAATCTCTAACTCCTAAGGGAAATGGACTTATTCACCTATGTTATCACCTAAACCCTAATTTTGGTCATGCTATTCACATCTAATCAAATCACCTAACATTAATTTCTAAAATTGTGAATTAAATCCTATATACAAGATACATGTCTAACCTAATCAACCTAAAAAGAAGGGATTAAAAATACTAAAGCATCTATTAGAACAAAAATCATCAAATTTAAGCATCAAACTAAACTTAAGAAAATGCTATTTACAAGAAAAATGCATGAAAAATATTAAAACAAAATAAAAAGCCATTTTTATTTTTTCATATTTTTCTAGACAGAATTATTGACCTAGAGAAAAAAGAACCAATTAAAACTAAGCTATTTTCAATTTTATATGATTTTTTTAAAGACATTAAAAATATTAAAGGAATTAAAATCACAAAATAGAAATAAAAGGGGAGGGGGGTGCTATCAGCATACACGCCTAGTTCAAATATCAGGTGGGCCATGGAGGATGGGGTGCGAATAACAATCATGCTAGGCCTAGCGCGCTCAGAAAAATCAGCTGAAAATAAAAAGAAAAAAGAAAAAAACTTCGGTGCAGAAAGTAACCAATTCACGTTAAAATCATTGGGCTTATCACTTAGGGGGTGGGGATAAGAATTTGGATCCAAGGCCCAGACGCGCGTTTAATGAAACGCTGCGTTTCGTTCGGTCAGCTCCCTCCAATTCCAACTTTGAATAATAGCCATAAGATCAGATGAAAATGTCAAATAATTGTGATGATCGAACGGCCCTGGGTCATCGTCCCCAAATGAGTTAGGGTTTGCAGAGAAATACAGCTCCCATGCACAAACTTCAAGCTCCTCGTTCTCCCTCAATATGCCATGAAATTACACACTTTAAAAACCAAACTCGCTCCATTTCTTCCCCTCTACACGACCATGCTTTTAGTTTGTACTGAAACTAGCCCCATAATAAAACCCGATAGGTGGAACTTCATAGCATGCCAACTGCACTCTGCAATGGAAGTTCACCAAACTTGCCAACTCTTGTACTAATGTACTCTCCATGTTGCACTGATTACTCTGAACTAACTCACCATGATTAACATCCCCTAAACTAAGGTTTCTTGATCATCAAAGTTTCAACATCCTGTTATGAAACCCTATAGAATCCTCTCTAATCTTCAGGAATCAATCCCCTATGGTCTCTAAGCATTTTGATCCTAACCATTCCATCTAATACTACCTAGATAAAGAGATGTAGCTTGAAATGCATACCTTGAAATTTGATGAAACAGTTGTGGAATCGTGCACTTCAAGGCCTGGCAAGCTTCACTAATGATCCTTGGGAGGTGTTGATCCTACTGTATGCAAAGGAAATGGATGAAGAAACTTAGATTCTTGGCTGCAGTTCTGATATGGATTCTTGAATTGTGAAAGCTAGCTCTTCAATCCTCCATTGTTGGACCTTGCATCATGCTTCTTCCCACTCACTATGATCCAGGGATTGAATATGAAGAAAAAAACTTGGACAGAAATGGAGTATTATCAATGAACTCTCACTTTCTTATAATGGAAGCAATCTCTTAATTCTCTCTATTCTCCCCCTCAATGCACCAACCCCTTGCACCAATGATTTACTCTCAATATATAGATGATGATTAACAGATTGAGAAGTTTCTAGATTGATCCTAGAGGATTCTAGAAAGTGGTGGAAAATTCATGAAATTCTCATGTGATGACATGTTGAATATCTCTTATCTCATGCTTGCACCTTTGTAAACTTGTGTTAAAATCTCCTTTCATGAGATATTGGAGGTGTATGTGAAAAAACCAAGCCTTTCCTTGCCTTGTGTTGAGTTTTACCAAGTTGCCTTATGATGCAAGAAACAATATTACAAAGCAAGTCCAATTTTTAAACCCTAACTCAAAAAAGTGGCTGAACCAATGTCTTTAAAATGATGTTTGGAATCAATTTGGTATATTGGATGACCCATATTGGATTTGTAGATCTCTCAAACCAATTTTTCATTTCAACTTTTTCAACTTATATGCCTTTTTTTAGGTCATTTTTCACCAACTTTGGTCAAGTCTCATTCCATGCATTTCCAAACTTCCATGACTTCTTTTCAAGACTTAAAATGGCATTTTGAGCAACTTTGATGTTGTGAAGTTTTTCATTTGAATCTTCCTTGTATGAGTTTTAGGCATAAGCTAAGAATGACCTGTAATTCTCAAATGACCAAAATACCCTTTGCTTGCCAAGACCATAAGTAGAGTTCCACAAATCATATGAAGGAATACTATACCATTCTAGAAAGATAAGACAATGAGGAACAACTCTTATGTTGACCAGAAATTCATTTGAAATCTCCTTGAGGGGTAAAAATAGCTTGGAAGTCAAGTCACTTTCACAGACAAAATCTCAGATACCTCAGATGACTTGTACCTTGCAAGGACCATAACTTGAGTTCTATAAATCTCCTTAATATCTTCCACCACTCAAATTAAAGGTCTTGAGATCCTCTACAAGTTTCATGTTGGCCAAGGATCCATTTGAAGTTTGCATTTTGACTTATCTTGCTTGGAAATTTGACCTAAATTAGGGGATTTTACACAGAAACCCTAATTTAGGAACTCCTCCTCTCCTTGATTTCTCTTGAATTCTTCTTGGCATATCACCATATCCTCTTCTACATGTCAAATGATGAACCCCACATCTTTCCAATAGCCCTTAATGTCTTTCAATCAGTCAATTGACCTAGAGTTGACCTAGAGTTGACCCCAGATGAAACCCTAGTTGGCTGCCTTCAACTGCAATTCTTGTGATCACACCAATGACCTGTCTCCTTCTCCAAATGACTTTCTAAGTCACCCATGATGCCCAGATACTATCCATGCTTAGCCCACAGCTCACAATTTCTTTGTTGATCCTCAGATACCCTCAGATAGGAGATGGATGCACTTGCTTGATCCATTGACTTGATAGCTTTCAAATTCTTTCTGATGACTTGAATGGGATTGAATTAGAATAATAACCTCTTGATAGGCTCATAGAGATGAGAATAATGATTGGTCCCCTGTTGGATGACTTGCTATGCTTATGCTATGCAGATGGTTAGACTATGTGCATGACCCTATATGCAAATGCTAACGCAATTGAAACATAAACCAAGTGAATAAGGTTGAGCAAATTTTAGGGTGCAACAGGACGCCAGAGCTGAGGCCTCACAGAGGATGAAATAAATATCCACTTCATTGGGGAAGCTTATATCAACATAGCAGATGAAGATGTTAGAGTTGAGACTTCATGGAGATGAAATAAACATCCACTTCGCTAGGGAAGATTGAGTTGTAAGAAATTTGCTGAGGAGTGAAATAACATCCACTTCACTAGGAAGGTTGAGGCCAAGGAAATTCACTTGGAATTCTTATGCCACCAACTAGGGAAGTCTTGCATCAAACGTGCCATAACCGCTTAAAGTAGAGATTCATTAGGGAATTGTCATGACCACCTAAAGTAGAGACTTACTGGGAATTGTCACGACCACCTGAAGTAGAGACTTACTGGGGAATTGTCACACCACTTGAGGAAGAAGCTCTTTAGGATATGAGTGAAGAATGTTGTGAGAATAATGTAGTTCTACATTGATGAACTGTATGGTAGTCGCCATTTCAAATAGAGGTTATTGTGAATGGATAAAATAATATTCAATTCTCAAATGCCCCAGATCACGAGGTTTATGAGAAGAAGTCATTGTAAGAGAATTTTACAGAAAACCTGGCATCCACTGTTCCAATGCCTTCAAACTCTTGGAGATATTTATCGAATCTCGACGTAACTTCCCGAGATTAACTGTATTCTGCACACTTGAGTCTTCAAGCTTACCCCCTTAGGGATGGTCATACTGTGAAAGCGACAACTAGGAAACAACTTGCCCCTGGTCAACAGAGTCTTCAGAAAACATGCCCCTGGATATGATCATCTATTCGAAATGATTCGCCATTTATCATCAGAGTCTCAAGTCTCAAATTATTAAGCTAATTATTGTTGTTCATATGCAAGCTTCTATGATGTCAAGCAATGTTAGCAAGCAGAAAAAAATGTTAATTCTGAAACTTCTAATGTAACACACATATCAGTCTCAAATTTTACACTAGTTAGGATATGAAATTGATCTATTTTACAAAGGCAACACAAATTTTGAGCTTAGCTCATAGGAGTCAAGAAACGTTATCTCATCGAGTATATTTTCGAAATAAACCCTACTTCAATTAGGTTTTTGAGGGTTGTATTGTGGTTTGGTTCACGGTTTAAGAAACAAAGGATATACAGCTCAAAGTTTATTTATACCCACCCATTCTTCACGATGTTCTTCAGCCCTACGTTCAGTTAACCTGACATGAGCACTCATCTCTCAAGAGGATTTTGATATGGTTGAGAAACCATTGAGGCTTTGGAAATGGAAGTCAATCACCTATTTGCTTTTGGTGTTTGATCATACGACTCTGTTCTTTACTGAGGATTTTTCTTTGTAATCCTTTGCTTTCGCTTTTCGTGTTCTTTTTTTATTCCCTAACTTTTGCTTGGACGGAGTCTTTGCGATTTGACCTTGAAGTCCAGCGGGATGCCTCAATTTTGCCTAAGTCTCCTTCATAAGTTTTTACTTACCGAGATTTTATTTTTTTTCATTTGTTATTTGTGAACAAATCATGTGACTCTATGTCGCTTTTACTTGTTGAAAGGATTGTGTCTGCCTTATTCCTTAGCTAGTTGAGGAATAATCATTTGTGGATCTGACTCCTAGCCTTTTAATGTGTGAGGAATAGGTGAAGTGTCCTCAGGTGTTCACTCCTTTTTTGAAATTTTGGGCGCTCAACCAGCTTAATTGAAAACTACCTTGCCCCAAGTTAAAATTAAGGGTTTTTCGTATGGAGCGAAACTCCCACTTCAAGGCTAAAAGGGGTTAACAAGGGTTTATCTCCTATATAACTCTAGTGTTTAGGGATATGAAACAATGTCTTACATCATCACCAGGATTTTATTCAAAAGCATACGACAAGAGATCTTGTGTTTTTTAATTTCGTCATCTTCCTCCCAATTCTCTACCTAGGCAAGAGACTGGACAATATTGGCATTATAAATCAGAAAGAAAAACATTTTATGAGTGAATACGAGTGGATTTCTTCAAGACTAATATATTCATTGCATTAATCATTCAACACAAACAAGTTCTTACATGCAAATCATGCTTTTACAATCAAAGAAATAACAACAAGTGTAAGCAAACAAACAAACAATCTGATGATCTTGGGAGTGAGCTCTCCTCATGATTTCACTGGCCTGAAAAGATTATCTAGGATCTTCATATCCATTAACATAAAGGCGTTCAATTCACAAATGAGCTTCCTTCCTTGAAAGTCAGCACCTCATTGTCGATCATCTCTTGAACCTTTTTCTGGAAAACCTTGCACTCTTCAATCGGATGTCCCACTACTCCATCATGAAATTCCTAATTGACATTTGGGTTGTACCAAGGAGGGCGAGATTTCATGGCCCCGGTCTTTCTAGGTGTCATCACCAAGTTTTGGGCAAAATAAGACCACAATTGAATGTAAGTCATTGGGATTGGATCAAAATGGTGAGTCTACCCTTCTGGATTATTTAGACGTCTCTGCTGATTCTGAAGTTGATTCTGATAATGCATATTCTGAACTTGTTGATTTTGACGTTGATCTTGAAGAGCCAACCTTTGTTGCTGGTACGGAAGTTCACAAAGTAGTGGCTGCTGGCATTGAACAGGCGCTGCATACTGACATTGGTAATAAGGCACCGGAATTGGAGCTTGCATGATTTGAGGAGAATCACAAATTGCATCAACATCAACACTTATTTCCTCTTGGGAATCACTAACAGATTTCTCTTCACTAGCTTGGCTATTTGAGTCATCTTGGATTCATCCACTTTTGAACGCGTCTTCGATGTTTACTCCAACTTCCACAATTTTAGAGAACTCTAACGGCACAACGCCTACCATCCTGACATAATAAGAGTTTGACAGCGTTCCTAGAAATATCTTGGCGAATTCATTCTCTTGGAGTGGTGGCTGAACTTGGGCTGCCAATTCTTTCCATCGCAATGCATACTCCCTGAAGGATTTGTTGTCCTTCTGACTCATGCTCATCAATTGATTGCTGTCTAGAGCAATGTCCAAATTGTAATTGTATTGTTTCATAAAAGCATCAGCTAGGTCATCCCAAGACTGAATATGGTTCCTTTCTAGCTTCATATTGTTGCGGTGAGAATCGTGATACCAAGCTATTGATTAACTTGAATCTTAAATTCTAAAATTCACAACCGAACTTTAATTTATCCAAAGGAAAGGTCTAAAGAAAGAAAAACCCTTTTCGCGATGTAACAACAACGCTAAGAGATTTGAGGATCGGGGGTTGGTTATGCATAGGGTAGGTATCTCACATCCTAAACATCTATAGTACTCTACAGGAACCTTTCGTTTGTTTGCATGCTAAGTTTTCTAAATGTTTGCTAGGGATTGGGATTAGGTAAAAGATGTAGGTTAAAACCTAAAGATAGTTTTTAAGCTTGCTCGCAAAGACATCGCGTCCTCTTCCTACATATCCTTACTAGGATAGAATCAGAGCAATCGTAGTTCACCTCACTAGGGATGAAGAACACTTGATTACGATCAAGGTTCAAAGGGGAACAAACATTACAATGCTTGTGTAGAGTTTATCCAAACTCTCTAAATCTACATTATAACACTCAAGAGGGGAGTAAGTAATCATCTCAATGATTCTCACATAGAGTTTACAAACTCTATCCTAGGGTTCTAGTTGAAGAACACTCCTAATAAAGGTGGGTTTTTTAGACTTAAGGCAAAGTCTAATGTCTTATATTAAGGTTCAAGAGGACTTCACAAAGTCAAGGGAACGGGTAATGAACTATCCATGACACAAGGGTCAATGGAGAGACTTTTCCTTTGTAAGGAGAGAGAGAGAGAGGCAACTTGGATGAGAACTAAAAAGTTCCATCACTTGGGGAAGAAATACTTAACAAAGCAATAAACATTTAAGCAAGAAGAAAAAGGAATATGGTTACAACCAAAGCAAGCATGCATATCATAATAAGCAGGGATTAAATTGAGACAAATGGTTTCAACCAAGAATCAAATATCTTAACAAATATGGAAGTAACAACCCAAGAGACATATTAACAAATATGAAAACAACAAACATACAAATAATTCACAACTTAAAATGATCATGTTATAAGTTCAAATGTAACAACATTTAGGCATTGATGACAATCAAATACGTAAAGAATAATAACAATAGTTAAACTCATAACTCGGGAAGAGAACAACAAATTCATGGTGACAACCAACAAGAAATTAAGTCTCAACATGTTAACAAACACAAAGAAATCAAATATCAAGAAATCTCACAAGATAAGTCAAGTATAGTATAAAAGAATCTCAATCACGACACAAGGTAACGACCTAAAAACCGAACCAACTTACAAGTAGGTAAAAGGAATTGTAAATACAAGCAATTTGAGATTTTATTCCATTAAATGAAATTAGACATTACAATGAAAATTTTGCAAAAAGAACGGGTTAAAAATAATGAAAAATGAACAAGTTGTGAACTTTTGAAGTTTATGAATATAAAAATAAAATAAAATGGAAAAGGTAAATAAAAAAGAATGACGTGGGAAGGGATTGAACCCACGCCCTTGTGTTCACAAACACAGGCCTTATCCATTGGGGCACAACGGGCACGTGTGAGAGGAAGTGGAAAGAAAGAAAGATGATAAAACAAAGACAATTGAGAAATAAAAAGCCAAAAGAGTTGATCACCAAGGATCGAACTCAGGTCAGGCAGGTCAAAGGGTATAAGGCGCGTAAGTGTCTACCACTCGGGTGGCTATACATCCAAGTATTTAGCCACCCCAATAAACTTATAAGGCTACTTTGGGAAAGATACCTGGGTCAGGCCAAGGCAAAAACAAGGAAAAGTTGAAATACGTTTTGATCCATAACTCTCTCAAAACCTAATCTTTTTTTTTGTGAAATTTTAGTCAAACTTGATTGATTTTTGATGAGGATCAAGATGGTATTAATAGAATTTTGAAATAACAAACACACATTAAAACACGATAGCACATGCATATTGGCATTTTGAGATGCATTTTGATGAACATGGATCAAACCAGATGCAATTAGGATTAATGAAAGATGTGAGCAAGTTACAAACATGATTATGAATGAGTCCTAGCAAGGATTTTGATCAAAACAGTGTTGGATCAAAAAGAGGCATATGAATTGCAAACATAGCATGAAAATGAAGGCAAATTGTCAAGGGTGCAGATGGAAAGGTTTAGATCACACACACATGGCCTACCAGTTCTAAACATGTCAATGATTCTCTTTGATGCTCATAAACCAAACACAAATGCTCAGGCAGAAGAAAGATAGTATGATGCAGTAATGACAACATATTGAAAACTTGAGTGAATTTGTGAAGAAAGTGAACTTGTGCTTACAAATAAACAAGAACAAAGGACTTCAAATTATGAACCAAATGGTTAAAAAAAAACTTAAACAGATAACAGTTACAACATGTACATATGGCTGGTTCAAATGGAAATGGGAAGATTAAAGGTTGGCCAACAAAAGCAGCCAAACAGCAGGCCAAAACCAAAGGGCCATGCTGCCTAGGTTTCAAACACAAGGGCAATCATGGATGGAAATCAAACTTTATCAGAACAGAAAAGGAAGATCTCATGGCATCTCAACCAAACCAAATAAAATGCAATAAGAAACATGATGATACCAATCAGAATGCTAAGCTCAGAACTGTCATGCCATGCCAAGTGAAATTGAAAGATGCAATTTAAAAGCTAAGTCATGCAATAAACACAATCAGGTTGAACAAGCTTCACACACAAACTCAAATTATATTATCAAGTGTTTCTACACTTCAAGGTTGGCCACAAACAAGATAGAAATGAAAGTGATATGCTAGCTGCTCAAACACACATAAAAATGCATAAATGAAACCAAGACATGATTGGAAAAGGTTTAGGCAAAACAAACATCATACACAAGATTCAAACATGTCTATGAATGATTTTAACACTTAAGGATGAACAGGAAATGCACATAACACAAATTGGTTATCAAGTTGCAATTGTAACACAAAGGTGAGCAGGCTGTCAAGCAGAAAAGGCATAGCATTCACAAAGATGTTTGGTTCATGTACACATACCAAATAGGTTTTTAGTTTAAGTTTAATGTCTATTTAATTAATTTTGCTAGTTTTAGCTTATTTTGTTTTAAGCACACTAGGTGCTTCCCTTTGTAGTTTTTATGTGTGTTTTTGTTTTGAAATACAGTTTTAAGGCAAGCTGAGGCACGACTATCCAAGACAGAGTTTAGAGTGTGAACAATTTGAAAATTTTGAAGTTGCTAAAGATCACAATCAGTAATTCACCAAAAGCTTAGAGGAAATTCATTGCTAGGGCCTACGTGGTAGGAATATGCTTGGAAGAATTAAAGAAGCAAAAAGATAAGATCAATTGTGCATAGGGATAAAAAATATAGTGCGGTGGGGACCACATCTGCAAAGACGCATCCTGCACCAGCCATATGTCCCCTGTACTTCTGCGTCACTATCTATTGCAGCAGCCTGTAGTAGACGCCTTGTCTCCCATTGCTGTCTGTACTGAAAACTTGTTCGCTAAGGATGAAGAACAACTGGAGAATTTGTTGATTTGATTTGGGATGAAGTCTCATTTGAATAAAAGGCCCAAGATCCAAAGCCTACCAACTTTCACATCCACATGCAAGTCTATAAAAGCTAACCTTACGCTTCAAAAGAAGGGAGTTAGAGAATTCACACAAGCAAAATATTCTAAGTAGTTGTTTATTTTCTTTTGAGGGTTAGTAAAAAATAGAGAGTGTTCTTCTTCTCATCCAATCCTATACTCACTGCTAAGAGTTGACGTGATTGGAGATATCAGTTGTTGTTTATCCAACACAAAGGAACTCCAAGTTACTATTAGGTTGTCATCTCTTTTACATCTTTTGTTTAAGTATGTTTCCTACTAGTTTCAGTTCAGTAGTTTATACTTAGCTCACTATGAGCTAAACACTTGTTTGATGAGCAAAGTCAAGTTAATATAATGTTGTCTTAATGTTAAAATGATGTCTTGTTTTGTTATGTGTTATTATGCTATAAACCTGCTTCTTAGAATGATCAACTTAGAAAAAGGTAAAAGCTTGTTGTTGTGAGAGATCCAACAACAAGTGGATTTCATAACAAATATGGTTAAACGAGTAGGATAGAGATATTCACTTAAATTATCTTGCTTAGAGATAAGAAGCTGAGGCCATAAAGAATTTTCAGAATTAAAATCAGACGTATTTTAGGGTTATAAGTGAGGCTTAGATATTTGTTCCCTTGCCCTAGTAATGCATAATTTAATGATGTAGAGATACACAGTGAGATCACGTTCTGACCTTTTAAGCCATGACACTTCACATCATTGACACATTTAGACTACTAATATATTAATGGATTTCAGATCATCAATCACTCTCTTGATATTTTCTTCCTCTTATTTAGTAGTTTTAACTTTGTAGTGTGGACTCCCTTTACTTGTTATCAATTGTTATTTGTTACCTTACTCATACTTCTTTTAAACAAAGATTATTTACAAAAGTTCAATCTAAATCTCTTCTACTTTCTGTGGGTACGATATCCTTACTTTATTACTTGCTACAATCAAACATACATGTATACTTGCATGTGACACCATAGTTTTAAGCTGATTTGCAAACCGTCCACAACAAGGTAAAATGCATTTCGCGTCTGACATTAAAAGCACTTTTTCTAGTAGTGGTGGCACAACCACCTAGTTTTGTTGTAAGATATCAGGAATCCAAGTTTTATTGATTGAGGAAGGCGTTGTATGAGCTGAAGCAAGCACTAAGAGCTTGGAACAAAATAATTGACAGACTTCTAAAGGAGATAGGATTTGATAAATGCATATCCGAACATGGTGTGTATGTGAAGAAGGAACAAGTAAATGAGTGATGATCCTATGTTTCTAAGTTGATGATTTAATGATTATGAACAACAATGAATGTTACATTACTGAGTTCAAGGGTGATTTAATGAAGGAGTTTGAGATGATCGACCTTGGTCTTATGACATATTTCTTTGGCGTTGAGTTTCACAAGTCCGAAAAAGGACTGCTTAGGCATCAAAGAAGACGTGCTCTTGAGATTTTGAAGAAGTTCGAAAGAGAGAATTGTAATGTGACAATTTCCCCGACAGAGCCAATATTGCAATTGTCAAAGAATGAAGACGAACAAGATATTAATCCAACACAATATAGGAAGCTGATTGGATCATTGCAGTACTTGTGCAATACGAGACTGGACTTGTCATTTAGTGTGGGCATACTGAGTAGATTTATGGGGAAGCCAAAGGCATCACATTTAAAAGCAGTCAAGAGAAATTTAAGATACGGCAAAGGTTCAATTGACTGCGAAATTCAATTTCCCGCAACAAATAAAGATAGAAGTTGCAAATTGCTCAGTTATACCGACTCAAACTGGCGTGGAGATGAAAATGACAGAAAATCCATTGTTGGATGCATCTTTATGTATGGAGAAACACCCATCTCTTGGTGTTCTAATAAGGAACCGATTGTGGTGCTCTCTTCTTGCAAGGCCAAGTATATTGCAGCGTCTATTTGTGTGTGTTAAGTTGCATGGTTGATGAATTTAATTAAGGAGTTGTGTAGTGAAGAGAATGAAGTTGTAACTTTAATGATAAACAACATTTTTGCTATAAACATTATTAAGAATCTCATTGCACATGGAAGAAGCAAACATATAGAGATGAGATTTTGTTACTTGAGAGAGCTTATGAGTGAAGAAAAATTAAGTTAGGATATTGCAGAAGTGAAGATCAAGTGACGATTTGCTAACCAGGGGAGTAACAATTGAAGTGTTCAAGGGGTTGAAGAAGCACATGAGTATGGAAGACTTGGAAGACTTGAATTAAAAAAGTGTGTTGTGAAAAAGTGATAATTTAAGTTGGTGTAATCAGTAACAATAGGAGTGTAACTGAGTACCACCTCTTCAGCAGCAAACAGAATCAAACAAAATCGACATGTACACCTTTGGTGAAACCCATTACCACCATCCAGTTTTTTTAGTAATTTTGAGACAGTAGTGATCTTGAAAAGTTTGTTTTTCATTTTATTTGATTAGCTACAGTGATGTGCATTGTTGTGTATATACTCCATGTTAAATCATTAATGACAACTACAATTTTTTACTCTAATTTTCTCACTCTCTCTATTATTCATTTGTTTATCATTTCATCTTGTGATTGAGTTTTTCGTCCAACAAAATTCAATCTAGTTCATATAATTTTAAATGACATCTAGATAGATTAATTTTATGAATCTGGGATAGATTCAAATAAAATTTTCATATAATCGTGGATAAGTTGTTTTGACCAATAAATTTCATTTTATTACAAATTTGTTCATACAATTTTTTTTTTTTAATATTACTTGGTTGATATGCACTATTAGCACACAAAAAATCTAACTATGTCAATTAATTATAAATTGTCACCATTATAAATATTTAATTTTAATCATAACTCTTAAATCTCACATTAAGTATAGAAGTGCATCATCTTATTTCACCTCCTCTCCTCCTTTATGCTAATATCATGTCATTTGAATAAATATGACATACAAACTTATGCTTGTTGGATTTTAAAACGATATCTTAAGATCACTTTTTAGCATTCCTCTAACTAAAGTTGTTGCGTAGTAGGGGAAGTGAGTGGCAACTTGTTAGTTCCAATGATAAAGGGCCAAATCAACAAACAAAATGAAACAAAAATATTGTGTAAATAAATTTCAAGTTTCTTACAAAGCTATTAAGTATTTATGAATCAATAAAGCATGCCCTTTATGCTTGCATCTAATGTGAGTGTAAATTTAGAAAACAAAGATAACATTATCCTATGTAGCAACACTGGTTGATCTGAGTGGTAGACATCTTAAACAAGTGGTGAGAAATTTGGTTTCAGACTTCTATGTATTGAGAAAACTCGATAAGAAAATGAGAATCCACCTTAAATTTCTATCAAATTTTCTAACAGAGACTAATCACTCATGATCATAGATACTTCGTTCGTACCTGTATCGTGGTAATCAAAAAACTTAACTTGTGCCATTCTCTATTGCATTGTTGTAGCAAAATGAACTATCCAACCATCCTTCCTTCTTAGCTTTTTCAACATAAAATCCAAACTGATTTTTAGCATCAGGAACATCCAAAGCCAAATCATCAAGCGCTTCTTCAACTCTTCCAAAACCTTTAACCATTTGATTCATAGTTATTAACCCTGATTCAAAACACTCTTTAAGCAAGCCCCATAACCTCTCATTCTTCTTTTCAATAGTTTTCACCATAGCTTTCTTAACAACTTCATGATGAAAAAATGGCATACCTAACTCTTTCATGCACCTACAAGCCTCTTTTATATCACCGCCGGATTCATATTCCTCCAACAATTTCCCAATCATGTCTTTAACGTCTTCGATCTCCCAACCAGGTCTGCTGCTTCCACCCCCACCCCAACACCTCAAGATTCTCTCACCTGCGAGTCTTGCTTTTAGCAATGATTTCGCCATTAAAAGCACTTTGCTTCCGATTGAATCTTGGCTTATACATTGTGTTCCAACGTCTTCGAGCTGTTGTGGTGCTAAAACTTCATCGATTACTGATCTTGCTAGAAACATAGCGAGATCTTCAACAACAACAGGATTGTCTAAAGCTGTATCGTCTGCTGATTCAATTAGCATCACGAAACCGCTCACAACATCGTCAGGTGGAAAACAAAGCGATGAAAGTAAGACGGAAGCCATTTCTTTCTCTCGATTCTTTCTGTCCATTGCTAGAGTTATTAGTTTCTTAACAAAGATTGCATTTAGTTCGCCGCAGTTTTTGTTGTTCTCTTGTTCTAAACAACTATTCACTTCGAATATATCACCCGATAAGAAGTACTCTTGAATGATGGATTGAGTTTTCATCTTGAAACTTCTTGCAACATTTTCTTGTATTGTGTTCTTTTCATCCTCGGTTGTAAGTGATTTTAGTGATGAGACACACAACCAACCTTCGGAAGCCGCTTTCGATATCAGTTGTTGAAGTATTCCGCGCGCGTTCGGTATGTCAAGCGATAAATCGTCGACGGTTTCAATCAGCCTGCTGAACCCTTTTGACATTTGGCTTGTGTTGATGAATCCTTCTTCGGCTGCTTCTTTCAATAGGTCTAGTAACGGCGTTTCCGCTTGTCGCTTTTCCATCGCCATTATAAGAGCTCTTTTCACTATCTCGTGATGGAAAAACGGAACTTTCAAGTCTTTGATGCATCGAAAAGCTTCTTTCTTGTCACCACTTACTACATATTCTTTCAAGAAATTGTTTATCCTTGCCTTCACATCATCAACTGTTGTATTCTTGCTACCTCCCCAACGCCGCTCGATGATTTCGGCGTGTAAAGGTGCTGTCAGATAGCTTTTCTCCGCTTTCGTTAAAACCTCAGCACCTTTAGAATCATTAGGTAAGTTTGCTATCTGCTTCTTCAAAAATGCCGGCGGAAGGATATCATCAACAACAGCTCTAGCTATGAAAAGCGCTAGAATATCCACGGTGTCCGGTATATCTACAACCAAATCATCAGCCGACTCGACTAATTTGGTGAATCCTTTGTAAACTTGTGAAGGATGAATGATGTCAGCATAAAGTGCAGATAAGAGAATGGCAGCCATTTCTTTTTCTTTGTCGTGTCTGTCCATCGACATTGAGACAAGCTTTTTGACGAAATAGTAACTGTATTCTGGTTTACCGATTTCTCTAAGTTCACTCATTGTTGCAACAACATCATCGGTTGCAAAGTATTCTTCCACTATTATTGTAGCTTTTTTCTTGTACTCTTCCAACGCCGTGTTCTTTTTCTTTTCATTTGAATCATCAATTTCCTACAAAACCATATATACTTGCATAGTTGATCGATACATTACAAATAGAATAAATGATCAAAGATTTGATCCAGTGTTGTCAGTAGCAGATCGCAGAAAATACCGATTTGTTCAAACTCCGTTACGTATTAGCCTCTATTTGACAACACTGATTTGATCAATATAATATAAGTTTATATAAATATTAAGATAATGATGAAATCTTAACAACCTACCTCTGTGCTGTCATAGTTTGGATCATTCGGGTCAAGAACGTTCATGTCATCGTTTTGTTTCCCGCCAGAACCACCTGCAGTTCACAATAAGAGTAGTTAGGTGGTGATTAGTTAGAGATTCATCATAACGAAAAGGAAAACTTGGTAAAACAAGAAAATTTTACCTTTCTTCGAACTTCCGTCTTTTGGAGAATGCAATTGCCGGTTATTTTCCGGACTTAAACTGCCTCCCTTAACTTGCGCATTTGGAGAACCTAGAGATTTTGGTGACTTAGGAGAAGAAATTTGTATAGGAGAAACAGATACTGGATCAACACTTTCTGCTGCAGATTGATGAAGCTCGTGATGCTCTTTCGATACATGGCCGTCCTTGAAATCCATTACACTTGTCTCAAAACTTCTAATGTATACTCACACAAGCCATAATATATACTCAAAAAAGAGCATCACTTCAGAATAAATAGGACAATCATTCAATGACATGTCTGAGGAAACTTCAATCTCTAAGCGGCTTTTTTATCCAATCTTTTCGATTTGCATTGTTCCATTGAATGTGATCCATCTTTCTTCTGTCATACATTGATTATAACAAACATTGGCATAAGTTTGCATATGCTCAAATGAGATGAAAGTAGCACCGACATTTCAGAAGAAAAAAAATGTGTCTGCGTCTGAAATTGATACTAACACTTGTGATTATGTTTAATTTATTTATTTTTTTAAATTATTACAATGTTGGTGTCGCGTTTCAGATATCCATGCTTCATAGGATGAAATTAATTGACTAGAATACTACCTTTTACTATAAAAAAAAAAAATTTAACCATGAACACTGGCACAGACATGATACTCAACCACGTTGACACTTTTTTAACCATGAACACAGGCATGGACACGATACTCAACCAAGTCGACACTGATAATAATTTTAAAAAATGAATAAATTAAAGTAATTATATATGTATGTGTCGTGTTGGAATCAGACATTAATACATGTCATACAGGTAACATAGAATCATCAATGAATCAAAGGCCTAAATCATGAATGCTTTTGAGCATGATTTGAGATAGAAATAAAGCAAAACTTAGCATAGAAGTCAGAAACTGAAAAATTCAAGAAATTTCAAAATAATTCATAAATAATGAAAAATTTAAAACATGAAATATGCAACAACAAAATTTCAATCAAAGTATGAAATTACCTTGAAAGAGACGATGGAGTGACCAATGATTTTGGATTGAAACTATGAATGTATGATTATGATTCTACATGGAAGTTATTGCAGTTACGAGTAACAGTAATTTTTGTTTTGTTTTGTTTTTCCCTCTTTTGTTTTTGGTAGTGAAACAAAGAGAGAGAATGAAGAGTGTTTGAAAGGTGGTTGCAAAGTATAAGGAGTTTGTCTTGTAATGTGTGGTAGGAAATTATGTTGAACAAGTTTGTGACGTTTAAAATGCCTATAGACACGCTTGAGGAAAAAGCCATCAAAGACCAAGTGAATGTGGCGTATCATCTATGCAATCTTATGCCACTTTTTTTTATTTTTGAGTTTATCTAAATTGTTTTTAGAATATGTTCAGTGAAATTACATTATATGTGTTGGTATTACTATGACATTAGTGGTATCACATGTATAAAATTATGGTTTGTATAAAATTAATTTATAGAAATCGAGTATCATCATTTAAATTATAGCAAATCATGTGCATAATTTTTTTATATATAATTTTTTTATATATTTGAAATAAAGGAACAAATGTCAAGTTTCCGTTTCTATAAATCAATTCTATGATTGAATTATTTAATTATTACGATGATCATTTACATAAAAAAAATTTCAAATTATTTAATATTTCAAATAATTTATTATACATTAAAATAAATTAATAAATAGAATATCAAATATTTTATAAAATTTTATAGATTGATCTATTTAATAAAACCTCTCAATTTAATTGTCAAATTAGTTTAATTTAAATTTGAGAAAGAGTTATTGAGAGGGATAAGTGTCTTAAATTTAACATTTGGTGTCAATAAATTACACAAAAGAAATCAATAATTTAATAGACATAAAAAGAATTTTGACAATCAAAGCATCTAAAAGTTAGGACATTTCTCATAACAATTTAAATCAGTTTTTCAACTTTGAAAAGTATATGTGCTCTTTAAATCTGGGTTGCCTGTTTCTATTAGATCACCAATATCAAATCTATATCATATTTGAATAAAGATAAAATGAGAAATGAAGATACACAATCAGATCAATGATTTTGGGATTTATATGATTTGACACAAGAACAACCTCATATGATGAGTATGCATTTCAATCCATTGTCCACTGCGTTTAATCTCATTAGTTAAAAACACAATCTAATTGACAACAATAGTTAATCTCATCTCAACGCAATCATACACACAAAAATAATCTTCACCAATGCATAATCGACTGCAACAGAAACATGCACTAGACCATCTCGTATGTCAATCGTGTTACAAAAATCCAGGGACAGACACCAAAAAG
This sequence comes from Lathyrus sativus, assembly GCA_963859935.3. NCBI lineage: Eukaryota > Viridiplantae > Streptophyta > Magnoliopsida > Fabales > Fabaceae > Lathyrus > Lathyrus sativus. Next base: position 511,455,902 of record OZ012735.1, read on the forward strand.
GGAGCAAACACATATCAGGACCACCTTGTCGGACACCGAATAACCAGTTAACCCCTAAGCAGGTTTCAGGTTCTTTAAGAATAAGTATTCTGAAAGTTACAGTCAGAGCAATCTAAAAAAATTTATGCTTTGGTGTCAGGTGCTTCGTTCACATTGCCGTCTACAGAGTCTTTCGCATCTAGCTCAATGCCAGAAGATGCTTCCTCTGAATCCTCCTCTTCTGAATCACTCTCATCGTCTGGCAAAGAAAACAGATAAAGTTCCGAAAGTCAAATACAGTCATGGCAGAGTAAACTAAGAAACAGAAAGTTTAAGCCATAAAGAGGTTAAAAAATCAGATGCGCCGTGCTTACCATCATCGTCGCCTGCAGCATCAAAACCCAAGCCGTTGTGACCCCCTCCCATGTTCAACTTCTGCATGGAAAGTGAATTTATGCATCAAGAGATAACAGAAAAGAAATGTATTATTAAACTATTGATTGAGCAACACTACTTACAGAAAAGTCGACATCACCGAAGTCCATATCAGATACAGCTGAAAACCAATATTCAGGAATGAGACAAACTGATGAAAAATAAAACCAAAAATTCAGATAGAGGTACTTTTGAAATCACTAACGCTTGGCATCTTGCTCATTCTCTTCGTCTTCATCAATCCATTTATCCCAATCAACTTTCAGAAAGGAAGGAGATTTCCCTCCCTGCTTCAATAATCTGTCCCACCATTTGTTCTCGGCCTTTTTCACTAAGTAGCAGATATGTCTCGAACTAGCACTGGATTCGCTATTCTGAAAAGACATATGAACACACCGATTACAATATATGTTGGAAAAGATACAATCAAATAACCATCAACTAGTTTGAAGGAGTTTTTTTTTCAGAAAGACGTAAAGAGTAATATACTGACATTTGCATATATAAAAAAAACCATAAACTGGTGGCCCTTACATCTACATCAATCTTGTCGAACAGATCAATGTCAACTTCATATGGAATCTTTTTTGCACCAGCAGTTGCAGAGAAGTAAAATTTTCCCTCCGGCTCAAGTTTGAGCTTCACATTCTGAGCATCAGGCAACTCAACTGTTATGAACACTTCGTCAGACCTCTGGGCCCATTTGACAGTTGGATGGCGGCTGTAGTACAAGATGCGAATGAATTTAGAGATCAAACATATTGCAAGTTTTTGACTTCATATGATACCATAATGACAAAAGAACAAAGTATGACATGAACTCATAAAACTTGAACACGTAGTAAGTCACAGGGTCACAACAGCAGATTAAAGAACCAGCCAAATTAGATTTATAAACTTGAACCTCTAGTTCATGAAACAATGCTTATAATCATATTATTGAAACAGTTAAAAAACTGAACGAAAAATTTATTCACTGAAACAACTAATTTGCTTCAGCCAATTTGACTTAGTTAATTAAGATAACAACCTAATACTGCAACAACAATCAAGCATTATCCCACTAAGAGGGGTCGGCAACATGGATCAACTTCCGCCATAATGTTCTATCCAAGACCATGCTTCTATCCAAATCGTTAATCTCGAGATCTTTCTTAATAACTTCTCTGACGGCTATTCTAAGTCTTCCTCTACCTTTAGCCATTATACTCCTCTCCATCTGATTTACTCTCTTTACCACATAATCTACAGATTTTCTCTCTAGGTCTTCTCTCTAAATGCTCAAACCACCTGACCTAAATCTATTTTCCACGATCTTTGACTCAAAATCAACTTGTCCAAACCATTACTTACATTATGACCAAATTGCTCACAAATCTAAACTTAATGATGCGAGTGGTAAACAATCACTTACATTATGACCAAAATGCTGACAAATTTAAACTTAATGATGTGAGTGGTAAACAGTGTTGCCAATTGGGGAAAGTAGATGTTTACTCAAATTCTACTAAGATTCAGCGTCGTCACACTATGTAACAACACTTTGTGCTAAATAGTGTATCATTGAACAAGGATTAGTTTCAATTTCACACTTCCTAGATCATATACGATAAAACACAAACACCGGAAATACGACACCGACCCTGACATGTTGACACTTTGACACCGGTAATAATTTAAAAATATAAATAAATAGATTAAATTAATTACAAATATCGGACACTGACACTTTTTTTTTCCAGAGAGATCAATTATAAACATGTAACTAGATCAGGGCAAACTACATACCACACTACACATTATCAAATATGAACAAAATAAGTAACAGAATATAACCCTATTCAAAGTAAACCTAATTTTGAAATGAAATTAACCACAAAAAAAAAAAAACCATGAAATCATATAGCTATGTAACAAAAAAAAAAACATATTAAGATCAATAATTAGCTATGAAAAACAACTTGAAAGCATTTCTCCATAGAAAATCCACTATTCTTCCACCAAAATGCTAAAACCCTAATTAGGTTTTATGACTAAAAACTTAACAAAAAGAATAAGAAAAATAAATAAAAACCAGATGAAAAGGAAAACAAATAACAAAAAAACTTTACAAAATCTATCAAAGTTAAAGAACGATACCAAGAATGCAATATAATTATGAACTAAACAAAACTATGTGCATGTAGTTCTAAATTGTTTGTTCAAGCATTTTCTCAAATGAAAATGAATGGAAAATTTTATAAGAAAATGGAAGTGATGAAAATGCGAACCTCATATCGAAGGAGAAAATCTTCAGAGAAATTTCTAAGGAGTTGAGTTCATTAACAGGCTTTTTCTCTTTATAGGTCAAGCAAGAGTCTGCAATTCCAATTTTATCCCTTGGCATGTGTTTGGTACTAGCAATGAGAACCTAGACAAGAGAAGGTACATATAAGACTTTTTATATTTATTTAATTTATAAATAAAAGCATAAATTTGTTTATCGTATTGTTATAGTGGTCGTCGTGTAAAATTAATCTCCAATTTTTACAAATTTATTATTATAATCACCTTTTTATTTATGACTTATGAGTGAAATTTTTTTAAGTCTAATAATAAAAGATGGAGGGCATATTTTTGTTTGTTTGAAAGTGTAAAATTAAATTTTTAAATTACTATTTGTTATTTGATGGTTTTGTCATTTATTTTTGTTAGTGTAATAATAGAATATATTTATAGATAATTGATTTTTAAATATTAAATAAGGTATTATTAAGTACAAATATTAGTAGAAAGATATATACATGCATAATAGTTCATAAGCTGAACTCGATATAAGTTTAAAATAGAAGAGTATGATATCTTAAAGTAATTCATAAATGGAGAAAACATATACACAATTGTTTAGGTATGTTTTTTTTTAATGAAAATATGATAATTATATTTAAACATCAGAAATTTTACTCAAATAACCAATTTTTTTAAATAAATATCCAAACTAACTCACTTTTTCATATATTTTTCAAATTAATCCATCTTTTAAAAAAATCAAAACAAAAGTGACGTTAATCCAATTGGTCATAGTATACAAACACATAAGAGGAGTCGCGGATTGGCGATAGTGTATAAACACAACGGAAAATAGAGTATATTCTCTCTCCTATGTTTTTGTACACTGTCGCCAATTAAATTACGCACTTTTCTTATGTGTTTGTACATTGTCGCCAATTCGATTGATTTATTTTTATTTTTATTTTTAAAGTAGGTTAGTTTAGGAAATATGTGGAAAAGTGAGTTAGTTGCATTTTTTCTATGTTTTTGTGTCGCCAATTAAATTACGCATTTTTTTTATGTGTTTGTACACTGTCGTCAATTCAATTGATTTATTTTTATATTTATTTTTAAAGTGGGTTAGTTTAAGAAATATGTAAAAAAGTGAATTAGTTTAGGTATTTATTTGAAAAAGTTGGTTATTTGAGTAAAAAAATTTAAATATCGTGTATAGAATGAAAATATGAGAAACTTGTATATGTGTAGTATGAAATTATATATTTGTCATATTTTTATTGAAAATATTAAAAATCACATTTAAATAATTGTATTTAAGGGTCTATTTAATTTAGTTATGTAAAGCTGTTTTTTAGTTTTTAAAATTTAAAAATCATAAAACTTGTTTAATAGTCTAGCTTTACAAAACTATTTTTAAATATTATTTTTGATTTAAAAACTTTAAAAACTAAAAAACTAAAATAGGTTTAGAAAGTTTTTGGTTGTTAGTTTTGAAAATCAAAAAGAGCACAAATATAAGAAAAAGTGATACATTTATTGGTTTATTCACCTTTTAACTCACTGCCATTTTGGACGAATTAGAAAGAAAACCATGTAAAAACACAAGAGGTGCCCTCTTCCACTATGATGGTTTGGTTGTTACTTTTATTTATTTGTTTGCATCAAATATATATTATAATATTTCAATTAACAATTAAATATATATATATATATATATATATATATATATATATATATATATATATATATATATATATATATATATATATATATATATATATATATATATATATATATATATATATATATATATATATATATATATATATATATATATATATATATATATATATATATATATATATATATATATATATATATATATATATATATATATATATATATATATATATATATATATATATATATATATATATATATATATATATATATATTATAGTGTAACATTATAACACTTTAATCGTTATTTTCAGTTTAATAATGTTAATATTTAATTTTTAATTTGAATTTAATATTAATTTTAATTTTTTAATAGTAATTAAAATATTTATATTATAAAATGAAATTAAATAGTATTTATTATGTAATAGTGTTAAATATGTATTATAACATATTTAAAAAATAAAAATTAATATTTTAGTTTATTTCTTAAATAATAAATTTTAAAATATATATTTGATTCAAACAATTAAATATTTTCATTACATAAAGCTTAATACAAATATTTTCATTTTATATTATTAGTAAATTAATATATACTAAAAGTAATATATATCTTCAAATTAATAACGTCTTATAGTTGATATTTTTAAATCTATTTTAACGTTTCATAATTAATATTTTTTTATTAACATATTATAATATAAATGTTTTACTATTTACATTTTATAATATTAATGTTTTATTATCAACGTTTTATAATATTAAACAAATATATTAAACATTAAATAAAAAATTAAATAAATATATTTGCTTAATAAAATATTAATATATTTAAATATATTTGTTTAATAATATATTTAAATAAATATACTATTTCATAAATATATTTAAATAAATGTAACATTTAAAATTTTATAATATGTTAATTATTTCATCAAATATGTTAATATTAATTTAGTTTAGTTTAGTTAAAATATTAATATTAATTTAGTTTAGTTTATTAAAATGTTAATATTAATTTAGTTTATTAAAATGTTATTAATAATTTTGTTTATATTTAATTTTAATTCAATATTAAATATATTTTATCATTTTTATTTAATATAATTTAGTTTATATTAAATATTTAAATGTTTATGTTACATTAAATATTTAATTGTTGAACCCCTTTATTTTTAATTATTATATAATATCAATTTAATTTATTAAATGTTTGTGTTACAGTATCAAATAATGTGTAATATTTATATGGAATTACATAAACAATGTGTAATATTTATACATTTGAAGCAAATAATACATAACACAAACATAGCAGCTCAGTGAAAGGGGATGTCCCTTGTAAAACCTAACACAAACATAGCAGCTCAGTGAAAGGGGATTTCCCTTGTAAAACCTAACATTTGTTGGGAGCAAATTGTTAATTTTGGATATTTTAACATTTCAATCAATAAAATAATAAAAAAGAAACTACGCGTAAAATTAAAATAAAAAGAAAATTATGTAAAATTTCAACAAAATAGACACGTCACATTAATAAAAAAAAACTAACAAATCAACGTCACGTCACAGATTCTGTTGACCAAATTCAGTGAGGGGACAAAATGAAGGAATCTTCAAATGACAAGGACGAAATCAGTGTTTTTCTTTTACAGTATCCTTTTCCGAATTCGCTCCAAATGGCGGGGGGGCAAAATGTGTATTAACCCTACCGTTTTCATTAATTACAAATTTATAGTATTGTTCAATTTTAAAACAATTTTCAATAATTAAATTACCAAACATGTATTCTGTTAGACTTAATTGCAATTTTGGTCCCCCTATTTTGTCTTTTTTGGATTTTGGTCCCTCATTTTAAAACTCGTGATTTTGGTCCCTTTTTAAAGTTTTGGGTTGAATATGGGTCTCTTTTTTGGGGACTAAAATGCAACACAAATTTTAAAAATATATGTATATGATTTTTAAAATGGGGGGACCAAAATAAAAAGAAACAAAATAGAGGATCAAAGTTACAATTAAGTCTTTCTTCTTTTTTCTTCAAAACTCTTTATTAAAAATTGATTTATAAAATAGTTTTTAAATACTAAAAGCTAAAACTTATTCAAACGGGTCCTAAGTCTTCTCCTTCATAAATAATTTTATAATATATAGGAAATAATCATTTATAATTAAATTTAAACCTTAGATTCATAACATGTATGTTAATGCTATTTTAGGATGGTCAATGATTCAATCTGCAATGTCTAATTTTCCTCAAAAATACATGGTGTTGTAGAGGTCGACCTGATCACATAACACTACACAAAGGTATGTTCTCATTCCATTAGATTCGTTGATATTCATCTAATGGCCATCCACAATGAGCAATTCAGAGCGATATAATTGCTTTCCTTACTTAACTGTGATCCCGAGTCACACCCAGATACGATTTAACTCATACTGAAAGTGCAGTCATGTTATCGTATGTTATCGTTTATTTGTTGAGATGTTTTTGTCAATCTGAGTATACATGTTATAGTTTGGTCACTTATTTGTAATTTGTCTATCATTCAATATTTGTGTGTTTGTATTTTATTCGCATTTGAGTTGTATCGTATCTGCTTCGGTTATTTTAGCATTGTACCATTAAGACCCTTCATACTTAATAAAGTTAGAGAGTTGACCCATGATAGGGTTTTTTTCCTAGGAAATTGCTCTTTTTTCATTTTATCAGGGGTGGTTTTAACCACAAGTTAGTACGCTTAAATCAAGATGTTGAGTGACTTGATTCGAATCAAGTGGTGAGTATGATTCGAATTAAGAACCTTGTGAAAAATGGGATTTGCCTCTGGATGATTTGATTCAAATCACAAAATAAACCTAATTTGAATTACAACCTCATGTGACTCAAATCAAGTGGTAATCCTGACTAGACTCAGATATCTCCAAGAAGCTAAATTTGGGTTCTGCTCAAATTGACTCGAATCAAGAATTTAACTCGACTCGAATCATAATTTCTTCTTGAATCTAATAAGGGATTCACAAAATTAATTTTCCATCTTAGATTTAAATATTCATAAAATTTCAATTTGTCTTCTCTTCTTTAGTGTATATATGTCTAGCACCTCCAATCTTTCTCTTATTTTCTTATAACAACTTCTTGAGTGTTAATCAATGTCCGATTTACTTCTTTTTGTTGCACTTTTTCTTGTGCAAATTTTTGTTATTTTGAGGAAAATTAGAGAGAGTGAGTTGATTAATCTTGTAGTGATTCATGGTTGATCAAGCTCGTGATATCCATAAAGAACCAATACTCATTTATCCGGAAATTTGAGAGAACCTTATGTGTGTGTTCTTCATTCACCTACATTTAATTCCTTGACTAACACCTTGTGAATTAAAGTGTTTGTGATATTCCTTGGCATTGTCCATCATCTTCATCCTTACTCGTTTTCCATTGTTGAGGACATTTATCTCTAAATATTGAGTGTTAAGGGAGACTAGTGGTACATTAGGGTATCTAATATTTTTGTGTGAAGTTTGGTGTTTGAAACATGTGCAAGCACTATTTCTTGAATGCAAATGGGTTTTTATACTCATTTGGCAAAGCCTGGTACAAATTGTTCACAAGGCAGAGTTGGAAGATGTCAAACTTTAGTGAGATTGTAGAAAGGTTGGTTGCAGACAAAGTTGGAAGTTGTTCAATCAATGCTTAGCTATAGCAATCGCTCTGACAAGAAATTAGTGGGATCAGGTGGATTGCCACACACGAAGACTTGGATCAGAAATATTGTGGATAACAAGGTTATTGAATCAAGATCTTTGGGGATCTTGGTTTTGTTAGAAGTTTGAGTGTTTGCATTAACAAAGGGAATTATCGTGTGATATTTCATTGTAATCAAAATTCTTGTATCAAGTTTATCAAAATAGTGGAAGGTCGTGTTTATTTTCCAATGGTTCTTTAACACCATTGAAGAGTGAAGTTGGCAAAACAAGGACGAACGTCGAACCACTATATATCTTTGTGTAACTTTTCTATCTTCCCTTGCCTCTTTTAATTTTCTAGCATTTATTAATATCGGTATTGTGTTAATGCGTTATTGCATCGCTTGTATTCCATTTAGGTTAGGCCTTGCATATAGAGATTTAATGTGTAAGATTAAGTATAAAGTACATCAATCTTATTGAATATTATAAGTTCAAATATGTCTTGAATAAATATCTATGTAAAGTGTTTTTAAATCGCTTTGTTTAAAGCAACATTGGTTGTCTTGTAATTAACTTATATCAGAAGTAATAAAGTCCTTAGTGATATCATGTAATATTTCACTTGGTTTGATTCATTGAGATGCTTCCAAACTCTCTTAGCATTGTGTTTTGCTTCGGTATTTCTTAAAATCTCTGATTTTGTATATGGGACCTAAAATGTTTTTGAAATTGTCTTTTAGAGGATAGTACTATTAACCCACCCACCCTATAGACCTCTTTGTGTCCATATTCTCACCTAATAATTGGTATCAGACTAGAGATTTTGATCAAAGTCTTGTGACTCCAAAAGTTGAGGATATGGTTCCTTCGATCCTAGAAGATTTTTCCTATCCGTTTGGAAGCTTATGCAATTCAATGAATTCCAATGATATTAAAATGATGTACTAATAGTTAATCATTTGTTGCATGTATTACATAGATTAAATTAAATTAAAACCTTACTAGTGTATCCAGAGTCGTCTCAAACTTTTGAGATGCCCTATGTTAGAAGTTAAAGTTATCTTCATTTTAGTCGTAAATTTTTTTACAGGGCCCTATTTAACCGTGAAATATGTGTATGGAGGCCTTTTTTGCCCTAGTTTAATCATGAAAAATTATGAGGCCATGTGCTATAGGTCGTCTTGCACGCCCTCAAAGATGGCCCTGAGTGTATTCTTCAAACATTAATTATATGTAAGATATTCTTTATGTTTTGATTCATCTAGGATTGAACTGATAATATTTTGAGGTATGTGCACTATAAACGAAAACTTGACATTATGTCTTATATTTCGTTCTTGATTCATCCTACTTAAAGATGAACATGCATTCATATGAAAACATGCTCGAAGTTTTTGAGAGATAGAAGAAAGAAACAAAAAGCATCTTCTAAGTGGCATATTCTTCCAAGTTTATCATAAAAAGAAGATGAAGGCAGTTTGTTACTATTGGCAATGATTCCCGAAGTTTTAATAATTACAAAAGATTCAAGGATAGTGTAATACCCCAAATTTTGCCCTGAGATTTAGTAGCTTCATTTTGCATCCCACTTTGTTTTGCATTGCCTTTTAGCTAACCGCTAACAGGTTTGTGTAGTTGGTTGGTTTTGCAGGAAAATAATTACGTTGCACGCTCTTTAGCTCATGAAGGGCCAAATGGTCATTTTATTCACAGACGGCGGTCAATTTGTGAATCTGAGTTATTGTCGGAGAATTTGAATCATATGAATTTATTGGTGTGAGTTGAGGCCGAGGTGTGGTTGGAATGGTTTGATCGTGGAAGACTTGAGCCGTTTCAATTAAATCGATTCAAGTTATTCGGATAAAGTAAGCCAGAAGATTCTAGTCATGTTGCGGTTAATCGACCAGGATTGGATTTATTCGAGTGAAATTGTTTGATTAGGTTACCGGAAAGGTTATTCGAGGATTTTATCAAAAACGAGATTTAATCGGATGAATTGGATGAAGTTCGAAAAAAAATAGAATTTTATTGGTGTTTTCATTTCATGTTAAAAATATAAAAAAAAAATATTTCATTTTTAATAATGTTTCATTTCATTCGCATCAAAAGAAAGGTAAAAATATTTCATTTTTAATGTTGCTTTCATTCCATTTTCAAAACAAAAATATACATTTTTTAATATTGATTTCGTTTCATTTTTTATATCAAAAGCAAAAGAAAAATAATAATTTCATTTCATTTTTTAATAATATTTGTTATTTCACTATAATTATCAAAAGAAAAATAAAAAATTGTTATATTGTTTTATAATGTTTTATTTTCATTTTAATATCAGAAATATATAATAATAACATTTTCATTTTAATATAAACAAAATAAAAATATAATAATAACATTTTTATTTATCTCATCAAAATTAATTTGGTTACAATATAAAAAAAATTTTGTTTAAATAAATTTACTAAATAAAATTACATTTCTTAAAAAAAACAAAAAAGTCCTAAATTCCTAAAAGAACTTCTTCCAATTTCTTCGATTTCTTCAAGTTTCCGATTGTTTCTCGAACCTGCACAGTCAACAAAATAGATAACTTAATCGGTTAGAGCTTTTATCCGACGCCCTCAGAGCATCGTCATCATCGGACGTATCACGACCAAAGGGCTAAAATCGGTAACTTTCGTTCTTACTGTTTCGAGGCAACCAGAGAGATAAAGAGAAAAAAGTGCTTCTGATAAGTGATTCTCATAAGCGCTTATTTAAAAAAAACACTTTGGTTGAAAAGTGATTTTCCGAAAAGCCGGTTTGCCCAAACTGGACCTTAACGCCAATCTTCCAGAAATCTCAATCCAACGGATCAAACAGGCCCATATTCCTGAAAAGACATCCAACAAATCCATTCAAGTAAATTTCAAATGAGTTCCCAGAATAATAGCCAAGGCATCAACGAAATGAAACTCAGTCAACCAGGCAACCAACGATACCAATATTTCCAGCAAATCACCATGAATTCCGCATCACTCAAACAAGTCAAATCTGGAAACTATAATTTCCGAAAAGCCTGCAAAATCAACAGAAAAATTGCAACAAAATAGAAGTAGATCCAGCCCACAAATAAATCACAAGCAAATCATATAAATTGACCAAGAACCCTAAGGTTCAGGATCCGAAAAACTCTTACGAACAAGTAAAGCGGCGGCGGTTCAGAAAGCTTTAGGCTTTCATCATCACCCAAAGGGAGGAAGCTCAGATAAACCAAAATTTATCATTGGCATCAAAGAGGAACAAACTCACCATCATCGCTCCATCAGAAGAAGAGGAAAGAACAGCGAACCAAAGCGAACCGGAAGATCCAGACGGCGGCGGCGGAACCCGTAGGGCATCAACACCAGCTACAACCGAAAAAGCCGCAGAACCGCCGTTCATCATCGGCTTTCTTCCGTCCAGTTACGCGAATCAAACACCCACATCTGGATATCACCGATCAGAAGGTATGTAATCATTCTTGTTTTTCATTCATCTTTGTTTTGTAGGGATAAAAAAAAAGAAGAGCAGAGAGCGACATGCATGTGAAGAAGAAGACGAAAAAATATTCAAGGGAACACTTCAATGGCCTCCGTTGGATACCAGTGAGAGGAAGGAAAAGGGTCGTACGAAACCCCAAAAGTTGAATGGAGCAGCATATCCACCCGTGCTCTTTTGAGCTTCTTCTTATTGTTAATTTTTTATTATTTTGTTTATATGTTGTTTGATATGATTATGTGTTAATGCATTAAAGATGTAAATTAAATCAACCTTTTTTTTACTAAATAAATCATAATGAAGAATTAAGGTATTGTTTCTTTAATTAAAACCTGTTAGGATTAACACTATTTTCAAAATAGCCAGTTTTCTTATTAAAATGTTTCTTAAAAAAGGGAAAAACATGTTAATTAAAACAATTTCATTAAAACATTAAGTAATAACAATTTTCAAAATAAAATTAAACAACCTTTTTTTTTCATTAAAATTAAAAATTAAAACATTTTTTAAACATCTAAATTAAAACAATTTTTTAAAAATAAAAACAGGCTTCTCTTCATTAAAACTTTAAAATTAAAACAAATTTCTTTAAAAAAATTTAAAACCAAATAAAATTAAAACCTTTTTTACAATAGAATTAAAACATGTTTTTCAATAAAAATAAAACATTTTTCATTTTTCAAGCTTAAAACATTTGTCATTAACTTAAGACCATTAAACCTTTGTTTTGAAAAAGTTAAGAGCTTAAAAAAAACTTTAATGGATTTTCAAACATTTTTAGCATTTGCATTAAAATACAATTTAATTGCAATAAAATAAAAATAGTTTTTTTCCATAAAAGACTTAAAATTAAAACATTTTCTACAAAAATTTGAACACAAAAATTAAAAGAACATTTTCATGAAAAAATTTAAAATTTAAAACATTTTTTATAAAATTTAAAACATTTTTTTATAAAATTTAAAGCTTTTTTTTAATGAAATTTAAAACATTTTTCAATAAAAAATTAAAACATTTTCTCAATAAGATTAAAACGTTTTATTAAAATAAATTTCTTTATTAAAATTAAAACAAAATTTTTTAGAATAATTTCCCCATTTAAGCATAAAATTAGTTCTCCTCTTTTCAATAAAAATTTGAAAAATAAAAGCTTTTGGTTTAGCCATTTCAGTTTCGTCTGACCCCATAAGTTTGCTTGTTTCAGTTTATTGTCTTCTCAATTATTCGTACTATTTTTTTGGCATGGATGTAATTTATGCGAGGCCATGATCGCAGTTTTTTTATTTTCGCATTTGTGTTGGGATTTGTAATTTTCGCATTTCTGTACCGTTTCTTTACTTTCCGCACTTTAATTTTGCCGCATAATAATTTGCCAGGTTTGCATGTTTACCGTTATTTTCCCCTTCCGAAGGAATTAGGTATAGTCGTTTGACCACCGAGTCAATAGTCCTAACCTTTAGCCATTTCAAACCCTAATAGCCTAGGTGTCCCGCCGTGGACGAAAATACCCTTTACCCTAACATTAGGTCAAAGAGTCGCCGTACTCTGTTTAGGGTTTCCCGCCGTGGAATCCCTAATTTCAACCCTAATTTCGAATTAACAAATTCAACGTAGAAATAGGAGTTTCAAAGACTCCACGTAAGCGTGTCCTTAAGATACGTTTATTCCTCCATTGAAACCTTGACCATAATCAAGACGTTTCTAACCTCCCTTTCGAGAGGAACTACGATTACTCTGATTCCATTCCCTATCTAAGATACGTAGGCACAAGATGCGAATCTTGCCGAGTAAACTTAGGACTAACCCTTAGGTCTTTAGGTCACTCTATCCCTTAGCTCAATATATACATCAAACAAATAATAAAATAAAAAAGCATACAATAAACAAAAGGTTCCTGTAGAGTACTACAGAAGTTTAGGGTGCTAGTACCTTCCCTAAGTTTAACCAACCCCTTACCTAGGTCTCTCCCCGCATTGTGTTTACGATGCAAAAATAGGTTTTCCCTCTTTTGACATTTTCCTTCGGATAAATTAAAGAGCGGTTGTAAATTGAATTGTGATTCAAATTAATTAATAGTTTGATATCCTATTTCCACCGCAACAGATAAAAGTATGTTTCTTGAAGTGCTAATGATCATCAAAGATTTGAATTGATTGTTCGGGATTGATAAGATGTGTCAATTAGTAATAATTAAACCATCATCGTTGAAAATTCATCTGAAGCCTAATGAAGAAGAGTCTAATAGTATGCTTCAGATGTGCAAGAGGAGTTGTATATAATTAGTATAAGAATGATCATTTTTCGCTTATGATATTCTTGTTGTTAATTACTAACAATTTTCTTGTGCAGTAAGTTAAGCATAAATCATCAAAATTGGTATGATCGTTCCAACTGTTCTTTATTCTTTTTGTGTATGCATAGTTGTAATTATTCAAATGCGTAAACGTGTTGTGTGTTTAAAATGTATATGTGTACGTGACATTTGTGCATCTCATGCTTTAATCATTCAACCATTTAATGCATCAGTTTAATTTTATTTCGTCTACTCATTGCATCCATATGCATCAATCACTCATTCATGTATCATCATTTAATTTCTTGCATCAAAATTGTTTTGGCATTTACATAAAAAAATTGCATTAAAAAATAATTTTGAACATTTGCATTAAAGATGTTTATCATTAAAAATCATACTTTGATTTGTGAATCTCATTAAAACTCTTTTTTTTAAATGCATTAAAAGTTTTCAAAATTTAACTGCTTGATTCAAATACTCTTTGAACATGATCCGAATCAAAATTTTGGGAGTTGTGAATTTTTAGGGTTGTTCAAATTTATTCGAGTCAGGCATTGCACTTGATTCGAATCAAAGTTCTTTTTTTTCTCAAAATAAAAACTCGTGATTCAAATCATATTTAACACTTTATTCGAATCACAAACCCCAAAGTCACAAAATTTTAAATTTCTTTAGTTTTTCTTTTAACTTCCCATTTATCATTTCATTTTAAAATCATGAATCTTACTAAAACTCATTTTTGCGAAAACCCTCATAACATTTATTCTTCATCAACATTCATCTTCAGTCATCTCATATAATCATGTATCATCAATCACCAATTCACTTTATCACATTCATCATAAAAACCCATTTGCCTCTATCAACAATGTCTTCAAGCCTCCTTCGAAAGAGTTTGTCAGAAAGCAACAGGGTAAGATGCCAATTTCAACATCAAACCAATCTCCACCTCTAATTCCAAAAAGGGCAAAAACCAAAGTTCAAGTGAGTAAAGACACTTCTAATGCAAGAGCTTCGAAGAAGTCAAGTATACAATATTCTTAGAGTTAAGCCATTAGTGTCATGTGCCATGAAACACCCTTTTCTACCCCATAATTAAATGAAAAAATATTCACATATATCAGAGTAAAATATTAAACTCAATAAAATCACCGCAAAGGGCGTACATTTCCCAATAAATCAAATATAAGTCAAAGCTCCGTAAACAACAGGTTTTTCCCAAAAGATGTCAAAAATTGCGACGGAACTCAAAAAGGCATAATCCAAAGTTTTCCTTATACGGGAACATAATCAAAATAACCAAATCAAATAAATCATGGTGTCACACCCTAATTTTTGACCTTAAGATCCCACCTCCTTGTTTGGTGATGTTATCTGTTACTTTTGTGTATGTGTTTATTACAGCTAAATAATTTGTGCAGGCGCAGTAATGTCAAGGTGTGGATCCTCACAGTCAAGTACTTCAAGATATGACCATCTGATTCAAAATAGTTCAAGGATTTCTATTGGTCATTTTCCACATCATCCCTTAAAAAGTTTCAGTGTATACTCCCGGAGAGGGTCATGACTTTCTTTCCCGTTGGTGTTTAAGCGTGTTCATGGGGGGGGGGACTGACTAGGGTTTTCGTAGTAACAAATATCAAGTTTAACTAAAGAAGGACTTTGTTCTTATCCATGAGTGAGGTTGGATGATTACTTATTTCCTGTTGATCTCAAGCGAAAGAGTTCGGATTTTTTTCTTGTTGGTCAGTTTATGATCAACATGCTTGAAAGTGTGATTCCTATTTCACCATGAAGAATTCACCATTTCAAGTGTCCAAATTCAAGATCAAGATCTGCAAAGCTTTTGCACAATAATAGGATTAAGTTACAAATTGCAAGCGGGAGCCGCTAACTCAAATCAATTCTAAACGTTTTTCAAGATTTAATGGGTCTTTACAAGGTTCACGTGTTTGTTGCTCAAGATAATTTCAAGTGCATAAATCACACGTTCATTATGAGTTTAAGACACATATTCATACTCAAATTCATGCTATCAAGATTAGCTCATCACAAGACTTTATCTTAATTCTTTATTTGCAATCAATTGGGCCGAGTTACACACATGGTGTTAGCTTTGCAACATTAGCTTCCACTGTACTTATACTTTTTTTCCCTAACAATACCACTAAGGCGGGTGAAAATATTCAAAGTTAAGGTTCATGATTATCATAAAAGAAGTCCTTTGAAACCATCTGGTTACGATTCATGAATTTACAATAAGTTACAAGCCTGGCATTGATAGTATGCAGATATTACAAAACTTTACCAAGCTACATGGAAAGCAGCACATCCGTCCAAATACCAAGTGAACCACTCCTACTACAATTATCATAAATATAAAGTAACAGAGTTCCTGGTATGCTATTACATGTGCATTAAGAAAGAGATATCAAGAAATAAATCGTTTGGTTCATACACAAGCGGGTGCCGACCGTTAACCATTACAATTTGCCTCATTACATCATACTAAGACTAGCAGAACCAAACTGACGGCTGTCCTCGCATACGTAACGCATCTTCCAAAGTCCAGTCGAGCATGTTGAGGCTGAAAAGAGGAAAAGTCCATCATTTGAAATCCGATATTTGACAGCGTTAACCGACCTTGATTTAGGGAAGAGCACAATCAAATTTTACCCCAGGCAGTCTCACTTCCTCATCAACTCAACTTCCGTCGGCAGCACCCTTAGAATCACCCTCTAACTAGAGTATGCCCAATCTGAAAACTGCCATTTATCGCAAAGAATTCGCTTCAACTCTCACAACAGCAGCAACACGCCAAATCCGTCCCTCTGATTAAAGCAACGCAAAATCATGAGAATCCATACATACTTCCAATGATATAACTTTTTACAAAGAAAGATCCTAAGTAGTTCAAACATGGGAAGCTCTGGTCCAATACTAAAAGTTCCGCTATTCGCTCCATGCTAAAAACGAAAACCACTTCAGACAAAGACAATGATGAGAGATACTAAACCAAATACCGTGTTCTGGTCGAATTAATACATACCGGAACATCGGGGCAACCTGAATAAGATTGGAAGAAAGAAATTGGTGAGATTATTTCCATTGGAAGTTTGCAAGACATCAATCAAGATAGTTAAGTTCATGATCACAACCTATTTTGCTCAGAAATTCTTTAGTTAACATGTTAAAACGCAAACTCGGAGGAAAGCTCACTTATGATTCAATCATACAGAGCAACAAGATCGTGGACTCTACGCTGCATTCCTCTTTCTTTCAGTAGGAGTGTGGTGCCATTTACCATGTGTGAGATTATCCCCGGTACAGTTCTTCGTAGTCGGGAGAATCCAAAACCCAAAGAACTCCACCGTAAAGGATTTCCATGAAGCCAGCAATCTAAAGCTCTTGGAGCTTGAGTATGTTGTGCCCTGTACAAAGAAATTATGAGAAAGTCTAAACCTTCGCCATCCTCATGGCTAAAACTCACGTTTCCAACACTCCGTCGCACGTATCTGACACCGCTGAAATTAAAGACATTAGAACCATAAGTAAGGGAAGTGGATACATGTGGATTAAGCATAAGAATTATCAATATTATCGACTACCATGGATAACGTCATCCGGCTGAGGAGTGGAATGCTTATTTAATTTGTAAGAAAAAACCAGAGAATCCGTTATTTAACTATTGTGAGTTGAATTATACAAAAGCTAAAATGGAATTGAAGATAAACCGAAACTCAGAAGAAGTCGTGCTCCACAACCACAACTTCATGTTGACTCAAACCAAGTTTCCTTCCCGGCAAAACTAGTTCAAACATCTTAACCTACAAAGACCAAAACAGAAGTTAATCAGGGGCCATCAAACTTGAAAAGGCAGACGAAGTTGTGGTAATAGAACAGGTTTTGGTTTCATCGTAACAAGTAAATCGTGAAATCTGGAAAAGGGAAGCAACCAAACTCGCCCATCATGACGGTATCAACAAACCAAATTGAAAAGGAAAGTTATGAACATGAAAAGTTCCTTCCCTGACAAAGAGGTCAACACAATCAAAACCTGCTGAACAAGAACAAGAAGACATTCATTAGATTTTGAAGACAAAATCAGACAACAATTAACTTTCCAAATTAAAGTTGAAAGGTCTTAAATTGGTTTCCAAAGTAAGATAAACGTGTTCATACTGATATGGGAAGAATTTTTCTCGTGACAGTTGTATCCTTCCAAAACCAACTTCCACAAATTCAGAGCATTCATTTTAAATCAATGTCTTTGATTCCTTCTGAGCCTATAAAAGGGATAACGGGGGATACACAAAAAGGGACGAACAGTTGCGAAGCAAATCCCTAAATCGAAACCCTATAAATCAAAGAGAAGAGGAACTTATCTTTTCGGAGATCCCGCCGCAAATCACCGGAAAACTTCACTCCACCGTGAAACCACTTCAAATGTCGTCGCGAGCATCATCAGCCACCCATCGCTGATCCTACAAGAGAGAAATCCACTTTTGGTAAGGGTTACTAATGTTGATCTACAATTTTGATGTCTTTTTCTGTTTGTCTTTCAGAACTTTGAAGTGGAGAAAAAGAGAAATGAAAGAACGCAGTTAGAGAAGAGAAGACAGAAGGACGAGGTGGGAGAAGGAAGTCGCGGGCAGAGAAATAGAAATGGGAAGTGAAGACAAGAGAAAAGAGATGGACGAAGAAGTAGAAGAGAGAGCGATCAGAGGCGAGAAGAAGGAGGGGAAATCAGAAGGGGGATTAGGGTTCTTTCGTTTGATCTTTTTTTTTATTTTGGTTTTTTTATTTTTTGTAATCAAACACACACACACACACACACACACACACACACACACACACACACACACACACACACACACACACACACACACACACACCATATCACAATGCACCCTCACGACACACACCACACGATCTGTCCTCAGATCAGATCGTACGCCCTAGACCGCACCACACGATACTCCCTCGCTGCCATATCACACTGAATAATCTGCCCCACTAATCATCCATTATCTCCATTAACCTCATTTAAAAACATTAACTTGTCATTTAACTTAACTAATCATTTACTCTTTATTTAATTAATTAATTAGCTTTTCTTAAAAATCAGTTTTTTTAAATATAAAAGACTAAATAATGACCTGTTATTTAATATTTGCTTTTTCCTAGTTAATTAACCTATTTTAATAATTAAACTTCCTTTAACCAATTAATTTGTCATTTTCATATTTTATTCACTTCATATGTTTTTTAACTTGCTATTAACAATTAATTAATTTAAAATCTATTTGATAATAACTAATAACCCTTTTTTTTAATAAACCTGTTATAAAAAATTCTTTTAGGTGAATTAATAAAACAAATGAATTAAATAAATTACAACCTTTCATAATTTAACCAAGATCTATCAGTTAATAATAATAACTTTCTATTTAAAAATAATATCAAAACTTATTTTCATAATAATCTAATTAATTTGTAACAACAACTTTTATTAAAATTGAACCATTTC
Organism: Lathyrus sativus; assembly: GCA_963859935.3. NCBI lineage: Eukaryota > Viridiplantae > Streptophyta > Magnoliopsida > Fabales > Fabaceae > Lathyrus > Lathyrus sativus. Next base: position 511,475,299 of record OZ012735.1, read on the forward strand.
ACTTGTTTTTTTCCCAATAAGATAAGGTAAACCTTTTTAGATTCCTTCTAGTTAAAATTTCTGTTTAGCACTTCATTCACCAGAAAGAAAAACCTTTTTATTAAAACTAATAAAATTAAATTAACTTTTCTCTCCAAATCAATCTCATCAAATCAATTCAACCTCTCCCTTCAAATCAATTCGACTAAAAAATAATCTCCCATCAATCATTCGTCGTGCACGCATTCACTTCCACTCACATATGCACCATTCACATACTTTAGCACTTTCATGCGTTTATGTTTGGATTTACTTTACTGTCTTTACTTTTCGCAATTTATCATTACCGCAATTTATATTATCGCATTGCATAATGTCCAAAGGAAGAACCTGCGCATGACCTAAACAATTGTGCGTACACATATCATTTGTATCATATTCCCCTATAATCCTTGATCCCATTCAAGTTATTCTTCTATGTTTAGATCCTACCCCATAGGAATGACCTTTTCTCTTTTCTTTACAACTTAGACAAACACAAAACAATTCAACTCAATCAAACATTATTCAAATATATTAGAGAATAAGATGTTAATCATCTTAAGCGAGATAAAACTCCTACCCCATAACAATTCAATCAATACGTAGGGACTTTTCCTTAGGAGAGATAGAGGCGTACTTGTTGACAATCCGAGTACTTGAGCCCTTCTCTTAAGACGATGCAAAGACTATTTTCCTACAAAGTTGTGGTGGTTAAAACAAGTAATCTCCCTTAAAATGACAACTCATATTTTCTCCTAAAATCAATCAATCAATCACCTTATCCCGTAGGAACTTTGATCATAGTCAAAGAACTCCTCAAACCCTTTAGGGGAACTACAAATACTCTGATTCCACTCCCGTAAGGATATGTAGGCATAAGATGCGATATCTTATCGAGTATACTTAGAAATAAACCCCTAGGTCTCTCATCCTTAAGCAGATAACCTTAGCAATAAACAATATTAAAATAAGAGGTTCCTGTAGAGTACTACAGAAACTTAGGATGCTAGCACCTTCCCTAAGTTTAACCAACCCCGGAACCTATAACTCTCTAGCTTGCATTTTGCATTGCATTGTGGGTATTTCGATCTTTTTCCCTTCCTTTGGACAAATCAAAGTTCGGTTGCAAATGAATTAAGATTCAAGCTCATCAATAGCTTGGTATCTAAATTTCACCGCGATAGAAATGGCGACTTCACTGGGGACCTCTTGAGCGGGTTTCCCTAACTTGTTTATTATGTTTGTTATATACTTGCATATTTGCTTATCTGTTTATTTTATTGCTTTTAGGATGACATCTTTGAGTGGTGAGACAAAGTCCTACACCTGGACTTGAGTGAACTTAAGATAGGATGGTGATGTATTCGACAAGGCTTATAGGGAGTGAGTCCCAACCAAGTTGACTCGAGAATCACCGCTCAGTTGAGACCCTTTCTAAAATAGTTCGGTTGAACGAGTATAGTCGTGAAAACTTTTACTATTTTTGATTGGAGTCCATGATATTGAGGACCGTAGTTACCTTTAACCCCACTTTGGCCTTTATTAGGACGTAGTGCGAGACTATGAGGGAGTAGTCCCAAAATAGTGTTACACGATGCTACACTTAAAAGAAGTTCTCTTGAGAATATTATTAACCACCGAGTCAGTTGGGAAATTGATAATATCCGATAGATGGAATAATGACTTTAGGACCTTCTTAGAACTTTGTTCTGCAGGTGCAATTCACCATTAGTCCTTGTCCTTTGGGAACGGGTAGACCCTTCGGCTCCATGCTCGTTGCAAACCTATGACCTTCTTGTTTGTTTATATTTGTGTCCTTATGTGCTTACTTGTGTTTGTTGCATCCATATAGCATCATATTGCATTGGTTTCATAGAATCCCGAGTTTATTTATAAACATTATAGAACCAATAAGGATTACAAAAAAAAATATTTTGAAATATTCTTTTAAGAGTCCTAAATTGGATGACCTAAGGAAGTTAAGGGCACTGATTGAAGAATTAAAAGACAAATACAAGAGGCTTTCATTATCATTGAAGATCGATAGAGGTTCAAAGGACTTTCATCAATATTGAAGCCCCAAGTAAACAAGGGCTTCCTTCCTTACTTTACAGCAAGAAGAGATGGAGGATTTATTTTCCTCTATCGCACTACTCCTTAGAAGTTGATCATGGGCAACTTATCTTCAAGAAAATTCAAGTGGAAGAACAAATCAACAAGCACGATGAAGGACTTCCTTAGGACTTTATTAACTTTTATTTAGCTATTATGTCAGGACTCTTGTAAGAATGTTTCCTTGTAATCCATTTTCTTTGGTACTCTGTGATGTTTATAAAAACTTGAGTTCCATGAAACCTTTCATTTCTGCATTCTTGCATTAGCATTTAGCATCTTGTATATGCATGTGCCTCTTCTCCTTTGCGTCCTCATCCGACTTTCTGTCTTTGTCTTGTCAGCTGACATTTCGACCATCTAAACAAGCTCGAAGTATTACTAAAGGATAGTAAAGAGAACAAAGGGTATGTATCCCATGACTGGCTTCAGAGTAAGGACTAATCCATTATTTGACCTTCCTTCTGATGATAATGTTCAACAAGTGGATGTTCCTACGCAATCTCAATCGGTGCAAGATAATCTGGTTGGTCAAATTGATGAAAAAGCTTCTTAGCTTCCGCCGTGTATGCCGAATCCTCCGAATGTTCATGCTAAGACAAAGATGTATGATCCTAGATTTATAGCAATTGAGAAAGGATTTCGTGATCTCAAAGAACAATTGAAGATGATGAAAGGATCAAATGCATCTGATCTTGATGCTCATGACCTATGTTTAGTTCCCGGTAACTATTCCTCCGAAGTTTAAGATGCTTGTCTTTGAAGTATACAAGGGTACCAGTTGTCCAAGATACCATTTGACGATGTTTTGTCGAAAGATGTCTGCTTATATTGACAACGACAAACTGATGATGCACTGCTTTCAAGAAAGCTTATATAGGGCATCCTTGATATGGTATATGAAGCTACAAAGGAACCGTATGCAGTCTTTGAGAGATTTAGCTTATGATTTTGTGAAGCAATACAATTATAATTTGGATATGGCTCTAGACAGCGATCAACTGATGAGAATGAGTAAGAATGATGACGAATCATTCAGGGAATATGCCCAACGATGGAAAGAGTTGGCAGCCCAAGTTCATCCACCACTTCAAGAGAAAGAATTAAGCAAGATGTTTCTAAGAATGTTGTCAGACTCTTATTATGGTAGAATGGTAGGCGTTGTGCCATTAGATTTCTCCAAGATTGTGAAAGTCGGAGTAAACATTTAGAATACGCTCAAAAGTGGAAGGATTCAAGATGAGTTGAATAACCAAGCTGACAAAGAGATCTCACCTAGTGATTCCCAAGAGGAAGGAAGTGTTGGTGTTACTGCAATCCTGCCAGAACCAGTTCCTGCACCCTATCCTCAACATCGGTATGCAGCGCCTGCTCAGCGCAAACAACAACTATCTCTAAACGAAGGTTGACTTCTCTAGATCAACATCAGAATCGACAGGTTTGAAGACGGTTTCAGAATCAGAAGATCCCTCTGAGTATTCCGAAAGAAGAAACTCGCTGGTTTGATCTAATCCCAATGACTTACAGTTAGCTATAGTTTTATTTTGCTAGAAACTCGGTGATGACACCCAGAAAGACTAGAATCATGAAGTCTCACCCACCGTGGTTCAACTTGAACGCCAGCTGTGAGTTTCATGATGGAGTGTTGGGGCATTTGATTGAAGAGTGCAAAGTTTTTCAAGAGAAAGTTCAAGAAAATGATAGATGATGAAGTGCTAACCTTCAGGGGAGGAAACCCAGTCATGAATGGAATACCGTTACGCTGATATAAGTGAAAACTCCAAAAGATACTGAGAAGGGCTCTCATCATATTGTTTATCTTGTCTGCTCATATTTACTTTTGTTTCTTTGATTAAAAGCATAATTGGCATGTAAGAACATGTTATTTTGAATAAGTAATGCAATAAATGTTTGTCTTGAAGAAATCCATTCGTATTCACTCGTAAAAAAAATTTTCTTCCGCAATTTATAAAGCTATTTTACCCAATTTTTTTCTCACTTTAAGAAAGAATTGGAAGGAGGATGACGAAGTAAAACGCAGGATCTCTTGTTGTATGCTTTTGAATAAAACCCTACTGATGATGTAAGGCATTATTTCAAAACCTCCCAAACACCAAAGATATAAAGCGGTTAATTCCTCTGTAACCCTTTCAACCTCACTTTTTAACCTGGGGCAGGGCGATTTTCAATCAGCTTGATCGAACACTCAACTTTCAAAGATAGTGAACCTTCAAAAAAATTGGTGGGTACAAATAAGTTTTGGACCTTATTTCCTTTGTTTTATAAATCATAAACTAAGCCCTGATATAACCTCAAAAGTCCTAATTGAAGTAAGGTTTAATTCGGAAGCATACTCAGTGAGATAACGTTTCCTGACTCCTATGAGCTATGCTCAATTTGATAATTGACTTTATAAATTAATCCATATCCTAACTAGTGATTTCGTTCACAAGCTATTATGATATCTTTTTCAAAACTTCAAGACAAACATATATGTTGCGTTAACAGTTTCAGAATTAACATTTCATATGTGTTGATTTTGCCCGATATCATAGAAATTTTACATGTAAGCATCAGTGATAAGTTTGTTCTGTTGGAACTTGAAGACTCTGCTGACCTGGGGCAAGTTTGTGTCCAAGTGGTTTATTCTATACAAGTCTGACTCTCTTAGGAGCAATTTTCGAAGACTCGGTCATGATACCGTCGATCAGAGCCAGTTACGTCGAGATTCGGCGAATCTCTACAAGAGTTTGAAAACAGTGGGGGACTTGGACGCCACGTTTTCTATAAAATTCTCTTGGGATGACTTTTCCTCATGAACCATGTGACTTGGGGAATTTGAGAATCGAGATTTATTTTTGTTCAAATGGCGACTACCACATCAAGTCAGAGCTACTTTGTTTTCACAACATTCTTCATTCTATCCCCAGTAAATTTTTTCTCCAGGTGGTCATGACATTTCTCCTGTGAATCTTTTCAATACAACAAGTCTCCAATTGGTGACCTGAGAATTCCCAGTGATTTGCTTAACTTCACTTCCCCGTTGAAGTAGATACTATTTTAATCCTTAGTGAATCTCCTTAAACTTCACCTTCCCGATGAAGTGGACGTATCTTACTCCTCAGTGGATCTCTATCAACGCCAATCTTGCTCAGTGAAACGGATGAATCTTTGACTTTGGCGTGTTCAACAACTATGTTATCCAGGTTTCCCCATTGAAGTGGATATTTATTCTATCCCCTGTGAAACCTCAGCTCGGGTATCCTCATCTACAACTCCAATATGAATCTCTCCAGGGAGACAAATATTTATTTCATCCATGGAGTTCTCCAATTTATGAGTTTGATCCACCCCTGGTAGATCTTTATTCTCAGATAGCTACAATTCATCCTGACAAATTCACTAATGTAAGATCAAGACTTATGTCCCAGGTGGAATGTTCTCTATTCCCCATATGAGTTTTAAGCCCTGAAGCAGGAGTGTGATCCCATATCTAGTTCTCCATCTATCCTCAGTGGAACTTCTATCTTCGAAAATTAGTCGGATGTTCGTTCCGAGATGTTTCATCTCCGGTTGCCTCTTGTTGTTTGTTTTGTCAGCATAAGCATACGCATAGCATATAGATAGAAAGCATGTCATATGCATCCTGCATCTTTGTGTTTGTTTGTTCTGTCACTTTGGCCGTGTTTATCCCCAAGTGACTGGGTGTGTCTTCTCCTTCCAAGTAGAGTTGTCATCCCTAAGCAGGAAAAAGTGCAATATTTCTATTTCCCTGCGAAGTTTGATCCTCGTGGAAGATGGTTGCTTTAGTTAAATACCATTTGAGCTCATGCCTCAATGGTCGATTCTTGCTTGAAAGTCTCTCTTCAGTTATTTCCTGAATTGAACTTCGGTCCCCGACAATCATATTGTGGATATCTCCAACTTTTGAACATAAAGCGTGCATTTATTTTGCACTTTTCTCCCCAGGAGGAATTTATGAAGATAACTATTGAAGATAAATATTTCTCCAATAGTGTTATCATATTTCCTCAACAAATTATATCTGAATTGCAAGCAGCTCTTTATTTGAGCAACTCATTTCAATCGAGTTTTCTATCAAAAACAACAAAGGGTAGTCTCCAGACAATTTGTCCCTCCCCAGTGGGTTTTATCAAGATTATCAACTCGTCAAATGGTATCTCTCCAGAAATCCGTCAGAGAAGTTTGTCGAAGACTTTAACAGATATTTCTCTTTATTTGAGAATTCTCACTTCAAGAGTTCCAATACTTTTTACAACTACAACAAGAAATACTCCTCAGGAATGTATTCCCTAGTGAGTCCGTTACACAAACTTTAATTCCATCAAATGGCATCTCTCCCAAGAAGTTTGGTGAAGATTATTACAACTGGTCTCTCTTTATTTGAGAAGACATACTTTACAAATCAACCGGCTTACATATCCTTTGAAGATCCCCGGTGAAGTCTTACAATCTCCAGTACATATTGAATTACAGCTAAAAGTTCTACAATCTACAATGACACTTTAATCCCCTGTGAGGATGCTCTCACGAGTTTTCATCATTTTGGGTAGAAACCGAGACCCGTTCATGGCAAACACACCATGAGTCGTTGGGGAGGTTTATTTCAAGAAACTGAGACCCGTTCATGGCAAACAAACCATGAGACGTGGGGAGGTTATTTTGGTTATTACCTTTACTTAGGCTATCATATGTTTGATAGTAGGTAATATACCGTTTCATTTTAGATAGATACCTTTTCTTAGGCTACTAGGATTGGTAGTAGGTAAACTCTCCTTATGAACAATTTATTCAAAGATATCATTTCCTGGCGAATCTCGGCAGAAGATTTCCAGAAGACCTAGGAAGTAGGTATTTCTATTTCACTTCCTGGATAACATCGGCAATATATTTCCAGAAGACATCGTCAAAAGTATTTCTCCAGTAGACTTCAACATAGAATCTCAGTAGCAGATTCCCTAGAAGTATTAACAGTAGACACTATGGCTAAAAGTGTTCTCCAAATGAGATTATAAGTCTCGACAGTAGATTTCTCCGGCTGATAATTATACTTTGACCTATACAGTAGGTTGTCCAAGTGGTTTTCTCGCGAGTTCTTCACAACATATTTACAGACACTTTGTGATTGTCAATCTCTCCCCGTGGAGTTTCGTT